>JASDDO010000024.1:156221653-157421653 GCA_030015575.1 Agapanthus africanus
TCGTAGGCCAAGGCGTAATGCCTGAGCTTTGTTATTACGAAGATCGGTGCCAGGCAATGCTTTTCGATGGGGGAATAGTTGTTTTCTGACCCCAGGAGAACTCGACTCAGATAGTATAGAGATCTCTCCTTTCCCTGATCATTCCCTTGTATCCACAATGCGCCTAGAGAACCCTCAAGGGCTGTTGTATATAGGATAAGGGGTTTTCCCTTAACCGGAGCGGTCAATACCGGCGGATTTTGCAGGTATAGCTTGATTTCATTTAGTGCATTTTGGCACTTTTGATCCCAGACGAACGGGATCCCCTTCTTCATCAAATGACTGTAGGGACGGCATTTTCCGGAAATGTTGTCTATGAATCGCCTAATATACGCGAGCTTTCCTTGGAGAGACCGCAGTTGTTTAAGGATTCTTGGTGTTGGAATTTCAATAATCGCCTAGATCTTTGAGGGATCGATTGCGATACCCCTAGTGGCGTATGATGAATCCTAGGAATTTGCTTGAGGAGACTCCAAATGCGCATTTTAGAGGATTCATCTTCAGATTATACTTCCGAAGACATCTGAACACTATTTTTAGATGTTCTCAATGTTCCTCGTGAGATTTGCTTTTTATCACAAGGTCGTCGATATAACATTCGACAATCTTATGGATAAGTTCATCAAAGATCTTTGTCATGGCCCTCTGGTAAGCCAAGCGCCAGCGTTCTTCAAACCGAAGGGCATCGCCTTATAACAGAATATTCCCGGTGCGGTCCGGAAGGCGGTATGCTTTGGTCTTCTGAATCAATTTTTATTTGGTTATATCTTGAAGGTCCATCCATGAAGGAGAAGACCTTATGGGTAGACATGTTATCAATCATCAGCTCAATAACAGGTACTGGGAAGTCATCCTTCGGGCAAGCTTTTTCGAGGTCCGAAAGTCCACGCAGATGCGCACCGTCCCGTTTTTCTTCATTACTGGAACAATGTCTGCGATCCAGTCGGGATACTAAATTTCTTGGATGAAGCCGGATTCGATTAGTTTCCTGACTTCAGCGTTGATGTTCATCTCAATTTCGAGTCGCATCCTTCTTGGCGCATGTTTGATTGGCTTTATTCCCGGCAATATAGCCAGTTTATGTACTGCCACTTTTGGATCTAGACCCGGCATTTCAAAATAGTTCCATGCGAAGCATTATTTATATTGCATGAGCATTTCTTTTAACATGGCTACCTGTTTTTCGAATAGCAGTTCACTGACGAACGTTGGCTTCGGATCATTTTCCGTCCCTAAGTCATTTTTTCTTAGGTTGTCCGCCTTGGTGTGTAATCCTATCTTCCAGCTCTTTTGGTGCTGGTGGAAACTCTGAGATCACCTCGTTCTCATCTTCATTTGCAAAACACCTGTAGAGGTCATTCATAATCTGGTGCCCTCCCTCTGTTGAGAATGTTATCATATGGCAGGTACGAGTTCGTTTCCCTTTTTGATGTTGAGCTGGTCCTATCCTGACGGTATAGGTCATTTTTGGCTCATGCTTTTGTGGCGGGGTTACCCTCCAGTTGTCAGATAACATAAACATGTCTTGTCGATATTGGTCTTCTACCCAGTATTTGAAAGTAAAGCAGTCTTCAAAGGGATGACCTATTGCTTGGTGGTAGGAGCAATAATCTGGATGATGGACCTAGTTTATTTGTTCGGGGTGCCGAGACTCCGGAAGCCTCATCATTTGATGCTTCATGACAAGGCTGAATATTTTTCTTGTCTTGTCTTGAGATAAAGAGTATTCCGGCCTATCTTCTTTATAAAGGAAGGGCTCCAATCGAGTTTTTCTCAATTGCACGGCGTCTTAGATCCGCTTTGTTTCCTTTGAACGTCGTTTACGTTCTTTGCCCTATTTTGCCTCCATTTCGGGATTTTCCCCTTTCGCGAGAATATACAGTGGGCTGGGGATGAAGAGCATTATAGTCTTTCTTCTCCGCATATTGCTGACTGAGACGCTGCGTCCTGGTCTTTTCATAAATAGCCATTTCGCGGCTGTGGTTGTCTCGACTCTTTTGACAAGCTTTTTTTATTAGCTTGTCGATTTGTTCTTCGAGTGACTGACTTAACGTTCTTAGAGCGGGATTTCGCTCTGTTTCAATGTCACGGCTATTTGGAAGAGCGTTTTCCCCTTCACTAGAGCTTTTTATGACGCGGAAACTGTGAAACCGCTCCCGTTTCTTGGACCGAGTGTATCCGAGCCCAATCGTCTCCATCTTCCCATTGGGCATTTTTCGCTGAGTCCCGGGAATATCCCAAATCTTTTTGTAGAATTGGGCTTGTCGAACAGTTTGTTCGAGGGGTACACCTTGGCATCTTAACAGCCTTTTCAATCCCTCCGCATAGTATCTTGGCAGATGGATTGGTTTAAGCCTGTCAAATGCAAAATCGTTACCATGCCAGACTTCTTTTTCTACTTTATTTTCCGTAGATTGGTAGAAGAGGATCGCTTTTTCACCTCTTCGTCTCGGAGGTACATAGAAAATTTGCAATTCTTGTACGCTGTATATATGAAGCACATCAAGTTCCTTGTAATGCCGAGGTGGAGCCATTGTAATTTTTAGACTCTGATCTGTTCCAGCAAAGGTTTGCATTAACGGGCGGACGGAGAACACTGCGTTGGCCTCATCCTCAGAGTCGCTGCCAAAAACCAAAATAGGAGTAGATGGACCGGACTTATTATTTTCTTTCTGGGGTTGTCCCGAGTACACTATTTCTTTGTCTTCCTCGGTCCCAAAGATTGGGATAGTGGCGACGGACTTCTGTTTATCCTCTGGCTTATAACACCTTTCCGTATCTTCGAAATCTGGTAGGAATTACTTTGCATCTTTGTATTTCCGGATCTCGTTTACAGAGAATGGATTTAGCTCCCCTGTGACGGTGTGTTCCAAACCATCCTTGAAATACTTCATACACTGATGTTGTATAGAAGGAATGACATTGTAATCATGTAACCAAGGCCTGCCGAGCAAGGCGTTATAGCAAATCATGGTGTCAATGACATGAAATTTGATGTCAATGATGAGCAGCCCAAAACATAACGTCAGTATTACAGACCCAAGCGTCCGTGACGACTGTGAGTCAAAACCGGATATGGTAATTTTATCTCAGGCCAGGTGCTGAACGTTCATGCAAATTTCCTTCAGCACCCTCACGTTGAGAAGGTTAACGGAGGATCCATTGTCGACAAGGATTTTTTCCTATCTTGATGTCGTGGCAGTATCCGGTGACGTATAATAGGCGATTATGTTCACACGTACCGAGAAGGAGATCTCCATCGCTGAATGTAATATCAGCCATGTGGACCTCCGCCAGTTCATCTTTCATCTTCTCTTC
This sequence comes from Agapanthus africanus, assembly GCA_030015575.1. Lineage (NCBI taxonomy): Eukaryota > Viridiplantae > Streptophyta > Magnoliopsida > Asparagales > Amaryllidaceae > Agapanthus > Agapanthus africanus. The sequence goes on from JASDDO010000024.1 coordinate 156,225,011, forward strand.
TGCAAAGAAAGTTTGGAACTGATTGGGCTCTTGTAATTCCTTGATCAGAGAATCTTGTGCCTCTTTGGACAGAAGGAGAGCATCCAATATGATCAGTTGTGAGAGTATTTTCCTCAGATGTGCTAGGACATTGTAATCCACCTTATTTTTCTTATGAGGATCCTTTGCGGCGAGCTCTTTGAAAACTCCATCGTCGAGGCAATTTCTTCAGGGATTTTCCCTTTCCCCTTGTCTTTTTTGTTCGAGCCTTTGTTAGCAGGTCCGAGGTTCTTCTTAGGTAGAGTGCAGTTACGCAGTTGAATATTCTTGCAGTTCTTCTCCTCCTCTTCTTTTTCGGAAGGGGAATCTCTGAAGAGAAGGCTGAGAGACGTTTTATCCTCATAATCGCTTCCAAAGGTAGGAACGTGGGGGTTTTCCCCTTCCGAACTGGTACCAACCATATGAAAGTTGCCAGTCATTTCTTCATGCGCGTTTGTCACACCATTTTGCCATCGACGAGCACGAGCTTCGCGCTTCATCTTTTTGAAGTGTTTTTATGGGCAACATATCCTTACCACCACTTCTTGAAGGCACGGCATTCCTAGATGGGATGGGTGACCCTCCGATGATATAGGCAGTAGTTTAAGCATGCATCTTCTCTATCGAAGCTTATGACCCCGGGCGTGTTCTTTATGAGAGGTGGCAGCTTCATCCCTATTGACTGGGCTTTGGCGAGCTGCTTCTCTGTTTTGATCCTACTCTTATTTGTAGCTGGCATGCTTTTGTTTGGTTAGAGCACTTTATGACTCATCCTTGCCGAAGCTTCTTTGTCCTGACGCTGAAGCTTAGCCTTTTCTTATATGGTTGTCTCGCGTTCTCGGTCAACTTTTCTTTTTTAAAAGACTTCACTTAATAGCCTATCGATCGAGTCTTCCGGCAGTTCCGGGGATTTTAGCACCGATTCTGCCCCTAATTCCCCTGCTCTATTTTCTGGCGCTGAAGGAGCTTTTTCTTCATTTAACGACAAATGGTAGACCATGTGGCAACTTGCTACACGGTCTTCGGTATCTTCTGATGAGTCATTTTCCTCATCGTTGTCACTATCCTTGTTCTCAAGAATATGCTTGAGGAACTCTTCGAGCGTGACCAGTGTCCGCGCCTTCTGGTTATACTCATCCAGCGCATCAATGTATTTTTGTATATCTGAGCGCTTGTCGTCATACTCGACAGGCTGCACAGGCTTCTTGGTCTTCTTCTTTTTCTTCAAAGACTTCGAAGGCTTGGCTTGGGAGTTTTCCCCTCGTCAGCAACTTTCGGTGCATGACGAGGTTTTAGCATTCCTTCGATGATTTCGGGTTCAAGTGGGATTTTCCACCTGACTGTCGGACATGCCTATAGATCCTTCAGCGTTCTTTTAGTTTTCGCTGAAAGAATAACTTCCTATGGAGTTTCTTCCATGAGTGAGCATGATGCCCCCTGCGCATCCACCTTTTTGGGAGTGTGCTTCTGGGATGGGTTTACCCTCCAGTTATCAGACAGGGCGAATTTCCCCTGTTGATACTGGTCTTCGACCCAGTTCTTGAAGACGTAGCAATCTTCAGTTGGGTGGTTCACCATTCTATGATAGGAGCAGTAATTAGGGTTATTGACGTCGCCGGATTGCAGTGAACGCCGTGGGTCTGGCAATGTGATGAGTTTATTATGCATTGCCAATTCAAAAAATCTCCTTGTCTTGTCGCGGGGAAACGAATAAGCGCGCCCTAGTCTTTCTTCCAAGGATAGGCACGGATGCATGTTGTTTTGGTGAGCGTCTGGTTTTGGGATACTCGGCTGTTGTTGCGTATTGGAAATGAAGGTCGCTTTCCCTTTACCCTTGTTATTTCGAGGGTCCTTATTTGAGGAGGAAGGCCCGTGGCCCATCTTGTCCATTTGGGCCAGTTTATCAATCAACGCCTGAAAGGTCGTTGGTTTGAAGAATATCATGAACTGGGACACAGTCGTTTGAGGATCAAGGGTCCCGATGAACATGCCTACGGCAGGGGATTCTTCAATGCGCTGTTCGCATTTGGACCACAGGTTCCGCCACCGGATCGCGTATTGGACTCAGGTTTCTCCCGGCTTTACCCTGGCATTGATTAATGGCATGATCGGAGTGCATTCGCTCATGCTAGTGAACCGCTATGTGAACAGCAACTCCATTTCTGCAAATGTTTTCACAGAGTCGTTTGGGAGCTCCGAGTACCATTTGAAGGTCGTTTCTGACAGGCTGCTAATGAACTGGCAAAGCAACAGTTTTTCATCGCCTCCAGTGTTGCTACACAGAGCTCTGAACTGCGCAACGTGCTGGTGAGAGTTGCTTGTCCCTCTGTATAAATGGAATTTGGGGATCGTATATCCCGGCGGGTACCTGATTTGATCATACCAGCCTGGATATGGTCGTCCAGTTCTGACAATTTGGCCAGCGGCCTCATTATCTTGATGGACTCTTATTTGTTGAGCAATATAATCATCAAGCGCGACCTTGGAGATCGTTTCCTCCTTGGCTGCTGATAAAGCCGGAGGAGAATTTGATGTTTCCCCTCTTTCATCCTCGATGATGATCGGTGGATCTTCGGCTGGGGGTTCTGGTTGGATCATCATTCTAACCATATCTTGGAATAAGAGAGCCATCTACTTTATGTTGGCAGCTTGTTCAGCAGCTTTCTTGTCTTTTCTCTCAAGCATCCTTCGCAAAAACTCTGTATCAGTCTCCTGCACTTGGCGCTGTTCGGCTGCTGGATCCGGAATTTCTTTCTGTCCGATAAGTGCTGCCGTTTTGGTCAGCATTTCCTGGAGTTTTTGCTGTTGATCCTGAGCCTTTGTCAGTGATCGAGTTTGCGGTCGGTGACTCACGGAGGCACGACTTTTTTCTTTTCCTGAAGCCATGTAAACCGTATGTATGATCATGCCTCCGGACTTGGGGCGTTTGGATCCATCATCTTTGGAATTTTCCGCAGACGGTGGAATTTTTTCCAACCTCGTTCTTTTATGAGAGGTTGGATTTGAAAGGGCTGCTGTAACAGGCACTCGTGTAGAAGAAGTCCCTCGCTGTATGGCGGAATAGTGATCTTTCTCTTACCGAGCCTACAATTTTTTTGGTCGAAGAAAGTGATTTTCATCAATCACGGAGTCTTAGACTTTCCACCAGACTTTATGAATTTGCGAGGAGAGCCGTTGATGAGGCTACTCCGGCTTTTCCTACATTGTAACTTCTGCAGGCGGGAGTGATTTTTTTAGCACCGCTGTCGGAGAGTTTTTGCGCACCCTCCTGAGCAGATTAACACCGTTCCCAGTTGGAACAGCGGCGTCAACTTCCACCATTATAGCTGGTGGGGTAAGTCTAGAGGGGAAGTTGCCCCCATATTTTCTCACTCGGCGTCAGTGGCGACGTCGAGCGTGCCTTGCAGAAGGGACCGTCTCAGTTTTGGAAGCGGCTTCTTCATGCTCCCGGCTTTGCTGAGGGGTTTCAATCGATGTCAGCCTGTTGAAGAACGACGTCCTTAGTAGAGTTTGAGCAAAAATGGCCAGCCTTTCAAAAACAGATCGTCTGATGGGTGAAGCGCCTTTGACGGCTTCGTCTGTAGGAGGAGTTGGGAGGGCTATCCGTTTTAGGGTAGCCCCTTCAAATATCTCAAGCCTCTTTGCGGGACTGTTTAGGTTCCTGTTGAGCCTGTTGAAGATGAGACACCAGATTTGGACGGCCTATTGAGAAGGGCTGTTGTGGTTGCCAGTCGATCGAAGACCAACTTTTTAGAAGCTTCTCCTTGCGGTGCTGAGGCACCGAAACTCACAGGTGGGAGCATGGTCCCAAAGAACAATCCAGGAGCGGCTTGTGTGACTTGTCCCACTGGCATTGAGAAGATAAATGCCGTATTGAGCCCGTAAGTCACTCCTTCTGTTGGGGTAGAGCGAGAGTTGCTGTTGAATGCAGTACATAGAGAAGCCATTAATTTTCCTGTACAGGAGCAAGACACTAAGCTTTAGTACCTCAAATCCAAGGGCAACCATAGTGAACCGCGATTTTGTTCGCGAAACACGACACGTGTTCATATCAGATTTTTGCATTTTTTACCGCCCATTCTTGATCACATTGCATATAGATAGGTACTCTTGATCCGTATTTGCTAAATAATTGCAGGTTACAGGTTCTCAGCTCTAAACAGTGAAATTCATGAAAAGTCGCAACAAATTCAAGACTACTGCCAACCACAGATAAAATACAGGTCTCCGCTCACTATCTGTTAGATGCCACCTACCAGTTTAAGGGATAAAATGGCAAATCATTGGTCATTTCATGCACAAAGCACAAGAGGTGGCACAAGATCCAAGATTTCAACGCGGAGCTCAAGAAAATCAAGGCAAAAATCCACATCATTTCACCTTTTTGGACTGCTGTAAATCTGGAAGAAAAATGATGAGATTTCGAGAAACCAAGTGTACCAAACAGAGAAGAACAGCAACAAGGAAAACCCTAGAAAATACGACCCTCCAAGTCAACCAAAGGGCCGCGGATCCACGGCCAAAGTGGCACTTAGGCCGCGGATCCGCGGCCGAGTCAACTCAGTGTTGCCTCGTTTTTTCAGGGTATTTTTGTAACTTCATTTGGGCTCAGATTGTATCCCTAGGGTTTCATGTATCTGCCTATAAATAGCCCAGTTCCAAGCCAAGTAAAGGGTGCTTTTTCTTGTATTAGATTTTAGGATAAGAGTTTTTATCCTCTTCTTCCTCTTCATCTTTCTCCATTAAAATTGTAGTGAGCTTCATGAGTGATGATGAATAAAAGAAGAGTTCTTTTTTAACATGCATGTCTTGTAATTGTGTTGTTATATTTTGCTTGTAATTTTATTTGTTAAAGTAGTTGTTGTTATTTGTTTGTTTGATTGCTTTCTTCTTCTCTTTTTCTTTATTCTTACAACAATGATGCTTAAGTGTGATCCTTTCCTAAGTGAGGTCCCAAATAGCTAGTTGTGATTCTTTAACTCATTTCTTTCTATCTTCCTTCTTTGTTTTATTTTCTTTCTCTTTTTAATGGGTGAGTAAGTTCACACTTGTTAGGGTAGGATAAGGGAAGTTTGAGAGAAGGAAATCTCTCTCACTCTTTTCTTTGCCCAACATCTTGATTCGGACTCCCGTTAATTGAACAACAATCCGCTCCCTACAGCACCCTATCCTACATGATAGCGGTGATACCCTAGCGAGACCAGTTGTGGTTGAATTAACCGGAGGTTGCGGCTAAGAGCCAAGAACGAACGGACAAGGACCAAAAGCAAGAATCTAAGTGTTGGAAAGCCTAGCTTATACTCGCAAGTTTCCTTCCTCGTCGTGCTAATCCCTGTTATTGCCGATTACCATAACATCGATATTAAGAGTGGCAACGAAAGAAGTGAGCGACTTCTAACTCAAACTAACCTAATCCTAACCCTAACAAGATCTCTTTATATATATTTTAGCACATAGTGAAACTAAAAAAACCAGGACAAATTGAACTTAACTCGTTAAAACACTAAGAAAAAGATTCTCATCTCTCCGTGGACCGACCCTTACTCAACCGGCTAGCTACTAAGTGAAACCGTTTTGATTGCGGTAATTAAAATTAAGCACGCAAAATCATTAACAATCAAATGGCGCCGTTGCCGGGGAGACGGTAGTTTATTTCTTTGGGTCATTTCGGGTTAATTTGTGAATATATATATAACCAAAAACAACAAAATAATATACTGTAAAAAAATCATCTTGTTATTTTTTATTCCTTTTAGTGCAAGTGTGCAGGATAGGAAGAAGATCAAGTTCAGTGCCTAAGTCGTGAGGAGTTAAACTCATATCTCGCGGCTACACTGCGACGGATCAAGACGGAACCACGGTTTACTGTACAATTCTGGAGCAAATGCAGTGACCCAATCAAGATTCAGGAGCTCTAACCAAGAAGAGGAGACTTCACTTAGCTCAGAGAAGAATTTTGAAGCTCCCACTCGACTGTCAAGCCGAAAACCACGGCGGAATTGCAAGTTTGACGGTGGAACCGCAGTCAATATATGACGTCAGCATCAGAAAATATTCTGTGAGTATTTCAATCCTCTTTTCACCCCCTCTTAACTCTACTGAACTATTCTTTTTGCGGCATTCTTTGCACAAACTCTCTTTCCCTCTCCAATAAAACTGTTTTTGTGCAGAATTCTTTGCGCCGCCGCCAAATAAATTTTTTGCAAGTGTTTTAGATTTTTTGCTTGTTACTGTTTTTCATAAATAATACGGACTTTAACGGGCTATAACACCAATTCAGATTGGGTGGGGATTTCATCACCCTTCCTAAGACCCAAAAAATCACTAAAAGCATACGCATTACCCTTGAGCTTAATTAAAAATATCTAGACTCAGCCAACTAAGGATTGTCGTGTTCAATAGGACAGAGGAAGGTTGTGGGCATTCTGTCGTTTATCTAAACTTGACTTTGTGGTGCCTAGGCTAGACAAGTGAGAAAGGTAATTTTAAAAGTCCCGTCTCACGGTGATTCGTGAGCGGAACCCTCCTTACCTCACTTGTGCTTACCTGGCCACAATTGGCAGTGAAGAGACGATTTGAGGGTTATCTCACAACTTGTCATTTTAGAACAGTTAGGAGTAGTCTAGTGGACTTTGAAGACCATAACTATAGGTATGATTGTGCATGTTTTGACTGTGATTGTTTAAAGTTGTGTCATAAGTCTGTACACATTTTTGCAAAACTCTTTCTAAAAAAACAACAAAGCAAAACTTTTATAAAAACTTGCCCTTTGTCACCAGAATTCCATTTCACCCACCTCTCATCCACATTTCTCCATTGACGTTTTCTTACCCTCACATTCTACGCTTTGACTATACTAAACTCGTTTAGTGTATGTCCAGTTGGACTCGGGACACTAGTGCCCGTCTAATCCGCGTTACGTTAGTCTCTACCAACTACACGATCAACTCCGAAGTCGAAACTCCCTCCATGCCTCTTTCACCCTTACCTTTGCCGGCCAACTCCGACGTTGACCGGGATTCTGTTCATACATCCTCACCTTCACCATCACCATCACCAAATTCTTCTTCTGAGATGTCAGGATTTCCTCCTAACATCCCTTTACCTGCCCCGGGACTAATTCCACCTCATTTGGGTGCGAATAACCCGCAACCACCTCCTTTTGAAGCGCCACAGTGAATTACGCTCCAGGATCGTTTCTATTCTACCCGCGCTGCACTCCCCTACCTGTCTTTCACTTCCACCGGCCAATGGGGATATTTTCGAAATTAAGCCCCACTTCATCAACATGTTGCCCAAATTTCATGGGCTGGAATCCGAAGATGCCTACATCTTCATCAATAAGTTCCAGAATGTTTATGCGATGATGAAGACAACCCAACTGTCCGATGATGCTATACGGCTATGAGTCATTCCTTTCACTCTGTGTGACCTTGCTGAGAAGTGGTTGTATAGCACTGCATCTTATTCGATAACCGGTTGGGACAAGTTTGTAAAAGCGTTTCTTAAAAATTCTACCCAAATCACAAGACCGCACGGATCCGAAACGAAATTAACCAATTTTCACAGCTTCCTACCGAACCTTTTTGGAAGTGCTTTTACCGATACAAAGACCTTCTTGTTCAGTGCCCTCATCACGATATTGAGAGATGGCAACTTTGCCAAACCTTATATGAGGGCCTGAATCCAGCAACTAAGCAGTTACTGGAGACCATTTGTCAAGGCCACTACCTATCCAAATCTGACGAGAAAGCTTGGCAATTCTTCGACGATCTTGCGGAGCAAACGCTGTAGTGGGAAAGCACGCGACCGAATACTTCTTCCTCTTCCTCTTCCTCTACTTCTTCCGGTCTCTCTAGGGCAGGAGTTCATCAACTCGACATCTCAATTGCAATGAAGGCCGAGATGGCGGCAATCACGCAAAAACTGGAAGCAATTGAGAGCAAATTCTTATCTCCTTCTCCTGCCCCTGCTCTTCCCTTCCCACCCACCCCCCTCTGTACCATTTGCGCTTGTTGTTCGGATCCATCCCATTTGACCAAAGAGTGTTCTTACAACCCACCTTCTCAAGGACAGGATCAGGTTAATGTTGCATTTCAGCAAAGATAAGAAACGATCCATACTCTTCCACTTACAATCTCGGTTGGAGGAACCACCCCAATTTCGCTTGGAATCAGAACCAGCATCAATTCCAAGGCCACAACAACTTCCAGAGGCCTCCTCCTTCTCAACAACAAGCTCAGCAACAAACTCAACAACAATATCAGCAGCCCTACCAACCCCAACCCTTTCAAAATCAGACGAACAATTTTGCACCCAACAATTCTTTTCCTCAAAATAACTTTGTTCCGTCAAACAACGATAAGGTTTCCTCGCTAGAACGGAGTCTAGAGGCGTTTGTAAAGCAATCGACTCAATCCACCGCCAACATCCAGTCTTCTATTTAGTTTTTGGTGCAACACACTATTGCACATGGGCAAAGCATCAAGACCATCGAAGCCCAGATTGCACAACTGAATGCGGCTTTGAGCAAGCGAGAGAAAGGGAAGATTCCATCTCAACCACTCCCAAATCCTGGTCACCCACATAATGTACATGTTGCTCTTGAATAACAGAACCATAATGTGAGTGTCGTGACTACATTGAGATCTGGAAGGATGCTGCACAACAACATTGGCACACGAATAGATGATGGTACCCCGGCCGTTTCTTTTGATTCTTCTTCTTCCTCCTCGTCTTCTGAGCCTATTCTCCATTCTTCAAAAGGCTCTCCCTCTTCTTCCTCTGCTCCGAACGGACCCACATCTCACTCCACTAAAACCCCAGTTCTGGGATCCGTTCCAACTCCACAATCTTCTCCACAAGCATTGGACTCAACCAATTTCAAAAACGTTCCCTTTGTAAACTGGTTGAGGTCCAACAAACAAAATCCACAAATGCAGAAGATTCTGGAGTTGTTTCAATAGGTTAACATCAGCATTCCCCTCTTAGATGCAGTCCAACAAGTCCCTTCCTACGCAAAAATCTTAAAGGACTTGTGTACTAAGAAAAAGAAATCTCAGGTACCCAAGAAGGTTTTCTTAGTTAGTGTCCCCAAGTTTTACCTCAAAAACGGAAGAACCCTGGCTGTCCTACAATATCAATAACCATTGGGGATAAGAACATCAACCGCGCTCTTTTGGATCTTGGTGCCAGTGTTAACCTGCTTCTGTATTCTGTACATGAGCAACTAGGTGTAAGAGAGCTGAAACCCACACACTGTACTCTCCAAATGGCCGACCGATTTATCACCCATCCTAGGGGTGAGCTAGAGGATGTGTTAATCAAGGTTGGGGACTTCATATTCCCCGTTGACTTCATTGTTTTAGACACACAACCTGTAGCTAACCCCCGGAATCAAATTCCGGTGATACTCGGTCGCCCATTCCTTGCAACCTCAAATGCTGTGATCAATTGTCGAAATGGTTCGATGAACCTATCTTTTGGAAACATGACAATTGAACTCGACATTTTTAGGTTAGGGAATCAGCCATCCGAACATAATGCTCATATACTCGATGTTTGTTACATCCAGGAGATCGCCCCAGAGGACTATGAATTTGAGGAATTCTTGTTCGATCACAGAAATCTTGACGCCACTAGTGCGTTCCTCTTTGCACCTGCTGCTGCTTCCGCTCACGACAATGATTATGAGTGTTTCACATTTTCGAACGATCTTGGATTGTTGCCACCCGAGTTTGAATTTTTTGAATTTTTGGATGCATTAGTTGAACCATCCAACTCGGTCGCATACACTCGTTTTGAGCCTCTGTTAGAATCCTTTGAGTTCGAGACATTTTCGCCAATCTTGCCTTCAATCGTTTCACCTCCGACGCTCGAACTCAAGCCGTTGCCGTCTCACCTCAAGTATGCTTACTTAGGTGAGAACGAGACCCTCCCTGTCATCATCTCGGCTTCTCTAGCTCCAGAGCAGGAGAAAGCCCTTCTCACGGCCTTGCAAAGCAATCGGCAAGCTTTCTGCTGGACAATGGCGGACATCAAAGGGATTAGTCCCTTAATCGTTGAACATCACATTCATATGATGGATGATGCCAAACCAGCCAGGGATCCACAGAGGCGACTAAATCCATTCATGAAGGAGGCTGTGAAAAAAGAGATCGTCAAATGTCTGGATAGTGGTATCATTTACCCTATCTCAGACAGCCAGTGGGTTAGTCCTATACACGTTGTCCCCAAGAAGTCGGGCATAACGGTCATCACAAACGAGGCAAACGAGTTAATCCCTACTCGCACCCAGACTGGGTGGCGAGTATGCATTGATTATCGAAAACTCAACGCCGCAACGCGGAAGGATCACTTTCCGCTACCATTCATTGACCAAATGCTCGAAAGATTGGCTGGACATGAGTACTACTGTTTTCTGGACGGCTACTCAGGCTACAACTAGATTCCCATCGCCGAGAAAGACCAAGACAAAACCACGTTCACCTATCCTTTCAGCACGTTCTCATATCACCGCATGCCCTTTGGGCTATGCAGTGCTCCCGCTACCTTCCAGCAGTGTATGATGGGAATTTTCTCTAACATGGTTGAGAAATTCTTGAAGATATTCATGGATGATTTCTCCATCTTTAGAGATTCTTTTGACGAGTGTCTGCAACATCTCGACGCTGTCCTTACCGATGTAAGGATAAAAACCTCACTTTAAACTGGGAAAAGTGCCACTTCATGGTACGCGAAGGTATTGTCCTAGGACATATCATTTCGCAAAATGGTATTGAGGTTGACAAAGCGAAGATAGAAGTCATTTCCAATCTCCCTCCTCCGAGATGCGTCAGAGACATCCGAGCTTTCCTTGGCCATGCCGGTTTTTACAAACGGTTTATCAAGGACTTTAGCAAGATTGCTAGACCCTTGACTCTTCTGCTGGCCAAGGATACCACATTCGACTTCAACTCGAGCTGTTTGAATGCTTTCGAATCACTGAAAAGCTCACTCACCTCTGCTCCCGTTCTTTCTTCACCTGACTGGACGTATCCCTTTGAGATTATGTGCGATGCATCCGACTTTGCTATCGGTGCGGTCCTAAGACAGCACATCGATAAAATGCCGCACGTAATCTACTACACAAGCCGGACCCTGAATGATGCCCAACTAAATTACACAACAACCGAGAATGAGTTCTTGGCTATAGTGTTCGCTTTAGAGAAATTCAGGACTTATTTGATCGACTCTCCAGTCATTGTCTATACTGATCATTCAGCTCTGCGACATCTTTTTGCGAAAAAGGATGCGAAATCTCGGTTGATACATTAGATCCTCTTACTTCAAGAATTTGACCTTGTCATTAAGGAAAAAATAGGATGTGAAAACGTAGTGGCCGACCATCTTTCACGACTTCCTTCTTCGCCGACGCTTCCACTCCCAATCAACGATGTTTTTCCTGATGAACAGCTCTTGACAGTATCGTACGAACCCTGGTTCGCAGATATTGTGAACTATTTGGCAACAGGACTACTACCGACCGAATGGTCAAGTCAGGACAGACTAGATTTTTATCCCAAGTGAAACACTTTTACTGGGACGAACCCTACATGTTCAAGTACTGTCCCGACCAGATTATTCGTCGGTGTGTTCCTGATAATGAGTTCAAGAGTGTGCTGTCGTTCTGCCACGATCAAGCATGTGGCGGGCATTTTGGCCTAAGAAAGACCACTGAGAAAGTCTTGCAGTATGGCTTTTACTGGCCACAACTCTTCAAAGATGCACATGATTACTGCTAGACTTGCTCCCGGTGCTAACACTTGGGCCGGATTTCCAGGAGAAACGAGATGTCGCACCAACCAATCTTGGTTGTTGAGATTTTCGATGTTTAGGGAATTGATTTCATGGGGCCGTTTCCCAGCTTTTTTGGGAACCTGTATATTCTTCTAGCTGTTGATTATGTCTCTAAATGGGTCGAGGCAGTTCCAAACCGGACGAACGACAACAAGGTTGTCGTTAGATTCCTTAAAGAAAACATCTTTCCCGGTTCGGGCACCCCCGCGCAATCATTAACGACAATAGGATGCATTTCTGTAATAGGACTTTCGAGGCCTTGATGCGGAAATACTCCACTAATCATAAGATATCCACACCCTACCACCCCAAACATGTGGGCAAGCTGAAGTTTCAAATCGGCAAATCAAGCAGATTTTGGAGAAAACGGTTTCCAAGAAATGTAAAGATTGGTCTTTGAAACTCACTGATGCTTTTTGGGCATTCCGCACTGCATATAAGACTGATCTTGAAATGTCTCCCTATCGGCTTGTGTATGGAAAGGCTTGCCACCTTCCTGTGGAAATCGATCATCGCGTATTTTGGGCGATCAAAGAGCTGAACCTAACCCTTGAAGATGCGGGCAGCTATCGGAAGATGCAACTCAACGAGCTGAACGAGCTTCGGGATGAAGCTTATGAAAACGCGGTTGTCATTAAGAACCGAACGAAGGTTTTTCATGATAAACACCTTGCGCGCAAAACTTTCACGCCTGGACAACAGGTACTTCTGTACGACACCCAACTCCATTTCCATCCCGGTAAGTTTCGATCTCGCTGGAAAGGACCCTTTTTTGTGCGGACTGTATACCCGCAGGGCACGGTGGATTTAGAGAATCCAGAGGGCGGTTCACTATTCAAAGTGAACGGACACAGGGTAAAACCGTTCCTCACCGCAGAACCTTCGGAGGAGCTCCTGATGTTGCAGGAGCCAGTTTACATTGACTAATTTTCCTCCACTTACCACCAAACTTTGGTTATCCAGCCATAAACAGTGAAAACACTATTCCAAATAAGTTTGGGGGTATGTATATACCATTTTTTTTTGTCGGGATATTTCTTGCCGGGTGAAATTCCCATTTGTAATTTAAATAAATAAAAATTAAAATTATATAAAAAAAAAGGGGGTGTTTTTGTAAATATTCAGAACTATAAATAAAATTAAATATATATATATTAATAAAATAAATAATTATTATTTTTGGGAGGGCTTTTGTACAAATAACCAACAGCCCCTATAAATACACCCTCAACCTTTTTCTGCAACTCCTGAGACCTAATTTTCACCCTCATACAAACCCTAGTCGTCTCTGCAAAATTCCACAGAAGATCTCCCCTCCCTGCCGCGCTTCCGCTGCCAAATAGCCCATCCACCGCGCAACCGCCGCCGCCTAGCCTCATCTCCCTCTGAAATTTTCAGAGGAGCTTTGCGTCTCTAAACTCCTCTCTGTAAATTTACAACTTTCTGCATTTTATTTCCATGGCCCCTACATTTCAATTAGAACGGGATTTCTCCCACTTATTCGCCCATGACATTTATGGTAGTTATTTCGGCGACAAGATCCGAAAACGCGGATGGAATTTTCTGTTATTTAACCATACAAACGCGTTCGCGATTCTGGATCTCGTTGCGCGTTTCATTGAAAGTTTAGAGGAGGGATATTTAGCAAAACACGGGTTCATACGATTATTGTGGGGGGATCGTGAAATTATTATAGATAGGGACTTCATTCACGAAGTCATTTTGATACCTCGAATCCCTGTATACGATCAACCCCTCCGCTTTGAGGACTACATGCCATTAATGGGTGATGACTGTTCTAGGAAGCCTAAGAAGGGCATTCAGGATCAAACGCTATATGCGAATGTTTTAACTGTGTGCCGTTGGACACAAAACAATATTTTCGGAAGTTCGCACAACACCACATTTTTTACCCCATCCCTGCACATAGTGCACACATTAATGACCAAAAACCCTAGTTATGACATGTGCACTGTGTTACTACACTCGATTGGCACCGGCAAAGGGGCTGCCAATTACCCATGCCCGATGTTAGTGACACAATTGTGTCGCTATTTCCTTCCTGTTGAGGAATTCGACGTTTACATGCATGGTGGGGTTCCCATTCGACCCCTTCTTAAGGGTGTCTCCACATCCTACACAAGACTTCATGGTTTATGGTCGCGCACCGAGCCGGCCGAAGATATGATAGCGAAGATGGCCGGCTCAAGCTCCACAGCGAGCGATGAAGAGCTAACCTCTGCTACGCAAGCACGCTTAATACAACGTACCCATAGGGTGGTAGAACGAGTGTTGGGGATGCTGACAAACTTTGATTAGCGTTTGATGAGTCTAGAATAGGGAATGTCTACCCTGTTAGCACGAGAGGAACGAGCATGATCAAGAGGTCGGTGGACAGACAGAGGTGAGGCGGGAACAAGTGATGCCGCGTCTAGCAGGTGCCGTAGGCAGCAGTGAGGGCACTATTGTCGGTCAGTTTGGGGGTAGGGTTTGGTTGTAAATAGTTATCCTTGCATCTGCACATTTTTTTTTATTTATTTATGTAAATATTTGTTGTTTTTTTACTTTGCATGTTTAAATTCTGCATCGCATTTTTCTGCATTGCATTATTATAAAAAATAAAACAATTTAAAATTTTTAAAAAAATTGAAAAATGAAAAAAAAAATCAATATTGGCCATTGTTGACTCAAGTTCGACATGATGGTAGACTAGTTAGAAAGAACTAAATCCTAAACTGTGTAAATTAAAAACCCTAAAAATAACCTTCCTTGAAGTATAACTATAGAAAATATACGTCCTTGCAGTTTATTTAGAAATAAGCAATTTTTGAGTTCGGTTCGTGGGCTAAGTTGAAATGAGAGAAGAGTATTGAAAGCTCTATGTGAAGGGTAAGTCTGAAAAATAATTCTGAACCTTAAGTCCAAATTTTGAAAATATATACCCTACAAATCGCACATACGCGACCTTGAAACTTGGGATAGTAGAGCATACCTAGAAATACTCTTGCCTAAAAGTCTAGTATGAAAGAAAAAACGGCATTTAAAGATAACTACCAAAAGTGCATCATTAAAAAAAATATATCCAGTGTTGAAATAAAAAAAAATAAAAAAATAATAATAAATAAATACAAGACCTGGAAACTGCTATTTACGCTTTAAATGCTCACACATTTAGTAATTGGCTGATTAATGCCTCAGGAAGCTGTAATAGTCGCATGAAAGATGTATGAGCAAATCCGTCCACCATTAATAAAGAAGAAGTAGTGCTGGGTATTAAGGCAAGAGTATTATAGCTTGAATTGAATTTCCAAGTGTAGGGATGATATTTACACACACGTAGGGGTATATGATCGGAGTTTGGAGGAGAGATAGGAATAAAAAATAGGGCTTATATTTTCAATATAGATAATAATAATTCCGGATTTGAGATGACGTTTTAGAAGGAAAACTCAAGAGGTGCTGAGAGCTTTATAAACTGGAAAAACGTATAGGATCTTAAATTAAATGAAAAGGAGGTGTGAAGAATAAGGGTTAATGATTTCTAAGTTAAAGATGATAAAGTTTCTTGCTAGAATGCTGAACTGTAGGATTAGAGTCGACGGCCAATTTGATCGGATTTTGTGGGTAGTGTTGGGAATTCACTCGCGCGCGCAAACGCGTATGTTACAAAAATGGATATGAAAATGAAGGAAACGGAATGCGCACGCGAGATCGTTCTCGTTTTAAATATTTATAATCGCAAGTGCACGGCGCGTTGTAGCGAGCCGGCAAGCACAGGTCGATCCGCAAGGAATTGTGTATTAGGTATCGCGATTTAAGGTTCAACAAATCAATGAATGGTTGGTTTTGTCACAAAAAATATAGAAAGAATACAAAAATACGAAAAACAAAGAAATAAGGAAAACAACTAAGAGAAGAATGGTTGTGGTTTGGCTCGGGAGCTCGAATCGCGATGTTTCCCTCTACACTCCCTTGATCATGAGTTGTCTGTTCCTTACATCGATCCTGGCATGAAGCACGACTTGTCAACGCGGTTGCAGAGCACAAAACGTCAAATTCCGATATGCGCTGCAAGGCACGAAACGAGTCCTTTTGATCACTTACCGTTAGTATGTCCACACTTGGGGTATCAACACTAAATAAAAGGGTTAGCAAGCATACCACAAAAACAAAAACACAAAGTGGTTAGTGAGAGCAAATGATTTTGGTGTTAAGCGTGCTAAGTGTTTGTGATGGTATATGATATATGAAATTAAGAGATTTGTCAAGTCCTTAATCACAACATACCATATGCAAACTTAGCAAACTTAACTCCAAATTGATTATAACTTAAACATTGAAATGGGGAAAGGGAATGAATATGGTATATGAGAAGGTTACAAGTAACCATGTCTCAAAATACCATATCATATCAATACATTAACAACCTTTAACTTAGAATCATAAGTTAAGTACAATAAACATAAACAAGAGGTGGAGGAGGCAAACCCTTTCATCTCACTTCCTCACCCACACCACAACCAAATAAAATTAGTTAAGCATGATAATAAAAGAAAAAGCAAATAAGAAACAAAGAAAGTAAACAAAAGAAACAACAAATATATTAACACTTGAGAAAAGAGATACAAGATTTTGGTAGCTTGTTCAACCTTCTTAATGAAGTTTTCTAAAGAAAGTTTCAAGAGGGAAGAAGAAGAAGAAACCAATATGAAGCTCACTCACCCTCAAGCTAAACCAAAAGAAAGAAACTAATAAAATGTTATATGGTATATACATGGTCATCAAGCTAAACACTCATCTGCTATTTATAGGCAACAAAATATCAAAAGTTGCATATGATACTGACTGGAATGACAACAAGGGTCCCACCAAAAGAGCACGAGCCCATTTGGCCCCAACATGGCCGTAAGTTGCGGCCAAGATGAATTTATTGGCGGCCAAGAAATGGAGAGTGGGGCCCATCTTTCTTCAGTAGTCTTCTGGTCTCTTGGGCATCTCTCTGTAATTGCAATTTCTTTTAATTCACACTAAAGTATAATCTTGAGTAATGTACAGAGAGGGATCAAGTGCAAAGGTTCATATCACATCAATACTTTTAGCAATCAATGCTCATTTAATGCACATCACACCATGTGCCCGCATCTTGTTCCCTACTTGCTCATGGCAGCCCCCACTTGGTCCAAGCTATGTGCACACTTGTATGTGTTGGACCAAGTTAGACAAAAAGTGTGTACATATGCATTATTTCCAAAAGAGCTCTTGGGATATCGGTCGGTTTCCTGTTCTGTTTGCAGTGTCGGCTCCCAAATGTTATATCTGTGATTTTGAATGTGTTTTCCAGTATTTATCATGGATACCTGTAAACTGTAATTACTGAGCAAACACCGATTAATAATACCGATATATATCAAAATAGATAACAGATGAAAGGTATTAATATGCAGTTTTCTGTGGTAAACAGGTAGTATCCGCTGAAAACCCTCATGAGACAACACTCCTCCTCTAGGACAACCTAGAGGTTTAATGGCTTGTTGCAAGAGCTCATTGCAATCGTGTTTCCTGCGAAAGTGAGGCTAGGACTTTTTGTGAATAAAATGGCTTTGCTCGGGACGAGCAAAAGATAAGTTTGGGGGTATTTGTTCATATCAGATTTTTGCATTTTTTTACCGCCCATTCTTGATCGCATTGCATATAGGTAGGTACTCTTGATCCGTGCTTGCTAAATAATTGCAGGTTACAGGTTCTCAGCTCTAAACAGTGAAATTCATGAAAAGTCACAACAAATTCAGGACTACGGTCAACCACAGATAAAATACGGGTCTTCGCTCACTATCTGTTAAATACCACCTACCAGTTTAAGGGACAAAATGGCAAATCATTGGTCATTTCATGAATAAAGCACAAGAGGCAGCACAAGATCTAAGATTTCAACGCGGAGCTCAAGAAAATCAAGGCAAAAATCCACATCATTTCACCTTTTTGGACTGCTGTACATCTGGGAGAAAAATGATGAGATTTTGAGGAACCAAGTGTACCAAACAGAGAAGAACAATGACATGGAAAACCCTAGAAAATATGACCCTCCAAGTCAACCAAAGGGCCGCGAATCCGCGGCCAAAGTGGGACTTAGGCCGCGGATCCACGACCGAGTCAACTCAGTGTTGGCTCGTTTTTTCAGGGTATTTTTATAACTTCATTTGGGCTCAAATTATATCCTTAGGATTTCATGTATCTGCCTATAAATAGCCCAGTTCCAAGCCAAATAAAGGGTGCTTTTTCTTATATTAGATTTTAGGATAAGAGTTTGTATCATCTTCTTCCTCTTCATCTTTCTCCATTAAAATTGTAGTGAGCTTCATGAGTGATGATGAATAAAAGAAGATTTCTTTTTTAACATGCATGTCTTGTAATTGTTTTGTTATATTTTGCTTGTAATTTTATTTGTTAAAGTAGTTGTTGTTATTTGTTTTTTTTATTGCTTTTTTCTTCTCTTTTTCTTTATCCTTACAACAATGATACTTAAGTGTGATCATTGTCTAAGTGAGATCCCAAATAGCTAGTTGTGATTCTCTAACTCATTTCTTTCTATCTTCCTTCTTTGTTTTATTTTCTTTCTCTTTTTAATAGGTGAGTAGTTTCTCACTTGTTAGGGTAGGATAAGCGAAGTTTGAGAGAAGGAAATCTCTCTCACTCTTTTTTTTGCCCAACATCTTGATTCGGACTCCCGTTAATTGAACCACAATCCGCTCCCTACATCACCATATCCTACATGATAGTAGTGATACCCTAACGAGACCGTTTGTAGTTGAATTAACCGGAGGTTGCGGATAAGAGCCAAGAACGAACGGACAAGGACCAAAAGGAAGGAACTAAGCGTTGGAAAGCCTAGCTTATACTCGCAAGTTTCCTTCCTGGTCGTGCCAATCCCCGTTGTTGCCGATTACCGTAACATTGATATTAAGAGTGGCAACGAAAGAAGTGAGCGACTCCTAACTCAAACTAATCTAATTCTAACCCTAACAAGCTCTCTTTATACATATTTTAGTACATAGTGAAACTAAATAAACCTGGACAAATTAGACTTAACTCGTTAAAACATTAAGAAAAAGATTCTCATCTCTCCGTGGACCGACCCGTACTCAACCGGCTAGCTACCAAATGAAACCGTTTTGATTGCGGTAATTAAAACTAAGTACACAAAATCATTAACAATCAACACGCGAAGTGTAGAGTGGAAAGAGGAAAAGGTCCTACCGGGCGTGTCAGAATCTGTTCACCGCCGAAAACGCAGACGAACTGGGATAGATCGTCTTGCCTGAATTTGGGGACAGATGCTATTTGTATTTATCCATCTACCTCTCCGAAAATACCAAGTTGATTTATGGCACAATATATCGGAGGTTTGGACAGATGCGGCCAATGTAGTAGACTTTATCAGATCTCCCTCATTTGTGAGGGGTTTTTTTATTGTGGGGACGTTCTTCCCTGCAGGCGCAAGCCCTTGCAATTAATTACATTATCGCTTTGCGATAACCACTTTCTCCTGCTCCTGAAGTTCACTTCATTTCGTGTGTATTTTTCTTTATTTTGGTTTCCCGTGGATTGTATACGGAGACTAGTTTATGTCATCGCTCGTAGGGCATGGATTAGTCCAAATCCGTATATTTTAAATTTTGGATTTTGAAATTTTTTTCCTTTAGTTCAAAAATGTTTTGTTTGGTTTAAGAACCGTTAATCTGGTTTGAGATTAAGATCAACTTAAACATATGAGCATTTGGGCCCAATTTGTTTTTAACTAAGGGTACGTTAGCCATATTTGAGACTAAAATTAACTTAGCAATATTTTAAAGATCATTAAATTTATTAAGATCCAAAGCGTTTGGGCTCAGTTGCAAGAGACTTGAACAATTTGGGCTTAGTCTACTCAATTCCCTTTTTTTGTTCAAAAGTGCTAAACACTTATTTGGGCTCTGTTTGTTCAGCCCCCTTTTTATGCAAAAGTGCTAAGCACTTATTTGACGCTCTGACGCTCACATGGGTATCATGTGAAGCCTTCAGTTATGGGTGCTGCCTAATCAGTGCTAAGCGTTCACGTGAAGAGCACGTGCGACGTTGGGCGCTGCCCAATTAGTGCTAAGCACTCAGCCGTTTTGGTTATATATGAAGTGCTAAGAACTTTTGTGTGGCATCCATGTAAGGAGCACGTGAGGCGCAGGGCGTTGCCCAATTAGTGCTAAGCACTTAGCCGTTTTGGCTGTATATGAAGTGCTAAGCACTTTTATTCAGCGCTCACATGTATTTCACGTGAGGCGCTGACCTTCTACTTTGGGAGCCCGCGTGTTTTTCATGTGAGGCGCTGAGCGCTATTGAGAGGACGCCCACGTGGGAAACACGTGAGGCGCTAATCTCTTTTTTCTTTTCTTTTTTAGAGATTAAATCTCTGTTAATGTCATTTTGGCCATTAATGATCATCAAGATCTCTACTTTGAAAACCTTGGATCGTTTTTTTATTGGAGGACTAAGTATTTATTTTCTTTTTATAAGAACTAAGTTTTTTATATAGAGTTAAACCCTAATTTTGGAGGAATTAAATTCCCAAGACACATGTTCTTTTTCTTTTTTCTTTCTTTTTAATCTAATTTGTTTCTGAATTTTTTATTCTCAAGAACAAGATCTTCCCGATGAGAATTAAATTCTCAACTTGTGGGAGACTTGTCTTATGGATCTCTGATCCAGAGAAAGAAATAAGTTCTTTGAGATATATTTTGATCTCTGTGTTTTCTTTACCTAGGGTTTTGAGGAGGAAAGTCTTCTTCTTTGAGAATTAAATTCTCTGTTATTTTGAAAGCTTTCTGTCTTTTTCATAAGCTTATGGGGGGTTCCTCTGTATTAGATTTAATCTCCTTACTCCTATTTATAGGAGAAGAGAAAAATCAATTTGTTGAGAAAATCTCTCATTAAGAGATCATTATTGATTTCATAATCAATCAAAATGATCTTTTAGATCAATCGGTGAATTTTATTACACCGTTGGATTTTTAATCCAAAAGCTCTCTGTTTAATAGAGAAGATTTCTTATTTGTTTAACAAGATTAGGAAATATTTTCCTAAGATAGAATTTTATTCTATCATATGAATATCTTATTAGTTTAACAAGATCATGAAGATATTTTCCTAACATAGAATTTTATTCTATCACAAGATTAGGAAGATATTTTCCTAATATAGAATTTTATTCTATCTAATAGAGAATATCATTCTTATTTTTGTATCAAGATTAAAAAGTATTTTTCTAAGATAGAATTTTATTCTATCATATGAATATCTTATTAGTTTAACAAAATTAGGAAATATTTTCCTAACCATAGAATTTAATTCTGTTTAACAGAGAAGATCTCTCTTATTTTAGAAAGATCAGGGAAATATTTTCCAAAAATAATTTAATTCTATCATTGGATTTTTGATCCAACAGAGAATATCTTCTTTATTTATAAAGATCAAAGGAATATTTTCCTCTAATAGAATTTAATTCTATCATTGGATCATTTATTATCGCCATTGGATTTTTGATCCAACGGCTCTGTTTAACAAAGAATATCCCAGATTTTAAGGAAATATCCCCCATGTAGAATTTAATTCTACTGTCTTTAATTTGGGAGTTGATGCTCACGTGCTATGCACGTGGGCGCCGCCTAAGAATTTAATTCTTTTATAAATAGTCACTCTCGTGCTTTGCACACCGGCGCTCATGTGTGTTCCACGTGAGGCGCCACTACAGGATTTAATCCTAACAGAAACTGGCGTTGGCGCTAACGTGGGAAACACGTGAGGCACTCAAACATTTAATCCTATCTGAGGCGATACCTACATGCTTTGCATGTGGGTGCACGTATTTAACATATGGAGGTTTCCCTTTATTTTTATAAGGGAACAGCAAGTTTTGAGCCAAATTTTTTTGCAGGAACACCCCCCATTTGACCGCGGTGTCGCTGTCGTTTGGAAGAGTTGGAGCCTCATTTTTTTGTGCTTTCTCATGTTGCTTTGTTCTTCTGTTTAACAGGTTCAAAATTGAAAAATGGTTCCAAAATATTCTCAGATTTTTAATGGTCCAAAATAGCAACTCATTTTGACTTTTAGCTTTGATCTCCCTCGAGCTCCACGCACCTCTTGATCTTTGTGCTGCCTCTCTCATGCTCTGTGCTTGTCCGAGACATGAATGACCGCTAAATTCATCTTGTCTCTTGAACTGGTAAGCGGCACTTAACGGGTGTGGATGACTGGAACCCGGATTTTATCTGTTTTGGCAGGTGTTCTGGATTTTGTCATAACTGTGGAGATTTTCCGTGATTTGCGTTATTTTGGACCGGGAACTTGTAACCTGTAATCATGTAGCAAACAGATATCAAAAGCACCTACCTATATACAAATGAGCAGAAGAATGGATGGTATTAAATATAATATTCTGATGTGAACAAATACCCACAAACTTATCTTTTGCTCGTCCCGAACAAAACTATTTATTTTCAAAAAGTCCTAAGCTCACTTTCGTAGGTATCACGATTGCACTTACCATGTGCAACAAGACGTTAAAGCTCTAGGTGTCCCTAATAGGAGGAGTATTGTCTTCTGTGGGTTTTCAGCGGATACTACCCACAAAATCCCGTCAAGCTGGTTTCATAAGTTAATCTTGATTTTAATCCTACGGTTTAGCATCTAAGTTAGAAACTCTATCATCCTAAGTTAGAAATATCCATCTCTTATTTTTCACACCTCCTATTTATTCAACCTAAGATTTTATACGTTTTGACAGTTTAAAAGATCTCAGTTTCTCTTAAGTTTTCCTTCTAAAGCGCAGTCTCCAATTCGGAATTTTTATCATCTTTACGGAAAATATAAAACTTATTCTTCATCCCTATCTTTCCTCCAAATATCGATCGTATACCCCTATGTGTGTGGAAATTTCAGCTCTACACTCAAGAATTCAATTCAAGCTATAATACCCTTGCCCTAATACCTAATACTACTTCTTTTCACTAATGATGGATAGATTTCCTCACACACCTTTCATGCGACTATTTCTGCTTTCTGAGACACTAATCAGCTGATTACTGAATGTGTGAGCTTATTAAAACATAAATAACACTTTCCAGGTCTTGTAGTTTATTTTATTTATTTTTTTATTTTTCTTTTCAAGACCGGATATATTTTTCAATGATTCTTTTTTGGTGGTTAGCTTTAGATACCGCTTTTTCTTTCGTACTAGGCTTTTAAACAAGACTATTTCTAGATATCCTCTACTATCCCAAGTTTCAAGATGTGTATAAGTGCGATTTGTAGGGTATATACTTTCTGAATTTAGACTCAAGAATAGAAACAATTTTTCAAACTTATCTTTTAATAAAACTTTCAATACTTTTCTTTCATCTTGACTTAATTTAAGAACTAAACTCAAGATTACATACTTCTAAAAAACTGTAAGAACGTATATTTACCAAGATTAAACTGAAAGAGGATTATTTTCAGGATTTTCAATTTCTAAGCCTAGGATTTAGTTATTTCTAACCTATCAAACTAAATTTTCAGAATAAAAATCTAAGTTGCCCTACTAACTAACTTGACAATAAAGATTTTATATTTTTGGAAAAAAATTCAGTTTTTATGGGTTTTTAAAATAAGTATGCAAATGCAAAATATAAACATGAATACGAAGATAGAAGGCTTACCGAGCATACCTCCAAACTTGAACTTGACAGACAAGAAGGTCAAAATTGTGGAGGGGTCAAAATTTGTCGGTGCTCTCTTGTTTTTTTTATAAAAGAAAAGGCAAACAAAAAATATATATACACAAAAAAAGCCCCCCAAACTTAAGTGAAACGGTGTTTCCACTGTTTAAGCAGTGAAGTTCAAAGTTATGGGGGAGAGAACAGTTTCAATCTATACAAGGTTTTACACAGGCCAGTTAATACCAACCATTCAAAAAATTTATCATGATAACGCAACGGTTGGAGAAAGAATGCGTAGAGAAAAGAATTGAAGAATACACAAGACCGTGTGTGGGCGGAAATGGGATACGGTCTCGGTAGAGAAGAACATGGATGAAGGGGAGAAAGAAATGGAGCATGAACTTGAGATTGAAAATGGATTGAATAAATTAGTACAGTCGGTAATGATCGGAGTAAAAAAATGGATTGTACTAATTTATCAATATGTTTAGAATTGGGGTCAAACAACTCAAGATTCGCAAGAAAATATAGGCCGACCGAACTTGGTGAACCAGATGTAGGAAATGAAGGTGATACGGCATCTGGCGAAGTGGAAACGATGGAAAGGAAGGAGGGATGTGATCGAGGAATGGTATCGGTTAAACATTCAGGAGAATGGTCACAGTCAATGGAAGGGACAGGATGAATTGGAAAATCCGACTTATCTAGTAATACTGGTTCATCCTCAATGATATCCTCAAAATTCTGCTCATTTATGCATTCATCATCAACAATATCCAGACGCATATGGGGTTCGGGAAAAACCGTTAACGGTTCAGAATGATACCCACACGGATGTGAAAGGACATGATGAATTGATGAGAAAAACTCATCCAAAATTGTCGGTTCATCATCCAAATTATCCCCAACGTCGATATTCTCAATCAAGTGAAAGTTAAATTTCTCAGACACCTAATCAAAAGCATGGCTTTTAATCAGTTGGTGTTGTAGAGTAGAGATGTAGAGATCAAAGGAATTGGCATTGGTTTCACTTGAAATGGACCCTTCACAATCGGGTAAATCAAACATTACATAGTCGCACAACTCATCAAACATTCTATCTTTAATTGGTGAATCATTTGGAGCACTCAATAGACTTTTGAAACTGAAGTTGTAGAATTCAATTTGAAACATGTAGGTTTGATTTGGAAGGATGTACTACTCACTCTCACTACTTAAATCCTCAAATTGTCCTATCGCCACATCATACATTGGAAAATTTTGAGCTAGTTGGGAATTACCTGCTGTTTTGTTAGGTTGTATGAAGGCGGCCATGGACGCATTCAATTCCTCCATCTATCAGCACGAAACTACCCAAAATTCTTCTAATGACTGGTCAAGACTAGACATGGATTGTGAAGAGGTTTCAGTAAAATATTCAAATTCGTGTAGATACGTGAAACTCCCAAATGGCTGTTCAGAAGAAATGTTTAGAGAAGGTGTAAAAATCAGATAGGATTGATAGGAATCAAATGGAAAAAAATGGACATAATTAGGATCAGTATTATGATAAGAAGGTGATTGGAATTGTTGTTCTAAAGAATTTGGAGTGGTGAAAGGAATGAAAGATCAGCTACGGGATTGTTCAATTTTGTCAGCAATGGACATGGGTTTCGGAGTCACAACATGACTCTCAAAAGGGGTATCAACGTAAAAAGGTGGGAGAGTGTGAAACGGTTGATACGAAATGGATTGCGGAGTCTAATTGTTAGTCCTAGACGCGTCTATTCAATCTCTTAAAGAAATTTTGGATATGAATGGATCGTTTGAAGTTCGACCAAAACAAGAATCGTATGAAGAAATTTCTAGTTGTGGGTACCAAAGTTCAGTAAGAGTTAATCGTTTTAGGGTACCCATGATATGAAAAGAGTGAAAGGTAGGGAAGGTGAAAGGTGGGTGAAAAAAAATTTATAATTTTTTTTTTGGATTTTTGCAATTATTTGTTTTGGTTTTTGAAAAATACGAAATTATGGGACTAAACTTTAAACAAGCATAATCACAATCACAATATGCACAAACAATACCTAGAATTAGAGTCTTCAAAGTCCAACTAGACCACTCCTAAATTTCCAAGCGACAAGTTCGAATCACCTCTTCACTGCCAATTGTGGCCAGGTAAGCACAAATGAGGTACGGAGGGTTCCGCTCACGAATCATCGTGAGACGGGCCTTTAAAATTACCTCCTCACTTGTCTAGTCTAGACACCATAAATTCAAGTTTAGATAAATGACTGATTCCCTGCAACCTTCACTTGTCCTAAATGAGTACGACAAGGCCTTATAGGTTTGGTCTAGATATTTTTTTATTAACTTAAGATAATACATATAATTTTTGTGATTTGTGGGTTCTTAGGAAGGGTGATAAAATCCCCACCCAATCTGAATTGGTGTTCAAGCCCCTTAATGTCCGTATTATTATATGCAAAGCAATAAACAAACAAAATCTAAAATAACAAAAAAATTATTTGGTGGCGGCACAATTTGTGCAACGAAACCTGCAAAAAATACAATTCAGTGGAGTTTAGAGGGGTTTCTAGAGAAGGAGAAGTGGTACAAAAAAATTTGGACTCTGAAGCTAAAACTTGGATGCGGCACCGCGACCCTTTCTTCTGTTCGACAGACAACCGCAGTCGAATTGATAAACTGGAGCTTCAAAATTGTTCTGTATACTCCCCTTTTTTCTCTTCAGTATCCAAGCCTCTGTTTATTGATTAGATCACTATACTTGCTCCAGATTTGTCTGCACATTTGCACAAAAAATATCAAAAATAACAAGATTAATTTTATTATATTTATTATTTATTATATATATATATACAAAAAAATTAACCCGAATGACAAGAAAGAGATACGTTACCATCTCCCTGGCAACGACGCTATTTGATTATTACGCGTTTTTATGTGTGCTACGCGTTCTATATGTTCTACTTACCGCAATCAAGTCGGTGTCGCTTGGTAGCTAGCCGGTTGAGTACGGGTCGTCCACTGGGAGATGGTATGTTTTTCGTTCCTGTTTTAGACGAGTCAATTAAAGAATGTATATGTATGTTCAATTCTATCATAAGTGTTTGTATTTTATGTTCATATAAACTTGTTATGGTTAGGATTGGTTAGTAGAGTTAGGATTAGTCTTGTGCTTATCTTTTGCCATTCTTGAATTGATGTTGGAATAATCAGAAGTAGCGGGGATTAGGAGGACACAGGAATGGGATTTGCGAATTTAAGCAAGCATTCCAACACTAAATCCATTCTTCGTGGCCCTTGTCCATCCACTACATGCTCTTATTTCCAATTCTAGGCCAAACATACACAACCAAGTCTCCAACTAGGTCACAACTACATGTCTTGTTGTAGTGCGCCTAAAGGAATGCTCGACTTAGGTCACAGCTATATGTCACTTATAGCGCGCCTAAGAGAGGGGGGTTTTGTTTGTTTGATCTAGGTTTATTTCAAGCTATTTGGCAAAGAGAAGCACAAGAGAATTTTCCATCCCTTATATTATCTTCTTTAGCCCTAACAAGTATGTAAATTATTCGCACATTTAAAAGAAAAATAAAACAAGAAACAAGAGAAGAAAGAATGGGAAAATACGGTTTTAACAAATGATAACAAGCTAACTACTTAGGTCCTCACCAAAGCAAAGGACTCCATTGAGTATCATGGCTTTAAAATATGGTTTAGAAAAGAAGAAAAACAAAACAAGAAAACCAACAACTACTTTAATAACAAATAATAAAATTTACACTAAAAATTAAAATTACTATACAAGAATTTAAAAATACAAGTTATAAAAAAACCTTCATCTTCATTAATCTTCCACTCAAAAAGCTTTCACTATAATTTTCATGAAGAATAGATGAAGTAGAAAAAGAAACTACACACTAAATTACACTAAATCTAAGTAAAGAAAAGCATTCTTGGTTTGGCTCAAAACTAGAGTATTTATAGGCAGAGGAGTGAAATCCTAGGGCCATATTTTGAGCCTATATAGAATTACAAAACTACCCCTAAAATTTGGTCGAGAGACACAACTTAGCTGCCGCGGTTCCGCCACCTAACCTCCCCATTTGACAGCGATTCCGCGGTCCTTCGGAAGAGTTGGAGCCTCGTTTTTTCTGTGCTTCCTCATGTTGCTTTGTTCTTCTGTTTAACAGGTTCGAAATTGCAAAATGGTTCCAAAATATTCTCAGATTTTTAATAGTCCAAAATGGCAACTCATTTTGACTTTTGGCCTTGATCTCCCTCAAGCTCCACGCACCTCTTAATCTTTGTGCTGCCTCCCTCATGTTATGTGCTTGTCCGAGACACAAATGACCGTTGAATTCGTCTTGTCTCTTGAACTAGTAAGCGGCACTTGACAGGTGTGGATGACCGGAACCCGGATTTTATCTATTTTCGGAAGATGTTATGGATTTTGTCATAACTGTGGAGATTTTGCATGATATGCGTTATTTTGGATTGGGAATCTGTAACCTGTAATCATGTAGCAAACACGGATCAAAATCACATGTCTATATACAAATGAGCAGAAGAATGGATGGTATTAAATGTAATATTCTGGTGTGAACACAAGCTTAGGGAGGAGACATAAGTATTCATCAGGCAAGGCATTCATGAATCACTTCCATTCTTGCTCGAGGTAAAGTAGAATTTCATCATAGAAGCTTGGTAGCCAACTAGAAAAGAAAATATAAGTCTTTTCACCATGCTTTTCTAACTCCAGTTTATATATTAGCTCGTAGTCTTGACTCAAAATCTTCTCAAAGATTCTTTAAAGGCTTCAAGTGCATTTTTGTATAGAGAAGCTCCAATGACTTGAACCTCCCAATACGAGTAAGGATCCGTCTCAAATCTTGGGCAGCTTCGACCTTGCGATTCATCAAAGCATAAAAAATTCGAGGCAGCACCATCTCATCATGCCTATCTTCTGAGACTTCAAGCTTCTTGCTTATGTTGGCAAATTTTGCGACCTCCCCAACCGCAGATAGGCAGTGTCTCATGTTAGCCATCATTTCTGATAGCAAAAAACACCCTCTATAGCGGCGGCAATGGCGATTGTTTGCAATGCGAGGGGAAAGCGATGGTGAGAGGAAGTGATGGCAAGCGATGATGAGAGATGGTTAGTGGTGGTGGTGAGCAATGGCGAGCGGTGGTGAGCGAGGGTGAGGTGATCGGCGAGGGCGAGACAATCGGGCAATCGAGGCAGGGCTCCGAGAGAGTGGGAGAGGTTGAGAGGAAAGAGGGGTGCGGGAAAGAGGAAACTAGTTTTTTTTAAAAATCGAGACGCGGAGTAAGGTAGAGCTCTAATATCATGTTAAGAAACAAGTATTAGAGGATGAGCGGAAAATAATGGAGAGACTACATTATGAAAAATAGAAATGAAACGATTGTTTGTTGATAAAAGAAAAAACTACAATGATATGATATGAGAAGAGAACAACTCTACCTCTCTATTTATAATAAATTCTTAGGATTTAATGCTTGACCACCAAGTAAGCTTAACATGACTTCTAAGTAAATCATAATCTAATCAAATCTAAATCATACCAATCTCTCAAACATATCAAATCATATCTGTCACAAATATATATCATATTCTTAACAAAGATAGGCAAAATCCACATATTTGAATTCCCATGGCATGGCATGAAGATTTTAAAACCATTGGTCAAGAGTTCAATGATATTTGCACTATCGTGTTTCTCTTATCAATTTTACAATTGCAAAAGGTTTTGATTATAAATTTTTAAAGAATGAATCAAGTCATGTCACGGTCAAGTACAAGGTTTACAGATATCCGTGGATGGTACATGCTATTCACCGCAAAAATAGCTCAAGGTTTTTCATCAAGGAGATCAGTGCAATACATAATTGTCTTGGAGGCAGATTGGGAATGGATGGGTACCCTCTTGCTTCACGAAGATGGACAGCAACTCATGTGATCAGTCTGTAGGGTTCTTTAGCACGACCACAAGGTTTCACAAGGCATCAAACATGCCGTATTTTAAAATTTCTAGTGTGCCAAATAACCTAACTTAGGATCTAGCTAAAGTTTTAGGAGCTAAACTAGAATGTAAACAACTTTACATAGAAAGTGAACAAGGAATACAACCTTTGTAGACCGGTCCTTCACTTCAATAGCTCCGTGTAGTAGTCCCTTCACTCCAAGTAGTGATCTCCCGGACTCAAGTTTGGCTCCACAAGTCGAAATGAACGAGCATGCTTGAAGTCTTCGAAGCCGAAGATGATATACGTCGAGGAGACTCTAGCACAAGATACCTCTTCACTAAGTGATGAACTAGTGAAGAAACAACCCAAACTAAATGGCTGGTCTAGTAGAGGTTGATGAAGTAGGAATTGGGCTCACTTTAGATTAATTTTTCTCATATGGTTTGTTCATCTCCTAAAAACCTAGAGAGCTCTTGGAGATGAGGAAGATGATGAAGTGGAGAATGGAATGGTGAATAAAATGATGTGAGAATAGCAACCATGGTGAGATAATATCTCACACTAACTCTTGTAGAGACTAAACCAAGGTTTAAGATAATGATTGGGTTAATAAATATCTCAAGTGAGATAAAATTAGTGGACTAAGTCAAAGATGCTTTAAAAGCTTCTCCAAGCTTCCAAGCCTGACAATTTCCAACTAATTTTGAATTGCTTAAAATAAATAATAACCCACCATTATGATAAGCATGGTGTGAGTCTCATACACCCATGTTGCATATATAAACAAGCATGACACAATAACATATATCACATATATATTAAATGTGTCACAAGTGAGAAAAAGAAATATTCAAGTGAGCTAATATTAGTTAATGTATGTTAATATATCAAATATATAATTATACATTAAATTATCAAATCAACACTTGATTTAATAATCTCGCTATATCACATATAACCGACTAATATCATATGTATCAACTTATCGAATCAACACTTGATTCGATAACCCGGCTATATCACATATAACCGAACGATACCATATATCGCGAGATTAGGATACGGCATCATATACACGTATTAATCTCAGTCCTGCACATATCACATATGTGCTCCTACTTCGTTTCGCCTATGCTAGGAAACCTCTGTGTAGGACTCTAAAGACTCATCAATAAGCCGGCAGTAGGTGGTGATCATATCAGTCACCCACAAACCGTCAGCAGTCTGCTAAACGTAACGGCCACCCAGGTATTGAGCGATCTGAAGATCAACAAGCAAACCTGCTCATACTCCTGCAAATCCAATAAGTAATACTACCGTACAGCCCGGTCTCTTCGTCTGATATGTCGCATATCCAGCCTGGGGTGGTGAAACGTCAGACCCCAATAGCCTGATAAGTCATGCCGATGTGAGGCCCATAACGGTTCGAAAAACTACTGATAACACTTACCAGTAAATCTCAGCAACCCTGACCAGGGATTTCCTGTTATGGCCAATCGAGCATAGCGCAACATCAACCCCCAATACCGGGAGAGACGAAATCCCCTCGCATCACTCATTGCCTCCATGTGACTCGGGACTGTACCCAAAAACCACCTATTTGCACGACTCAGTAGAGCCGTGGTAGGGTGGAAATCAAGGCACGATGGGAGACACACAAGACTCTATGACGATCTCGGGTCGACAGACTAACCTGTACCAGTGTCACCAGAGAACTGCTATCTGACTTGAGGTATAATACCATCTAGAGTTCTAGGCGAATCCTGTTCAGTGTACCCAGTCTCCACTGAGCACCCGTATACCTTCTCTGATATCAAACACCAATGGATGTGGGATCATCCATCGCCCATCATATGGGTCAAGAAGCGTATACGCTAGTCTACTCTGGAATATTGATGCCCCGTCTCGATACTCCCATGACTAGGAACAGTTAAAGGGTGTACTCACAGGCTACCCAGACCCTACTAGTATGATCTATATCATAATCCTGAAAGTCAAGTACACATCCTAAGGGCTATATCAACATGTAACAGAGAGACAATAAGTGTACATGTTAAGATAAAGAGCAACCAAATAGCATACTATCATGTCGAGCAAGAAAGCCCTCCCTATATATGTCCCAGCATCCACTATAATATACATCATATGTACAATAATGGCCTTTAGGGCATACATATAACTAAAAATTTCCAACTTGCACTAGGGCCAGTTGTTGTAGTATCTCATACCCAACGTCCCATAAAAAGTCTCTTTCGGGAAAATCCTTCGTGAGTGGATCCGACATGTCATCCTTCGTGTCAACTCTCCTGACCTCGATCCCCTGAAGATCAACCATCTCCTTGATCAGGTGATACTGCCTCAGATATATCTAGATCGTTGATGGGACCGGGGTTCCTAGGCCAAAGCTACAACTCCATTATTGTCACAATAACAGTTATCGGACGCTCAATGGTAGGAACCATATTCATCTCATGAACAAGAAATGTCCACACAGCCACTTTGGCAATATCATTGGTAGCAATGTATTCAGCCTTTATCGTCTAGTTTGCCACGGTATCCAGCTTGGAACTCTTCCAATCATACCGTCCTTTCACTGAGGGTAAAGATAAATCCTGAGACTGACATTCAGTCTACATTATCACTCTGGAAGCTCGAATTAATAAAGGACTCCCACTGGAGTTCACCAGTACCAAACACCAAGAACATTTCTTCAGTGCTTCACAGATATCCAGTGATTCTCCTAAGATCCGATTGATCCCGATCACTACACCTAGTGAGTCAGCTACATCTGGTCTGGTACATAACATCGCATACATGATAGAGCCTATTACCGAAGCATGAGGTATCCCTTGCGAGCGAGTGATCAGTCGAAAATACTGCATTTTTAACACGGTAATTTCCCTATCATTTGCACTCATCTAGAAGTGTTCGGTATTCATATTGCACATATTAGCAAAACATCTCTGAAATACCAGATTGCATGTGTTAGACTTTAAAACCGGCATTTTTTAGGGAAATTGACTGTTTATCATGGCATCGCATCATCCCTATATTGCGCAACACTTGTTTCGAGATCTGTGCAGGAGATTTCAGGGACCGAGCCAAAATTATCAAAGAGCTGATCAAAATTGCGCCAAGTCTATGATTTTTGATCTGGCATTAATACAGAGGGAATTACACAATTCAACTTATCAAAACAAGGCCCAAATGTCATAACAAGAAATACCAAAAATTCTCAAGCCCCAAGGCCCATAAAGCGCTGCGGTTCCGCGGTGGGAGCCTGCTTGCGCCGCGGAACCGCGGCGGCTTGACGTCTTCAGTGGCTCAATTTTCTACACGTGGCTACCTCTAACGGTTCAAGCTTCTAGAAGACTCCCGATTCTCCACGTGGCACATCTAGAAGGCTCTCCTTAACAAACTTTTGGAGGGAAATTCAAATCTCTTAACAAACTTTTGGAGGGAAAATTCAAATTTGAAATCCTAGATCTAGGGTTTTGAGGTCTATAAAAGAGAGCCTAGATCTAGGGTTAAGGAGTTGAAGAATCCACCATCTTCTACCCACAAGTTGAGTGACACAACTTATGCCTCAATCCCTAACCCTAATTCTAATTCAAAATCAAGATCAAGATCCCGAGTGCAATTCAAGCAAGAGAACCTTCAACCTTTAGGAGCGACGCCGGATTTCAACGGAGCAAGAGATCCAAGCCGATCCGCGACTCAAGGAGCCGAGCGAAGCCGAAATCGACGATTTAGTTCCATCCTTTCGTAAATTCAAGAGAGTTGTAACGAAATTTGTCGATAAATAAAGGTGAAATTTCTATATCTTGCTTATCTTTTAATTCAAGTATTATGATTAGATCTCAATTTGTGATTGTGTTTGTGATCATGATGTTTGAGTAATCTCCGCTCGTATAGGAGTTGTGACGATCGATAGATGATGATGATTTAGACACTTTTACAATTCTTAAATCCTATAATGTTTGGAAATTCTAGTGAATCAAATGATTAATGACCTAGTTTCGAGATGATCTTTCTTGATCGTGTTCACTCGAAACTAGGGAACAACTATTGATCATTTGATTAACTAGAAGCTAGAATTTAAATGAGATTCATCGAAAGGACAAAGGATGGTTGCGGAATCCCTAATTTCATCGCAAGATCCTTAACCCTCGGTAAATTCTCATCGATCTAGTATCAATTCGTTAATGGATAAGAATGAGTAATCATTAGATCTCATCACATCTATAGATCCGATCTACTACTACGAGCCATACTTCTAATCTTGATTGTTGGTTGGAAATTATCACACATCTCAATTCTTGTTTTTAATGTTTTTTTTCTAGATCTAGATTTTTCTAATTCTTGATCTTCAATTACAAATCATGAATTGTTTCCTTTTCTTTTCCTTAAATTTTCAACTCATCTAATTCGGAAATTGAACGGATCTCACTTTCCCTGTGGACGATCCGCACTTACTAACGCGCTACATCCGGCACCGTTATTGATTGCGGTCAAAATATTTTTGGTTGTGATTTCTCTTTACAATTTTCTAAAAACATACACAATCGGGAATCAATCTAATTCAATCAGCGAGCTCTCTCCAAATCAATCTTAGGAGACAACTTTTTGGAGAGAGTGATTCCTGAGTAAGTGGTCGAACCACCACACTTAGAATCTTCTATACTAAACCCCTTTAGTATGGTGTTAATGTACCTAGATTTGGGACACTCTCAACATCCACATAGATCTATCTCTATAGATCTAAAACCGTAAGATGTAGTAGATATCATCCAGATCTTATATGGAGAATCCTCATGATAAGAGGAGCTTGACCGAGTGTAGCATAGGAAACCCATTTCCTATCAAGAGTATGTCATCTACGTACAATACGTGGAAGACAACCTTACTCTCTACTACCTTCTTGTATATACAAGGTTCATCTACCCTTTTGATGAAGTCAAACTCTTTGACTACCACATCAAAAACAGATGTTCCAACTCCGCGATGACTGCTTTAATCCTGATGAACTTAAGTATAACCACTTGAGAAAAGGTTTCATCATAATCCACACATGGTTATTGACGAAAACCTTTTACTACAAGTCTAGCTTTAAAAGTCTCAACTTTTCCATCTACACCTAGAATCTTCTCAAGATCCACTTGCTCCTAATGGGTTTTACCCCTTCAGGTGCAACATCCAAAGTCATACTTTGTTGGTGTACATGGATTACATTTTTGGTTGCATAGCATTCAGCCATTTCACAGAGTCTCCACTCGTGATGGCCTGTCTAAACCTGGTTGGGTCATCATCTACCATGATGCAATCCTCGCTCCCACTGTCACCGAGAAAGCCGTAGTATCTCTCAAGTGGATGAGGAGCCCTACCAGATTCGCGGAGAGGCTGAGCTTCGTTGGAAACTATTGAATCCTTTGGTTCCACTAAATCATCAGTTCTAGTTTGTATAGCTGGAACTCCTTCCAGTTCTACCTCATGACCACAAATTTGTTTTACAAAAATTCATTTTTCTAAAAAGGTGGCATGTTGAGAAACAAAACAACTTTTGTTCCTCGGTTTGGTAGAAGATATTTCCTTACAAATGTTTGGGATATCCAACAACTCATAGAACTGACTTTGCCTCGAGTTTGTCCGGATTTTGCTTTTCAACATAGGCCGAACAACCCCATATCTTAACTCGTTTAATACATGGTCTCTTCCCATACCATATCGCATATGGAGTGGTAGGCACTGATTGGTGGGAACCTATTCAATAGGTATGCAGCTTCTCAAGTGCATAACTCCAAAAAGAAACAGGAAATTCAGCAGTACTCATCATAGAGCGTACCATATCTAATATGGTGCGATACTTTCGCCCCGATACACCGTTGTGCTGTGGTGTATACTAAGGAGTAAGCTGAGAGAGAATCCCATTCTCTGTTTAGAAAATCCAGGAACACCATGCCCAAGTATTCTTCTCCCCGATAACATCGAAGGAGTTTAATGCTTCTACCCGTCTGGTTCTCAACTTTAAGCTTATATTCCTTGAATTTCTCAAAAGTTTCAGACTTGTGTTCCAACATGAACATATGTCTGAATCTTAAGAGATGGTCAGTGAATATAATGAAGTACGAGGAACCAGCCCTGGAATTTGTAGACTTAGGACCGTATACATCACCATGTATCAGTCTCAAGGGTTCGGTAACTCTTTCTCCGTTTCCAGTATATAGAGTTTTGGTCATTTTACCTTTGAAACAAGACTGGCAAGTATCATAAGATGAAAATTCGAACAGATTCAAATATTCATCCTTATGTAACTTAGCTAGTTGCGTCGTATTGATATGACCTAGTCTACAATGCTACAAGAAGGATTCGTTTATTTCTGAACTACCCTTCTTGTGTGTGTTCTATATATTTTGAACTGTGGTTTGATTTAAAATGTATATTCCATTACATAACGTGCCTGATCCAATCAACTCTTGATTAAGGAAAATGGTCACAACATTATCCTCCAATACAAAATTATATTCTTCTTTAACTTAATAAAGAAACTGATGTAATGTTGTATATCAGGTTCGGTATGTAATAACATTCGCTCAGAATCAATGTATTTGGTAATACAAGATGATATTTGCCAACTGATTTAGCTGCAACAATTGCACCGCTCTCTACATTTAGAGACATATCACCCAATCTCAGTTCTCTAACTTTTTGTAGCCCATGTAACAGATTACATATATGGGATTCTTATCCAGTATCTCATACCTAGGACGTAGAGGATACTGAGAGATAGTTCTTGGTAACGAACACACCTGAAGAAGGTGCATCAACATACTCTTTCTTCGATTGGGTCGCGTGGGAATCCGAATATTTCCCTATTTCCTGCTCAGACTTATAACAATTATATGGTAGAGCGGAACCAACGTTCCCCAACTCAGTATAATAAGAAGGTTTGGTCAATACATCCATATTATTATCTTGATTAAGACATGTCAAGGTCGCTACGAGGAGAGAGAGAAGAAAATACTCTGCGTGAGCTCTTTTGCAAGATTAGATTGGTTATTTATTTTATCTAATCAAGATGGCTCCCAATGTTTTTATCAAATCTTCCTTCAAACCCTAAAAGGAAAGACTGGCCAGGATTAATTACACACTATAAGTTCGCCAATCTTTCGGCCAGGCCAGTATCAGTACTTTGAGGAAGATTCCCCGTGCTTTCGCACGGACCTAATTAAAATAAACTTCGTTTTCCCAGGGGGCGTAACCCCGTTAACACCTTTCTAGACACCTACTTGATTAATTGTAATGTGCAAAAATTCTCTCAGGAGTAACTCTTACTCGTAGTGGGTATCGGGATCCAAATATCTCATAGAAGGTATGCAATCTCATTGCAAATTTCAACACTTGAAATTCCCGATAATGGTTTTTACCCCTAATACTTATGACCTTGGCTATGGTCAACATATCATAAGTCCTAGTCAAGTTCTGCCCGTCATTTCATGATTAATTAGGCCCACCCACATGACCCTTGGTTATGGTCAACATAATCATGTGACTGTCCTAATTAATCGCATCATATGCTGTATAGGAAGATATCACTTAGCTACCGTACACTATGCCTTGGCTATAGTCAACATACGTAGCACGAATACTAAGTACTCTATTTCCTAAAATGACGGAGGGTTGCGGATGGTTTTTAAGAAAATCTTTAACGCTTTGAACTTGATATCGTTGTAGAATCAAATAGTTTTAAAAGGAGTGGCTTAAGCTCCGCATTTTGAAGCTTACTTTTTCATAAAAAGGCCGAGTGAGTTTCAAATTCGATTCTGCAACGTCTTTTAGGTTTATTTTTTTCATTAATCTCATTAATGAAATCCCATCATTTATGCTTCTTAAGCATCACAGAAGAAACGAAAATAAAACGTACGCTTATGCCATCCGCCTTCACCACAGTGTCCCGTTAGGCACCGTTAGGTTACTTAACTAACGGCATAGCGGGTCGGGACTATAGCGGGTGCAAAACATAAGCAACGTTTATTATATATCATATATATAATAAGCCATTCGTCTCAGAATATTAAGTGATCACATCACAGAATATCAGCAGCAGAAGATAACATATGAAATATTGGATATACTAGGATTTCCATGTTTTAAATTAAGCCAGTAAAAAAACACAGATTCCACAGTCGTGATGAATAGCCAAACCCACATCTCTAGACCCCTACGAGAGCAGCAAGCAACCCTACCAATTCTAAAGTTAGGAGACCCGGTCTCAACTCCTTGAGATGGTCTTCCACTGGACCTTAGAACCCGGTTACTTGTGCTCCCCTCCTTGGGTCTATTCTAATGCGGAAAAGTAAATAATATACATCAATGGTGACATCATCCTCAACCTGGAAGTGCCCCAATAAAAGAATATTACATACAAGTTTTTACATGAATGAAAATAAAAAAACTCTCATCTCTCGCAAAAACCCCCGTCTATTCAAAACACGACAATCCAATATAATATATCACAGCAACACATAACATCGCATGTCATCAACGTAAGTAAATATGCGTATCCCAATTATCGTTGACATATAGCAACGAAACCGGCGATACACCACATATTACACTTACGATCGCAGAAAAAAAAGTAAAAAACTACAACAATTGGAATCCGCAACTACCTTAGACATCATAAACCAAATGTATCACATACTTTGGATTTCATGCCTAACCAAATGAATTCTTTAGACATCATAAACCCGGAATATCACATATTCTGAATTTCATGCCTAACAATTATAAACCCCGCATTTTAGTCTCGATATTGAAAACACTTTCCAATAACAAGTCGGGCAATTCAACATGATTCCCGACATCCTGATCAAATGCTCGTCGGAAACATTAGTAGATGGCTACACCCCCCGATGCCGTCGACGAAATGCACTTAGGCGGAACACCGCAGCCACGAGCACCCAGATGGATGCTTTAGGCTAAGGGGTTTTCCTACAGTCACTTGTTCGGTGCTATGGGGCATGGCTACCTAGTAAGGTTACTCGGCGAGTATCCGCATATGCTACGTGATTGCGACGGACTTTTAATCCACATCAAATTTCCGTGGCAACCGATCAAATGAGACTAAATTGGTAGATTTATAAAATTCAAATCAGTTTTCATAAAACCGATTATTGTGGATTCCAAATATTGTATCACATTTCACAGATAGCTAGACGATGTTAAACTTTTCGATCGAATCAACAAACACCCAAAATTTCCCAGAGAGATCAACACTTGAGCACCGTCTAAAAATACACAGAACATGCCACAGCACCTATAGACCAACCGTAGAAGGGTCAACCCATGCCTCACTCATAGCGATGCGGAACTGCCGAAATCCCTAGGGTATGACCACGATTCCGCGTCCAAAGAGTCGAGTTTGGGTATCATTCTTCTAGAGGGTCCATAGAATTACTTGCATGATTTTCCGAAGATTTTTAAACATGGAAAAATCCAACTTTTGGAAAATTTCCAGCGAGGGATAAAATGGGTTATTGATATTCGTTCGAACTTTTTAACGTCGTCTAAAATACCCGAAACGATGTTAGAATTACGACTACGAAACACTCCGAATTGCCTTTACAGAAAGATAACATCACATGCAATCTTTAGCAAAAACAAACAATACTAGAAACACCAAACCCCAGAGATAAGAACACAGAACCAAAACGAAGCCCAAATTCGAAACCTAGACCAGCCAGGCCGGTTTTTCAAAGCATTTCGCCAGGTCAAATCCGGCGAAATGGGTTCGTTTTGGTCCCGTGTTCATGTTACATCGTATGCAACATTCTGCAACTGCTTAAAAAAATTTAGAGGCTTTAAAAAATTCGACAGAGAATGGGGTTTTGCTTCGATTGTTTCGGAGCTGTTTCGGTTTCATATTTCTAACATCGTCAAGATAACTCCTAATGCTCTAGCTCGGCTCTGATACCACTGTAGGGTTCTTTGGCACGACCACAAAGTTTCACAAGGCATCAAACATGCCGTATTTTAAAATTTCTAGTGGCCAAACAACCTAACCTAGGATCTAACTAGAGTTTTAGGAGTTAAACTAGAATGTAAAAAACTTTACATAGAAAGTGAATAAGAAATACAACCTTTGTAGACCGGTCCTTCACTTCAATAGATCCGTGTAGTAGTCCATTCGCTCCAAGTATTGATCTCCCGGACTCAAGTTTGGCTCCACAAGTCGAAATAAACGAGCATTCTTGAAGTCTTCGACGCCGAAGATGATCTACGTCGAGGAGACTGTAGCACAAGCTACATCTTCACTAAGTGATGAACTAGTGAAGAATTAACCCAAACTAAATGGATGGTCTAGTAGAGGTTGATGAACTCACTTTAGATTAATTTTTCTCACATGGTTTCTTCATCTCCTAAAAATCTAGAGAGCTCTTGGAGATGAGGAAGATGATGAAGTGGAGAATGGAATGGTGAATCAATGATGTGAGAATAGAAACCATAGTGAGATAATATCTCACACTAACTCTTGTAGAGACTAAACCATGGTTTAAGATAATGGTTGGGTTAATAAATATCTCAAGTGAGACAAAATTAGTGGACTAAGTCAAAGATGCTTTAAGCTTCTCCAAGCTTCCAAGCATGACAATTTCCAACTAATTTTGAATTGCTTAAAATAAATAATAACCCACCATTATGATAAGTATGGTGTGAGTCTCATACACCCATGTTGCATAAATAAATAATTATGACACAATAACATATATCACATATATATTAAATGTGTCACAAGTGAGAAAAAGAAATATTCAAGTGAGCTAATATTAGTCAATGTATGTTAATATATCAAATATATAATTATACATTAAATTATCAAATCAACACTTGATTTAATAATCCGGCTATATCGCATATAACCGACTAATATCATATGTATCAACTTATCGAATCAACACTTGATTCGATAACCCGGCCATATCACATATAACCGAACGATACCATATATCGCGAGATTAGGATACGGCATCATATACACATATTAATCTCAGTCCCGCACATATCACATATGTGCTCCTACTTCGTTTCGCTTGTGCCAGGAAACCTCTGTGTAGGACTCTAAAGACTCGTCAATACGCCGGCAGTATGTGGTGATCATATCAGTCACCCAAAAGCCGTCAGTGGTCTGCTAAACGTAACGGCCACCCGGGTATTGAGCGATTAGAAGATCAACAAGCAAGCCTGCTCATACTCCTGTGAATCCAATAAGTAACACTACCGTACAGTCCGGTCTCTTCATCTGATATGTCGCATATCCAGCCTGGGGGTAGTAAAACGTCAGACCCCAATAACCTGATAAGTCATGCCGATGTGAGGCCCATAACGGTTCGAAAAACCACTGATAACACTTACCAGTAAATCTCAGTAACCCTAAACAGGGATTTTCTGTTATGGGCAATCGAGCATAGCGCAACATCAACCCCCAATACCGGGAGAGAGGAAATCCCCTCGCATCGCTCATTGCCTCCATGTGACTCGGGACTGTACCCAAAAACCACCTGTTTGCACGACTCAGTAGAGCCGTGGTAGGATGGAAATCAAAGCACAATGGGAGACACACAAGACTCTATGACGATCTCGGGTCGACAGACTAACCTGTACCAGTGTCACCAGAGAACTGCTATCTGACTTGAGGTATAATACCATCTAGGAGTTCTCAGCGAGTCTTGTTCAGTGTACCCAGTCTCCACTAAGCGCCCGTATACCTTCTCTGATTTCAAACACCAATAGATGTGAGATCATCCATCGCCCATCATATAGGTCAAGAAGCGTATACGCCAGTCTACTCTGGAATATCGATGCCCCGTCTCGATACTCCCACGACTAGGAACAGTTAAAGGATGTACTCATAGACTACCCAGACCCCACTAGTATGATCTCTATCATAATCCTGAAAGTCAAGTACACATCTTAAGGGCTTTATCAACATGTAACAGAGAGACAATAAGTGTACATGTTAAGATAAAGAGCAACCAAATAGCATACTATCATGTCGAACAAGAAATTCCTCCCTATATATGTCCTAACATCCACAATAATATACATCATATGTACAATAATGGCCTCTAGGGCATCATATAACTAACTGTTGGAGATAGTGCCCTCATAGTCAATTATTGGATCACAGGTACGTGATTGCAATGATTGCGGAGGACCTATACCGGTAGGACAGTCTTACTCGAGATGATAGTATGCTATCTGGTTTGCCTTTATCAGTCGTGTACATGATCAGGTGACTGATTACATGTTACACTTTGATAGAGCCCTTAGGATCTTGCTTTACTACCAACAGTATGATGGCGATCATATACGTGAGAGTTGGGTAGTTTATACGCATATCCTTAATTGTGGTCCCTAGTCGTGGGAGTTTCGAGACAGGGCATCGATACTCCGGAGTAGACTAGTGTGTACAGTCGAGACCCCGACGAGGGGCGGTGGCCGGTCTCACAAGCCACTGGTGTCAGTTGGATCACCTAAGATGTATACAGGTGCTCATTGGGTTATGAGTACACCGGACAGGACTCGCCGGGAATCTGCTAGTTAGTATTATATCTACCGTCAGATAGCAGTTCCCTGGTGACATGTGTACAGGTTAGTTCATCGACCTGAGGTCGTCATTTGTCTCGTGTGAGTTCCCACTGTGCTTTGATTTCTACCCTACCACGGCTCAAAGGAGTCGCGCAAACAGGTAGTTTTTGGGTACAGTCCCGAGCCATATGGAGGCACGTGAGCGGATCGGCAGGGGATTCGTCTCTCCCGGTATTGGGGGCGAGGTCGTGCTGTGTCTAGGAGAGCCATTACACAAAGTCCATGGCCATGGCAGGAGATTTACTGGTAGGTACTCCAGTAGTATCTCAGGGTGTTATTGGGCTTCACTCCGACACGACTTATACTGCTATTGGAGGTCTGACGTTACTAGCCCCCTAGGCAGATATGCGATACTCATAGACGAACGGACCGGACTGTATATACATTGTCACTGTTAGGCTCAGTAGGGTTTTCCGGATGAGTGCGCTCATCGGCATCCCTTGAGGTCAGTCCATGGGCAGCCGTTACGCATTGCTAGTGCCGCTGACGGTTTATGGTTAAACCCACTGCCAGGGTACTGACGAGTCATTAGAGTCCCCCACAGACAGTTTCCCAAGTTCGGGCGAAACGTTGTAGAGGCCGTATGGTTTTATGGCAGGGTTCGGAAAATGCACGTGCGTTTACGCACGTGTTATTTTTCGGGCAGATGATACTGGTCGGCTTTGGTTTAAGCCGGATCCGAGTATTATATTGAGTAGGTATAATATCTTTGTCTCAGTAGCATTTGTATTCGGTCGTAATAAAAATGCGGGTATATTTATACAGTTTCGGGGTTATCCTGAAAGTCGTTTCAGGATCACTTTTGGAAGTTGCCAGTTTCCAGTTTTCTATCAGCCGTATTTTGACATTCGGTTAAATACGGATTTATCTTTTCTTGATGAGGTGAGTCATGCTTCTAGAAGGTTCTAGAAGTGGTGATTAAGCATATGACTCATTTGTGTCATTAATGGTTCATTAATGATGCAAGGTGACTAGGTTTAATGTGATTGGTTCCATTTAATGATAGTTGATGATTCATTCTTTCATTATTGTTATGATAACTATCATTTGTTATGGTCACCACTTGAACTCTCCTACACTCACCTCCCTCCTTTGATATATATGGCCGGCCACTTCATTGTGGGAGAGAAAAAGATTTGATTCATTCATTTTTGGCCAAAGATTTCATATAGTTTAGTGTATGGAAATTTCCTAGTTCAATTTCCATTCACCCGATTCCCTCAGCAACTTCATTAACCGATCGTCCACGGACTTGGACGAAGTGAGACAAAGTCATCTACTCATTCTCTACATCATTCTTGGTCATCTCTTTTAGCAAACTTGACGATCGAGTTGCCTCAAGACAGAGGCGGGAGCCCGTTTAAAGAATCGTCGACGTGGTGCCACCTCGACGAGGATATCGGAGATCGACGAGATCGGAGCAGCCGCAACGGAGCGTGGGATGATGGTTGAAGAACGAAGGACTCGGATCGTTCGGTATAACCTTTCTACACTCTTTACAGTTTGTTAGTTTAGCAATAATGGCAGATCCGGGTTAAAGTATACGATAGCGCCAGTTAAAAGTTTTTGTTCCGCATTTGGCGTCTGTAGACGGCCAGGGCGCTACCGTAGACTTACAGTGGTATCAGAGCCTAACCATTTTGCTATGCTAACTTGTGCTAACGCGTTTAAAACATCGATCGAACCGGAAATCAAAAATCACATTTTTACAATATGACAGTTTCTGTTGATTTTAAACGGTGTCCTAAAAATATTTCACACATCTCAGAAAACTGTGCAGGGTTTTTTAAGCACACGTGCAAAATTTGAGCACGTGATCTCACCAAAGCGCCGCGGATTAGCGGCCAAACCCATGGTTTGGCCGCGCATCCGCGGCCATATGATGGGATCAGTGCACCAAATTTTGTATGTGTCTCCTCTGTTGGATTTTGTGGTTTTTGGTAAATATCGTTTTGGCCCAGATTTTGTTACTGTTCACCAGTAAGTCGTGGGGCCCACTTTTTGATATATGGTCGATCGAAATTTAAATATGTTAGTTTACAGTGCTTACATTATATCTCCGACCGGGAATGTCATTTGATCGGTAAACCGCGTCT
Source organism: Agapanthus africanus (assembly GCA_030015575.1). Classification (NCBI taxonomy): domain Eukaryota; kingdom Viridiplantae; phylum Streptophyta; class Magnoliopsida; order Asparagales; family Amaryllidaceae; genus Agapanthus; species Agapanthus africanus. The sequence goes on from JASDDO010000024.1 coordinate 156,269,322, forward strand.
GATTGCTATAGTTCTTTTAGACGGGTTTGCGAACGTGACATTCGCGTTGATGTTCTGTGTTGTGCTGTGATGTTGCGGATTTGTCGTGGTGGATAGCAGTGTACAATGGTAGTACAGTTTGAGTTTATTTGTACATTTGATATTGCGGGGCGAGCGTCCAACTTGTGGACAGCCGTCACTGCCTGTTGTATAATATTCTTTTGGGGCACGACCAGGTTGCGGTCGATGTACCTATTGTACTATTTTTCATTACTGTACTAGGTTTTGCCCCGAGACGGAGTGCACGGATAGCCGGGTTCTGGGGGGCAACGGGTCCGCATCTCATGGCTTTGAGAGGCAGAGGGGCCCCACTCTAGAATTGGCAGACTATTCGCCGCACTCGTAGGGGGTACAGGTTGACCCAAGGAGGGGTGCCCAAGATTACCGGATTCCGTGGAGTGCTGGGTGGTCCATTCACTATGCTGTAAGGGGGCTGCCTCGCTTCAGGTTTTGGCGGGTAACTTGCCGCACCCGTAGGGGTCTAGGTTTCATTGCACAGGCTATCCACACGACAGGGGAACGTCGGGTTTCAGCAGCGGCTCTGTGAAACCCGGGGATCCCAGATTATCTATATTGTTTTGTGATGCTTATTACTTTTCTGTAATGTTGCATATTATCACGCCTGGAGTGATTATTGTATATTGGTTTATATACTATTAGATGTTGTATATGTTTTACACCCGCGCTAGTCCAGTCCCCGCTCTGTCGTTAGTTAAGTAACCTAACGGGTGATGACGGGACCCAGTGACGAATGCGGATGGCATATACGTACATTTTATTTTCGTTCTTTTCTGGTGTGATTAAATGATGGGACTGTGTTGATTCTGATCAATGCAAAGTATAACAAACCTGTTTACAGTTGTTGGAACAATTTTAAAAAGTGTTATTGCAAAGACGTTTTCTTTTGTTATGCATAGCGGTATTCAGTGGAATATCCTGCACCTCATTCGACGGGGCAAGGGCCGATATCCCTTCACCGGACTGACCCCTTGGACAGAAGTTTGCGTCAAAGTAATAACTTCACTATAGTCGATTACAAGTTGCTTTGCATAGCGGTATTCAGTGGAATATCCTGCACCTCATTCCACGAGGAAAGAGCCGAGATCCCTTTACCGGGAGTGACCTCTTTAGCAAAAGGTTTTCGCCACTATATTTTAAAAAAAGCTATCAGGTTCCTTCAGCGATATCAAGTTCACTACGTTAAAGGTTTTCGCCAAAAACCAGCCGTAGCCCTCCGTCGTTTCTTATGGATGGTCAGTAGTATTCAAGCTATGTTTGTTGGCATACGTCAAGGCATAGTGTTTGGTAGCTGCTGGGTATTCGTTTGTTGCATAGATAGATGAGTTGGTTTGGGACAGTCGTATTACCTTGTTGGCATACATCAAGGGTATGTACGGGTGGGTTCAAATTAACAAGATAATGACGGGCAGAACTTGACATGTGACTTATAATTTGTTGGCATACGTCAAGGTCATAAGAGCATGGGGCATAAATCATATCGGGAGTTTCTAAAGAAACTGAAACTTGCCAAGTATGCGCATACCATCTGGAGTATGAGTAACGTGGATGCATTCCATCACGTTATCATGCGATGAGAGTTGGATCCCGATTCCCACTGATGAGTTGGTTTACTCTTCGGGTGATCCCGATTGATTCTTCTTTAGGTTTGGAGGAGAATTTGACAGGACAGTGGGAGGTTTCCGGATTAGATAAAGTGATGACCATTCTGATCTAGGTTAGAGTGCACGCAGAGTGTTTCTTTTCTCTCTCTCTTTGGCAGGGACCTTTGACCGACCCTAGACTATGACTCGGTGACCAAGTTGACCGAACCTTCTTAATATATTGGCTTTTGGATTGTCTGAGTTGCATAAGTCATTGCCACTCCTTCTTCTACCCTTTGAATTTCTCAGAACACCCGTATTACTACGGATATCCACTTCCATTGGATAGATCCATCGTATGGTTATATACGAACTCGAAGGGACTTCTTCGAGGATGGATCCAGGTTCAGGAGAAATAGAATTGGTTTATTCAGTTGTCTTTTATTATCACCTTCTCTCAGGTTGCGAGAGCTCCTTGGTTTAGGAGAGTACACCTATTACGCTTATTGGATAGTCTTATTCCAAACCATAGGCTGGTGCCGAAAGGTAGGGAATGAAGAAAACCAATTAGCCTAAGTAGGGTGTGCAGAAGGTAATATGTAAAGACAAAATAAAGGGATTAGAAAGAGGGCAAAGTAAATTGCGACTGATATCATTCACGACCAAAACCGCGTACTTCATCGCCGCTCCTATTTCACCTTTAAAAGAATAAGGTATTATTCAGTTGTCTTTTATCGTCACCTTCTCTCGAGATGCGAGTACTCCTTGGTTTAGGAGGGTACACCTATTATGCTTACTGGATAGTCTTCTTCCAAACCATAGGCTGGTGCCGAACGGTAGGGAAGGAAGAATACCATTTAGCCTAACGAAGGTGTACAGAAGGTAACGACTAAAGACAAATAAAGGGATTTGGAGAGATGGCAATAAAATATACGGTTGAAGTCATGAATTGGATTATGGAAGAGGCATTGCTATGAATACCAGGATACCCCTACGAAACATTTTCATGTTTCAGTGCATTGTTAAAGAAAAACTGTTTTCCCGATTAGACACTTACTCCAAGGGTATGTATTTACCAGGTTTCATTCTCATATCTGTATGGTTTTACAGATGATGAGTGGGAGTAAGATATTGGGAATTAGGTGATCATCCTCATTATATCGGAATTCGTTGTAATTGGTGATATTTGAGGAAATCGCCAGGGTACAGTTTTCCACCTACAACGCACAGGTTTTGAGTTGTTCAACTCAGCGGACTTATACAGAGTATTGTATGTTGTCCAGTGTCCATCAGGACAAAGGGGTAGGTCCTCGTACTATGTTCTATTTACTTATAACTTCTCTAGTATTTAGACGAGTGTTTCGTAGAAATACAAGGTCTAAGTTTTGAGAAGTTGTGGGTATAAGAATAAAGTAGAGAACCAGGTATCACAAGTATCGGGATTCTTCAAAGAGATCGAAGATGTAGATTCTTGTGATTGGTATTCAGATGATAGTGATGGTTTTGAGAAACGTGTTTTCTCTTTCAGGTTACTCATAATTGGATGGATTCCTAAGTTGAGTAATGCTGATTAGCCTCTTTCCATTAAGATGATATGCACTGGAGACAGCTGCATGATTTGAATCTAGTTCCAATTAAATAAGTGCCAAAGTTTCTGTATTGGATATAGAATGGATCGTACCTTAAAAGATATTAAGGTACGGGGAGTTGTCCAGCTTATGCTTAAAACCAGACTCTGGATAACTCAGGGCACGTTTCTGTAATGGTTGTTTTGTGGGTTGACCCTGGCTATGACGAGGGTTGATATTCTACCATTTGGAAGATCAATAGTGATATTGTTCTTGACTCGCCACAGTTTTAGTAAAATGGATCTTTTTCAGAAAACAGTAGTGGGAGTATGGTAGAACTGGAAGTGATTCCAGAACCGCGAACGATTACGGAAAATTTAATAGGACCTATATATTCAATCAGGTTTGACATTCCATTAGCCACTCCGCAGATCAGGTAGGTAACCTCAGACACCCGAGAGGTACTTCGGTAGGCTCAAGGACGGTGACAGGGAGGTTCTTATCTACCCAGACTTGACACTACAGATGTTCCAGGATATGAGACCCGGTAGAAGGGTTGTCGTAGTCAGTGGAAGCAGCAGAAGCATAGTGGGCAAGTAGCTTATGTCTATTTATAGACTAGAGCAGTTATAGCGGAGATAGATCATCTATTTTTGATGTGACAGTCATAGGTTTGACTTCAATCAGAATAAGGGATGGATCTGTTAAGAAAGTAGTAGGGTGTGATGTCATGGTATCTGGATGACATACACAGAGTAGGAAGTAAAATTCCTATACTACGATCGGTTGTACTGTGGTCGTCACACAGTTGTTTCTCCAGACAGGATATGGATATAATATTTGACATTCTGGTTTCTAGATCTATGGTTTTAGATCTAGATTTGGGTAGTTTCCCAATGTGGATACTTTGACAGTATTCTAATGGTTTTTAGAATAGATGACTCCTAGCATGGTGGTGTACCTGCAGGTGATGGAGTCACCCTCTCTAAAGGTGTCGTATAGACTAAAGGGGAGAGGGATGTGCATGATTGGCAGATCACTTGCTTAGGCAATTGAGTCAATCATGAGATGTCAAGTACCACACCAGATGTTGTTTTTGCACTAGATGCAATAAGTTTGTATTAATCCAATCCTGGAGAAACATAAGGAAGCAGTTTTAGAACATAAGTACATGTTCTACGGATTTGATGACGGCAGCCTCCTTCGGGAGACGGTTATCATTCCAGGCTTCAAAGGTGACATGGATGACAGAGTGATTGTCAGAGTTATAGTTTTCCCTCTGACGAAGAGGGACAGTATTATGGACAGGTGGTCCAAGAGAATACTGTGGGTGGCATGGTGCCGGATACTGATTAGGTTCAGTGATCGATACAGTCTAAGAAGTTTGGATTTGGAGTTCATTTATGAACTAGGTCCCATCAGATATCCAGACATATTCTAAGACAGGTATTACTCGATTCGGGAGATGGCTTTCTCCGCGAATTTGAGATTTAGAGAGATATAGAAAGAAACTTCTAGGCGGATCCACTCACTAAGGCTATTTCTCGAACACAATAGTTTTACAAACGGGCTTTGTGATACTGATTAGTAGAGGAGTTGGATGTTCGGTTTCACACGGGCTGTGAGTAGTCGACATCGCAATAATTAGCCTTGAGTGCAAGTGGGAGATTGTTGGAGATAGTGCCCTCATAGTCAATTATTGGATCACAGGTACGTGATTTCAATGATTGCGGAGGACCTATACCGGTAGGACAGTCTTACTCGAGATGATAGTATGCTATCTGGTTTGCCTTTATCAGTCGTGTACATGATCAGGTAACTGATTACATGTTACACTTTGATAGAGCCCTTAGGATCTTGCTTTACTACCAACAGTATGATGGCGATCATATACGTGAGAGTTGGGTAGTTTATACGCATATCCTTAATTGTGGTCCCTAGTCGTGGGAGTTTCGAGACAGGGCATCGATACTCCGGAGTAGACTAGTGTGTACAGTCGAGACCCCGACGAGGGGCGATGGCCGGTCTCACAAGCCACTGGTGTCAGTTGGATCACCTAAGATGTATACAGGTGCTCATTGGGTTATGAGTACACCGGACAGGACTCGCCGGGAATCTGCTAGTTAGTATTATATCTACCGTCAGATAGCAGTTCCCTGGTGACATGTGTACAGGTTAGTTCATCGACCTGAGGTCGTCATTTGTCTCGTGTGAGTTCCCACTGTGCTTTGATTTCTACCCTACCACGGCTCAAAGGAGTCGTGCAAACAGGTAGTTTTTGGGTACAGTCCCGAGCCATATGGAGGCACGTGAGCGGATCGGCAGGGGATTCGTCTCTCCCGGTATTGGGGGCGAGGTCGTGCTGTGTCTAGGAGAGCCATTACACAAAGTCCATGGCCATGGCAGGAGATTTACTGGTAGGTACTCCAGTAGTATCTCAGGGTGTTATTGGGCTTCACTCCGACACGACTTATACTGCTATTGGGGGTCTGACGTTACTAGCCCCCTAGGCAGATATGCGATACTCATAGACGAACGGACCGGACTGTATATACATTGTCACTGTTAGGCTCAGTAGGGTTTTCCGGATGAGTGCGCTCATCGGCATCCCTTGAGGTCAGTCCATGGGCAGCCATTACGCATTGCTAGTGCCGCTGACGGTTTGTGGTTAAACCCAATGCCAGGGCACTGACGAGTCATTAGAGTCCCCCACAGACAGTTTCCCAAGTTCGGGCGAAACGTTGTAGAGGCCGTATGGTTTTATGGCAGGGTTCGGAAAATGCACGTGCGTTTACGCACGTGTTATTTTTCGGGCAGATGATACTGGTCGGCTTTGGTTTAAGCCGGATCCGAGTATTATATTGAGTAGGTATAATATCTTTGTCTCAGTAGCATTTGTATTCGGTCGTAATACAAATGCGGGTATATTTATACAGTTTCGTGGTTATCCTGAAAGTCGTTTCAGGATCACTTTTGGAAGTTGCCAGTTTCCAGTTTTCTATCAGCCGTATTTTGACATTCGGTTAAATACGGATTTATCTTTTCTTGATGAGGTGAGTCATGCTTCTAGAAGGTTCTAGAAGTGGTGATTAAGCATATGACTCATTTGTGTCATTAATGGTTCATTAATGATGCAAGGTGACTAGGTTTAATGTGATTGGTTCCATTTAATGATAGTTGATGATTCATTCTTTCATTATTGTTATGATAACTATCATTTGTTATGGTCACCACTTGAACTCTCCTACACTCACCTCCCTCCTTTGATATATATGGCCGGCCACTTCATTGTGGGAGAGAAAAAGATTTGATTCATTCATTTTTGGCCAAAGATTTCATATAGTTTAGTGTATGGAAATTTCCTAGTTCAATTTCCATTCACCCGATTCCCTCGGCAACTTCATTAACCGATCGTCCACGGACTTGGACGAAGTGAGACAAAGTCATCTACTCATTCTCTACATCATTCTTGGTCGTCTCTTTTAGCAAACTTGACGATCGAGTTGCCTCAAGACAGAGGCGGGAGCCCGTTTAAAGAATCGTCGACGTGGTGCCACCTCGACGAGGATATCGGAGATCGACGAGATCGGAGCAGCCGCAACGGAGCGTGGGATGATGGTTGAAGAATGAAGGACTCGGATCGTTCGGTATAACCTTTCTACACTCTTTACAGTTTGTTAGTTTAGCAATAATGGCAGATCCGGGTTAAAGTATACGATAGCGCATGTTAAAAGTTTTTGTTCCGCATTTGGCGTCTGTAGACGGCCGGGGCGCTACCGTAGAGTTACACTAACACAGTCTACATTAAAGCAAAAAACCTACATTCAGAGCTATAGACCTGATTGATAGAGTTTTTGCGTGTTCAAGTTTATTACCGCAATCAAGACGGTTTCGCTTGTAGCTAGCCGGTTGAGTATGGGTCGTCCGCAGGGAGATGGGAATCTTTTTCTATGTGCTTTAACAAGTTATGTCCAAATGTCCAGGTTTGTTTTGAGATTAACTACGTGCTAAAATGTTATGTAAAGAGAGCTTATTAGGGTTAGGATTAGGTTAGTTTGAGTTAGGAGTCGCTCACTTCTTTCGTTGCCACTCTTAATATCGGTGTTACGGTAATCGGCAACAACGGGGATTAGCACGATTAGGAAGGAACTTGCGAGTATAAGCTAGGCTTTCCAACGCATAAGTTCTTCCTTTTGGTGCTTGTCCGTTCGTTCTTGGCTCTTAGCCTTAACCTCCGGTTAATTCAACCACAACCGGTCTCACTAAGGAATCACCGCTATCATGTAGGATAGGGTGCCGTAGGGAGCGGATTGTGGTTCAATTAACGGGAGTCTGAATTAAGATGTTGGGCAAAAAAAGAGTGAGAGAGATTTCCTTCTCTCAAACTTTCCTTATCCTACCCTAACAAGTATGAAAACTACTCACCCATTATAAGGAAAAGAAAATAAAACAAAGGAGGAAGATAGAAAGAAAGAGATTAGAAGATTACAACTAGCTATTTGAGACCTCACCTTGGCAAGGATCAAGCTTAAGCATCATAGTTGTTTTAAGGATAAAGAAAAAGAGAACAAGAAACAAACAAACAACAAATAACAACAACTAGATTAGCAAATGAAAAATACAAGCAAATATAATTAACAATTACAACAAGATAAGCATGGTAAGAACAAGAACTCCTTTATTCATTCTTCACTCACAAAAGCTCACTACAAGTTTTTAATGGAGAAGAGATGAGAGGAGGAAGAAGAACAACACATGTATTCTAAAATCTAAATACAAGAATAAGCACCCTTGGCTTTGGCAAGTTCTGGACTATTTATAGGCACGCAACAGAAATTCTAGGGCAACATTCAGAATAAACATGGAATGACAAAAACACCCCTAAAAAATCTTCAGCTGACAAGACTATACGGCAGCGGATCCGCGGCCTAAGCGTGCTTATGCTGCGGTTCCGCGGCCCTATTGGGGACTTAGGTCTTCAATTTTGGTGACTTCCCCTGGTTTGCAGTACACTTCAGTATGGTATATATTTTTTCTCAGAATTTCTTCACGATTTTTCCAGAATTTCTGCTGATCAAAAAGGTGATGTGATGTGGATCTTTTGTCATGATTTTTCTTGAGCTCCGCGTAGATATGTTGGATCTTGTGTTGCCATTGAGCTTTGTGCATGAAAATAACATTGATTTGCCATTTTTTCCCTTAAACTGGTGTGCGGCAACATACGGATAGAGAGCGGAGACCCGTGTTTTATCTGTCGTTGGCAGTAATCAGAATTTTGTCGTGCTTTTCCATGAATTTCATTGTTTAGAGCTGAGAACCTGTATCCTGCAATTAACTAGCAAACACGGCTCACGAGTACCTACCGATAAGCAATGTGATAAAAATTGGGCGGTATAAAAATGCAAAAATCTGATATGAATAAATACCCCCAAACTTATCATTTGCTCGTCCCGAGCAAAGCCAATTTATTCACAAAAATTCCTAACCTCACTTTCGCAGGGAACGCGATTGCACTGAGCATGTGCAACAAGCCGTTAAACCTCTAGGTGTCCCTAGTAGGAGGAGTGTTGTCTCCTGAGGGTTTTCAGCGGATACTACCCACAAAATCCGGTCAAGCTAGTTTTGCAAAATAACTATGATTCAGACCCTAAAGTTTTGTTTTAGAAAATAACAATTCTATTATCCTAAGTTAGACTATCGAACCTTTATTTTTCACACCTCGCTTCTTTTTTTAACTTAAGATTTTATATGTCTTTACGTGCAGTGTAAATAGTGTCGTTAAGTTCCAGAAGGATCGATTAAAGTCATCATGTCACACAATAAAGCCCAGATAAAAATTTAAAAGGATCACATAAGTTTTATAAAGAGTTAAGCATTTTTCAAGTTTCGTTTTCCAGTAAAGTTTCAACTTCAGAATTTCTATCTTCCCTAACAGGAAAGTAGGTCTTATTTTTCACTCCACATTTTTCTTGTTTTTATTTCATACACACCTCTGTGAACGTGCAATAGTCTTTATCATAGAATAAAACCTTCATATCTCCGCTAGAAATATTTTTTATAAAAACCTATCTTTTGTCAAGATTATTCTCACACAAAGAACCGTTAAGAATTTTAACTCGGAGAGAACACTTGCTTGACTTTGTTTTAATCTGGACTTTCTAGGCTTCTTAACGAGCTTTGGGCCAATGCACCCAAACCAGTTGGTTTTAGGGCATTAGGTGTAGAGACACCCCAGCGGACTTAATTACTCAAGTTACCTAGGCCCAAAAACAAAAGACAATTTAGCGTGAAAATCATGATGATTTAATGCGAACGGAGATATAACCGGCAGTTCAATTATTTTTTGGATAAAAGACGTGTTTAGTGGGTTCGGTGTGTAATCATTCCAATCAAGTTCCAGATGGGTTATTTTTCAGACTTAGTTCCAATTAAGGCATCAATAACATTCCTTCATATTCATTTCACTTCATAAACTATTCTTGATATTACTTATTTCAGAACAAACCTATTTGATCCTCAGAAAATCATTTATCCATTTAAAAGTTTTTAGACATAATAGACTTGTCATCTAATTTCCAAAACTCACGACACGTGGAGTGTGATGTAAAGACGTATATCAGCTATAGTTAACTTCAAAGGAGAGTTATCTTTCAGGTTTTCAAAATCTAAAAATAAGATTTAGTTATTCTTATCTTATCAAACAAAACCGTCAAAATGTTGAATCTGAGTTCTCCCACTAGCTAACTTGACAAAAAAAGTTTTTATGTTTTTAGAAATTTTCGATTTTTATGGATTTTAGTATGCAGATGCAAAATATACATATGAATGCGAAGGTTAGAAATGCGTACTGAGCGTACCCCCAAACTTAAACTGGACAGTGTCCTCACTGTCATTGCATGAAGAGATCATTAAAGGGTCAAAATTGTCGGTTAGATATACAAAAAAAAATTGTTGTTTTTTTTATATTTTTTTTTTTTTTTTTAAAGAAAAGAGAAATAGTAAAAATGGAAAAGAATATCCACAAATATATACAAAAAGGTATATACATACCCCCAAACTTATTTGGAACAGTGTCCACCGTTCTTGGCTGGATAACCGAAGTTTGGTGGTAGGCAGAGGAAGATTATGCAGGGTAAACCGGCTCCTGTAAGACCAGAAGCTCCTCTGTTGGTTCGGCGCTAAGGTACGGTTTAAGTCGGTGTCCGTTTACTTTGAAAAATGAACCGTCCTTTGGATTCTCCAAATCTACAGCGCCATGCGGATACACATTCCGCACAAAGTATGGCCCTTTCCAGCGAGATCAGAGCTTACCTGGATGGAAATGTAGCCAGGTGTCGTAAAGCAGCACCTTTTGACCAAGTGTGAAAGTTTTGCGCAAAAGGTGTTTATCGTGAAACACCTTCGTTCAGTTCTTAACGACAACCGCGTTATCGTAAGCCTCATCCCTAAGCTCGCTCAATTCGTTCAACTGCAGCTTCCGATGGCTGCCCGCATCTTCGAGAGACAGATTCAGCTCCTTTATCGTCCAAAATGCGCGATGCTCTATTTCGACATGGAGGTGGCAAGCCTTTCTGTACACAAGCCGATAGGGAGACATGCCAAGATCGGTCTTATAAGCGGTTCAAAATGCCCAAAGGGCATCAGTGAGTTTCAACAACCAATCCTTACGGTTCTTGGAAACCGTCTTCTCCAGTATCTGCTTGATTTGCCGATTTGAAATCTCGGCCTGCCCACAAGTTTGGGGGTGGTAGGGCGTAGATAGCTTATAATTAATGAAATATTTTTCATCAAGGCCTCGAAAGTCTTATTGCAGAAATTAGTTCTATTATCGCTAATGATCGCTCGGGGTGCCCAAAACGGGAGAAAATGTTTTCCTTAAGAAACCTAACGACAACCTTGTTGTCGTTAGTCCGGCTGGGCACAGCCTCGACCCACTTAGAGACATAATCAACAGCGAGAAGGATGTACAAGTTTCCGAAAGAGCTGGGAAACGGCCCCATAAAATCTATCCCCCAAACGTCAAAAATCTCCACAACTAAGATTGGTTGGAGCGGCATCTCGTTCCTCCGGGATATCCGGCCCAAGTGTTGGCACCGGGAGCAAGTTTTGCAATAGTCATGAGCGTCTTTGAAGAGTTATGGCCAGTAGAAACCACATTGCAAGATCTTCTCAGCTGTCTTTCTGGGGCCAAAATGCCCGCCACATGCTTGATCATGGCAAAATGACAGCACACTCTTGAATTCATCGTCAGGGACACACCGACGAATAATCTGGTCGGGACAGTACTTGAACAGATAGGGTTCGTCCCAGTAAAAGTGTTTTACTTGGGATAAGAATCGAAGTCTGTCCTGACGTGACCATTCAGTCGGTAGTAATCCTGTGGCCAAATAGTTCACAATATCTGCGAACCAGGGTTTGCAAGATACTGTCAAGAGCTGTTCATCCGGGAAAACGTCGTTGATCAGAATTTGAAGCGACGGCGAAGAAGGAAGTCGTGAGAGATGGTCGGCGACTACGTTTTCACATCCTCTTTTGTCCTTGATGACAAGGTCAAACTCTTAAAGCAAGAGGATCCAACGTATTAGCCGAGATTTTGCATCTTTCTTCGCAAAAAGATGGCGCAGAGAAGAATGGTCTGTGTAGACAATGACTGGAGAGCCGATGAGGTAGGGCCTGAACTTTTCTAAAGCAAATACAACAGCCAAGAATTCCTTCTCAGTTGTTGTATAATTAAGTTGGGCGTCGTTCAGGGTTCGGCTAGCATAATAGATTACGTGAGGCATCTTGTTGATGTGTTGTCCAAGGACAGCACCAATGGCAAAGTCGGATGCATCGCACATAATCTCAAATGGGTGCGTCCATTCAGGTGAAGAAAGAACGGAAGCAGAAGTGAGTGAGCTTTTTAATGACTCGAACGCAGTCACACAGCTCGAGTTGAAGTCAAATGGCGTGTCCTTGGCCAGCAAAAGAGTCAAGGGCCTAGCAATCTTGCTAAAGCCCTTGATGAACCGTCTATAGAAACTGGCATGGCCAAGGAAGGCTCGGATTTCTCTGACGCATCTGGGAGGAGGGAGATTGGAAATGACCTCAATTTTCGCTTTGTCAACCTCTATGCCATTTTACGAAATGATATGTCCTAAGACAATACCTTCGCGCACCATGAAGTGGCACTTCTCCTAATTCAAAGTGAGGTTCTTGTCCTTACATCGGGTAAGGACAGCGTCGAGATGCAGCAAACACTCATTGAAGGAATCGCTGAAGATGGAGAAATCGTCCATGAAGATCTCCAAGAATTTTTCCACCATGTCTGAGAAGATTCCCATCATACACCGCTGGAAGGTAGCGGGCGCATTGCATAACCCAAAGGGCATGTGACGATATGCAAACGTGCCGAAAGGACAAGTGAATGTGGTCTTGTCCTGGTCTTTTTCGTCGATGGGAATCTGATTATAACCGGAGTAGCCATCGAGAAAGCAGTAGTACTCGTGTCCGGCCAATCGTTCAAGCATTTGGTCAATGAAATGTAGCGGAAAGTGGTCCTTCCGCGTTGCGGCGTTGAGTTTTCTGTAATCGATGCATACTCGCCACCCAGTTTGGGTGCGAGTAGGGATTAACTCGTTCGCCTCGTTAGTGATGACCGTTATACCTGATTTCTTGGGGACAACGTGAATGGGGCTAACCCACTGGCTATCAGAGATAGGGTAAATGATACCACTATCCAGACACTTTACGATTTCCTTTTTCACAGCCTCCTTCATGACTGGGTTGAGTCACCTTTGTGGATCCCTGGCTGGTTTGGCATCATCCATCAGATGAATGTGATGTTCAACGATCAGGGGACTAATCCCCTTGATGTCCGCCATGGACCAGCCAAAAGCCTGCTTATTGCTGTGCAAGACCGCAAGAAGAGCTTTCTCTTGTTCTGGAGCTAGAGAAGCCGAGATGATAACAGGGAGGGTCTCGTTCTCACCCAAGTAAGCGTACTTAAGGTGGGACGGCAAAGGCTTGAGTTCGAGCATTGGAGGTGAAACGATTGAAGGCAAGATTGGTGAAAAGGTCTCGAACTCAAAGGATTCCAGCAAAGGTTCAAAACGAGTGTAAGCGACCGAGTTGGATGGTTCAGGTAACTCATCCGGAAATTCAAAGGATTCAAACTCGGGTGGTGAGTGGCTAAGATCAATCGAGAAATTGAAACACTCGTAGTTATTTTTGGGCGCAGAAACAGCAGCAGGTTCGAAGAGGAACGTACTAGTGGCGTTAAGGTTATCGTGATCGAACAAAAACTCCTCGAATTCACACTCTTCTGGGGTGATCTCCTGGATAGAGCAAACGTCTAGTATATGAGCATTAGGTTCGGTGGGCTGATTCCCCAACCTAAAAATGTTGAGTTTAATTGTCATGTTTCCAAAAGATAGGTTCATCGAACCATTGCGACAATTAATCACAGCATTTGAGGTTGCAAGGAATGGGCGACCGAGTATCACCGGAATTTGATTCCGGGGGTTAGCTATAGGCTGTGTGTCTAAAACAATGAAGTCAACGGGGAATATGAAGTCCCCGACCTTGATTAACACATCCTCTAGCTCACCCCTAGGATGGGTGATTGATCGGTCGGCCATTTGGAGAGTACAGTGTGTGGGTTTCAGCTCTCCTACACCTAATTGCTCATATACTGAGTACGGAAGCAGGTTAACACTGGCACCAAGATCTAATAGTGCGCGGTTGATGTTCTTATCCCCAATGGTAATAGAAATCGTAGGACAGCCAGGGTCCTTCCGTTTTTGCGGTAAAGATTGGGTAAGAGCATCACTCACAGCACTAGCCAAGAAAACTTTCTTGGGTACCTGAGATTTCCTCTTTTTCGTGCACAAGTCCTTTAAGATTTTCGCGTAGGACGGGACTTGTTGGACAGCATCTAAAAGGGGAATGTTGATGTTAACCTGCTTAAACAACTCCAGAATCTTCTCCATTTGTGGATTTTGTTTATTGGACCTCAACCGGTTTGGAAATGGAACGTTTTTAAAATTGGTTGAGTCCAATACTTGTGGAGGAGATTGTGGAGCTGGAACGGATCCCAGAGCTGGTGTTTTCGTGGAGTGAGAAGTGGGTCCGTGCAGAGCAGAAGAAGAAGAAGAGCCTTTTGACGAATGGAGAATAGGCTCAGAAGACGAAGGAGAAGAAGAAGAAGAAGAAGCGGTCGGGGTGTCATCGTCGATCCGTGTGCCAATATTGTTTTGCAGCATCCTTCCCGATCTCAATGTAGTCACGGCACTCATATTATGGTTCTGTTGTTCAAGAGAAACATGTACATTATGTGGGTGACCAGGATTTGGGAGTGGCTGGGACGGGAGCTTCCCCTTCTCTCGCTCGCTTAAGGCCGCATTCAGTTGTGCTATCTGGGCTTCGATGGTTTTGATGCTTTGCCCGTGAGCGGCAGTGTGTTGCACCAAGGACTGAATGGAAGACTGGATGTTGGCGGTGGATTATGTCGATTGTTTAACGAACTTCTCCAGACTTCCTTCGAGCGAGGAAACCTTATCGTTGTTTGACGGAACAAAGTTGTTTTGGGGAAAGGAATTGTTGGGTGCAAAGTTGTTCGTCTGATTTTGAAAAGGTTGGGGTTGGAAGGGCTGCTGAAACTGATGTTGAGTTTGTTGTTGCGCTTGTTGTTGCGGAGGAGGGGGCCTCTGGAAATTGTTTCCTTGGAATTGATGTTGATTCTGATTCCAGGAGAAATTGGGGTGGTTCCTCCAACCGGGATTATAGGTGGAAGAGTATGGATCATTTCTCGGTCTTTGCTGAAATGCAGCATTAACATGATCATGTCCTTGAGATGGTGGATTGTAAGGACACTCTTCGGTTAAGTGAGAAGGATCGGAACAACAAGCACAAATGGTACGAAGGGGAAGAACAGGGGCAGGAGCAGGAGATGAAAATTTGCTCTCTATCGCTTCAAGTTTTCTCGTTATTGCAGCCATTTCAGCTTTCATCGCAATAGAGATATCAAGTTGGTGAATTCCTACCCTAGACTGACCAGTAGAAGTGGAGGAAGAAGAAGAAGAAGAAGTTGGTCTGGTGCTCTCCCATTGTAGTGTTTGTTCCGCAAGGTCGTCGAAGAATTGCCACGCTTCCTCATCAGATTTCGATAGGAAGTGGCCCTGACAAATGGTTTCCAACAACTGCTTGGTTGCTGGGTTCAGGCCCTCGTATAAGGTTTGGCAAAGTTTCCATTTCTCAATACCATGGTGAGGGCACTGAACAAGAAGGTCTTTATACCGGTCAAAGCACTTCCAGAAGGGTTCGGTAGGAAGCTGGGAGAATTGGTTGATTTCGTTACGGATCCTCGCGGTTTTATGATTCGGATAGAATTTCTTGAGAAATGCTTTCACAAACTCGTCCCAACTGGTTATGGAGTGGGAAGCGGTGCTATACAACCATTTTTCAGCAAGATCGCATAAAGTGAACGGAATGACCCGTAGTCGTATAGCATCGTCCGACAGCTGGGTAGTTTTCATCATGGCACAAACATTTTGGAACTTGTTGATGAAGATATAGGCATCTTCAGATTCAAGCCCATGAAATTTCGGAAGCATGTTAATGAAGTGGGGCTTAATTTCAAAATTATCCCCATTGGCCGGTGGAAGGAAAAGACAGGTAAGAAGTGCAGAACGGGTGGGATAGAAACGATCCTGGAGCGCGATTCGCTGTGGCGCTACAACAGGCGGTGGTGGTGGGTTATTCGCATCCATAGGTGGCGGAATCAATCCCGGGGGAGTCAAAGGAATGTTTGGATTAAATCCTGACATCGCAGAAGAAGAGGTTGGTGAAGGTGAAGGTGAGGATGTATGAACAGAATTCCGGTCAACGTCGGAGTTGGCCGGCCAACGGGAAGGGTGAAAGAGGCATGGACGGAGTTTCGACGTCTGAGTCGATCGCGTAGTCGGTAGCGACTAACGTAACGCGGACTAGGCGGGCGCTAGTGTCCCGAGTCCAAGCGGACATACACTAAACTAGTTTAGTGTAGTCAAAGCGGAGAAGGTGAGGGTAAGAAAACGTCAATGGAGAAATACGATGTGTGGTGGGTGAAAAAAAATGGATTCTGGCGACAAAGGGCAAGTTTTTATAAAAGGTTTTGATTTTATCCTTTTTTTTTAGAAAGAGCTTTACAGAAATATGTACGGACTTACGGCTTCAAGCAATCACAAACAAGATATGCACAATCACACCTAGATCTAGGGTCACCTAGGTCAGCTAGACAGCTCCTAACTATTCCAAAGGGCTAGAAATAGGACCTCAAACCGCCTCTTCTCCGCCAATTGCGGCCAGGTAAGTGCCAGGTAAGTGGGAGGCTCCCCACTACGTAAGTAGTGGTCCCAATTAAGTAACCACTTGCCTTGGACACACTTGCCTAGACACCGCAAAGTCAGGATAGGATAAACGGCCGATGCCTGTAACTAGTCCTCTGTCCTATTGAGCGCGAAGTTCTTAGGGCTGAGTCTAGTATTTTTTAATTAACAGTGGTCAATGCATATGCTTTTTGTGATTTCTGGGGTCCTGGGAAGGGTGATGAAATCCCCACCCAATCTGAATTGGTTTCAGGCCCCTTAAAGTCCGTATTAATAAATGCAAAGCTGTAACAATCAACTGCAATCAATTTTTTTTTAAGCGCGGCGCAAAGAATCCTGCACAAAAACAATTTATTGGAAGGGGGAAGAGAATTTGCGCAAAGAATGCTGCAGAAAACACAGTTCAGTAGAGTTCAGAGGAGTGGGGAGGAGATAAGGAACACTCACAGGGAATTTGGCACCCTGAAGGCACCAAACGGCCGCGGTTCCGCGGCCTAAGCCTTCTTATGCCGCGGTTCCGCGGCGGTTTGTTGGCCTTGGCGCTTGATTTTTCTTGTCGGTGCTTCCTTGGTTGTCCTCTACTTGTATGGATTTCCTGAATCTTGATTTACTCACTGTATCTGCTCCAGATTTTTACAGTACACCGTTGGCTTCGTCTTGATCCGTCGCGGTGTAGCCGCGAGATATGGGTCTAACTTCCCATGTCTTTGGCACTGAACTCGACCGTCTTTTTATCCTGCACACTTGCATAAAAACTAATCAAAAATAACGAGATGGTTTTTTTACAATGTATATTTTTTTGTTTTGTTTTTCGGTTAGCTTTATATTCATAAATTAACCCGAAATTACACAAAGAAATAAACTACCGTCTCCCCGGCAACGGCGCCATTTGATTGATAGAGTTTTTGCGTGTTCAAGTTTATTACCGCAATCAAGACGGTTTCGCTTGTAGCTAGCCGGTTGAGTACGGGTCGTCCGCGGGGAGATGAGAATCTTTTTCTATGTGCTTTAACGAGTTAAGTCCAAATGTCCAGGTTTGTTTTGAGATTAACTACGTGCTAAAATGTTATGTAAAGAGAGCTTGTTAGGGTTAGGATTATTTTAGTTTGAGTTAGGAGTCGCTCACTTCTTTCGTTGCCACTCTTAATATCGGTGTTACGGTAATCAGCAACAACGGGGATTAGCACGAGTAGGAAGGAACTTGCGAGTATAAGCTAGGCTTTCCAACGCATAAGTTCTTCCTTTTGGTGCTTGTCCGTCCGTTCTTGGCTCTTAGCCTTAACCTCCTGTTAATTCAACCACAACCGGTCTCACTAAGAAATCACCGCTATCATGTAGGATAGGGTGTCGTAAGGAGCGGATTGTGGTTCAATTAACGGGAGTCCGAATTAAGATGTTGGGCAAGAAAAGAGTGAGAGAGATTTACTTCTCTCAAACTTTCCTTATCCTACCCTAACAAGTATGAAAACTACTCACTCATTATAAGGAAAAGAAAATAAAACAAAGGAGGAAGATAGAAAGAAAGAGGTTAGAAGATTACAACTAGCTATTTGAGACCTCACCTTGGCAAGGATCAAGCTTAAGCATCATAGTTGTTTTAAGGATAAAGAAAAAGAGAACAAGAAAGAAACAAACAACAAATAACAACAACTAGATTAGCAAATGAAAAATACAAGCAAATATAATTAACAATTACAACAAAATAAGCATGGTAAGAACAAGAACTCCTTTATTCATTCTTCACTCACAAAAGCTCACTACAAGCTTTTAATGGAGAAGAGATGAGAGGAGGAAGAAGAACAACACATGTATTCTAAAATCTAAATATAAGAATAAGCACCCTTAGATTTGGCAAGTTCTGGACTATTTATAGGCAGGCAACAGAAATTCTAGGGCAACATTCAGAATAAACATGGAATGACAAAAACACCCCTAAAAAATCTTCAACTGACAAGACTATACGGCCGCGGATCCGCGGCCTAAGCGTGCTTATGCCGCGGTTCCGCGGCCCTATTGGGGACTTAGGTCTTCAATTTTGGTGACTTCCCCTGGTTTGCAGTACACTTCAGTATGGTATATGTTTTTTCTCAGAATTTCTTCACGATTTTTCCAGAATTTCTGCTGATCAAAAAGGTGATGTGATGTGGATCTTTTGTCATGATTTTTCTTGAGCTCCGCGTAGATATGTTGGATCTTGTGTTGCCATTGAGCTTTGTGCATGAAAATGACATTGATTTGCCATTTTTTCCCTTAAACTGGTGTGCGGCAACATACGGATAGAGAGCGGAGACCCGTGGTTTATCTGTCGTTGGCAGTAATCAGGATTTTGTCGTGCTTTTCTATGAATTTCATTGTTTAGAGCTGAGAACCTGTATCCTGCAATTAACTAGCAAACACGGCTTAAGAGTACCTACCGATAAGCAATGTGATAAAAATTAGGAGGTATAAAAATGCAAAAATCTGATATGAACAAGACCTCATGAATCAAATATGGATTTTAGTGTGAAAATACCATATAATAAGACATGGTGGGGGAAAGAAGTTGCACGAAAGGAGCTATATGGCTTATCGAGACATTCTTATGATCAGATAAGATGGTACAAAGAGAAAGCCATCGAAATGAATCCCGGATCAATAATACATATCGATGATGACAGAGATGAAAGATTCACTCGTATATTTGTATGCTTCTATAGTTTACATATCAACTTCTATTGTAGGAACTTTGCTCGTCAATAATGCTCTAAATGGCAACGGTGAATTGTTTCCTTTTGAATTTTGCATATTTGGAACCGAGGACTATGAAAACTAGGAATGGTTTCTAAGCTGCTTGCGTGACATTTTATACGATGATGAAGATCCATACTCACCTGATTATGCTCTAGTTTTTATTTCTAACCAAGATAAAGGATTGAAAAGGGCAGTGAAGGAATGCTTTCCATGGGCTCTTCATTCATTTTGTATCCACCACTTTACTTGCAAACTACAAGATTAAACTGTTAATAATTATGGAGTTTACTTCACGTTTATGGTTCAATGAGGCAGACGTCTGGACGTGTATGAGAAGTATGTCAAAAACACCAAAGCAATAGCAGACGTCTACAGGCCAGCAAGACAGACGTCTGTGGAAGAACAAAACCCAATCCAGAGCGCAGGTAGACGTCTGTCCAATTGTGGGTCAGACGTCTGTCTTAAGGAGCTAAAGATTTACAGAGTCAGGACAGATGTCTGCCCAAGTATGGGCCAACGTCTGCCGTCGTGATAACTGCTGCGAATCTTATTTTACCAAATTGTGATTTATCTATATTTTGGATAGGATTAGGGTTTGCCTATAAAAAGGGACCTCTCATGTAATTTTTGTACTGCCAAATTAAATTAAAAGGAGAAACTATTGTATTGAGAGGGTGACAGCTTAGATCTAGAGATATTTGAGAGAAATCTCCTAAGGTTTGCTCGTGGTGTACTTGATTCAAGATTATTGTGAATATTGTAGATTCCGCTCTCCCAGGAACTAGCCATACGGTGGGTGAACCTCATTACCAAATCTCTTGTCTCTTGTTTGATTCTTATTTATTTATTCTCACATTATTATTAATTTTTCTTTCGTTGTTAATTGCGTGGTTTTTGTTATTGTGCTATTTGGTTTGTCATGAGTATTGTTCTGTGTATCGACTTATCCTTTCCCAACAACTGGTATCAGAACTTAATGCTTGACGCTTGATACCAACAACTGGTATCAGAGCGTGGTTAAGAAACTTAGGGTTTTTCGATTCTACAATCTAGGTTAACGGTAGGTAACGACGCTTGTGTGCTCTTCCTCACTTTCTTAGATCATCATTTTGAAGGCGTTGGTTCGGATCAAGAGAGAAGTTAAATTTGCTATGACATAGACGAAAAATGGAAGAGGATAAAATAAAAATCGAAAAGTTCAATGGTCATAATTATGGTTGGTAGCGCATGCATACGGAGGACTACCTATACCAAAAGGACATGTATCTTCCGTTGTTAGGAGAAAAGCCCGAGAAGATAACCGATGAGGCGTGGAACTTTTTGGATAGGAAAGCCCTGACGACAATTAGATTTTCGTTGACTCCGCAGGTGGCCTTTAACATTTCAAAGGAGAAGACAACAATAGCGTTAATGACGACGTTAGCGAATTTATATGAGAAGTTTTCAACGTCAAACAAGATATACTTGATGAAGAAGCTTTTCAACATGAAGATGGTAGAAAGTGGTTCTGTGACAGAACACTTGAACGAATTCCACAGCATGACGAGCCAACTCGAATCTGTTTCAATTGCGTTTGAAGATGAGGTTCGTGCCCTTTTATTTCTATGTTCATTACCAGAGAGTTGGGAGAACCTCGTAATAGCTAGCAACTCAATCTTAGAGACTCTCACATTTAATAATGCGGTAAGTTGCATATTAAATGATGAGATACGAAAAATGGCTATAAGTGGGAGTTCAGGAACTTCTGCACTTTCAGTGGAGAATCGCGGCAGGACGATGGAAAGGGTGTTTACCGCCGAAAACGGAGACAAACTGGGATAAGACATCTTGCCTGAATTTGGGGGCAGATGCTATATGGAACATATCCGACCACCTCTCTGAAGATACCAAGTTGTTTTATGGCACCGTATATCGGAGATTTGGATGGATGTAACCGTTGTAACAGACTTATCGTATTCTCCCTCACTTATGAGGGGTTTTTGATTGTAGGGACACTTTTCCCTGTAGGAGCAAGCCCCTATAGTTAATTATGTTATCACTGCATGAAAACTTACTCTACTCCATAAATATCACTTCATGTCGTGTTATATATATTGTTTATTTTGAGTATGCCCTTAGATTGTATACGAAGACTAATTATATGTCATCGGCCGTAAGGCGCGAATTAGTCCAAATCTGTATATATTAGATTTGGGCTTAAACTAAAGACGCATATCTCATATAAATGAGATCCATGAGTTCAAGGGATATATGTCTAAGGATCGTTAGTTGTGTATGAGACTAAGATCGACTTAGACGATATGGTATATAAGATCATTAGTCATATATGAGACTAAAATCAACTTAGATAACATTGAGCATATGGGCTCAACACATATGAAGCATAGGCTTCTATACCATGGGTAACCAATGGATAGTATACGAAAGTCGATATGGAAACAGTCCGCAGGGCCACATATTAGTTTAAGGACATTTCGGTCCAATATTAGTTTAGAGACATTTCGGTCCATCTTTCCGCTTGCGCGCACATGTATATATTACATGGCAAAGTTAACGATGTTAACATGGGATGCTCACAATATTGGGATGCGATCCAATTTGAAGTTATTTATATTTCCTTCAAGGGTATACATATACATATATGCTATCATAGGTTGTTGGGATGGTGGTGAGCATGTCTGTATGGGGTACGTATATATATGATGTCGTGTATCAATATAGGGTGTACATCTGTATGGGATGCACATCAATATGAGGTACACATCTATATGGGATGCACAAATATGGGGTTAATACATTCCTTTTCATAATGAAATTTCATATCTTTCATCAAGTTGGGACGAGAAAAAAATCATTAGTTGTTAGGACCCGCCATCTCTCTGAAGACGCTGAGAAATTACAACGATGTATATCAAAGGTGTGTAAGGATGTACCCTTGAACCAAATCCCATATATGAAGGAAGAGAACATGTTAGACTAAGGATCGTTAGTCTTATATGAGACTAAGATCAACTTAGGAAATATAGGTTGAGAATCTTTAGTCGTATATGCGACTGAGATCAACTTAGGTATCATGAGCATGTGTTTGGAAGATCATTAGTCGTATATGTGACTAAGATCAGTTTGGAAATATGAGTAAGGATCATTAATCTTGTTTTAAATTAAGATCAACTTAAACATGTGAGCATATGAGCTCAAAGAAACTTATTCTTCACATACTTAGCCAATTTGGGGCTAAGATTGGGTTTTTATATCATCGGGCAGTGCTAAGCACTCAACATATGCCGCTCATATGTGCATCACATGATGCGCATGAGTCTCAGGTGCACACGTAGATATTACGTGAGTCATTGTCTTCATGGGCATTCATGTGTGCATCATGTGAGCCGCGTGCTCCTTTTAGCTTCAAACGCTCACATGGATATCACGTGATGTGCACCCTCTTTATGGCTTCTGGGCGCTCACATGTTTATCACGTGAGCCGCTTTTGTTTACTTCTCTCCTTAGCGCTCGCATGCATATCACGTGAGACTCTGAGTCTCGAGCGCTCATACTTTAGCGATCGCGTGCATATCCCGTGAGGCGCTCATACTTTAGCGCTCACGTGAATATCACATGGGAGATGCCCAAGTAGTGCTAAGCACTCGGCCGCCTTATTTTCGGCACTCATGTGGATGTCTCGTAAGGCGCTCAAACTTTGGCGCTCATGTGGATATCACGTGGGCGCCGCCATATTCATACAAAGATTACCTCTGAAAAATAGAGTTAAACTCTAAAATCTCAAATTTTCTTTGCAGATCTTGTTTATATAAGAACTAGATTCTTTTTTATGTGAGAACTAAGTTCTTAGTGGGATAAAAACCCTATTTTTAAGTAAAAATCATATCTTGAAGAAACTAAGTTCCTGGGTATAAACTCCATCATTTTCGTTCTTTCTTCCATGTTCTTTTCTTCTGTTCATATGGAGGTGGTAAAATATCATTGTTTCCCCCTGAATCTTGAGTCTGAAGAACAAGATCTTCCCTGTGAAAACTAATTCTCCTTTTTATACGAGACTTGTTTTGTAAATCTCAGATCTGAAGGAAGAACTAAATTCTTTTAAAGGGTTAAACCCTTGTTTCATATATATAATAGGGAAAAAGGAGATATTTTTATCTCTGTTTTTACCTATTGTATTTCTTGGAAGGAGGAAGATTATCTTGCTTCAAAAGAGAATTAAATTCTCGTTTTTTGTGAATGCATATAGGGAGTATTTTCTATCTCGCAGAAGCTTATGGGGGCATCCTGTATATAAGACTTGGAGTCTCATGTCCTTTATATAGGAGAGAAAAACTATCAATTAGTTTGAGTAAATCTCTCATTGAAAGATATCGATTGATTTAATTGATCATAAAAATCGCTTGGGAATTTTATTCACCGTTGGATCTTTGATCTAGTGACTTTATAACAGAAGATATTTCTTATTTGTTATAACAAGATTAGAAAAATATTTTCCCAAGATAGGATTTAATTCTATCTTCTGATTAATCAATGATTTTTTAATCACCATTGGATTTTTGATCCAACGGCTCTTTGTTTAACAATCAATCTTTCCTGCTTAAGAAAAGTTAGAGAAATATTTTTCCTAAATAGAATTTAATTCTAGCGGTGATTTTTTTTAATCACCGTTGGATTTTTTATCCGAGAGTTCTCTGTTTAACAGAGAAAATCTTTCTTATTTTAGAAAGTTCAGGGAAATACTTTCCCATGTAGAATTTGATTCTACCTGAAGCGAACCGTTTCGATTTTGGGCTTCAGCGCTCACGTGCTCTGCATGTGAGTGCTCACGTATTTAACACGTGGATGCTTTTATAGGATTTAATCATATCTGAAGCCGGTACTCATGTGCTTTGCATGTGAGTGCTCACGTGTTTAACACATGGGTGATGCCCTTCTATTTTTATAAGGGAACGATTTTGGGCTTCAGCGCTCACGTGCTCTGCACGTGAGTGCTCACGTGTTTAACACGTGGGTGCTATTATAGGATTTAATCCTATCTGAAGTCGGTATTCACGTGCTTTGCATATAAGTACTCACGTGTTTAACATGTGGGGGCTGCCCTTCTATTTTTTATAAGGAAACAAATGTCCCTCACTCGTTGCTCTCATGTGCCTTGCACGTGGGTGCAACGGTGTTGACTTTATAGCCGTCGGATCGCCTATGGATATTGAAGAAATCTCCACAGCCCGTGGAGATCTAAGGAGAGTAGAAGCCAGTTCGCTCTCCAAAAATACTTTCCCCGTCTATATATAAGATGTGGAAGGGGGTGAAGAACTCCGTCGTTGTCCGCAACACTTCTCCTAAGTTGAAACAGATGAAACTTCGCCAAATATTGACAACTCCCCTTCCAAATACAAGGGGACTTGTCCAAAAGGGGTTCCTGCTATAATATTTCCTCCCAAAACAACTTCTCACAAAGGCAAAATTCAGATAAAGTCCAAGCGCCCGAGGCAAACTCTAAAGGTCAAGATTCTAAATGCCTCAAGCCTAGAGGCATGATAGTTCATACAGTCCATATGGTGAGCTCCAAAGATGAAGGTCGTGCTTTTGCTAGTCATAGGTCGCATACTCGGTCTCTGACAAAGGCTCAGCAACAACAAGAAAAGCTGCGGAAGATACTTGCTCAAGCAGCGGAAGATACTTGCTCAAGCAGCAGAAATCGTTAGTCTACTGCCTAAAGAAAACTTAGTGGACGAACCTAAAGAAAGGAAAGGCAGAAGTCTGATATCGACTATCTGAAGCGTATTCTCGAAAAGAAAGATGAAAGAGTGGCGGAAATGACCGCTAAAATGAACAGGATGGCCCTTTTGATCCAGAATGATGGCTGGAATGATGGCTCAATCAGATGTATCAGTTCTGAGGGGCTCTACGCGAGATAGGAGGCTACCTGATAGACTTCTTACCGACCTTGTTTTGTACATGGATTCGGGAGAGCTCGAATCCTTTGAAGAAGCAATAAACGATGGTGCCAGAAAGCAGTGGGAGTAAGTTATGAATGAGGAGACAGATTCTTTAAAGAAGAACCGTGTGTGGGATCTAGCGAAGCTACCCAAGGGTCTGAAAGCGTTGCTAAACAAGTGGGTGTACAGGATTAAAAACAAGGATGATGGTGTGAAACGGTATAAGGCTCGCTTGGTAGTCAAGAGATATGCGGAAAAGTAAGGAATTGACTATCAAGAGATATTTTTCCCAGTGGTGAAGATGACATCTATTTGGCTGATTCTCGGTATCATTGCGGTGAAGGATTTGCACTTAGAGCGGCTGGATGTGAAGATTATGTTCCTTCATGAAGACTTGGAGGAGAAGATCTATATGATACAGCCACCAGGATATGATGTGAAGGGAAAAGAAATTATGATGTGTAACTGCAAAAAAGATTATACGGCCTCAAGTAGGCTTCAAGACAGTGGTATCTCAAGTTCGATCAGTTTATGTTGAAGACGGGATTTTTATGTCGTGAGTCAGATCACTGCGTCTATATTCAGATTTTTTAGGACGGAGACTACATTATTTTGTCACTTTACGTGAATGACATGTTGGTGTGAAGTCTAATAGCGTTGAGAATTAAGACTGAAATATCTCCAAGTGGGAGATTGTTAATAATTATGGAGTTTATTTCGGATCAGACATCTGCAGTTCAATGAGACAGACATCTAAACGTATATGAGAAGCATGTCGGAAACACCAGAGTAACTGCAGACGTCTGTGGAAGAACAAAGTCCAATCTAGAACGCAGGTAGACGTCTGCCCAAATGTGGGTCAGACGTCTGCTTAAGGAGCTGAAGATTTACAAGGTCGGGACAGATGTTTGTCTAAGTGTAGGCCAGACGTCTACCGTCGTGATGACTGCTGCGAATCTTATTTTACCAAATTGTCATTTATCTCTATTTTGGATAGAACTAGGGTTTGCCTATAAAAATGGACCTCTCATATAATGTTTGTACTGCCAAATTAAATCAAAATGAGAGACTATTGTATTGAGAGGGTGACGGCTTAGATCTAGAGAGATTTAAGAGAAATCCCCTAGGGTTTGCTCATGGTGTACTTGATTTAAGATTATAATAGACATTGCAGATTCCGCCCTGCCGGAGACTAGCCATACGGTGGATGAACCCCGTTAACAAATATCATGTCACTTGTTTGATTCTTATTTATTTATTCTCGCGTCATTATTAATTTGTCTTTCTTTGTTAATTGTATGGTTGTTGTTATTGCGTGATTTGGTTTGTCACGAATATTGCTCCGTGTATCGACTACTTGTCCTTCCCCAACATAAACTTGCCACACATGGATTATCAGTGAAGACTAAAGATGATTGTGCGGCATTGATGGATAGTGCAACATATATGTTTACTTTGAAAGAGTGGGAAAATATCACAGCTAAATTAAAAGAGAAATCTGAAATAGCTTACCTTGAAATGCTATGATACCAACCATTTAATTGGGCAAATTGTTATTATCCTGGAAGAAGGTATTTTATTCCTAGACCATATTTCATTTATCTTTACACTTAATTTTAATACGAATATTATGCTATGATTTTAGGTTCAATTTATAATGATGTTACTAAAATTTGTTCTTGTATCATTTTAGATATAGTTGGCTAACTTCAAATTTAGCCGAGTCTTATAATGCATGGATTAAAGAAGCTAAATTTCTATCTATTCTACAATTGGTTGATCTTATCCGTATTAAGACAATGACAATGATGTATGAAAGGCGAGAGTTGGCTAGAAAGTGGACTATCCGTTGCGTTCCAGAGGTGGAGAATCATATTGTGACAATGTTA
This sequence comes from Agapanthus africanus, assembly GCA_030015575.1. Lineage (NCBI taxonomy): Eukaryota > Viridiplantae > Streptophyta > Magnoliopsida > Asparagales > Amaryllidaceae > Agapanthus > Agapanthus africanus. The sequence continues at coordinate 156,296,434 of JASDDO010000024.1, forward strand.
GCACGTGGGTTGAGAGTCCAGACATCAAACCAGATTAAGTACGAAGTATTCGACACCCTATCCGTCAAGGTAAATGCGGAAGAAATGACATGCACATGCCGTGAATGGGAAGTATTAGGCTTGCCTTGTAAGCATGCATGCAATTGTTATAATCAAAAATAAGAAGCAATCCATTCACCCATATATATCTTACTGCTTCACTGCTTCACGACTGAGTGCTATCACCTAGCGTACAACTGCCCAAATTTTCCTATATTAGATTTTGAGAAACTTGAGACTACTGATGAGAATATAGAATTACGTCCACCAGTGACAATGATTGGCCATGAAAAACCGAAGTCAAAGCGTATTCCATCGGGCTTGCCGCTGACTCAACCAAATAAATGCATGCATTGTCATGAGGGTGGCCATAAACGTAGAAGCTGCGGAGCTCCAATTCAGAACTAATAAAACTTTCATGTTCCATTTTCGTAAGAGTTATTTATCATGTTGAAAGACTTATGAGTGTTCTATTTGGTATGTTTAATTGTTTTTCGACTTTCAATAAATGTATGAATTTTTATTTAATGGCAGTTCATTCGATCTCTTCCTCTGTTGCTATTTTGCATTGAATTGTGTTGGTTTTGCATACATATGCGATTTAAGAACCTCCCATATGAATTAATTTTTCACTGCATTTCAAATTAAAAGAACCTGAATGTATCCAAACAAAAGATTTAGAGATCATATAACCATTCAAGGTATCACATTTTCCTTGGTTCAGGATTTTGTGTTCTAACCTTCGATAGTTTATTGACTAATAAAAAAATAAAAACATATAGACCATATTCCCTTTCAAGCCAAAAAAAGAAAGAAAGGCATTGTTCCTGAAACACGTTTATAAACCAAACTACCATCATCATCCTATCAAATGCCTACTTGAGCTTTGGCGCTAAATATTACAGAGCAAAAGTACTCTAGTTGGACCTTTTAGGTTCAAAACAACAAATAAATAAAAATTTGATGGCCGCATGTTGGAAATTAACTTGTTTCAGTTCCTGAAACAGCAACCATGTTCAAACACTTTTAATACATAAAACAGAGAGTATCTTAGCATACAACATCAGTTATCCTATTCCATCATAGCCGAAGTAATGTCAATCATTATCTCCATCATCTTCATCTTATCTTCAGTCAATACTATATCAGATCCGTTCTCAATTTGCGGATGCAGCTTCTTTGCCTTTAATGTCTTTCCTTCTGATATTAGCTTTGCAGCCCATTCGGCTCTGATCTCTGGGATATCCGATTGGAGGAGTTCAACATCCTTGTCTTGAATGATACTCTCTGTCAATTAAGCAGGTATCCTGCAAATATACAAGTGGAATACAAGTTTGTGATAAGTTATAAATTATTTGAAAAGAAAAATGAAGCAAAAGTAGAGACAAAAATAATATCTGAAGGTCTGAATTAAGCTGCTTGCAAATTTAATCAAATTAATTAGAGAAAAATCTAATACCTTATCTTAGAAAAAACCTATAATATGCATTAAGATCTTATTTAGCACTTAGACAGCATCATATGATACATGAACGATGCTAATTCTGGAGTCATTCACTAGGATAAAAATAGTCTTTAAAGACACTTTTGAAGGTGGCATAAGATCGAATGCGCCAAGGGTTATTTTAAGTTGCAACCGAAAACAAATCTAACATTTGTGCATGTTATGGTTAGCAAATCCGAGATGAGAATGAATATGGAGCAAGAAATAAATATAAGGGCCTAAACCCAGTTTGGAAGTGTATGTTTTTTGAACAACTTGTTAAACAATTTTAAACTCCCATTTGTTCTCAAAATGATTCGTGCCTTGGTCTTCAGAATGTACCCAAATTAGAGCATTTAACGATAAGTATCAGCAAACGTACACAAGCAAACCCAAATAATCCATAGAAACACAAACCATAAAATTAATTGGGAGATGAATACATGAATTAAAATTCATAGGAATGCGTACATGAGTAGAAATTAAAGAAACACATTGGAAATTGAATGAATTGCATATAGTGGACAATCACATGAGAAATTTGGATGCTTTATCTACAAGAAAACCAAATAAATGTTTAGCATACTTGTATAAGAATTAAAAACCAAATTTAAACTTAAAATTGGTGATCCAACTTGAAATCGTTGAAGAATGTTGTGCACGATTACCTTCTCCTTTGTCAGCAACCCATAAAAGATAGAGTGTAGCGGCTCGACTACAGAATCCAAGGTTGGGTTGAGGTTAGGGTTAATGAAAATTGGAAAAAGGAGATGTGAGAATTTGGAATGGAGATTAGGATTGGAGCAGCTACTAATCTGCCTTGAATTTTCTTACTGGATCACAAGGAGGCGTCCACTAGGAGTTGGATGAAATCAGACCTGATATGAGGAAGAAGAAGGGAGCAAGAGAATTTTAGAACGGCAATGGAGGAGGAAAAGCGATTGAGAGAATCTCACGTAATCTTGGAAAAAATGTCATACCATATAAAAATAACGGCAAACCTGTTATTTTTGATAAAGTGTTTCAATTAGTATACGTATAATCTGTTTTGGGCATGAAAAATCCGTACATTCTTAGTATTGGGATTTTTAACGATTTTGGAAATACATGAATTTAAAAATAAAACACTTATCAATACTGGGCCCAGAAACAATTTTCCCAAAAAAAATTCTATGGTCTCTTGCTATCTTCTCCACCTTTTCTATTATCATTTTATATCACAACATGTTAGATAATAATAGATAGAAGTCAATAATATTATGTCACATGCACATCAGCTATATATTATCATCGGTACATGACCAATATATCATATTCTTTTCAAAAATGGTGAAAATATCTTGTATTTGACTCTCTATTATTGTCTTATATCTAAGCATTATCAAAACATCAATAGGCTAAACTAACAACATGGCAATAGTTTTTTTTCTCTCTCTTTCTAATTGAATAGAAAGAATATATCAAAGAACAAAAGTGTCAATGGCCTTATCCTGTTATCCACGTGCTTATACAATTTTTCTTCTAAAAAAGTACACGAGTTTCCAAGCCACCTATAATAACATCAACTTTTTATGCTTAGGTAGAGTTCTATCCACGACTGTAGGCTTAATAACATGGAGTGTGTGGAATATTAGCCGAGGGTATGTGAATCCTTATCGTCTAGACAACCACCCTATCTGGATTGGTGATTTTAATGTATAGAAATGTGGGACCGTGCATCTCGAAGCTGTGCACTACGCAAAACACACACAAACAAGATTGTGGAGCCAACGAATTTGTGGTGACCCCATATGTTAAGGTTATTTTGATACAACCCTCAAATATAAGGAATTTTGAAAAAGAACCCTCAAAGATAAAAATTTTAAAAGACGGGCCTCTAAAATTGATCGTTAACTAAATACAACTCTCTGTTACACTTATTCATGTTTGATCTTGGTTTACCATTAACCATGGTTATTTGTGATATTTTCATATATATTAAATGTCCGATTTACTCTCAATCCCTAAGATTCCATCATCCTCAAAAACCAAAAATCATGTCACATCTCATCTCATCATGCAAAAACCTTAGCTTATACTCTCTCTTCCTAAAAGCAAGCCATCATCCAAGTCCTCTTCCAACTCAAACTACATAATCCTTAACATCTTCTCTCTTAGGATTTCTTTTCACCCTCAACTCCCCCATCTGCCACGTCGCTCCCATCGACTCCGTCATCCCTTCCTTATCTCCTTCACAAGACCCTCTCCATCTCTTCTAAATTCCCCCGTCTCTGCTCGATCCACCGTCACATTAAAAAAAACCAACACATGATTGGAGCTGGGAATGTTAAAGGGGTAAAAATATCTTTTTACAAACCCATCAACTAGTTCTAACACCGTCAACAATAGAAGTCAGGGTCCTTTTTAGTTAATTTAATATCTTTAGGGTTGTTTTTAAAAATTTTGATTTTCGGGGATGTTTTTCAAAATCCCTCATCTTTGGGGGTTGTATATGAAAAAAACCATTAATGTTATTGCGTGGCGCTGTACGGCTCCAAGTTGCACAGGGCCACTAGCCTTATTAACATGTCATACATGAATATCTACACATAAATAAGTTAATATATATTTATATAAGCTCAATAAATTATGACAATAAAAGCAAAATGCAAATGGTCCAGCAGTTAGGCCTTGAAAGCAGATGTATGGACACATAACATGTTATGATTGGTTGCACCAGCAGACGTTAACATCGTCCATACTACACGGTTATTTCTAACTGAGATTGGATGCCCGAATAATTTATTTTTGTCTTGCAACTGCGACGGTCGACTCCCGCCAAAACGGTTCACTGCTTCCGACGGCCACGATCACTCCACCTGTCACAAGCGCATTGGCAGCATCCCATCGGACGCCAGAAGCCTTGCGGCACGTCACATCAGCCAACCGGCACCCAACACTTGGCATGTCGTTTCAGCAAAAGGGCACACGATCCGGCGCACCCTCTTTAATGTGGAGATCTCGCCCTGATTCACTGACATCACCCGAAAAAAAAAACCGATCGCCCAGGGACACGGCCGACGATATCTTCGAAAAGGAGCTCACCTCGGATGACCCGGCAAACCACTCTCGACCCGACCCGTCAGCTGGTCGGGACGAGAGTGAGGGGCTAATGATGATGCTCGATATCGATGATCTCCCAGATCAGGACACGTGGCAGATGACGTGTCCCAGGGTTCACAAGAAAGGACCTACAATGGCCGACCAGACCACTCATGTGCCCGTCCTACAAGCAAACGCTGGCTACCTCCGAGCCCCCAGCACAATTGGCCTTCTCGGCCCCACAGCTCGTCTCCGAGCTATCACAGGCTCGAGCCTCCTCGGCCCTCTTAGCTCGCCTCCGGGCTCGAACAGAACCAAGATACCTCGGCTCTTCCGCTCCTCCATGAGCTCTCCCGCCGAGGTCATCTTCCTCGGTCTTATCGACCGACCAACAGCACCGCTTGCAGACGTAACTGCCATCCCACGAATCTTGCCATGCGCGAGATTTTCGCCGGCCACATCCCACGTTCCACGCCACCGCGATCCCACATTAACGGGTCTGTCTCGCCATTAATGGGAGGTCCTGCTCATCACGCGGGTGTGACGTCGGGAGCGTAACGGCCGGCGCGATTCTCGCGTCTGCCTCGCCTACTGCCACCGCTATATAAACCCCTTCATCAGGCGGTTCAAGTAAAGCCATTTTTATTCCACTAAGCCGTTACTCTGCTCGGATCTCTAGTCTAACTTGACCGTCGGGAGGTCCTCGGTGGTATAACCACCCCGGGACTTCCTTGCAGGTAGCTCGGCAACCACAACCTCAAACCCATTGAGATCGACACGCTTCAGGAGCGACAGCCTCCAGATCCAATCTCAGCCATCCATCGCCGCCATCAGCAGATCAATGGAAGGTAACATCTTGGCGCGATCCAGGTCGCGTCAAAAGTTAACAGTAGTACTCAAAACTGGAGAACATAATGCAGATTTCTAAATGATGGTGACTTCATGCTAACCAAGCAAAAATAAGGAGGGTTTCCTGCAATTCAAGTACTGAATATATTAATTAAAATGAACAAAGAATTAACAAATTATAATTTGATGCATACAGGGTCCATCCAAGTCGAGTCACTCTCCTTCAAAATCAGCTAGCATGCAGAGTGCCAAGCTTGAAAAAAAAATGAGAGTTTGGTTTGTATTTAGCATAGGATGTGCCCTTAATGGCTGCTTAATTATACAGGTAAATTAATAAATTCTCATATATTAAGGATAATTCCCTAATTACCATAGGAATTAAGCTAGAATTAATCCAAACAATGGAAACCGTTATGATTTAGAAATGTAACTAGCCATTAGATAGCGTCCAGTTTGATTAAGTCTACGAGTCATTTTCGACTTGGTCAAAGACAAAAGAATAAAAAAGAAATTTCAAATATTAAAAATCCATACAAAAAAAAACTCATCGTTGTCCAAAAAAAAACAATAATTCTGATAGTTGCATGTGAAAGAGATCAAATATACTTCAATGTCATCTAGAGAGAGAGGCTATATGTAGCTTAAACATAAGCATCACATGAATAATAGCATAACATAGCAGTACATATGCGGCAGCATATAAGTGAAAAAGAACTGAGAAGAAATAATTTATTAGCATAATAATCAATGTGTTCTACATATAAATATACAGAGAGTTATATGCCACCTCTCATAGTTCATCTAACAACTCAATATATTCATGACTAATATCTAACAACTCATAACTTATATCTAAACTAATTATATTGATAACACTCTTTCGCAAACTGGAGCGTAAATATCAATCATGCTAAGTTTGGATAGAAGACGGGCGAAAACCGGTCAAGATAAAGCTTTGGTAAGAATATCTGCTAGTTGAGTCGAAAATGAAATACGTTGGAGTGCAACCACCTTATCTCTCACCTTGTCACGAATGAAGTGTCAATCTATTTCGATATGCTTGTCCGCTCATGAAAAACTGGATTCTCAGCAATGTCGATCGCGACCTTGTTATCACAGAAGAGTGTAGTCAGAAGAGAAAAAGGAACCCCAAGATCTGTCAAAAGAAAGGTAAGTCATACCAGCTCAGCAATTGTATGCGCAATAGATCTATATTCATCCTCTGCAGAAGAACGAGTCACTGCATTTTGCTTCTTATTTCTCCACGTAACCAAGTTTCCTCTCAAGAAGACACAATAGCCACTTGTGGAACGACGATCATCAACGGATCCTGCAAAGTTAGCATCCGCAAAGACTGTAAGCGAGAACGTAGAAGATGGTTTGTAAAGAAGACCCTTTCCTGGAGAACTTTTAATTTATCTGAGAATATACTTAACTACCTTAAGGTGAGAGATCAACAAATTCTGCATATACTGACTCACTATGCTAATAGCAAAGACAATGTCCGGCCGAGCAACAGTGAGATAAATAAGCTTCCTAACTAGACGATATCATCTTGGGTCAAGTAGTGGAGGATCCGAGAGAAAGCTTAATCGAGACAGCTTGACGGAGGAATCCATAGGGGTGTTTGCTGGTTTGCATCCCAGAAATCTTATCTTAGATAGAAAATCAAGTGCATACTTACATTGAGAGAGCTACAATCTACCAGAATTCCGTGATACTTCAATTCTAAAGAAATTTCTAAGTGGCTCAAAGTCTTTGGTATGAAAGTGTGAAACCAAATGTTTTTTCACCTTGAAGATACCAGCAAAATCATCTCCAGTGATGATAATATCATCAACATAAACCAACACAATTACCCTGCCATGAGGACAATAATGTGTAAATAAAGACGTGTCGGCGCGATTACGTTTAAAGTCAATCTGTCGTAAAATCATGCTAAAATTTTCAAACCAGGCATATGGTGACTGGTTCAGTCCATATAACGATTTGTGTAAACAACAAACCATAAACTCTCCCGGTTGCTTAAAACTAGGAAGCTGCTGTATATAAATAGTCTTTGATAAGTCGCCATTAAGAAAGGCATTTTTCACATCAAGCTGATGAGGAGGTCATGCCTTAGAAACAACCAAAAATATAAGAACACGAACCGATGGTAATTTGGCAACCGATGAGAAAGTCTCAATATAATCCAAACCATTCGGCTGAGTAAAACCTTTGGCCACTAAACAAGCTTTGAGACGGTCAATCGTCCCATCGGGAGTATACTTAATAGCAAAGACTCATCGACAGTCAACAACTCTTTTATTTGAAGACAAAGATATCAATTTCCAAGTTTGATTAGAGCGCACTGCGGCAATCTCATTGAACATAGCTGCATGTCAACCTGGATGCTGAAGTGCTTTCTGAACAGAGAAAGGAAAAGTGATGACAAATAAGGAAGAAACAAACTGATGAGAAGATGGTATCAGTCTATGATAAGAAACAAAACTAGAAATTGGATGTGCGGTAGTAGTACATAAACGCTTACCCTTATATAAGGCAATAAGAATAGAGAGATCTTCTGAAAGCGGCGACGGTGGAGAACCAGGAACAGTAGACTATATAGGTGTACCTGCAGAAGAATCATTAGTAGGAGCGGATGGGGAAACTTTCTTACGACGGTGATACACGATATGGGACAAAAGGCTGAAAACTAAGGAGCATAGGTTGAACAGACGAATCAAGATTTGAGAAAGGTAGATGTGGAACATGAATAGTAGGAGTGGGATTCTCAACTGGTGGTGAAAAATAAGCTTGATTTTCTAAGAAAGTCACATCACATGAAATACAAACTTTAGAAGTAATAAGGTCAAAGCAAACATATCCTTTCTGGAATCGTAAGTAATCTACAAATACCATACGGGTAGCTCGAGCATCAAGTTTGTCTACCTGAGAACTTAGAATATGAGGATAGTATAAACAATCAAACACCTTAGAAGGAAAAGGGTTGCCATGTGGAAACAAAATAGAGAAAGGGACCGGTTGCCTAAGACCGGAAAAGGCATGCGATTGATAAAAGACCAGACAGCTAAGACCGCAAAATTCCACAATCGTTTAGGGACATGAATATACAGAACAAGAGAACGAGCTATCTTAAGCAAATGTCGGTTCTTCCGTTCAGCAATCTTATTTTGCTGAGTAGTATAAGAATATGAAATTTGATGCAATATACCATGGGTTTGACAAAATACAGTAAACTTCATGTTAATATACTCCTTAGCATTATCTGAACGAAGAACCTTAACCGGAACACCAAATTGATTAGTAATCTCAACTACGAAGATTTTAAAGGTAGATAAAAGTTCAAATCTATTATGCAGAAGATACAGCCGAGTCATACGTGAATGATCATCGATAAAAATCACAAAATATCTATAACTAAACACACTGGAAAATTTGAAAGGACCCCAAATATCGGAATGAACAAACGCAAAAGGCAAATCATATTTTTTATTAACTGAAGGAAAAGAAAAGCGATGGTGTTTACCAAGAATACATGATTCACAAGTGAACTTTAATAAATCAATAAAAGGCAATATAGTACGTAAAGATGAAAGAAAAGGGTGACCAAGTCTCCGATACCACTACATAGTAGGAACAGCTGCAGACGTACTGAGAAACTAATCAACATAGTACAGTCCATTCTGTTCATGCCCCCCAACAATCTGTTGCTTCGTCAGAAGATCTTGTATCACAAAGTGAGATAGATAAAAAGTTACGGAACAGTTAGAATCATTGGTAAGCTGACGAATAGAAAGCAAGTTTTGTTTTAACGATGGCACAATTAATGCATTTTTCAGATATAAAGATGAAATAAATGACAAATTAACTGAGTTGGAAACAAGTGTGGTATTACCATCGGCCGTGGAAATCAACTTGTGATGACTAAAAGCAAGATCAGACGGTCTATCACGAGACATGTGATGTGAGGCGCCGGAATCAGCAACCCACGAATTAGAATGAGAAAGTATACTTAATGGAGTAGAAAAGTTGGCAGGAGCTACAGAAGAGAGAAGACGACGCAACCGGTCCAACTCAGCACTGGATAAAGATAAATTTCCGACAGAAGAGGAAGGTCGATCAGTAGCAACTGGTGTGAATGGCAGGCGGGCTGGTATATTATCATGGTAGCCATGTTTCTACCAACACTAGTCTTCGCGATGATTAGTGCCACCGCAATAAGCACAGTAAAGGCCAGGACGACCATAGCCACGTCCATGAGAACCACGGCCACGAGCAGTAATAGAAGGACGACCACATGACGGCCCAGGCTACCAGAGACAAAATCAAAATCCATGACGAACGGTACAAAAGATAAATCACGAAAGAGAATAAGGTTGTCTAAAAACCAAAACGAATATAAGCGTAAAGAAGTCAGAGCAAGACGATCGAATAGATCATCGTCATTAACCAAGAGAAACGGAGACGACTGTTGGCGAGGGCTAGGACTAGGGTTCGAGATGGTTACGATTGGTATGGAGAAGCAGCAGAAAATACTGCAGCGAAGTTATGTAGCACGACGAAAAGCGTTGTAGTAACATCGAAACTCATTGTAGCAACATCGAAACTCACTGTAGCATCGCGAAAATCACTGTAGCAGCACGAAAAGAACCACAGCATCATCGAAAAACTATTGTAGCACAGCGAAAATTGCTGTAACAGCGTGAAATCACTGCAGCATCAGCAAAAATTACTGTAGAATCGTTGCAATTACTGTGGTAGCACAGAAATCATTGTAGCACGTCGAGAAATTAGGGATAGGTGTGGTGGAGTGGGGCTACAATGGAGAGGGAGACAGGTAGGGCTAGAGAATTGGGGTTAGGATTTGGGAATGAGGATTAAGGTTGGGTTTAGGTTTTGGGAAACTAGGGTTTCCTCTCAATTCTTTTTAAAAATCAGATACCATGTAAAAAACTGAGAAGAAATAATTTATTGACATAATAATTAATGAGTTCTGCAAACAAATATAGAGAGAGCCATAGCCCACCTCTCATAGTTCAATTGATCTAACAACTCAATATATTCATAACTAATATCTAACATATCATAACTAATATCTAAACTAATTATATTGAGTAAGTATATGAAACAAAATGATGCCATCGATAGAGATTATTTTGTCCACTTCTCTTACCGGTTGTGGAAACATCAAACTCTGGAATATCTTTCCTGTGTTCATATCATGTCGTTCCCCGAAAAAAAGAATCCCTGCATGCACAGAAATTAGAAGAAAACAAAGATATTAGAAACTCCCATGTGCACAAACAACAATACAATCTACCCCACAACTAAATGCCATCACCAAATTACAAATAAATATATGAATAAAACAAATAAATTCAGCCCATGGTCTTTAAGTAAAGATGAATGATTGAAGCTATATAAAAACGGAAAAGAAAGGAAATGTGGCAATTGTGGAGTGTACATAATAGATAAACAGACAACAGTTTGTGTTATTGATGACTCAACAATCATTTTTGGACAGTAGTTTGTATCTAAATTACAATTTTCTTAAGAAAACTTGGTCATCTCTCTAAGATTAATAATGCAGGAAGCAAAAACTTGGCAATATCTATCAGATGTCAAGAAGAAACCCTTGAAACACTAGACGAGGAGGATGAAATTTCCGGAATACCGTCAGAATCAAGTCATGCTACAAACTAAGTATAAAGGTCTGATATAGGCGAACCCTAACATAGCCCTAACAGTAGATGGCATGAAAATTGCACCCAAACTCAGTAAGATATGAATTGAAGAAAATTGCTGAAAAGATGTCGAAACCAACACCTCAAACTTTCGGGGATTTGATAAAACCTGAATTTGGATCAAAAGTTTCGCGCTTCGAATGTTGAACGTAAAAATCAAGATCAGTGTTTTTTTTCACTCATAACTTGGACTATTTCAGTCCAGCCGTCAGTTTAGATATTGTTTGTTGCTTAGATATAATAGAAAAATAATTCCGTGAAGGCAACGATCTGCAATGCTTATCCTGAGAGCAAATCATTGCATTAGAAGAAGACAGTAGGATCTTGATCTCTTTAATAGTTCATTTCTTATAACATACAGAGCCACTTGCCGATAAAGAAGACAGAGAAACGTCCATTCAAGATGAGTACAATTGTTTCATTCAGTATTGAACAGTTCAAACTCTTAACCAATCAAGTGCTTGAAGTAAAGAAATATAGCAGAATCTAGACAACAATGATGAGCATGCAAAGAAAAGGAAATGCACTTCAATACTAAGTTTAGGTGGCATATATAATAATCTTGCCAGTTACTTTAACGCAAAAGGTTAGGATACCATGGGCATCTTAAATATTATACAAACACATGCAAAAGAAAATAATTTCTCTAATAAATATTCTACTTCTGAGAGTTTAATATCAGTGACAAGCCGGACACTTCAATTGAGCATCTCATTATCAGGTTGATTTCTTGACTAATCTAAGAAAGGATAAAAAGCTCCAGAATGAGAAATATTCCTTCATCAATTAGTTAAAATTTATAATATATATCCAATAAACTGACATTTGATTAATCCATGAACTAGATTGTGCTCCCAAAAAAATCATTTTTTGGACCAATTGAGTTTAGTAGGCCAAATTTTATTAATGTAAAAAATTTGTGCTGGGCCACTAGCTTTACATTTTTGTTATTTCAATTACATAAATAGAAAGTGGGAAACAAAAGCATTTAAATCCTAGCTTACACCAGATATAATGGAACCTACATCCCACAATATAGTACTTGAAGAAAGCAACTACAACCCATTTGGATTTTTCTATTAAAAGAATAAAAGCAAAATTTTGATACACTAATTAATCTCATTTCCACATTTTGGGATAAAACATAAACTAATTTATATGCATATGGTTTTGAAATCAAAGGATGGACAGGGTACGTGAAAGACGAGAACACAAATGAGCAGTATAAAGTAGAAATTTGAGTCGTTTCATTATCGAGAAAAGACAGTATTTTTTTATGGACTTGGTTGAATGACAAGAAATAAAAACTAGAGCAGGAAAGAATGGATTATAAACTAATAATTCATACTCAATTCATAATTGGAAATTGGTTATAAACTTGTTGCCTTTAACAATTTTCACAAATGACGAAAGCTATTTCAAAAGGAAGAAAAAGAAGTTCCAATACTCAAATTACTTCCTAGTATAATGTAAACAAGACTTAGAGAAGAAATATCAAATAATAAAGTAAAATTGAAACATAGAATTTGTAAAGGTCAAAAATAGGTAAACAAACAACATACTGATTATTTTAACTGCAAATCATTTAATGGTGTGGGAAGCTTAAACACAACTTCCAATTTGCACGTTCGATTCTCCAGATAATTTTATATAAAACTGCTGTCTGTGTTGCATCTAATGATCTAATTAATGCATTGACTAGATGCAGCAGCATAAACTAAACCGGCTTCTTATTTTAATTATAGATCGTTAAATACTGTGGGAATCGTAAATAAAAGGCCTCTATCTGCACGTGGGATCCTAAAAAAAAATTTAAACGGAATCTCATGTTCCAGTATTCAGTAATATAATTAATAGATCAGATAATTATTTCAATTACCAGTATATGGATATAGCAAAGAAATGAAACCCATCAATATATTTAATCCAAACATTAAAAGGGGATCAGTTATAACTATAAGTTAGTGCCGACTTCATAACAGAGTTATCTATGGCCAACAGAAGTGAGAAAAAATTGCATTATCAACTTGGTATCAACTGAATCAATCTCATATCAAGGCTGGGCCAAATATTAGTCAGTTCAAGTCGATTGAGGCCGCTGCAAGTCGAATCCTACAGATATATTTCTTGTTCATGCATATGCATTTTGTAACAAGAACGTTTAGAAAAGGTGAAAAGAAATTAATGAAAATGAGCAGAAGATAAGAAATCAGTACAGGATGAAGAAAATTATAGAATATCCATAGCATTTATTCTGTTGCTTGCAGTTGTGTAGAGAGGGAAATACTACAGGCATCTACCAATACATCTATCCAATATTTCTGTCACATATTATTTTGTTCCTCAATATGCAATGACTTTATTCCTTTAATATTTCCAAATTTCATTTTAGATGCTTAAATGTCTTTTATATGTTAACTTACACTGGCATATTTACCCCCTGTTAATTACAGGTATCATAAGGATTACCTTGGACAAAAGTTTTAATAGAGGGTGTGTAAATGTACAACAGCTCACCAAACTATATGACCCATTATTGTGATGACTGAATTCTGGGCCTCAAGCACACATCCTTACTTAAAAATCCAAATAACAATCAGATGTCACAAAATAAGATATATGAGCTACGTAAAGCAAACCCTAAACTTTGTCTGGAATCGTAAGTTACCACAAATATTAATTGAGCATAATTCTTCATCTTGCAGAGCTGCAAAGTTGCTTAAATCGGTGGGGAGGACAATGCAAAAGAATTTTAAAACTATCATTGTTGTTTATAAGTTGAATCCATAGCCTATTCATACATGCATACATAGGTACGAGGAAACAGAATATCTGCCAAGGAGAAGTGGAAATTTATCAAAGTTTCGTTCTTTGATTGGATGATCGGTAACCTGCATGTTAATCTCTGTAGCTTAAAACCTAGGTACACCAGAGACTGTGTTTCCTAGGCGCTTTAACCTTTCATCAAATTCTTGCAAATTTAACAAAATTTTTGTGATAAAACATTGTCCAACCTAGAGCAATTTGCAAAGAGTGTGAATAGCACAAATTCTTTGGTACATTTATGTTTTATTCCTCCACGGCTGACTAGGTTTGAAATCTCTTTATATGTGTGCCTGGTTGCGCACGCGCGCGCGCACACGTCTTCGCAAGCACGCATGTGCACGAGTGCACACACATCCTCACAAGCAGACATACATAAATATGTGCGCCTCAGCATCTAGCATATGGTAGACCTCACACAATAACTGTCCTACTTCTACTAAATTTATTGAGTTGTTCGAAAGAATCAAAACGGTAACAGAATCCCAGGTACAACTTCTCTAGAAGCGTGGTGTCGAAGGTTCCCGTGGTGTCGAAGGAACCTCTCAACAAGTCAATATGTATGTATTGTATGTGTGCGTGTACATATTACATTACATATAAATGTATTTATACATATATACAGACATATATATGGGTAGTGTTTTATATTTTTCCTAGAGATACACTCGATTTGTTTACACCTAGAAAATTGCATGTTGACCACCGGATGAACAACACACTATTCATCTTAATCTACAATTCACGTCATATATGCATACATGACCAAAGCTTATGCATTTTGCAAGCTAAAAACTCTTCAATAATTCATCCTATACCAAACAACCATTCATTTTGTAACCGCTAGATTAACATCTCAGAAACAATCAACGCATGTAACTTATAATCAGCAGACATTTCATAATATGTAGACAACTATTAACAAATGAACAATGAGAAAACTTCAAATGCTCGACAAAATGCTTGAGAGAAATCGCAGGAACTGGTTGCACATTTCATTTGGCACCCAAATTCAACTGCAAACAATCCAAGTCCTAGCAACATTTCTCTATAAAAACACAAGGCAAATCGCAGATTTTTATGTTGCAAAATAAAATTCAGATCTAAAGAAACTGATAATCGATGTTTATTTTTGCAATCCTTCTATAATATCAGTTGATATCATCAAAGAACCTTACGCGATTTTTGGGTTTGAAGAGCGAGAGCGATTTTATCATGGAGCTTGAAAAAAATAGGGATGAAGAATGAAAGAGCGATCGAAGCTTACAGTGCTGAGATCAATGGCGTCGCCATCATCAGATCCGTGAATTTTTCCAATTGGAAGAAAGAGAGAAGGAGCGGGAAATTTTTGTTTGGGCGATAGAGTGAAAGTTTGAAGATTTGACGATGGCGTCGCAAATAAAACAGTGGGCTGCGTTGATGCATTTAATCATCTGGGCTTATTTGGGCTGCATCTGAGTGTGGGCTGACACGGAGATGACCGCGGTTTTCACCCTTCTTTTCTTTTTTTTTGGGCTGACACGGAGATGACCGTGGTTTCCCAAAAAAAACCTCGGCCCACACCAGGTCTGTTAAAAAACTCCCTGGTTTTCAAAATATATGGGAGGCCCCTGCTACTGAAATTCTTTGACAAAAAACCATTGGACCATCTTTCAATCAACTCCTTTATTTCTTTTGGCATGAAGTTCCATAAATATCCCTTTCTCGTTAATCTTCTCCTCTCTGGCTCTTCCAACCTCTCGACACAAAACCTCCGCTTTCACTTTCTCCTTTCCAGCTCCTCCATCATCTCCCTCCTCCATCGATCCTTTCTCCTCCCTCCACTCGTTACTCTGCCACTACTCTCACCCTCCTCTCCTCCCTCATCCACCGCTCCTCCCCCTCCTCTTCCTTGTTTGTCACTCCTCCTTTGCTTCTCTCCTTCCTCTGCCACTCCGAGAAAGCTTCTCCTCCCTCCTCTCCTCCTCGGCTTCTCCCTTGTCTCCCTCCTCCTTCTCCTCCTCCTTCCTCCACCGCCGCTTCTCACTTCTCTCCTCCCTCCCACCGATTTGAGATGGTTTCAAAGGAGGAGGAGATGGCTCCTCTCCTCCTCCGCCGCTCCCTCGTCTCCCTCCTCCTCCCTCGTTCACTGCTCCCCTCCTTCTCTCCCTTGTTTGTCATTCCTCCATTGCTTCTTTCCTTCCTCTGTTACTCCAAAAAACTTCTCCTCTCTCCTCTCTCCTCCGATACTCTCACGTTTCCCTCCTCCCTCCTCCTCCTTCCTCCGCCGCTGCTTCTCGCTTCTCTCATCCATCCCACCGTTTTGAGATGGTTTCAACGAAGGAGGAGATGTGGGGGTTTAGATATTACTTGAAAGTGATCGGTTATTATAGACAACTGTTTAGATATTACAAATAATTGCTTAGATGTTACAGGGTTCAGGCAACTACACAAATATTACATGCAGCTTGTATAGATATTACAGACAAATACATACATATTACAAGCAACTGCTTATATATCTCAGGAAAAAAGTTGGTAGGAACATTAAATACTTAGACTTTCAAGAATAAACTGAAAACGGGATAGATATTACAGGAAAGCCTTCAGATATTGTAGGAATCCCTTCAAATATCACATGTAAGTTTTCGATGTTGTACATCTTACAGCACATATGGGCGGAGACAGTTTTGTTATATATGCAATTACAAAAGTCAAAAGGTAAAGCAAGGATTTATCGGTGGGTCATATGGTTCTTTCTTAGAGAAAAAGGTCCAGAGGTTGTTTAACATCGTTGAATGGGCCAAAGTTTTATTGACAATTTACCCATTTTTGCAATTGTCATATTTCACCCCCAAAACTTGATGTTTCCATATTTCACCCCAAATCTTTTGATATTTCCCATATTTCATCTCTAAAACTTTGTGTGCTATATTTCACCCGCAACATCTTTAACTTGTTTAAGAATTCCGGCTGTAAGATTTATGAACAATTTGAATATTTGGGGTTGAAATATGGATTGTAGATTTCTAGGGGTGAAATATGAAAATATCAAAGGTTTTATGGATGAGATATAGAAAACAAGTTTCTTTCTATTCTTAAATTTCTATTCTTCTTAAAAGAATATATTTGAGAAAAACCGTCTATCCAGATTGTTTTGGGAAATAGAGTTTTATAAATTATGTTCTATTTTTTAGTATATATAATTTGTGCCTGGAATAGAACTTTTCCCAAAAAACACTTTTTTCTGAAAACAATAGCAATTTCGTTTGATCGGGAACGAACTTGTGACCTTGAAAAGAAATTAATTGGTTCCAACTGAGCTTAGTTGGTTTTCCATAAAACACACAGTAAATACAAATAAAACCATATCATTTATGTAATAGAATGGTAAATCAGCTTGCTTCAAAAAGTCATCAACAATTTTTAATTATAAAATTTAGGACCAAGTGTTGGGGTTAGGGTTGGGAGACCAACCGATCCACAGAACAATACCCGCGACAAAATCAAAATCATGCAAACAACACAATCATGCGATTAACAACGAAATCCAATAAAATAAATAGGTATGAGAATAAATAAGAAATCGAACACAAAAAGACATGAGTATTTGTTAACGGGGTTCACCTAACGTATGGCTAGTCCCCGGCAGAGCCGAATCTGCAAACGCCCGTTAATCAATCCTTGAATCAAGTTACACTGAGCAACCCCAGGAGATCTCTCTCAAATCTCTCTAGATCGAGCCGTCATCCTCTCATACAATGATCTCTCAAAAATTCTGGTTATGTAAAATACATATGAGGGGTCCTTATTCATAGGCAAACCCTAATCCGACAGAAAATAGGAGATAAACCTAAATTTAGAAAAGTCGATTCGCTGTTGTTATCACGTCGGCAGACGTCTGCACCTTGCTTGGGCAGACGTCTGCTCGGACTCTGTAAGTCGCCATCTCCGAAGGGCAGATGTTTGACCCTCATTTGAGCAGACGTTTGCCTAAGCTCTGGATTAGGCTTCTGGTCTCATGCAGACGTCTGTCTCGCTGAGCACCATACGTCCGTTGTTGCTCCGGTATTCTGATATGCCTCGTGTGCATGTCCAGACGTCTGTCTCGCTCTTCTGCAGACGTCTGGCCTGATGTATTCTCCATAATTTCATCAATCTTCCACTTGGAGATATTTTAGTCTTAATTTCCAACGATAGTAGACTTCACACGACTTCTCTCTACTCTCTCCTTATCAAATTTTCATGGAGAGCTTCACATATCTGCAACAGAGATTCGGTTAATGTAACGACCCTAAAATCCATATACACTTTTATTATTCCAATATTAATAAAATGATGTATTTCTGTTCTGATGATGAGCTATAAGTAATTCTTGATAAATAAATGCAAGAACAAACTTGTAGCTCATTGGTTAAGCCTTTATCCTGTTGTTCCGTAGTTGTTGTTCGAATCCTTACATCCCCAATTATTTTAATTAATTTCTTTTTGACGTTTTTAGAATCCTGAATCTTTCACATGAGATACACGGAGTTCTGAGGATTTATAGACGAAAAGATATACGAGTTTGGACTTGATACGTTCACCCGGACCCTGGACATGAGAACCGTGGCTAGACTCCAAGTTGGAGCTGACCTGGTCGGCCAATGGGAAGGTCTGGGCGGCCCCACTTGCACCAAACGGGCTCCTCTTATGTGTGTGTGTCCCTTTGTGTCATGCCCCGCTTCCCAAAATACGTAAATACGGTACGTGACAAACCCAGCCATGCTACCTATGGCAAGAAAAGATCCTTCCATAATCACATTACGACTGTCAATCAAATATCAAAAACGGTAAACTACTAAATCTATCTATCACATGTCTAATAGCCACAAGAACAATAACTGGAAAAGATAGCGGAAACAATAAGGATCTAAGAAATAACTAACCCGCATAAAAGCTATATCAATGAGGTGGTCCTCACTGATCGGCGATCCGGTCGAATACTCATATGCTATGTCAAGTATCTGGGCCATGCAAAATCCAGACGTCGGTACGTCATAAATATCAAAATAATACTAATAACCAGAATAGGATGCTATGATTAAACATGGGTATAAATAATGAACACGGGTTTAAAACGGTGAGCTATAAGTATGTTATGTATATCCAAAAATATGTGCTTCTAGGTTATCTATTCTACAAGTCTTTGAAATCAATTAATAAAATCGTCAATGTAATTCAATAGTATCCCGTGCGTGTCCGGGACCACCGTCAAGACTTTCGGGGCTGAATCCGAGACGTGCCACTAAGCAGTAAAATAGGTATCATGTACAGATGAATGATGTCAGCAGCATCATTCCACGGCCGGCCAAATCCCGTATCGACTGATCAGTATCTGGAAATATCGAACTGTTGAGTTACAAATCAGGTTTCATTATTGATTTCCCCTTTTCCCTCGGGTTTTGTGTTCAAGTCGGGTATTGATGATATAAATCTAATGTCAACACAGGATCAATCAGGTACATGTCTTGTCTATATAAACAACAAATCACGTCCGTCTGGACAACAATTCAGGATTGTAGGTATTAGCGGATGACCTAAGTAACATGTCTGGTAATGTCTCGTGTACAAGTCAGGCAATATACTTTAACCAAAATAGACACCAAATGTAAAACTGTAACCAATATCTAAATACGGTAAAACATAACTAATGTCAGGATGCATATGTATCTATCTGTAAAAACCGTTTTATTTCTGTTACCAGGTATGTGGAAATTTAGATAAAACACTGAACTTATATAGTAGTATGATAATGTTGTGATGATCCGACATGCGACTAGATAGACCATTATCGGTACGGATACAGACGGATACTATAAAACTGTAAATCGGTAATATTTGCTAAATATTGAAACACATGTACTATAATTAATCATATAAATATTGATATAACAAAATAACATGCTGCAAGTTTAGAACTTGCCTCGGAAACAACGGTTGATGTGCAGGCGATGACGTAATTAGCTTGATCGAATATTGCTACACAAGTAATCAAAAGACAATGACGTCCGCAATGATAAATGTGTGCAGCGTGTCGGCGCGACACGACACGACACGGTGTGTGAAGCGGCACAACACGGTACTTGGCCTTGCGGTGACACGGGGGCTGATGCGTAGTGGCACACAAGTGGTATGAGCTGAGCATGAAGCAGGCATGGTATGGCACAAGAGCAGGGCACACGGTCATGGTATGGTCTGGGTACGGTACATGGTCTGGTCTAAGTATGATGCATACTCCTGTGGTGGTCTGATCTGGGTATGGTGGTGGTCTGGTAGTGGCACGGTGGTGGTACGGTGATGGCATGGTGGTGGCATGGTAGTGGTACGGTGATGGCACGGTGGTGGTCTGGTGGTTGGGAGAGAGACGAGAGGAGAGAGAGAGAGAATTATATTATTATATATAGTATATAATATTATATATATATATATTATTTGTTTATGGATAATATCAAATCACTCCAAATATTACCCGAATCTAGTCAAAAAATATAGTTTTGAGAATAAAATACATGCGTAAAGATTTTGGCCATAATGCAATAATCTAGTGTTAAATACATATACCCCCAAATAAAATTTAGGTAAATATTCAAAAAGATTTATTAAATATTTTGTTAACTATATTTTAGGATTTGACCATAATAGATAAGAGCAACAATAAGATATGAGGTGATATATCATGCAAAGTTAGTTAGAAAAATATTATTTATTTATATCTTATGCTATAAATAGATATGTAAAGATTTAAACATATATAAAGTATATATAGTACTCGATTCACGTAGATACACCGTACTTGTAAATATTTGATATAACCTTATACCATATCGGGTTCTAAACATGCGGGTCGGGTCGGATAAAGACTACTACTACTTAAATCATTCGCAACCCAATAGCAAAAAGAATAAAAGAATTATAAAAAAAGACTTAAAATACTAAATTATATTGTATAAACATACTAGGGTGATACACTTTGACTCCTCTCTGCTCCTTTTCACTTACTGAAACTCCCAATTCAATTCTAAAACATTCCAGACCCTTAGAACTCTCCATTTAACTCTTTTTTAATTGCATTTTTAATTCACCCTACCTCATTCCTCCTCTTATATAATCTAGGCCGTCCTAGCTTCCTCCCTCCCCCCCCCCCCCTCTAAGATTTTCTGAAAATTACCCTCAAAGATTATTCTCTCAAAAATCCTAAAAAGTTAAGTCTATCAAGAGAAGTCAAGTTCCCTCAAGCTTGTTCCATGCGTCGTCAATCTCAAAGCCACTTCTTTCACATTCCGTCACATCAGCAAACAAGTAAGTCTCCCCTCCTCTTCTTCTCCCCTTGAATTAAATCTTTAGCTATGTCGCCAAACGCTCCTATGTTTTGGAACTACGTCCATGAATCCCATGCTTAAATTATTTTTCTTTGTATCATCATAAAACATTTCATAAAACAAAAACTTATGAATTTAACTTGCTCGTCAAGTCCCTGGAATCATCTCATATCAAGTATTTCTATAACATGTTACCAATATTTTTAGGATCGTTTTCATGATTGTTTTATTCACATATACAAGTTTCATGTAACTTATAATTTAACAAGAATTCGTTGATATTATTAATTATATTTTAAATGATAGCGCATGGGGTAATGATCTATCCCACACACGCACAATTTTGTATCATAGCACCCTCACATATTCATAACAAATTCTAAAGATTGGTTTGTGAAAAATACTTTATGTTTTAAAATAACTTAACTATAACCCTTTCCTTCCCAAATTTCGCCTCTAAAACCATCGTAAAGGGAACCTATTAAAGATGGTGCGAATTATCGCACATCTTGGGTCTATCAGGGCAAGACACAAAGTTCCTCATCGAGCATGGTCTTGAAAGGAAAGAAAAACAACGAATTTTAAAAATACAATTCTTATGAAAATTAAATAAAAGAAAAGACGATATATATTAAGTCAAAGTGTTTAGTACCTATTATTATAATTTATAAAAAATGTTAAAGAAAAGGAAGATTCAAATTAAAGTTTCAAGAAAATAGCATTAACTTTTAAATAGCTAAGTTTTACTAAAATGCCATAAAATTCGGTTTTTCATTAAAATACCCTAATTTACCGAAAGCATAGTTTTTATAAAATATCCTCGAGAACTTTTTAAAGAATACTTTTACATAAACCCCGAAATTAATGGCATAATTTATATAAATACCATGAAATTTCAAAATACCATCTTTTCACATAAATACCCTTGAATTTCTAAGACTGGTATTTAGGAAGTAGATGGGTTTAAGTGACTTATTTTCTCTTGAGCCTCAGGAAGCCAGAGAAAATGTGTGGCACTTTCCTATCTTCTTAACTTAAACAAAGTCAAACCAGACCGTCTCAAAGTGTAAGAAATTGGTTTTAATATTTGACTTGCAACCTGAATCACTTTTAATATCAAACTAGATCTTTGTCATGAACCATATGCTTGAATCACTTGATTAAACCAATTACACTCTAGACTTGACTTGACTTGGACCATGAACACGACTTGGCTTGAACATTTGAACTTGACTTGAATACTTAGACTCAATTTGAACTTGCTTTGTACTCTCTTTAGTATTTATGGATTTCGGGCAAGACTGCTAACTAAATCTATAAATTAATATATGTGGCGATAAGGGGTAATTTGGTAAAGAATGTATGTTGTGGTACGGGAGTTCACTAAAAATCACCTAACTTGAATATTGTGTGTCGTCCTGTAGGATTTGACGAGGCCTTGTACTTCTATGCGTCGTGGGTTCGTGGGATTTGATGGACCACTCTCGTATACATGCATACCTTCACTATTTAGACTACAACAACCACGTTAGAATAAAATAACTAAGCTTATACATTGACATACTCAGGTTTAATTAATACTTTACTTGACCACTATTACATTAGAATTTGTTGGATATGTATGCCCTAGAGGCCATTATTGTATATGTAGACAAGTGGATACTTGGAAATATATATGTATAGGACAATTGTCAAGCCCCGCTTCCCAGTAGACGGAAGCAGGTACGTGACGAGGCCGCGATGTATTTATTTCGAGAAAGTCATTTCCCGGAATAAATAAGCTAAGCGTAAAAATAAGAAATATAAAATGACAAGAAATAAACATGAGATTAAAAATTCAACAACTTTATTTACATTCAACTTGATTCATTTACAATATATGATTTCAACTGAAAGGAAAATACAAGAATGAAATGCCTAAACAGGTGGTATACATAAACTGAGAAAAGATATCTGGTCTTGGCCTGGGTCGCAATCTGATCGTGCCCCTCCTCTGTGATGTCTACCTCCTCGGTCTCCACAGTATCTGATGAACATTCCAAGAAAACAAAGAATGATGGAATGTCTATCAGCGAACTTTCGCTCGGTAAGTCCCCAAGAAAAGGGTGTGATGTATATAAAAGTATAATGATAAATAAAACGTATATCATGAAGCAATAGATTAGAAGATGTGTTATTTAACATGTCATTTACTGTAAGCATGGCAATCCAGGTAACATGTAATTCTAGTGTCATGGTAGCATGAGTATGATAATATGTTTATAAGCATGGCCAAGTAACATGAGCATAGCAGTATGGCATGGTCGTGTAGTGTACATATAGTGAACATGCAGTGAATGTCAGTGTCTTAACATGTCTCTACTTGGGTATACTAATCTAACGTAAGTTCAAGAGTGAATGTCAACCAATCTCAAGAGTATTCTCAAACCTAACAGGCTGTAATCCAAGAGTAAGGAACCACGGGCCCGAATCAAGTGTTAGCAACGGGATTTCAATCTAGTGCTGAAGTATTCCAAACTCAACAGGCTATAATCCAGGAGAAAGGAAACACGGGCCCTCATGATAGCTTGCTTATGTTAGTAGACATGGATTCATGATCTAGGGGTACTCATGAGATTTTGTTGGATTCACGCATGAACTACACCAACACCCTGTTTATTCTAAGTTACGGTTAAAATTACCAGCCTTACTCGAATCTATAAATACATCACGTTGAAAGATTGAGTTCATGGCAATATCATGTATTCGTGTCAAGTATTCTTGTATTCATATCAAGTTGTATTCATGGTTTGAGTCAAGTCAGTTTCAATCGCAACATTGTGTTCTGATATTCATGTTAAGTTCGTGTCCAATTATAACCAGGGTTTGGTTAAGTCAAGTATACATATTTTGATATTGATGGTTTGCATTCGAGTGTTCATATTCACGTTCAAGAATTCAGGTTTGATTTTTTATTTAGGTTTGAATTGGACTCAGAGTGAGTCAGACGCTTGTAACTGATTTAGATCCTGAATTAGGTTCAAAAGTCATCGGTAACTGCTGCACATGAACGGCATAATTTATGTCTTTTTCCAAGAAAATTACCATTTGATAACTCCGTTAAGTTTTCTACCTTAAACAGGCAAGTACTCTCATTCTCCGCTCCCTGAGGCTCAAGAGAATAGATCCCGCTTAAACCTATATTTACTTAACTCCTTAAATGTTGTTTTATATAACTTGAGGGGGTTTTATGAAAAGTATTTTAATAGGGTTTCAAAATAAACCTCGAGAATTTATTTATATTATTTAATGTTTCATGGATGTGAGTTTTAAAGATTTGAGGTATTTTAGTGATAATGGCTTGACTTGGAAAGTTCATGGTATTTTAGTGTAAACTTGTCTTTTAGTAACCTGAGGGTATTTTGGTGAAACTTGTAATTCTTCCATGTTTAGAAAAAATGTAACTTTATTATATTTTGAAAATAAATGGATTGGTAATATTTATATAATTATTGAAAATTAAATTTTATTTAAGTAGCAAAATTTGTTTTTTTTTAAAAACCGTATTTAAAACCTTTCGAGACCGAATGCTCCGTGAGGAGGTCTGCATCTCGCTTTAATAGCCCAAGAATGTGCGATAATCCGCACCATCCAATAGCGGGTCCCCTAAAAAGGGTTGTAGAGGCTTAATCGCAAAGAATTTTAAAATACAATTTAAAAGAAAACTGTTTTTATAGTAAATGGTATTTTAATGTAATATTGTAATCGTAACAAAAATATGCTCAAAAATGTATCATGCCATGGAATCATGTGTGTATGTGTGAGGTAGATCATTACCTCGTGAATTTTCCTAAAAGTATATTTAAGCAAAACATTAAAAGATGACATATATAAAGTTCATGGTATTTAAACGAAAAACTCAAATTAAAGTTATTTTACATGAGAATTTTGATGGAATCTGATTCTAAATAACTATGGTTTAAAGTTACAAGTGATGTGTACAAATTAGATTTAACGAAGTATTAAAGAGGAGCAGTTTTGTAGGTTTTAGCAAAAGATGTCGGTAGTAACTTCACTTCCGACATATATTTTGAAAAGAGATGTTCAAAGAAGAAGGAGAGGGATTTAGGGGAACTTACCGTTTGGAAATGTCAAGAAGAGATTAAAGAAGAGGAAGGATGCGTCGGGGTGTCGCGGGAGCTCTGGAACTTGATCGTTCGCTAACTCCACTTTACTCCACTAACACCAAGGAACTTTTGAGAGAATTTTGGCTAGAATTTTCAGAATGATGAAGGGTTAGGGCATGAGGTAGCATTTATAGTGTGGTATTAGGGTTTTGGAATTAAAACTATGAATTAAAATGCATTAAAAATGATAAATTGGGGAATTTAGGGGTCTCTGTTTGATTGCAGAGCAATCAAACAGTGCATGGGAGTTAGGGGTGGACCAAAGGTCGAGTGTGCAAAGCCCGGGTCTCATTGGGCTCGGAAGGACTATTGGCGCTGGCCCAAATGGGTATCTCGCCGGTCGTTTGAGTGAGGGGGCGGTGGATTGAAGCCGCGTGTACATCTCTCTGTTAACTCCATATTGCACATGTTTGTTTTCTCTGACTTTTCATTTTTATGTGCATTGCACGTGCAAACTTTTGGGCTTCTAAAAGTTTAAAAATAAAAAATAAATGTGCTTGATGGGAATCAAACACATGGCTACGTCACAGCAGTGCAAGGGCTTTACGAGTGAGTTACAATTTGTTTCTTGCTGTTCTAAAACAAATTATACTTATAACTTGTACTCAGCTTTGTGCTACTATCTTCTGTACATTAAAAAGAAAAATTTTGTACAGTGAATTCAGAGTCGTTATATTCTATCCTTTTTATAAAATTTTCATTCTCGAAATTTATACAAGGGTGGTGTAACGATTTAAGAAAAATTTGATTACAGCAGTGGTGAAGGAACTACTGATATTGTACCGAAAATGCATGAAATTTTTTTGGTAGATGAAAGAACAAAAGGATGCAAGAATTTGAAAGGGTGAAAAAGATGGGAGGGGATTTACCAGGGTTTCCTTGATCTATATCTTCGGCTTCTACGGTTGCCAAGATGAAAGCCTGGCATCTCTGCACATTTCTCTGTGCATGCTGGTACATCGATGGTTGACGAGGAAAAGGTGGCCCGCGTGAAGATGGTGAAGGAAGAGCTAACCGAGTAGATGGAGCTTGAATAGCTGGTCTAGATACGGGAGCTGGGCCAGCTCGATTGTGTGGGAAAGTTCCTATAGTATGTGAGGATGATCCATATATCAGACAGAGACCATTCGCTCGATGGCAATCATTGACTTGGTGTCCGGTCCTCTTACAATAGATACAGAAGTTGGTTTCAATCTTGGGAAATGATCCTCCTGGCCTCATAGCTAGTTCTGGGAGAGTTGGCCTAAAAGAGGCTCCTCCAGTAATCTGGTTGGCGGGTCGTTTCATACCGACCGACTGTGGCCTTCCCTTCCTCTTAATGACAGCTTCATAGCGACGGGCTGACTTCAAAACTGCTTCATGTGTTAGGTATTCTCCTGTTGCTAGGGCAGCCTGGATCTCAGGGTCTAATCCTTGCTGGAAGCGCCTGGCTCTGATTTCTACGGTAAGAATTAAATGGCGGTGAATCTGCCGAGCATGGTGAATTCTGCATCATACTCATCCACCGACTTATCCCACATGGATCCTTGTTGCAGGTGAATGAACTTATGTTCCATTTCGAAGTGTGCGGTTTCCGGGAAATACTTGGCGTCAAAGAGATCACGGAAAGTCTTCCACTCTATCAAATGCTTTTGATGGCTATCTTCGGCCTTCCACCAGACTCTGGTATTTTCAGTAAACTGGAGTTTTTCTATTCTGACCCAAGCTACTTCTGGAACTTAGGTTGCGGCTAGGTCATTTTCTATACTCTGAGTCCATTCCTCAGCTTCAAGTGGTTTCTCTTTCTCTAAGAAGTTCTTCGGGTGTAATGCTTGCTTCACTTTCGGTGCTTCTGTTTTAGAGCGGATGAAACTCTGTTGAAGGAGAACAGTTTGCTCCTGCAAAATCGTACTTTGAGCCTACTGACCTTCAAGAGGCTTTTGATGGCCTCCAGAAATATCGTATGTTCTGTGAGTGGAGCGGCTATGGTAGTTGGAGGTGGTGGTGTACTTCCATTGACGTTGGTGCTAGGATTGTTAGGAGAATCCATCACCTTAGATAGAGAAGAAGGATTAGGATAGAATGCATGAAATTTTTTTGGTAGATGAAAGAACAAAAGGATGCAAGAATTTGAAAGGGTGAAAAAGATGGGAGGGGATTTACCAGGGTTTCCTTGATCTATATCTTCGGCTTCTACGGTTGCCAAGATGAAAGCCTGGCATCTCTGCACATTTCTCTGTGCATGCTGGTACATCGATGGTTGACGAGGAAAAGGTGGCCCGCGTGAAGATGGTGAAGGAAGAGCTAACCGAGTAGATGGAGCTTGAATAGCTGGTCTAGATACGGGAGCTGGGCCAGCTCGATTGTGTGGGAAAGTTCCTATAGTATATGAGGATGATCCATATATCAGACAGAGACCATTCGCTCGATGGCAATCATTGACTTGGTGTCCGGTCCTCTTACAATAGATACAGAAGTTGGTTTCAATCTTGGGAAATGATCCTCCTGGCCTCATAGCTAGTTCTGGGAGAGTTGGCCTAAAAGAGGCTCCTCCAGTAATCTGGTTGGCGGGTCGTTTCATACCGACCGACTGTGGCCTTCCCTTCCTCTTAATGACAGCTTCATAGCGACGGGCTGACTTCAAAACTGCTTCATGTGTTAGGTATTCTCCTGTTGCTAGGGCAGCCTGGATCTCAGGGTCTAATCCTTGCTGGAAGCGCCTGGCTCTGATTTCTACGGTAAGAATTAAATGGACGGTGAATCTGCCGAGCATGGTGAATTCTGCATCATACTCATCCACCGACTTATCCCACATGGATCCTTGTTGCAGGTGAATGAACTTATGTTCCATTTCGAAGTGTGCGGTTTCCGGGAAATACTTGGCGTCAAAGAGATCACGGAAAGTCTTCCACTCTATCAAATGCTTTTGATGGCTATCTTCGGCCTTCCACCAGACTCTGGTATTTTCAGTAAACTGGAGTTTTTCTATTCTGACCCAAGCTACTTCTGGAACTTAGGTTGCGGCTAGGTCATTTTCTATACTCTGAGTCCATTCCTCAGCTTCAAGTGGTTTCTCTTTCTCTAAGAAGTTCTTCGGGTGTAATGCTTGCTTCATTTTCGGTGCTTCTGTTTCAGAGCGGATGAAACTCTGTTGAAGGAGAGCAGTTTGCTCCTGCAAAATCGTACTTTGAGCCTACTGACCTTCAAGAGGCTTTTGATGGCCTCCAGAAATATCGTATGTTCTGTGAGTGGAGCGGCTATGGTAGTTGGAGGTGGTGGTGTACTTCCATTGACGTTGGTGCTAGGATTGTTAAGAGAATCCATCACCTTAGATAGAGAAGAAGGATTAGGATAGATTCAACGGAAATGGAATTGCAAGGAATGTAAAGTTGTTGAATTTTATATTTCTTGTGATATATTGCTTAAGGCTTCATGCAGAACAGACCTGCAGGGGCCGCCAACAAAATCTGTCACGCCCCACTTTCCAATAGACAGAAGCAGGTATGTGGCGAGACCGCGACGTATTTATTTCGAGAAAGTCATTTTCTGGAATAAATACGCTGAGCGTAAAAATAAGCAATATAAGATGACAAGAAATAAACATGAGATTAAAACTTCAACAACTTTATTTACATTCAACTTGATTCATTTACAATACATGAATTCAACTGAAAGGAAAATACAAGAATGAATTGCCTAAACAGGTGGCATACATAAACTGAGAAAAGATATCTGGTCTAGGCCTGGGTCGTAATATGATCATGCTCCTCCTCTGTGATGTCTACCTCCTCGATCTCCACAGTATCTGACGAACATTCCAAGAAAACAAAGAAGGGTGGAATGTCCGTCAGTGAACTTTCGCTCGGTAAGTCCCCGAGAAAAGGGTGTGATGTATATAAAAGTATAATGATAAATAAAACGTATATCATGAAGCAATGGATTAGAAGATATGTTATTTAACATGTCGTTTACTGTAAGCATGGCAATTCCAGGTAATATGTAATTCTAGTGGCAAGGAAGCATGAATATGACAATATGTTTATAAGCATGGCCAAGTAACATGAGCATAGCAGTATAGCATGGTCGTGTAGTGTAGGTATAGTGAACATGTAGTGAATGTCAGTGTCTTAACATGTCTTTACTTGGGTATACTAATTTAACGTAAGTTCAAGGGTGAATGTCGACCAATCTCAAGAGTGTTCTCGAACCCAAGAGGCTGTAATCCAGGGGTAAGGAATCTCGGGCCCGAATCAAGTTTTAGTAACGGGACTTCAACCTAGTGCTGAAGTATTCTAAACTCAACAGGCTATAATTTAGGAGCAAGGAAACACGGGCCCTCATGATAGCTTGCTTGTGTTAGTAGACATGGATTCATGATCTAGGGAGACTCCTGAGATTTCATTGGAATGACACATGAACTACCCCAATATCCCGTGTATTCTAAATTACGGTTAAAATTACCAGCCTTGCTCGAATCTATGAATACATTATGTTGAAAGATTGAGTTCATGGCAATATCATGTATTCGTGTCAAGTATTCTTGTATTCATGTCAAGTTGTATTCATGGTTCGAGTCAAGTCAGTTTCAATCGCAACATTGTGTTCTGGTATTCTTGTTAAGTTCATGTCCAATTATAACCAGGGTTTGGTTAAGTCAAGTATACATGTTTTGATATTGATGGTTTGCATTCGAGTGTTCATGTTCACGTTCAAGTATTCAGGTTTGATTTTGTATTCAGGTTAGAATTGGACTCAGACTGAGTCAGACACTTGTAACTGATTTAGATCCTGAATTAAGTTCAGAAGTCATCGATAACTGCTGCACATGGACGGCAGGAATTGTGTCTTTTTCCAAAACAATTACCATTTGATAACTCCGTTAAGTTTTCTACCTTAAATAGGCAAGCACTCTCATTCTCCGGCTCCCTGTTGCTCAAGAGAATGGATCCCGCTTAAACTTATATTTACTAAACTCCTTAAATGTTGTTTTATATAACTCGAGGGGGTTTTATGAAAAGTATTTTAATAGGGTTTCAAAATAAATCTCGAGAATTTATTTATATTATTTAGGGTTTCATGGATGCGAGTTTTAAAGATTTGTGGTATTTTAGTGATAATAGCTTGGCTTGGAAAGTTCATGGTATTTTAGTATAAAACTTGTCTTTTAGTAACTTGAGGGTATTTTGGTGAAACTTATAATTCTTCCATGTTTAGAAAAAAATGTAACTTTATTATATTTTGAAAATATATGGATTGGTAATATTTATATAATTATTGAAAATTAAATTTTATTTAAATAGAAAAATTCATTTTTTTCTTAAAAACCGTATTAAAAACCTTTCGAGACCGAATGCTCTGTGAGAAGGTCTGCATCTCACTCTAATAGCCCAAGGATGTGCGATAATCCGCACCATCTAATAGCGGGTCCCCTAAAAAGGGTTGTAGAGGCTTAATCGCAAAGGAGTTTAAAATACAATTTAAAAGAAAACCGTTTTTATAGTAAATGGTATTTTAATGTAATATTGTAATCGTAACAAAAATATGCTCAAAGCTGTATCATGCTATGGAATCATGTGTGTATATGAGAGGTAGGTCGATACCTCATGAATTTTCCTAAAGGTATATTTAAGCAAAACATTAAAAGATGACATATATAAAGTTTATGGTATTTAAACGAAAAACTCAAATTAAAGTTATTTTACATGAGAATTTTGATGGAATTTGATTCTAAATAACTATGATTTAAAGTTACAAGTGATGTGTACAAATTAGATTTAACGAAGTATTAAAGAGGAGCGGTTTTCTAGGTTTTAACAAAAGATGTCGGTAGTAACTTCACTTCCGACATATATTTTGAAAAGAGATGTTCAAAGAAGAAGGAGAGGGATTGAGGGGAACTTACCATTTGGAAATGTCAAGAAGAGGTTAAAGAAGAGGAAGAATGCGTCGGGGTGTCGCGGGAGCTCCGGAATTGGTTTCGATCTTCGTCGGAACTTGATCGTTCGCTAACTCCACTTTACTCCACTCACACCAAGGAACATTTTAGAGAATTTTGGTTAGAATTTTCAGAATGATGAAGGGATAGGGCATGAGGTAGCATTTATAGTGTGGTATTAGGGTTTTGGAATTAAAATGATGAATTAAAATGCATTAAAAAGTGATAAATTAGGAATTTAGGGGTCTCTGTTTGATTGCAGAGCAATCAAACAGTGCATGAGAGTTAGGGGTGGACCAAAGGTCGAGTGTGCAAAGCCCGGGCCTCATTGGGCTTGGGGGGACCATCGGTGCCGGCCCAAATAGGGATCTCGCCGGTCGTTTGAGTAAGGAGGCCGGTGGATTGAAGCCACGTGTACATCTCTCTGTTAACTCCATATTGCACATGTTTGTTTTCTCTGACTTTTCATGTTTATGTGCATTGCACGTGTAAACTTTTGGGCTTCCAAAAAGTTTAAAAAGAAAAAATAAATGTGCCTGATGGGAATTGAACATAGGGCTACATCACAGCAGTGCAAGGGCTTTACCGGTGAGCTACAAGTTGTTTCTTGCTGTTCTAAAACAAAATATACTTATAACTTTATTCAGGTTTGTGCTACTCTCTTCTGTACATTAAAAAGAAAATTTTTATACAGTGAATTCAAAGTTGTTACTACAATCTTGCTCGATATGCTAGTATGTTATTTGGTTTGTCTTTTTCTTAACATGTGTATATGCTTTACTTGTTATTGCGTATCATTACTACATGTTGATAAAGCCCGTAGGATCATTGCTTGACAACAAGCGTTATGATGACAATCATACTTGTGGGAGCTGAGTAGTCGATAAGCATATCCTTAAATGTCCCTAGACATGGGAGTATCGAGACTGGGCATCGATACACCAAAGTAGACCGGTGTATACGTTTCGAGACTCCGACGAGGGGCGATGGTCGGTCCCACAGCCATTGGTCTTTGGCATATAAGATCGTATACAGGTGCTCACGGGGGTGAGTACACTGGACGGACTCCCCGAGAACTGGCTAGATGGTATTATACCAATCGTTAGATAGCAGTTCTCTGGTGACATGAGTACAGATAGTCTGTCGACCTGAGGTCGTCATTTGTCTTGTGTGAGTACCCACTGTGCTTTGATTATTACCCTACCACGGCTGTAACAACTCTGTTTCAGTGTACAGAAAATTGGTTTAAAAGTTAATGTACAAATGGAGTATTTGTAATTCTGTGTATGCTATAAGTATTTAATTTTCTTTTGAACAACAAGAAACAACTTGTAGCTCATTGGTAAAGCCTTGCACTGTTGTGACGTAGCCTCTGTGTTCGAACCCCTCAGCCACATATATTTTTATTGATTTTTCTTTTAAACTTTTAGAAGCCCAAAGGTTTACACGTGTACTGCACGTAAAAATGAAAAGTCACTCAAATCAAACATGTGCACTGAGCTATATGATACGAATAGGACACGTGTCATAAATTCAGACACCAACCCATGTGAATGGACCGACAAGATTTGAAGATGGGCTGGCACCACCGGTTTTACCCCTAGGTAATGCAATTTTTTTGTTGCCCTAACACCTTTTGGCCTATCCCATTAACCCAGTCTGTTTGATTTCGTTGCACATTAACAGAGAAATTAAAATGAGGCATTAATCCACATTTTAATGCATTTTTTATTCTTTCTTCACTCACAATACCCTAATCCTACCCTATAAATACAACCCTACACTTTAGCCCTCCTCATTCAGAAATCTAGTGCCAAAATTCTCTAAAAATTTCAAGTCCAAAAAGTTATACAAGTGGAGTTAGCTTAAGGCCAAGTTCCGGCAACGTTTCAGGACAAATCCGGCGACGAAACGACTCTCCAACGATTCCATAAGTTTCCTCTACCTCTCCTCTTTCTTTCTAATCTGTAAGTCCCACTTTTCCTTTTCTCCTTCTATTAAAAGGAATTCTATTTTCAAAACTAGTCGGAAACGGAGTTAATCCGACTTCCGTTTCTAATTTAACCAAAACAACAAATTTACAATCTTTTTTGTATATTGTTTAGCAATCATAAACAAACACATTAGAACAAGTTTCATCTCAAAATAATACGTATTGCAACTCTTATTTCAGTTTTACGGTAAAATACCATCATGTTTACATACGACATTGCTTCTATTACCTTTAGAAAACTCACGAGGTAATGACCTACCTCATCACAACACTCATTCTTGACATAGCACGATAGCTTTTGGAACATTAATTTGTGCGATGAATACAAGTTTACATTTAAATACCATAAACATTCAAAAACCGTTTTCTTTAAAAGTATATTATTTAATTCCTTGCAAATGCGCCTCTACAACCTATTTTGGGGAACCCCGATCGGGATGGTGCGGGTTATCGCACATACTCGGGCCTAGTAGAGCGAGATGCAGACCTCCTCACGGAGTATCCGATCTTGATGGAATTTTTAATGTAATTTTTAAGAAAAATGAGATTTCTAATTAATAAATAAAATTTATTTTTACTATATATATATATATATTATCAAAATACCTACTTTAAATATTATATATATATATTCCATGTTTTTTTAAATCAAGGGAATTACAAATTTCATGAAACTACCATTACAAATCAATACAATTCCAATATTACACTAAAATACCATATACAATAAAATCTAGGTTCTATTCACTAGAAAACTTTATTTTATAAAAACTACATCTATGAAAACCTTAAAGACGATAAATAAACACTTCAGGTTTATTTTGAAAATATATCAAAAATATTTTTCATAAAACCCCTCAAGTTATATTAATTTACAATTAGGGCCCTACTAAACATAGGTTTAAACGGGACCAATTCTCTTGAGGCTCAGGGAGCCAGAGAATTTGGGTGCTTGCCTATCTAAGTTAGACAAACTAAAAACGATGTTATCAACATGGTAATTTTCTTAGAAAAAGACACAAATCCTGCCGTCCATATGCAGCAGTTACCGATAATATCAAAACCAATTCAGGACTTCAATTCGTTTTAAAGTTCCTGACTCAGACAGAGTCTCAGTCTAATATGAAATAAATCAATCAATCTATCCTTGAATATGCTTCAAGTATAACTCCATTTCAACATGAATCCGTTTATACCAGAATTCAATCTATATCAACATGACTCAACCGAACCGAACCATGGATATACATTGATTACATGACTATTCATTTATATCCATACCGTTTACATGATATCATGGTTTCGGCAAGTCGTACATCTATTAAACAAAACAATACAAATCAATACAAAATACATTACGGGGTTTTTAAAGGGGTAGATTGGTATGGAATGTGTTAGAAGTGGCACGAGACGGTCACTTTAATACACCTAACCTGAATATCCATTACCGTTATTCCGTGTCTTAACGGTTCCTTGTGCTCCGTATACCTTAGTCCACGGAATAGTTGGACTCCTTTCGTATACACTGGCATATTCTGTACCAAGCTACAAACAACTGCGATAACATGACAAACTTACAATACACCAGTTATATTCTTATATCTGTTTATTTATCTGTCTATTCCTAACTTTTCTTTGGGACTTAATGAGCGATTGTTCGCTGACGACATTCCATCTCTTCTTTCTTTGGAATGTTGTCAGGTGGATTTGACTCTCTGGAGGTCAAGCCCAACGAAGAAGACTTGGAACAGTTCACAGATGACCCAGAGCTATAGATACTTGTATATACTTTTCTTTTCAGTTTATGCCATTGTTTAGGCATTGCTTTCCGTTCGTGTATTTACATTTCCAGTTGTATTGTAAAGAAATGTTTAATAAATAAAAGTTGTTGTTCAATTACATCTATTGTCATTTTTCTTGTGTACTTTATTATATTGCTTATTTACACTTAGCGTGTTTGCTTCTGAGTAAATACGTAGCGGTCCTCGTCGCGTTCCCTTACCCGTATTCTGGAAGGCGGGGCGTGACAGGTTTTGTTGGTGGCCCATGCAGGTCAATACTTAATATATTGCTTGAGGCAATCCGAAGCCTCCTGGAAGGACAACAGCAGAAGACTGCTATATTATTGAACCATCCAGAAGCGGAAGCACCCGGAGTGAAGCAATTCCGGGCATTGCATCCGAAGCAATTTACTGAAAAAGAGAGCCCTTTGGAAGCTGATGAATGGGCTCAGAGTATCGAAGATGATCTGGCAGCAACACAAGTTCCAGACATTGCCTGGGTTAGAGTTGCAAAGCTGCAACTCACTGATAACGCCGGAGTATGGTGGAAGGCGGAAGAAAAC
The DNA here is from genome assembly GCA_030015575.1 of Agapanthus africanus. Classification (NCBI taxonomy): domain Eukaryota; kingdom Viridiplantae; phylum Streptophyta; class Magnoliopsida; order Asparagales; family Amaryllidaceae; genus Agapanthus; species Agapanthus africanus. The sequence goes on from JASDDO010000024.1 coordinate 156,332,213, forward strand.
CGTCTTACTCAGCCAATCGAATGGAGCACTTTTCGTGAAATGTTCGACGCGAAATATTTTCCCGAGACTGCCCGCTTTGATATGGAGTAGCAATTCATCCACTTGCAACAAGGTTCGATGTAGACCAAATCAGTGGATGGGTATAATGCCGAGTTCACCATGTTGAGCAGGTAAGATATGTATTAATATTCAATTTTTCCATATCACAAATTACACAGCTAACACGAGACCTTAACAGGTTCGCGGCACACCTCATTTCTACTGCTGAGATCAGGTCCAGACGATTTCAGTAAGGATTAGACCTAGAGATCCAAGCTGCCTTAGCTACAGAGGATTTCCCAACCCACGACCTGGCTCTGAAAGCTGCCCGTCGATATGGGCAGTAGTGAAGAAGAAGGGAAGACCCCAATCTGCCGGAGTTAAGCATCCTGCCACTCAGATGGCAGGAGGAGCCTCTTCAAGGCCACTTTTTATGACCGGGAGTACCATTCAACCGGCCCAGTCCAGACTTTTGCACCTACTGTAGGAGGGATGGACACTTAGTGAAGGGTTGCAGGCGTGCTAATCGCCTTTGCTTAGTCTGCGGCTCAGCCACACATGATATGTCCTGTCCTTGTCGACTCAATCCAAATGCTGCACCCAGACCAGCAATTACCTATCCGCAGCGGCCAGCTATCTAGGCACCTGCTTCATGACTTGATCTCCCAGCTCCACCTCCTCGTGGACCGAATGTACCTCTTCTCGTCAGTTCCATCAAGCACAACAGAACCTACCTCAAGGACAAAGGAACGGACAGAGGAATGCTCCTCCATCCAGGAGGAATGTACCGAGGCGACAGACTTTCACAATGACTGTGGAAGAAGCTGAAGCCACTGGCCAAGTCATTATTTGTAACCTTTCAATCTTTCAAAGCTGTTCAATACTTGTTATATCCATATATATCTTTTCCTATACCTAAAACCTATCCCACATAACTTAGGTACGATCTTAGTAGCCTCACTCCCTGCACTAACACTTTTCAATACTAGAGCATGTCATTGCTTTATGTTGCAACGGTTCGTCCGAACCCATGCGATTCCAGTCAAACCGCTCGTATCCAACTGGAATGTCTGTTCAGGGAACGGTGTTCTAAAGGCAACAATGGGATACGATCTGTTTCCAATGGTCGTCTGCAGCAGAGAATTCTATGCTGACTTCAAGGTGTTGGACATACCGAACCTCGATGCAGTTTTGGGTATGGATTGGCTAGGAACCTTTTATGCTATCATCGATCGTCGTCAAAGGAGAGTAGTGTTCGAGATTCCAGACCATCCAGTATTTTTTTTCAAAAGTGAGGACCGTACCTTGTGTTCCCGCCAAAATTTTAGCTCAAAACTTGCTCCCTTATAAAATAATAATAATAAAATAAAAATAAAGGGAAAGCTCCACATGCAAAGAATGTAGGTACGGCCTCGGATAGAATTAAATCCTATGATGGCGCCTCACGTGCTCCTCACGCGGGCGCCAATGTGCAAAGCACAAAAAGAAATCTATTAAATAAGATTTAAAAACTCTGAGGCAGCGCCTCACGTGCCTTGCACGAGGGTGCCGGCGCCAAGAGTTAAAAACTCTGAGGCAGCGCCTCACGTGCCTTGCACGAGGGTGCCGGCGCTATGAGTTAAAAACTCTGAAGCAATGCCTCACGTGCCTAGCACGAAGGTGCCAGCGCCGAGAGTTAAAAACTCTGAGGCAGCGCCTCATGTGCCTCACACGAGGGCGCCAGCGCCAGAACTAAAAGCTCTCTGTAAAACAGAGTACCGTTGGATTAAAAATCCAAGGGTGATTAAAAATCACCAAGCTACAGAATAAGCTCTGTATGGGAAAATATTTCCCCAATCTTTCTAAATAAGAAAGATTACACTTTGTAAAACAGAGCACCGTTGGATTAAAGATCCAATGGTGATTAAAAATCACAAAGCAACAGAATAAGCTCTATATGAAAAATATTTTTCCAATCTTGTTAAAAACAAGAAAAATATGTTCTGTAAAACAGAAGTCCTTGGATAAAAAATCTAACGGTGGATAAAATCCCCAAATCAATTAAAAATCTCTCAATGAGAGATTTCTTTAACTAAATCAACAAACTTGCCTCCACTATATAAAGGCCCCAAGACTTCAAGTCTTGTACACAAGAACCCCCCCATAAACTTCAAGTTCAAAAAAAAGAGCAAGCAAAAAAAAGCTTTAAGAGAGAAGAAGGAAGAAGAGCTTTCTTCAAGGTAAATAAAGATAATAGAGATCATAATATCCCATATGTATATCCGAGGGTTTAACCCTCATAAAGAACATAGTTCTTTCCCTTGGATCCGAGATCTATGAGACAAGTCTCCCACAAATGAGAATTTAATTCTCGTGGGGACGAATTTGTTCTTAGGGATCGAAGATCCAGAGGAGAACAGAGAATTGAATATCTTCAGAAAAATGCACAAAGAAAGAAACAGCGCCAAGTGTCTCACGTGCCCCTCACATGGACGCTGCTCAAATAAAGAGTGCTTAGCACTCAATAGTTGGCGCTCAGCGCCAAGCGCCTCACGTGCCCCTCACGTGGGCGCTGCTCAAATAAAGAGTGCTTAGCACTCAATAGTTGGCGCTCAACGCCAAGCGCCTCACGTGTGGGCGCTGCCCAAATAAAGAGTGCTCAGCTCTCAATGCTTGGCGCTCAGTGCCAAGCACCTCACGCGCCCATCACGTGGGTGCTGCCTAAATAAAGAGTGCTCAACACTCAATGCTTGGCGCTCAGTGCCAAGCGCCTCACATATTCCGTACGTGTGCGCCATAAAGAGTGTTTAACACTCCATAAAAAACAAAAAAGAGAGGATAAAGTAAATGGTGAGCATCAGAGCCCATATCAATGCTCAGCATTATTTGTACAGAGAAGGGACTGAGCCCAAACAAGTGTTTAACACTATATTCAAGGACTAAGTGGGCTGAGTCCAAGTTGACCAAAAGTCCCTAATTCAGATCAACCGAGCCCATGTGCTCACCATTTTCCAATTGGTCTCAGTCCCAAACACGACTTTTGATCTTCCAACGGACATTAGTTCAAGGGTACATCTCCTCACACCTCTGATAAATGTCGTTGTAATTCTTCAGCGTCTTCAGAGAGGTGGTGGGTCCCGATAACCAACAACTCTTTAGCGTACTCCCACATTGACGGGCACATCCCAATATGGACCGCAATATCCTTAAACTAGCTATGGACCGTAATGTCCTTAAACTAGCTGTGGACCACAACGTCCCTAAACTAAACTCTCATACCAAAAATGGTGATCTATGGACCATAACGTCCTTAAACTAAAGCAATAGAGCCCAAATGCTCTTTTGTTGGGTCCGAATGATCCAAAACCCCTGCTGAGTAGATCTTAGTCTAAAATAAGACTAACGTATCCTCAATAAATATTTAAGTCGATCTTAATCTCAAACGAGATTAACGATCCTTAAATCAAACCAAACCCAAATCTAAGAAAATACGGATTTGGACTAATCCACGTCCTACGGGCGACAACACAAATTAGTCTCCGTATACAATCCACGGACAACCAAAAATAAAACAAACACACACAACACGAAGTGAACATCTGGAGCATGAGAAAGTGGTTACCGCGATGCGGTAACGTAATTAACTGCAGGGGCTTGCACCTGCATGGAAGAGCGTCCCCATAATCAAAACCCCCTCACAACGAGGGGAAATCTGACGAAGTCTGCTACAATGGCCGCATCCATCTAAACCTCCGAAACACGGTGCCATAAATCAACTTGGCATCTTCGGAGAGGTGGACGGATAAATCCAAATAGCATCTTCCCCTAAATTCAGGCAAGACGACCTACGCGGTTCCGTCTCCCATTTTCGGCGGTAAACAGATTCTGGCACGCCCGGTGAGACCTCTTCCTCTTTCCACTTCACACTTCGTGTGTCGTATTCGCGAACGAATCGCAGTTTAATATGGTTGCTCCTGGATTCGAGTACTAAGATTTGGTGTCTTGATCCATGCAGAAGAGAAGATGACATCGATGGTTTCCAACTGCACCAATTGCAACAGCAACTACCACTCCGTCCCTGTTGGAGGAGTGAATTATGGGCCCCAAGCAGCCTCCATCTTTACGATACCAGTGGAGCAGGTGACTCAGGCCAACACAGGATTGTTCTTCGGGACCATGCTCCCGCCAATGAGCTTCAATGCTTCAGTGACATCACATGAGGCTCCAAAGAAGTCGGTCTTCGATTAGCTTGCAACTACTACGACCCCTCTCAACGGGTCAATCAATTCCAACACCTCAGTCTTTAACAGACTGGGCCAAGGCTCCAGTGGGCCCATAAAGAGGCCCGCAATACCTGAACGGTTTATCCTGAAGTGGATAGCCATTCTAGCTCCGGTAGACGAAGTCATCAAAGGGGCTTCTCCTGCTAAGGGATCGGTTTTCGCGAGACTGGCCATTCTAACTCCTGCTACGTGTGAGGTCGTTATAAGTGTTTCCCATATTCGAAAGTCAGTCTTCGACAGGTTAGACGTTCCCTCTCAACGGACGTCAGTCTTCGACAGGTTGGCACCAACAGCAGTCTCTCATCAAAGCAAGGGGCATGACGAGGTCGCTTTTACAACTGAGGCGATCCCGTCCGCAAGACATGCTCGACGTCGCCACTGGCGCCGAGTGGGGAAAGCTAGGGGCAACTCTCCTTCTGGACTTACCCCACCAGCTCCAACGGTGGAAACTGGCGCTGCTGTTCCAACTGGGAACAACTTCGAGCTACTTAGGAGGGTGCGCAAGAACTCTCCAACCGCCATACTGAAGAAGTCTCCTCCGCCTGTCGAAAACACCACATAGGTGAAACCGGAACAGCCTCCTCAGTGGTTGTCCTCCAAGATCCACAGAGTTTGGCGGAAAGTCTAAGACTCTGTAATTGACAAAGATTACTCTCGCCGGCTGAAGAAGACGTAGGTTCGGCAAGAGGAGGACCATCCAACCGCCATACCACGAAAGGTATCATCTGCATGGGTGCCTGCCGCAACGGCCCCCTCAACCCCGACCTCCCACAAGAGGAGAAGGATAGAGAAGATCCCCCCGCCCGCGGTAAATTTCAAAGGCAGTGGACCCAAAAGCCCCAAGTCTGGGGGCATGGTTGTACATACCATCTACATGGCATCCAGAAAAGAGGATAGTCATGCTTCCATGAGTCATCGACCACTTACACGGTCTGTGATGAAAGCTCAGGCGTAACAACAAAAGCTCCAGGAGATGTTGACAAGGATGGCCGCACTTACTGGGAAGAAAGAAAGCCTGGAAGTATCGTCGGAACAACGCCAAGAGCAGGAGACCGACACCAAATTCCTACGGAGGGTTCTTGAAAAGAAAGACAAAGAGGCCGCGGAACAAGCGGCTAATATAAAACAAATGGCGCTTCTCTTCAAATACATGGTGGGGATGATGATCCAGCCAGATCCTCCGGCCGAAGACCCTCCAATAATTATTGAAGACGACAGAGGGGAGACATCAAAACCTCCTCCGACTTTATCAGCACCTAGGGAGGAGACGATCTCCAAAGCTACCCTTGATGACTACATAGCTCAACAAATACGAGCTCATCAAGCGAACTGTAACATTTCAGATTAATAAAATATTATTTTTGGGAACTTGTATAATTAAATAATAAATATTATGAATATTTTAAGGTGTGGAAATTTATTTTTATGTTATGGTATAATTATATACCGATAGATTAGGAAATATTTGAAAATTTATATCATTTATTGATTTTGAAAAAGAATTTATGAAAATTGGGAAGTTTACGATGAGTGATTTGCATACAAGTTAGTATTACTAAACTCGATTAGTACTTAATTATGCATTGAATTTGTTTTGTGCATGAGACATGCACCATGTCATATTTGCTAATACATGTTACACTTTTTAATTTGCATGGAAAACCTTGCTTCATGTCTTTTATTTCTTTGGCTTTTGTTTTGATTTAAATTAAAAGAATAAGAAAGAAAGAATTAAGATGAGAGAGAGGGTGATGGGACATATATCATGGTGAGAGAGAGGGAGAGAGAGAGAGAGAGAGAGTGGGAGAAAGCTCTAGAACTCTCATGGTTATTTCTCCATTCATTTCATCACCTCCCCATTTCATCTCCTTCTTCCTCTTTCCCCTCACCCATGGCTGCCCCCTCTTCCCCACCACCTTCACCATCTCAAATTATCACCAAAAACACATCAAAACCTATCAAATCCTTCACTAAAAACACTCACAAGCTCCCTACAAGCATAGTGGACCAAGAAAAGTTGGATTTTGAGCACTTGAGGCAACTCAAGAAAATTCTTGAGTTGCCAAATGAGGTAATTACATCACCATTAGAGTAGTATTTCATTCTATTAGCTTCTATTGATAGTTTAGAATCGATTTATCGAGGTTTAGAGGACTTTGAAAATTTCAAGTTAGGGTTTGAGGAAATTTTGAGTTATGAAGTGTAATTGAGGCTAGTAGAGACCATACCACCTCTGTTGTGATCGTATACTCGACTAAACCTGAGAGTTAAACCCCAATTAGCAAATTTAGAAACCCCGATATCGGATTTTTGTGACTTTTGAGGTGATAATTGGAGATCTGCTGTGACTCGGAGACTAGGAAAATTATATAGCAATTATAGTGATATGTGCAGGTGACCAGAAGACTACCCCTGAAACCCGAGCCCCTATACCCAAACTTGGGCCGCAAATTTAATCTGTATGGCCGCAATTTGCGGCAATGTTTTGGAGTTAGGCTGTGATCTTTTGTGGGAAGCTAAATTATCTGATAACTAGACCCTCCCCATATGCAAAATTAGCTAATTTCACTTAGGGCAAAATCTGGAGCATATTTCCTGAGATGCTATTTTGATTTCGTGATTGTTATAACTTGAACTTTGGTATTTGTGTTTTGTCTCGATCGATTGGCGTTCATACACCGATGTCGAGGGTTATTTGGTTCTTCTTGCATGTGTAGTCCGTAGGTTCTAACCTATAAGCGATTCCCATGCCGTTTTGGTTTTCGTATGTCATTTTAGTTTTCTTTCGTGATTTCGATTTACGATGCCATATGTTTATATGTAGGCACCCTCACGTGGTTTTCGAGACGACGGGAAGAGCATGGCGACATCGATTTCGACAAGCGAGGATTCAGGTGATTAGATGTATATCTACGGGGGAAGTCGGGTGGATGGCGTATAAACCCCCGTAAACGTAGTATAAGGTTGTTGCATATTATTATTATGAGTCGGACGTGACCTCGGATTATTAACTAGTAGGATACTATTGAAGATCTTAAGTTGGATTATATTGATTTAGAAAGACTTAATTAGAGGATGATTATCTTGGAGACAATTCGTAGGTTTCATGTAGGCGCACACATACGCATACACACATACGACACACACACACGCATACACACATACACTGGACTTGGTGTATATGTATTTATATATATATATATATATAGGTGTGTAGGTTCCTATATATATATAACATATACACGTGATATGAAGATGTTATATGATACATGGGGATGAGTCGATATGACTAGGCATGATGCCGTGAGATATTGGATATATGATCGAGATATGATATGAAATGTGTTACGATATTAGCGGATCGATGGGTAATGAGGAAATATATGAACGATGATATGTGTAGATGGCATTGAAATGAATGAGACTCTAGGATACAACCCAGATCGTAATATGTGACTTAATCACGATATGATATATGACATGATATTTTAGTGGATCATTTGACGATGTATATTTACACAGACGATGATATATGTTTGATGATATAGGAATGTATGCGATTATAGTACAACACCCTTAATCATGATATTGTTTGATGATGATACTATACGAATAATGATGTATATATGTGATGGTTGACCCGTACCCCGATTTTGGGATACCGTACGATAGATTTTACCGTACGAAGCTTAGATGCGATGATTAATCCGCACTCTTGACTCGAGAAAGTCGTACTATGTACGTGACGCTATTGAGGCTGGATCGTCGACTACTAGAGATATCGACTCAGACTTTAGGAGAATTCTTCTTACCTTTCGACTAGTGTCTTTAGTTAGTTCCTTAGTTGGTTAGGTAGATCTTAGTTTAGGCCCGAGTCATACTTATTTTCAAACTAACGAATCGTGCGCATTTTTAAAGACAGCCTGAGGGATACTACGGATTTTTCAAAGGACATATCTTTTCATAAAACCCCCGTAGCCCCTAATTTTCTAAGAACCACGATTCGTGCTTTTTCAAACAACAAACTGTATGACTCATAATTAGTAGGTATTTTCTAGTTTTGCGTTTACTACACATTCACTATTATATGCATGTTGTATTCATCGCATTGCATGTTCACACATATGTTTCTTTAGCTAATATGAAACTCTGCCTGTTAGGACACCAGCACCATTACCGATGATGCACATGTTCCACATACACTTTTTTGCCGGATCACACACATCATCATCGGTAATTTCCATGTCACATACACTTTAGAACATATTATCTTTTATTGATATAATCAGCTAAATGCTAGTCCAATATAATATTGTATGATTACTCTCATGTGCTAGTGTAGACATTGCATTTATTATTTAGACACTTCATGCATTCACATTTTCATATTATCATGCAGTATTGTGGGGCTTATGCCGATACTCATTATTTACTTACTCATGATTTTGGGATTTTGGATTTCTATGAGATTTTTGGATTTTGGGGAAAACCGCAAGAATATATATAAAAATCTCTCTCTCTCCTTCTCATTTTAAAATACAAGTTGCGGTTTTCTCGTGTTGTATGTGTTGTCCACCATGAGATTTCATATTTTGTGTTGGATTTCGAGACCCGATTCGAGGAGTGGATGAACCGTCTCGGGTACATGGTGGGTCCGGTATGGTACCCCGGGGCAAGAAGATCAGTTGTAGACGATGAGCCTGGCAGGGGAAGACTACTGATTGTTAGAGATTCTGCGTGTTCAAGTTTTAGTTAAATACCGCAATCAAGACGGTTTCGCTTGTAGCTAGCCGGTTGAGTACGGGTCGTCCGCAGGGAGATGGGAATCATTTTCTATGTGCTTTAACGAGTTAAGTCCAGTTTTTCAGATTTTGTTGTGATTAGTTAAGCGGTAAAATGATATGTAAAGAAAGCTTGTTAGGGTTAGGATTAGGTTAGTTTGAGTTAGGAGTCTCCCACATCTTTCATTGCCCCTCTTAATATCGGTGTTACGGTAATCGGCAACAATGGGGATTAGCACGACTAGGAAGGAACTTGCGAGTATAAGCTAGGCTTTCCAACGCATAAGTTCTTCCTTTTGGTGCTTGTCCGTCCGTTCTTGGCTATTAGCCATAACCTCCGGTTAATTCAACCACAACCGGTCTCACTACGGAATCACCGCTATCATGTAGGATGTGGTGCCGTAATGAGCGGATTGTGGTTCAATTAACGGGGGTTGAATTAAGCTGTTGGGCAAGGAAAGAGTGAGAGAGATTTCCTTCTCTCAAACTTCCCTTATCCTACCCTAATAAGTATGAAACTACTCACACATCATGATACGAAAAAATAAAACAAAACAAAAGAGGAGGATAGAAAGAAAGAGATTAGAAGATAACAACTAGCTATTTGCGACCTCACCTTGGCGAGGATCAAGCGTAAGCATCATGGTCGTTTTAAGGATAAAGAAAAGAGAGAAGAAAGAAACAACAAGAAATAACAACAACTAGTTAACAAATGTAAATTACAACAATTAACAAGATAATAAGACAAGCAAAATAATAAACGGTTCTTCTTTATTCATCATTCTTCACTCACAAGCTCACTACAAGTTTTAATGGAGAAGAGATGAGAAGAGGAAGAAGAAACAACACTAAACCTAGAAAAGAAAATACAAGATTATGGACCATTTTCCTTCACAAAATTCTGGGCTATTTATAGGCTGAAAAATGAAAACCTAGGGCAACCACCAGAACACAACTGAAAAGACCAATCTACCCCTGAAATACGACCCTCTGACTCGACAGTATGGCCGCGGATCCGCGGCCTAAGCCTCCTTATGCCGCGGATCCGCCGCACTCTGGTGGAGTCAGGGCATGGGGTTCTTGGTACTTCCCTGGTCTGCTGTCCCCTCTTGTCTGGTACATGTATTTTCTGAAAATACTTCCACATTTCTTCCAGAATTTCTGTTGAGGGAAAGGTGGACTTTGGACATGGATTTTCTTGAACTCCGCGTAGATTTCTTGGTCTTGGTGTTGCCATAGTGCTTTGTGCATGAAGGTGACAATTGATTTGTCATTTTGTCTCCTAAACTGGTGTGTGGCAACAGACGGATACAGAGCGGAGACCCGTGTTTTATCTGTGGTTGGCAGGAACTCGGATTTTGTCGTATTTTTCCATGGATTTCACCGTTTAGAGCCGAGAACCTGTATCCTGCAATTGACTAGCAAACACGGCTCAAGAGTATCTACTGATATGCAATGTGATAAAAATTGGGCGGTATGAAAATGCAAAATTCTGATATGAACAAATACCCCCAAACTTATCATTTGCTCGTCCCGAGCAAAGCCAATTTATTCCCAAAAAATTTCCTAACCTCACTTTCGCAGGGAACGCGATTGCACTGAGCATGTGCAACAAGCCGTTAAACCTCTAGGTGTCCCTAGTAGGAGGAGTGTTTTCTCCTGAGGGTTTTCAGCGGATACTACCCACAAAATCCGGTCAAGCTAGTTTTGTAAAATAACTAAGATTCAAACCCCTAAAGTTTTGTTTCAGAAAATAACAATTCTATGATCCTAAGTCTAGACTATCGAACCTTTATTTTTCACACCTCGCTTCTTATTTAACTACAGATTTTATATGTCTTTACGTGCAGTGCAAATAGTGTCATTAAGTTTCCAGAAGGTCGAATAAAGTCATCATATCACACAATTAAGCCCAGATAAAAATTTTAAAAGGATCACATAAGTTTTATAAAAAGTTAAGCATTTTTCAAGTTTCGTTTTCCAGTAAAGTTTCAACTTCAAAATTTCTATCTTCCGTAACAGGAAACTAGGTCTTATTTTTCACTCCACCTTTTTCTTGTTTTCATTTCATACACACCTCTGTGAACGTGCAATAGTCTTTATCATAGAATAAAACCTTCATATCTCCGTTAATTTTTTTTTTATAAAAGTCTGTCTTTTATCAAGATTATTCTCACACAAAGAACCGTTAGGAATTTTAACTCGGAGAAAACACTTGCTTGATTTTGTCTTAATCTGGACTTTCTAGGCTTCTTAGCGAGCTTTGGGCCAATGCACCCAAACCAGTTGGTTTTAGGGCATTAGGTGTAGAAACACCCCGGCGGACTTAATTACTCAGGTTACCCAGGTCCAAAAACAAAAGACAGTTGGCGTGAAAATCAGATGATTTAATACGAACGGAGATATAACCGGCAGTTCCATTATTTTTTTGGATAAAAGACGTGTTTAGTGGGTTCGGTGTGTAATCATTCCAATCAAGTTTCAGATGGTTTATTTTTCAGACTTAGTTCCAATTACGGCATCAATAACATTCCTTCATATTCGCTTTACTTCATAAACTATTCTTGACATTACTTATTTCCGAATAAACCTATTTGATCCTCAGAAAATCATTGATCCATTTAAAAGTTTTTCGATATAAAAGCATTATCATCTAATTCCCAAAAACTCACGACACGTGTAGTGTAATGTAAAGACGTATATCAGCTATAGTTAACTTCAAAGGAGAGTTATCTTTCAGGTTTTCAAAATCTAAACATAAGATTTAGTTATTCTTATTTTATTAAACAAAACCGTCGAAATGTTAAATCAGAGTTCTTCCACAAGCTAACTTGACAGAAAAGTTTTTATGTTTTTAGAAAATTTTCAGATTTTTATGGTTTTTATGGATTTTAATATGCAGATGCAAAATATACATATGAATGCGAAGGTAAGAAATGCGTACCGAGCGTACCCCCAAACTTAAACTGGACAGTGTCCTCACTGTCGTTGCATGAAGAGATCATTTGAAGGGTCAAAATTGTCGGTTAGCGATACACAATTTTTTTTTTTGGTCTTTAAAGAAAAGAAAAAAGAAAAAGAATGGAAAAGAATATCCACAAATATATACAAAAGGCTTTATACATACCCCCAAACTTATTTGGAACAGTATCCACTGTTCTTGGCTGGATAACCGAAGTTTGGTGGTAGGCAGAGGAAGATCATGCAGGGTAAACCGGCTCCTGTAAGAACATGAGCTCCTCTGTTGGTTCGGCGCTAAGGTACGGTTTGAGTCGGTGTCTATTCACTTTGAAAAATGAACCGTCCTTTGGATTCTCCAAATCCACCGCGCCCTGCGGATATACATTCCGCACAAAATACGGCCCTTTCCAGCGAGATCTGAGCTTTCCTGGATGGAAGTGAAGTCGGGTGTCGTAAAGCAGTACCTGCTGACCAGGTACGAAGGTTTTGCGCAAAAGGTGTTTATCGTGAAACACCTTCGTTCGATTCTTAACGACAACCGCGTTATCGTAAGCCTCATCCTTAAGCTCGCTCAGTTCGTTCAACTGCAGCTTCCGATGGCTGCCCGCATCTTCAAGAGACAGATTCAGCTCCTTAATCGCCCAAAATGCGCGATGCTCTATTTCGACAGGTAGGTGGCAGGCTTTTCCGTACACAAGCCGATAAGGAGACATGCCAAGGTCGGTCTTATAAGCAGTGCGAAATGCCCAAAGGGCATCAGTGAGTTTCAGCGACCAATCCTTACGGTTCTTGGAAACCGTCTTCTCCAGTATCTGCTTGATTTGCCGATTTGAAACTTCGGCCTGCCCGTAGGTTTGGGGGTGGTAGGGCGTAGAGAGCTTATAATTAATGGAGTATTTCCGCATCAAGGCTTCGAAAGTTTTATTGCAGAAATGACTTCCATTGTCGCTAATGATCGCTCGGGGGTGCCCAAACCGGGAGAAAATGTTTTCTTTAAGGACCCTTGTTGTCGTTAGTCCGGCTGGGCACAGCCTCGACCCATTTAGAGACGTAATCAACAGCGAGAAGGATGAACAAGTTCCCAAAAGAGCTGGGAAACGGCCCCATGAAATCTATCCCCCAAACATCGAAAATCTCCACAACCAAGATCGGTTGGAGCGGCATCTCGTACCTCCGGGATATCCGGCCCATGTGTTGGCACCGGGAGCAAGTCTTGCAATAGTCATGAGCGTCTTTGAAGAGTTGTGGCCAGTAGAAACCACATTGCAAGATCTTCTCAGCTGTCTTTCTGGGGCCAAAATGCCCGCCACATGCTTGATCGTGGCAAAACGACAGCACACTCTTGAATTCCTCGTCATGGACACACCGACGAATAATCTGGTCGGGACAGTACTTGAACAAGTAGGGTTCATCCCAGCAAAAGTGTTTTACTTGGGATAAGAAGCGAAGTCTGTCCTGACTTGACCATTCAGTCGGTAGTAATCCCGTGGCCAAATAGTTCACAATATCTGCGAACCAGGGTTCGCACGATACTGTCAAGAGCTGTTCATCCGGGAAAACGTCATTGATCGGAATTGGAAGCGAAGGCGAAGAAGGAAGTCGTGAGAGATGGTCGGCAACGACGTTTTCACATCCTCGTTTGTCCTTAATGACAAGGTCAAACTCTTGAAGCAAGAGGATCCAACGTATAAGCCGAGATTTGGCATCTTTCTTCGCAAAAAGATGGCGCAGAGCAGAATGGTCAGTGTAGACAATGACTGGAGAGCCGATGAGGTAGGGCCTGAACTTTTCTAAAGCAAATACAACAGCCAAGAATTACTTCTCAGTTGTCGTATAATTGAGTTGGGCGTCGTTCAGGGTTCGGCTAGCATAATAGATTACGTGCGGCATCTTGTTGATGTGTTGTCCAAGGACAACACCGATGGCAAAGTCGGATGCATCGCACATGATCTCGAATGGGTGCGTCCAGTCAGGAGAAGAGAGAACGGGAGCAGAAGTGAGTGAGCGTTTTAATGACTCAAATGCAGTCACACAGCACGAGTTGAAGTCGAATGGCGTGTCCTTGGCCAGCAAAAGCGTCAAGGGCCTAGCAATCTTGCTATAGTCCTTGATAAACCGTCTATAGAAACCGGCATGGCCAAGGAAGGCTCGGATATCTCTGACGCATCGGGGAGGAGGTAGATTGGAAATGACATCAATCTTTGCTTTGTCAACCTCTATGCCATTTTGCGAAATGATATGTCCTAAGACAATACCTTCGCGCACCATGAAGTGGCACTTCTCCCAGTTCAAAGTGAGATTCTTGTCCTTACATCGGGTAAGGACAGCGTCAAGATGCATCAAACACTCGTTGAAGGAATCGCCGAAGATGGAGAAATCATCCATGAAAATCTCCAGAAATTTTTCCACCATGTCTGAGAAGATTCCCATCATACACCGCTGGAAGGTAGCGGGCGCATTGCATAACCCAAAGGGCATGGGACGATATGCAAACGTGCAGAAAGGACAAGTGAATGTGGTCTTGTCCTGGTCTTTTTCGGCGATGGGAATCTGATTGTAGCCGGAGTAGCCATCAAGAAAGCAGTAGTACTCGTGTCCGGCCAATCGTTCAAGCATCTGGTCAATGAAAGGTAGCGGAAAGTGGTCTTTCCGCGTTGCGGCGTTGAGTTTTCTGTAATCAATGCATACTCGCCACCCAGTTTGGGTGCGAGTAGGGATTAGCTCGTTCGCCTCGTTGGTTATGACCGTGATGCCCGACTTCTTGGGGACAACATGAATGGGGCTAACCCACTGGCTATCAGAGATAGGGTAAATGATACCACTATCTAGACATTTTACGATCTCCTTCTTCACAGCCTCTTTCATGACTGGATTGAGACATCTTTGTGGATCCCGGGCTGGTTTGGCATCATCCATCAGATGAATGTGATGCTCAACGATCAGGGGACTAATCCCCTTGATGTCCGCCATGGACCAGCCAAAAGCTTGCTTGTTGCTGTGCAAGACCGCGAGAAGGGCTTTCTCTTGCTCGGGAGCTAGAGAAGCCGAAATGATGACAGGGAGGGTCTAGTTCTCACCTAAGTAAGCGTACTTAAGGTGAGACGGCAAAGGCTTGAGTTCGAGCGTTGGAGGTGAAACGATGGAAGGCAAGATTGGTGCAGAGGTTTCGAACTCAAAGGACTCCAGCAAAGGTTCAAAGCGAGTGTAGGCGACCGAGTCGGATGGTTCAGGTAACTCATCCGAAAATTCGAAAGATTCAAACTCGGGTTGTGCGCGGCTAAGATCGTTCAAGAACGTGAAACACTCGTAGTCGTTGTCGGGCGCAGAAACAGCAGCAGGTTCGAGGAGGAACGCACTAGTGGCGTCAAGATTATCGTGTTCGAACAGAAAATCCTCGAATTCACACTCTTCAGGGGTGATCTCCTGGATCGAGCAGACGTCCAGTATATGAGCATTAGGTTCGGCGGGCTGATTCCCCAACCTAAAAATGTTGAGTTCAATCGTCATGTTTCCAAAAGAGAGGTTCATCGAACCATTGCGACAATTGATCACAGCATTTGAGGTTGCAAGGAATGGGCGGCCGAGTATCACCGGAATTTGATTCCGGGGGTTAGCTACAGGCTGTGTGTCTAATACAATGAAGTCAACGGGGAATATAAAGTCCTCGACTTTGATTAACACATCCTCTAGCTCACTCCTAGGATGGGTGATCGATCGGTCGGCCATTTGGAGAGTGCAGTGTGTGGGTTTCAGCTCTCCGACGCCTAATTGCTCGTATACTGAATACGGAAGCAGGTTAACACTGGCACCAAGATCTAATAGTGCGCGGTTGATGTTCTTATCCCCAATGGTAAATAAATCGTAGGACAGCCAGGGTCCTTCCGTTTTTGTGGTAAAGATTGGGTAAGGGCATCACTCACAGCACTAGCCAAGAAAACTTTCTTGGGTACCTGAGACTTCCTCTTTTTCGTGCACAAGTCCTTTAAGATTTTCGCGTAGGACGGGACTTGTTGGACATCATCTAAAAGAGGAATATTAATGTTAACCTGCTTAAATAACTTCAGAATCTTCTCCATTTGAGGATTTTGTTTATTAGACCTCAACCGGTTTGGAAATGGAACATTTTTAAAATTGGTTGAGTCTAATGCTGGAGGAGGAGATTGTGGAGTTGGAACGGATCCCAGAACAGGTGTTTTCGTGGAGTGAGAAGTGGATCCATTCAGAGCAGAAGAAGAGGAAGGAGAGCCTTGTGAAGAACGGAGAATAGGCTCAGAAGACGAAGAAGAAGAAGAAGAAGCGGCCGGGGTGTCTTCGTTGATTCGTGCGCCAATGTTGTTTTGCAGCATCCTTCCCGATCTCAGTGTGGTCACGGCACTCACATTATGGTTCTGTTGTTCAAGAGCAACATGTGCATTATGTGGGTGACCGGGATTTGGGAGTGGCTGGGACGGGAGCTTCCCCTTTTCTCGCTCGCTTAAGGCCGCATTCAGCTGTGCAATCTGGGCCTCGATGGTTTTGATGCTTTGCCCGTGAGCGGCAGTGTGTTGCACTAAGGACTGAATGGAAGACTGGATGTTTGCGGTGGATTGAGTCGATTGTTTGACGAACGCCTCCAGACTTCGTTCGAGCGAGGAAATCTTATCGTTGTTTGACGGAACAAAGTTGTTTGGTGGAAAAGAATTGTTGGGTGCAAAGTTGTTCGTCTGATTTTGGAAAGGTTGGGGTTGGAAGGGCTGCTGATACTGAGTTTGTTGTTGCGCTTGTTGTTGCGGCGGAGGGGCCCTTTGGAAATTGTTGCCTTGGAATTGATTCTGATTCTGATTCCAGGCGAAATTGGGGTGGTTCCTCCAACCGGGATTGTAGGTGGAAGAGTATGGATCATTCCTTGGTCTCTGCTGGAATGCATTAACCTGATCCTGTCCTTACGATGGTGGATTGTAAGGACACTCTTCGGTCAAGTGAGAAGGATCGGAACAACAAGCGCAGATGGTACGATGGGGGAGAACAGGGGCAGGAGCAGGAGAAGAAAATTTGCTCTCTATTGCTTCAAGCTTTCTTGTTATTGCAGCCATTTCAGCTTTCATCGCAATAGAGACATCAAGCTGGTGAATTCCTACCCTAGACTGACCGGTAGAAGTGGAGGTAGAAGAAGAAGAAGTCGGTCTGGTGCTCTCCCACTGTAGCGTTTGCTCCGCAAGGTCGTCAAAGAATTGCCACGTTTCCTCGTCAGATTTCGATAGGAAGTGGCCCTGACAGATGGTTTCCAACAACTGCTTCGTTGCTGGGTTTAGGCCCTCGTATAAGGTTTGGCAAAGCTTCCATTTCTCTATACCGTGGTGAGGACACTGAACAAGAAGGTCTTTGTACCGGTCAAAGCACTTCCAGAAGGGTTCAGAAGGAAGCTGGGAGAATTGGTTGATTTCATTTCGAATCCTTGCGGTTTTATGATTCGGATAAAATTTCTTTAGAAACGCTTTAACAAACTCGTCCCAACTGGTTATGGAATGGGAAGCGGTGCTATACAGCCATTTTTCAGCAAGGTCGCATAGAGTGAACGGAATGACCCGTAGACGTATAGCATCGTCCGACAGTTGGGTGGTTTTCATCATGGCACAGACGTTTTGAAATTTGTTGATGAAGATATAGGCATCTTCAGATTCAAGCCCATGAAATCGTGGAAGCATGTTGATGAAGTGGGGCTTAATTTCAAAGTTGTACCCATTGGCCGGTGGAAGAGAAAGGCAGGTGGGAAGTGCAGAACGGGTGGGATAGAAACGATCCTGGAGCGTGATTCGCTGCGGCGCTACAACAGGCGGTGGTGGTGGGATATTGGTCTCCGTAGGAGGTGGAGCCAATCCAACGGTAGTCAAAGAGATGTTTGGATTGAATCCTGACATCGCGGAAGAAGAGGTTGGTGAAGGTGAAGGTGAAGATGTATGAACAGAATTCCGGTCAACGTCGGAGTTGGCCGGCAAAGGAAGGGGTGAAAGAGGAGTGGACGGAGTTTCGACTTCGGAGTCGATCGCGTAGTCGGTAGCGACTAACGTAACGCGGACTAGACGGGCGCTAGTGTCCCGAGTCCAAGCGGATATACACTAAACGAGTTTAGTATAGTCAAAGCGGAGAAGGTGAGGGTGAAGATAACGTCAATGGAGAAAATGATGGGTGGAGGGTGAAAAATGGATTTGGCGACAAAGGGCAAGTTATTATAAAAGTTTTTGATTTTTTTCCTTTTTTGTTATTTTTTTTTAGAAAGATTTTTACAGATATATGTACGGACTTACGGCTTTAAGTAATCACAAACAAGATATGCACAATCTCACCTAGATCTACGGTCGCCTAGGTCAACTAGACCTGCTCCTAACTGTTCCAGAGGGCTAGAAAAATGACCTCAAACCGCCTCTTCTCCGTCTAATGCGGCCAGATAAGTGCCAGGTAAGTGGGAGGTTGTCCAACGCTTTCGCGAAGTTCCTTAATTAAATAACCACTTGCCTTCGTCACACTTGTCTAGGCACCGCAAAAGTCAGATAGGATAAACGGCCGATGCCTGTAACTAGTCCTCTGTCCTAATGAGCGCGAAGTCCTTAGGGCTGAAGTCTAGTATTTTTTAATTTACAATGGACAATGCATATGCTTTTATGATTTTTGGGGTCCTAGGAAGGGTGATGAAATCCCCACCCAATCTGAATTGGTTTCAAGCCCCTTAAGTCCGTATTAAGAAATGCAAAGCAGTAACAAATCAACTGCAAACAATTTTTATTTTTAGCGCGGCGCAAAGAATCCTGCACAAGAACAGTTTATTGGAAGGGGGAGAAGAGTTTGCGCAAAGAAATCTGCAGAAAACACAGTTTATTGGAGTCCAGAGGAGTGGGAGAGAGGAGAGGAACACTTACAGAGAAAATGGCACTCCAAGGCCACCAAACGGCCGCGGTTCCGCGGCCTAAGCTTGCTTATGCCGCGGTTCAGCGGCAGGAAAGTGGAATTGGGCTTCTGAATTTTTGGGGTGTTCTGGTCTGGGTCTCCTCTGCTTGTCTGGAGTTGCTGAATCTTTGTTTGATCACTGTATATGCTCCAGATTTTTACAGTAGACCGTTTGCTTCGTTTTGTCCGTCGCGGTGTAGCCGCGAAATGTGGGTCTATCTTCCCACGTCTTTGGCACTGAACTTGAACTCCGTATTATCCTGCACACTTGCACAAAAACTAATCAAAAATAACAAGATGATTTTTTTTACAAAGTATATTTTTTTTTTGTTTTTCGTATTCACAAGTTAACCCGAAATTACACAAAGAAATAAACAACCGTCTCCCCGGCAACGGCGCCATTTGATTGTTAGAGATTCTGCGTGTTCAAGTTTTAGTTAAATACCGCAATCAAGACGGTTTCGCTTGTAGCTAGCCGGTTGAGTACGGGTCGTCCGCAGGGAGATGGGAATCATTTTCTATGTGCTTTAACGAGTTAAGTCCAGTTTTTCAGATTTTGTTGTGATTAGTTAAGCGGTAAAATGATATGTAAAGAAAGCTTGTTAGGGTTAGGATTAGGTTAGTTTGAGTTAGGAGTCTCCCACATCTTTCATTGCCCCTCTTAATATCGGTGTTACGGTAATCGGCAACAACGGGGATTAGCACGACTAGGAAGGAACTTGCGAGTATAAGCTAGGCTTTCCAACGCATAAGTTCTTCCTTTTGGTGCTTGTCCGTCCGTTCTTGGCTCTTAGCCATAACCTCCGGTTAATTCAACCACAACCGGTCTCACTACGGAATCACCGCTATCATGTAGGATGGGGTGCCGTAATGAGCGGATTGTGGTTCAATTAACGGGAGTTGAATTAAGCTGTTGGGTAAGGAAAGAGTGAGAGAGATTTCCTTTTCTCAAACTTCCCTTATCCTACCCTAACAAGTATGAAACTGCTCACACATCATGATACGGAAAAATAAAACAAAACAAAAGAGGAGGATAGAAAGAAAGAGATTAGAAGATAACAACTAGCTATTTGCGACCTTACCTTGGCGAGGATCAAGCGTAAGCATCATGGTCGTTTTAAGGATAAAGAAAAGAGAGAAGAAAGAAACAACAAGAAATAACAACAACTAGTTAACAAATGTAAATTACAACAATTAACAAGATAATAAGACAAGCAAAATAATAAACGGTTCTTCTTTATTCATCATTCTTCACTCACAAGCTCACTACAAGTTTTAATGGAGAAGAGATGAGAAGAGGAAGAAGAAACAACACTAAACCTAGAAAAGAAAATACAAGATTATGGACCCTTTTCCTTCACAAAGTTCTGGGCTATTTATAGGCTGAAAAATGAAAACCTAGGGCAACCACCAGAACACAACTGAAAAGACCAATCTACCCCTGAAATACGACCCTCTGACTCGACAGTATGGCCGCGGATCCGCGGCCTAAGCCTCCTTATGCCGCGGATCCGCCGCACTCTGGTGGAGTCAGGGCATGGGGTTCTTGGTACTTCCCTGGTCTGCTGTCCCCTCTTGTCTGGTACATGTATTTTCTGAAAATACTTCCACATTTCTTCCAGAATTTCTGTTGAGGGAAAGGTGGACTTTGGACATGGATTTTCTTGAGCTCCGCGTAGATTTCTTGGTCTTGGTGTTGCTATAGTGCTTTGTGCATGAAGGTGACAATTGATTTGTCATTTTGTCTCCTAAACTGGTGTGTGGCAACAGACGGATACAGAGCGGAGACCCGTGTTTTATCTGTGGTTGGCAGGAACTCGGATTTTGTCGTATTTTTCCATGGATTTCACCGTTTAGAGCCGAGAACCTGTATCCTGCAATTGACTAGCAAACACGGCTCAAGAGTATCTACCGATATGCAATGTGATAAAAATTGGGCGGTATGAAAATGCAAAATTCTGATATGAACAACTACCTACCGGTGATGTCTGGCACGGCGGATATCCGGAGGATGCCGACCGTTGTCGTGAGATTTGATGATATGGGCCGATCCGGACTGACGGAGCCCGAGATATCGAAACTATGAGATGTTGAGACTATGAGGTGTTGAGACCTTGAGATTTACATGTTTTGTGTCGATGCTTGAAACGGATTTCTGTGGATTTCATTGATGATGTTCAGATTATCATACAATTTCTACTATGATAAAAGTTAAAGATTTCTTATACAGATATGTCCAGATTTCAGGATTGATTGTTTTACATTCATGATTCATGCATACTCATACACATGACATGTTATTACTTGTGGCACTGACACGAGCACTGAGTATTGCACTTACGTATAGATTATTACCCTATCACATAGTTGTCTAGTATTAGGTTGAGTATATTATATGACCTAGGAGAACGTCGTGCATGCGATTTCTACTCGCAGATGTCTTCTACTCACGAGTTGGCAACTCACCCCCGTTGTGCCAAATTTTCTTACAGGTTTCGATGTACAGGTTTCCTTGGCAGCTTGCCGGCACATCATTTCATTCAGGGTAATTGCTTGGTAGGTAGGTTCACTTGTATCAGGACCGCCATTATACTTTTAATATTTCATTTGTATCTATTAAGCTCCATCAACCAGACTTGTATTATTTGATAGACTTAGAAGACCAGTTGTTTATTCTTTTGACCTTAGAGTCGCGTTTGTATTATTATGGTTTTCTGGTGGTTATTTGGTTTCTTTTGAGTTTTGTTCCTCGCCCTACGGCGTTGTATATTATATTACTTGCGTGGTTGTAACCGCCAATTGGCGAAGAGCTAGCTCCCGTTTAGAGATGCCTTTATTATTACTTTGTATATATATTCTTGTTGTATCCGTTTGGGGCCAGTTTTTACAAAGGAGACTCTACCGAAATTTTCGAGAAAATATGATGTTGCTTTTAAACATGTTTTCCTACACTTCTTCTTTTAAATGGTTTAGATTCTGGGCTTCGGCTTACTCAGATTACGTTACGTCTTTAGACGTTTCGTAATTTAAGTGCCGGTTGTTCATATCATAATATTGCATTTTATATTCCCCATTCTTATTCGTTTTATAAATAAATAGGTGCTTTTGATGCATGTCTGCTACATATTACAGGTTACAGGTTCTTGGAGCGAAAACAGTGAAAAAGACAAAAGATGATATAAAAAGGGACTTTTGACCAACAAATAGAAGGATCTTAATCAAGCCTACATCAAAGATAAAATTCATAAAGTACAAGGCAATGTAAGGTCCAAGATTTCGAAGCCACGGTTAAAAGTCCACCACAATTATTCACTGGAAAATCTGAAAGAGAACAGAAGCTATTTTAAAGAAAGAATTAAAGAATTACGTAGCCCAGGAAGCCCAAAGACAGAAGAGCCCACAAAGGAAAGGCCCAATACTTCCTTTTTAAGAAGACAAAAGGAAGATTTTATTTTACCAAAATTCATTTGCAGCTTTGACTAGTTGACCTAGGGCTATTTTTGTAATTGTAGACATGCGGATCAAAATGTAACCTAGGGTTTCTATTTCCTATAAATAGAACTCTAAAGCTTGTAATTTCTTATGCCTCCCTTTAATGAATAAAATTTAGAAATCTTTTGGAGAGCATCGGTGTTTCTTCTCCATTCAGAAATTCAGATCTGACAACCCTGCATGGATGATTGGAGGGATACATCTGTAAGTAGTTTTATTTAATTGCTCTAGTTTAGATTTTAATTCCTTGCCTTAGATGTTAGCTTTAGGAAAGGCTTTTGAGAGATGAGATCTCTCATCCCTTTCTTACCCATCTCATAGAATCTATAGGACTCCATGCATACATGCACATACCGCTCCCTACGGCACCCAATCCCTTGAGGTTGCGGTGATACCGTAGTATAAAGGCCCGGTTGTGATGTTTTCCATGGAGGTTAGGGTAAGGATTGATAAAGGAAGGACAAGAACCTAGAGGAAGGAACACCTTCCTGAATGGATCTAATCCCCTTTATTGATAATTACCATAACTCCTCTTAGATCCTAATTTGGGTATATAAAGCGTTGAGATTTATTTACATTTCCAAACCATTCCTAAACCTAACGCTAGCAAGATTTAGATCTACATAATTTTAGTATAGATAATTTAGGTTTTTAGATTTAATAATTAATCCGAACACCCTTCGGAATTAACTCGTTAGAGCGAATCGGAAATTCACAACATCCCTGTGGACCGACCCGTACTCACCGGCTAGCTACCAAGCGACGCCGTTCTTGATTTCGGTTATAAATATTTTTGATCTATCCTTTAGAAAGCGCAAGCACGCTAAATCATTCAATCAAATGTCGCCGTTGCCGGGGATGGCGTAGAATTTTCTTTTCGCGATTTCGGGTTAATCATAAAATTTAAAAAAATCATAAAAATCTGAAAAATAAAAAAAAATATAAAAATATATAATCTGTTATTTTTGGAAGGGATACTTTGTTGTTTGAATTTTGCAGGATATACGAAAATCGGATCTGGAAATCTACAGAGATCAAAACAGGAAAAAACTGATCGGAACAACAGAAGATCACAACAACCAGAGGAACAGAAGAAATCTTTTGGAGAGCAAAAAAAAAAAAAAAAAAATTGGCCGAACCGACCAAAGCGCGGCGGAACCGCCGCGCTAGCCCCATTTTGGCCGCGGAACCGCCGCGGCCTGGTCGATTCAGGGCTTGAAAAAGAGGCAGAGGCGCGATAAAAAAAAAACGGTTCTGCCACTGCAAATTTCTGTGAGTTTTCTCTCTCCTCCTCTGCAAATCTTGATATATCTTCTGTAAATTTGTCTGCAGGATTTCTTTACGCTCAAAAAATTTTTCCCTTCCAAATAACGATCTTGTGCAAGATTTTTGTGCCTTGCTTAAAATGAAATTAGATTGCAAGTAATATTTTGCTGTTGCATATCTTTTCTATAAAATATTTTGTTGTTGCATATCTTGTGTTGAAAATCTTTTTACAACAAATTTTTCCTAATAAAGAGAAAAAGAATGAAAATAAAAAGGACAAATATTTTATAGAAACTTGCAAAAAAAATTTTAGCCGCAAATAAACCTTTGCACCACCCAACCTTCCTTCTTGTCACCTTTCTTCTTCTAACATGGGTACCCCACATAATAAATCATTAGCCGAACTTTGGTATCCCGAACCTAATTTTGCGTCGTACGTTAATTTGTTTGGTCAATTTAAAGACGATCCTTCCTTGCCAAAAAAATCTTTGAAAGATCACATAGAGGCGTCTACGAGAAATAGTTTGACTTTTCAACCCACTTTGTGTCAACCGAGTCAACCTTTACCACCTACATATGTTGATACCACTTCTTCAAGTCCTTCTGTCACTCCTAGGCCGATGTCCATTGCTGAGCATATTGCTCAATCTCGCAGTCGATCTTTCACCCCTCTCCACTCATCTAGTTCTAGGGATCCACACGACTATTCACCTTTTTATCCACATGTTGACCCTACCCCTGTCCAATCACCCACTTCCTACCAGTCCTACCCGACCTTCCCACCTTCACTAGACATTGTTTCTACACAGCCATTAGGGAGTTTTGCATATCCACACGATTCCAAATCTTTTACCGAAACCCCCTCACCACCCAAGTCTAGTTTGGAAGAGTCGTTGGAGGCATATATTGTTGCAACAAATAAAATGATGAGGAATGTGGAAGCGTCCATGGCCGCCCTTAAGCAAGCTAGTGAACCGGTAGCTAGTGTCCCGCTAGCTCCAAATTTTTCAATGTATGAGGCGGCAGTTGGACAGAGTGAGAATGAGAGAGGATTTTCAAATCAAACCTACCCTTACCCAATTGAAGCCCACAACTCCTGTTTTCCATCGATTGCCCTAA
This sequence comes from Agapanthus africanus, assembly GCA_030015575.1. Classification (NCBI taxonomy): domain Eukaryota; kingdom Viridiplantae; phylum Streptophyta; class Magnoliopsida; order Asparagales; family Amaryllidaceae; genus Agapanthus; species Agapanthus africanus. Next base: position 156,357,054 of record JASDDO010000024.1, read on the forward strand.
ATAGTTCACCTATTGAAAATAAAAATGAGTTGTGCGATTTTGTAATGTTTGATTTACCAGATTGTGAGGAACCCCTTTCGAGTGAAACCGTGCCTAATCCTTTCGATCTTTACACCTCCACTCTAGAACCTAAATCGATAGATATCCATGCTTTTGATGAGGTGTCTAAAGAAATTGATTTTCACTTGATTGAGAATATAGACGCCGGGAATATTTCGGATGATGAACATGTCGATTTGCTTGAAATTTTATGTTCAAATCATCATCCTGAGTTATTAAATGTTTCTCCCGAATCTCATATGCGTCTAGATTTTGATGATAATGGCATGGATGAGTTGAATATTGAGGATAGTATCGAGAAGAGTCTTGAGGATAATATTGAGGTTGAATCATTTTTGTTTGATGTGTCTGATTTTTCAATTCATCATCCTGAACCTTTGACTGTTATATCACCCTCCCTCCTTTCCATCGTTCGGACCCCGCTTGAAGACTGTGAGCTTGAAACATTTTCCTTTGAATCTGACACAATTCTCACAGACGATGACACCTATGAGTGTTTCACTTTTTCGGACGATGTTGATGACTCACCGCCCGAGTTTGAGTCCTTTACATTTTCAGATGAGCCATCAGACTCGGTTGATTATAGTAGTTTCGAACCATTAATGGAATCTTTCAAGTTCGAAACAGTTTACTACGGTGAGAAAGATACTATCCCTAATTCACTCCCTTTCGTCTTTCCCATAGTTCCGACCGAACAAATGACCGTTACGCTTTCATCTCCTATACCAAGTTCGGCGTACCCATGTTTTCTTGCGAACCTTGAGAGATTTGACCCCATTTCCCGACGGGTTGATAGGTTAGCGCAATCGCTTATAACATATCGGTCATCACATATTGCGCTAATTTATTCACTCAATTTACACCCTCAAGATCGTACTCCACTTCCTTCTTCTTTTCGCCATTCTTCTCCCCCACCGAGACCATATTCTGCCATTCTTCTTTCCACACGGTCTCGCGTACTTCTCATTTTCTTGCACCAACTATACTATTTCCACGATAAGATTTTTGAATGGTTGGTGCTAACTTTTGGATTGTGCAAGGCCAAGCTTAAGTTTGGGGGAATCTTTGTATATATGTATATATTTTTTGTTTTCTTTTCTATAAAAAAATTAAAAAAAATTCAAAACATTAAAAATATAAAAATTGTAAATAAATAAACAGGGGAGTGTCGACATTTTGACCCTCTTGGTTTAGCATGACAATGAGGACACTGTCAAGTTTAAGTTTGGGGGTATACTCGGTACGTCTTCTTCCTTCGCATTCATTTGTACATATTTTTGCATTTGCATACTTATTTGAAAACCCATAAAAATTGAAAAATTCAAAAAAAAATTATAAAAATTATTGTATTCAATTTTGGCTAATTGACTCGAGTTTGATAAATAGGTTAACTGGCTAGGAACAACTAGATCTTAGACTTAGTGAATTAAAAACCCTAAAGATAACATTCCTTAAAGTTTAGCGGTAGAAAGTATATGCCTTGTAGTTTATTTAGAAATAGGCAAATTTTAAGTTCACTTCTTGGGCTAAGTCGAAACAAGGGAAGAGTATTGATGTTCTTATTAGAGTATAACTTTGAAAAATAGTTCCTAGCTTAAGTCTAGATTCTGAAAATGTATACCCTACAATTTGCACAATCACGCAGCTTGAAACTTAGAATAGTAGAAGAGACCTTGAAATACTCTTGTCTAAAGTCCTTAGTACGAAGAAAATGAAAATAAAAGAAAAAAAAGTGAATAAAGAGAAGAAAAAAATGAACACTGGTTTTTGTGATTACTTAAGGCTGTAAAAAATAGAAAAAAATATTTAGCAAGGGTGCTTCATCACCTAGTGCCTTAGACCAACTGGTTTGGGAGTCACAGCTAAAAGCCTTGGGTGTTGCAAGACTAGGAATTACGCTTTAAAGTGCTAACGCATCTTGTAATCGGTTGTTGGTACCTCAAGAAGTATTAACAGTCGCATGAAGGATGTGTAAGCAATATTCAATTAAAAATTCACCTATTAAGAAGTGCTTTGGACAATGGACGAGAGTACGATTGCTTGATTTGAATTTCCAAGTGTAGGGGTGATATTTACACACACGTGGGGATATGTGATTGGAGTTTAGATGAAAGAAAGGAACGAAGAATAGAACTTGTATCTTTAATAGAGTTGATAGAAATTCCTAAGTGGAGATGGAACCCTAGAAGGAAAACTTAGAAGATGCCGAAAGCTAAATAAGTCTACATTTCATATATAATCTTAAGTTAGATGATGAGGAAGCGTGAAGAATATGGGTGGATAATTTACAGGTCAAAGATAATAGAGTTCCTTGTTAGAAAACCTAAATGGAGAACTAAAGTTAATGGGCCGAATTGATAGGATTTTGTGGGTGTAATCCGCTGAAAACCCTCAGGAGACAACACTCCTCCTACTAGGGAACCTAGAGGTTCAACGGCTTGTTGCACGTGCTCAGTGCAATCGCGTTTCCCTGCGAAAGTACGGTTAGGTTTTTTGTAGTGAATAAAAATAAGTTTGCTCGAGGACGAGCAAAAGATAAGTTTGAGGGTATTTGTTCATATCATAATATTGCATTTTATATTCCCCATTCTTATTCGTTTTATAAATAAACAGGTGCTTTTGATGCATGTCTGCTACATATTACAGGTTACAGGTTCTTGGAGCGAAAACAGTGAAAAAGACAAAAGATGATATAAAAAGGGACTTTTGACCAACAAATAGAAGGATCTTAATCAAGCCTACATCAAAGATAAAATTCACAAAGTACAAGGCAATGCAAGGTCCAAGATTTCGAAGCCACGGTTAAAAGTCCACCACAATTATTCACTGGAAAATCTGAAAGAGAACAGAAGCTATTTTAAAGAAAGAATTAAAGAATTACGTAGCCCAGGAAGCCCAAAGACAGAAGAGCCCACAAAGGAAAGGCCCAATACTTCCTTTTTAAGAAGACAAAAGGAAGATTTTATTTTACCAAAATTCATTTGCAGCTTTGACTAGTTGACCTAGGGCTATTTTTGTAATTGTAGACATGCGGATCAAAATATAACCTAGGGTTTCTATTTCCTATAAATAGAACTCTAAAGCTTGTAATTTCTTATGCCTCCCTTTAATGAATAAAATTTAGAAATCTTTTGGAGAGCATCGGTGTTTCTTCTCCATTCAGAAATTCAGATCTGACAACCCTGCATGGATGATTGGAGGGATACATCTGTAAGTAGTTTTATTTAATTGCTCTAGTTTAGATTTTAATTCCTTGCCTTAGATGTTAGCTTTGGGAAAGGTTTTTGAGAGATGAGATCTCTCATCCCTTTCTTACCCATCACATAGAATCTATAGGACTCCATGCATACATGCACATACCGCTCCCTACGACACCCTATCCCTCGAGGTAGCGGTGATACCGTAGTATAAAGGCCCGGTTGTGATGTTTTCCATGGAGTTTAGGGTAAGGATTGATAAAGGAAGGACAAGAACCTAGAGGAAAGAACACCTTCCTGAATGGATCTAATCCCCTTTATTGATAATTACCATAACTCCTCTTAGATCCTAATTTGGGTATAGAAAGCGTTGAGATTTATTTACATTTCCAAACCATTCCTAAACCTAACGCTAGCAAGATTTAGATCTAGATAATTTTAGTATAGATAATTTAGGTTTTTAGATTTAATAATAAATCCGAACACCCTTCGGAATTAACTCGTTAGAGCGAATCGGAAATTCACAACATCCCTGTGGACCGACCCGTACTCACCGGCTAGCTACCAAGCGACGCCGTTCTTGATTGCGGTTATAAATATTTTTGATCTATCCTTTAGAAAGCGCAAGCACGCTAAATCATTCAATCACCGGTCACGTTCCGTACCTTCGGGTCGTGACAAAGTTGGTATCAGAGCGCTAGGTTTAACCCTTGTCCGAGTCTAGGTTGACCTTAGTTGATGGAGTAGGTGACTTAGGTAGAGTGACGTACCGTGGGTATGATCCGCGGCATACTTACGATACGCTACTATGCTTAAGAAGCCTTAGGATGTACATTTCTTTGCATCGTATTCTATTCGTTCTTATGATCTATCTTCGTCAATGTCGGGTGTTGGTTTCTGTTACCACGGTTGCACGGGCAGAGGGAGCTGCGACTCGAATGCGATGACCGTTAGGGTATCGTCTATTCTTAAGGATTGAAGCATTGTTTAGCGTGCGGACGAAGGGTATTCACATGTCGTCTAGACGAAGTTAAAAGGTTCGAACGATTGTCAGAAACCCATTTTCCTAACTTTAAGGTATTCGGAAGAACATGCAGGTATTTCTATGGACCCTCTAGAAGAATGAAACCCTAACTCGACATAATGACTATGAGAACGCCTTTGAACCTTAGGGTTTACGGCAGTTCCGCGGTGCGATTAGTGAGGCTTGGGTTTGCCCTTCTACGGCTGGTTTGCAGATGCTGGGGCATGTACTGGATATTTTTAAACTGTACTTGAGTGTTGAGCTCTCGGGGAATTATGGGACTTTGATGAATCGCTCGAAAAGTTTAACGTAGTCCGGATATCATGTGATGAGGTACATTCTTGGGAGACTCTAGATATGAGTATAGCCGTTTGTAGCACAGTTCATACAGCTACGAAGAGACGAGTTCGAATCAGTCGGCACCAGAGGGAAGAGGAGCACATCGACGTCGGTGTTACGATTTACGATTGGTGATTCGAAAATCACATTTCCGTTGTTTTGATTCTGGTATTTTGAGGATTTCGTTTTATGATTGGTATTTCCTACGTGCACATTCATTGCACTCGATTAGTGTTTCATGTATCAGTTGTTTTGATGTTCGTTTTGTGCATACCCATCGCACTTGATTTGATTCTTATATACCTTATAAGATGTTTGATTTTGATTTCATACACCTAGATTTAATTGATTTGATTTCGTGTATATGGGTTGCACATGATTTTGGACTTATGTTTTCGGTATGGTTTTCTTGCACTTTTCGTACTTCGATTTGGTCTTGTGCACACTGATGCATGTAGTTGTGAGTTATCCATCGCGGTATACTTGATTTTGGATTCGGTGCATGTCGTATACCGTTGATTTCGATTTAGATATTCGATTCATGTTTTCGTGCACCATGTGCACTTGATTGAGATTCTTGCGCACGCTTGGCTCACTTGATGCGATTTTGTGCACACCAGATGCACTAAATCGGGGTTTTGTGCAGATTAGATGCACCTGATATTGTTGTAGTGCACGCCCGTTGCACTTGACAGATGTTTTTGGTGCACACTCATTGCACTTAGTTTTGTTTCTGTGCATAGTCATGGCATCTCCATTTGATTTCGATTTTCGTGTGCGCCGGACACACGTGGTACCTTGTATACTGTATTTGGGATTTATTTCATTTTGAGCTGTACGTTTTTATGATATTTACTATTTGGTTTAGTAACCGAGCAGGACTGTTTGAAGGACAGTACCTGAGTATGTTTTTGCATGCATTGATAGTTATCGAAGGGATTTCCAAAAAGGAGCTGTAGTCTCAATATTTTCATATGTGTCTGAGATGACACGAAACATTTTACAAAGGGAACCCTTCAAAATTATTTTCAAAAAAAGAAATTTGACGGAACATGTATGTTAAATAATAGATATATACGTATAGATATTTTCCTTAAAATGAACGTCCTCTACTTGTGCCGTAATACGCGCATCGCACGGTGAGTTGGAAAAGAGATTTTGCATGTATTTCTATTTGGATGTTTCGATGATTTTACTACGATGCGCACTATATACAAGTTATAGCTTGAGTATGTCATATTGGTTTTTCGTATTGGATTTTGGCATTGTATTTTCACCTTAACTCCGATGATTGCATACCGCTTGATGGAGTTTTGACCTTGAGTATTTATACTTGTTTTTCATGCGCATGCATTGCGCTAAGATATGTTTATTGTATTTATGATTTCGGAGCCCCGACGACTTGAGTGTTTTGCTGAAATGTTTTAGAATTGGGGGAAGTTTTAAATTTTAATTCGGGGACCGAATTTATTTAAGGGGGGAAGATTGTAACATTTCACAAAAATAAAATATTATTTTTGGGAACTTTTATAATTAAATAATAAATATTATGAATATTTTAAGGTGTGGAAATTTATTTTTATGTTATGGTATAATTATATACCGATGGATTGGGAAATATTTGAAAATTTATATCAATTATTGATTTTGAAAAAGAATTTATGAAAATTGGGAAGTTTACGATGTAGTTACAGTGATTTGCATACAAGTTAGTATTACTAAACTCGATTAGTACTTAATTATGCATTGAATTTGTTTTGTGCATGAGACATGCACTATGTTATATTTGCTAATACATGTTACACTTTTTAATTTGTATGGAAAAACTTGCTTCATGTCTTTTATTTCTTTGGCTTTTGTTTTGATTTAAATTAAAAGAATAAGAAAGAAAGAATAAAGATGATAGAGAGGGTGATGGGACATATATCATGGTGAGAGAGAGAGAGAGAGAGAGAGAGGGAGAAAGCTCCAGAACTCTCATGGTTATTTCTCCATTCATTTCATCACCTCCCAATTTCATCTCCTTCTTCCTCTTTCCCCTCACCCATGGCTGCCCCCTCTCCTTCACCACCTTCACCACCTCAAATTATGGCCAAAAACACATCAAAACCTATCAAATCCTTCACTAAAAACACTCACAAGCTCCCTACAAGCATAGTGGACCAAGAAAAATTGGATTTTGAGCACTTGGGGGCAACTCAAGAAAATTCTTGAGCTGCCAAATGAGCTAATTACATCACCATTAGAGTAGTATTTCATTCTATTAGCTTCTATTGTTAGTTTAGAATCGATTTATCGAGGTTTAGAGGACTTTGAAAATTTCAAGTTAGGGTTTAAGGAAATTTTGAATTATGAAGTGTAATTGAGGCTAGTAGAGACCATACCACCTCTGTTGTGATTGTATACTAGACTAAACCTGAGAGTTAAACCCCAATTAGCAAATTTAGAAACCCCGATATCGGATTTTTATGACTTTTGAGGTGATAATTGGAGATCTGCCGTGACTCGGAGACTAGGAAAATTATTTAGCAAATATAGTGATATGTGCAAGTGACCAGAAGAATACCCCTGAAACCCGAGCCCCTATACCCAAACTTGGACCGCAAATTTAATCTGTATGGCCGCAATTTGCGGCCATGTTTTGGAGTTAGGCTGTGATCTTTTGTGGGAAGCTAAATTATCTGATAACTAGACCCTCCTCATATGCAGAATTAGCTAATTTCACTTAGGGCAAAATCTGGAGCATATTTCCTGAGATGTTGTTTTGATTTCGTGATTGTTATAACTTGAACTTTGGTATTTGTGTTTTGTCTCGATCGATTGGCGTTCATACGCCGATGTCGAGAGTTATTTGGTTCTTCTTGCATGCGTAGTCCGTAGGTTCTAACCTATAAGCGATTCGCATGCCGTTTTGGTTTTTGTATATCATTTTAGTTTTCTTTCGTGATTTCGATTTACGATGCCATATGTTTATATGTAGGCACCCTCACGTGATTTTCGAGACGATGGGAAGAGCATGGCGACATCGATTTCGGCAAGCGAGGATTTAGGTGAGTAGATGTATATCTACAGGGGAAGTCGGGTGGATGGCGTATAGCACCCCTGCAAACGTAGTATAAGGTTGTTGCATATTATTATTATGAGTCGGGCGTGACCTCGGATTATTGACTAGTAGGATACCATTGAAGATCTTAAGTTGGATTAGATTGATTTAAAAAGACTTAATTAGAGGATGATTACCTTAGAGACAATTCGTAGGTTTCATGTAGGCGCACACACACGCATACACTGGACTTGGTGTGTGTGAGTGTGTGTGTGTGTGTGTGTGTGTGAATGTGTGTTGGTTCCTATATGTATATATAACATATACATGTGATATGAAGATGTTATATGATACATGGGGATGAGTCGATATGACTGGGCATGATGCCGTGAGATATTGGATATGTGATCTAGATATGATATGAAATGTGTTACGATATTAGCGGATCGATGGGTAATGAGGAAATATATGAACGATGATATGTGTAGATGGCATTGAAATGAATGAGACTCTTGGATACAACCCAGATCGTAATATGTGACTTAATCACGATATGATATATGACATGATATTTTAGTGGATCATTTAACGATGTATATTTACACAGACGATGATATATGTTTGATGATATAGGAATGTATGCGATTATACTACAGCACCCTTGATCATGATATTGTTTGATGATGATACTATACGAATGATGATGTATATATGTGATGGTTGACCCGTACCCCGATTTTGGGATGCCGTACGATGGATTTTACCGTACGAGACTTAGATGTGATGATTGATCCGCACTCTTGACTCGAGGAAGTCGTACTATGTACGTAACGCTATTGAGGCTGGATCGCCGACTACTAGAGATATCGACTCATACTTTAGGAGAATTCTTCTTACCTTTCGACTAGTGTCTTTAGTTAGTTCCTTAGTTGGTTAGGTAGATCTTAGTTTAGGCCCGAATCATACTTATTTCCAAACTAACAAATAGTGCGCATTTTTAAAGACAGCCTGAGAGATACTACGGATTTTTCAAAGGACATATCTTTTCATAAAAACCCCGTAGCCCCTAATTTTCTAAAAACCATGATTCGTGCTTTTTCAAACAACAAACTGTATGACTCGTAATTAGTAGGTATTTTCTAGTTATGCGTTTACTACACATTCACTATTATATGCATGTTGTATTCATCGCATTACATGTTCACACATATGTTTCTTTAGCTAATATGAAACTCTGCCTGTTAGGACACCAGCACCATTACCGATGATGCGCATGTTCCACGTACACTTATTTGCCGGCTCACACGCATCATCATCGGTAATTGCCATGTCACGTACACTTTAGAACATATTATCTTTTATTGATATAATCAGCTAAATTCTAGTCCAATATAATATTGTGTGATTACTCTCATGTGCTAGTTTAGACATTGCATTTATTATTTAGACACTTCATGCATTCACATTTTCATATTATCATGCAGTATTGTGGGGCTTATGCTGATACTCATTATTTACTTACTCATGATTTTGGGATTTTGGATTTCTATGAGATTTTTGGATTTTGGGGAAAACCGCAAGAATATATATAAAAATCTCTCTCTCTCCTTCTCATTTTAAAATACAAGTTTCGGTTTTCTCGTGATGTATGTGTCGTCCACCATGAGATTTCATGTTTTCTGTTGGATTTCAAGACCCGATTCGAGGAGTGGATGAACCGTCTCGGGTACATGGTGGGCCCGGTATGGTACCCCGGGACAAGAAGATCGAGTTGTAGACGATGAGCCTGGCAGGGGAAGACTACCTACCGGTGATGTCTGGCGCGGCAGATATCCGGAGGATACTGACCATTGTCGTGAGATTTGATGATATGGGCCGATCCGGACTGACGGAGCCCGAGATATGGAGACTATGAGATATTGAGCTATGAGGTGTTGAGACCTTGAGATTTACATGTTTTGTGTCGATGCTTGACACGGATTTCTGTGGATTTCATTGATGATGTTCAGATTATCATACAATTTCTACTATGATAAAAGATAAAGATTTCTTATACAGATATGTCCAGATTTCAGGATTGATTGTTTTACATTCATGATGCATGCATACTCATACACATGACATGTTATTACTTGTGGCACTGACACGAGCACTGAGTATTGCACTTACGTATAGATTATTACCCTATCACATAGTTGTCTAGTATTAGGTTGAGTATATTATATGACCTAGGAGAACGTCGTGCATGCGATTTCTACTTGCAGATGTCTTCTACTCACGAGTTGGCAACTCACTCCCGTTGTACCAAATTTTCTTACAAGTTTCGATGTATGGTTTCCTTGGCAGCTTGCTGGCACATCATTTCATTCAGGGTGATTGCTTGGTAGGTTGGTTCACTTGTATCGGGACCACCATTGTACTTTTAATTTTTTATTTGTATCTAGTAAGCTTCATCAACCAAACTTGTATTATTTGATAGACTTAGAAGACCAGTTGTTTATTCTTTTGACCTTAGAGTCGCGTTTGTATTATTATGGTTTTCTGGTGGTTATTTGGTTTCTTTTGAGTTTTGTTCCTCGCCCTTCGGCGTTGTATATTGTATTACTTGCGTGGTTGTAACCACCAATTGGCGAAGAGCTAGCTCCCGTTTGGGGATGCCTTTATTATTATTTTGTATATATATTCTTGTTGTACCAGTTTGGGGCCAGTTTTTACAAAGGACACTCTGCCGAAATTTTCGAAAAAATATGATATTGCTTTGAAACATGTTTTCCTACACTTCTTCTTTTAAATGGTTTAGATTCTGGGCTTTGGCTTACTTAGATTACGTTACGCCTTAAGACGTTTCGTAATTTAAGTGTCGGTCACGTTCCGTACCTTTGGGTCGTGACATGAACGAAGCGGCAGGACAAGTCGTCAGAACTGGGCGACCTTATCCAGGCTGGTACGACCAAATTAAGTACCCACCAGGATATACGATCCCCAAATTCCATGTGTATAAGGGGACAAGCAATTCGCATCAGCACGTTGCTCAATTCAGAGCTTTGTGTGGTAATACTGGGGGCGATGGCAAACAGTTGCTTCGCCAGTTTGTTGGCGGCTTATCGGAGACGACATTTAAATGTTACTCCGAGCTCCCAAATGACTCTGTCAAGACATTTACGGAGATGGAACTACTGTTCACAAAGTGGTTTGCAAGCGCAAGAGAGCGCACCCCAATCACGGCATTAATCAATGCCAGAGTGAAACTGGGAGAGACCTAGGTTCAATACGTAATTCGGTGGCTTAACCTATGGTCAAAGTGTGAACAGCGCATAGAAGAAGCTCTTGCTGTGGGCATGTTCGTGGGGAGCCTTGATCCTCAGGCAACTATATCCCAGTTTATGATGTTCTTCAAGCCGACCACCTTCCAGGCCTTGATTAACAAACTGGTCCAAATGGACCAGATGGGCCATAGGCCGTCCTCTTCAAAGACAGATCTTCGGAATGAAAAGAGCAAAGGGAAAGCAACCTTCGTCGCCAATGCTCAACAACAGCCGAGTGACCCGAAACCGGTTGTTCGCCAAAGCAACCAACCAAGATCTCTCGAAGAAAAGTTGAGACGTCTTTACTCGTTCCCCCGGGATAAAACGAGGAGATTATTCGAACTGGCGTTGCGCAACAGGCTTATCGCTCTGCCGGATCCGAGACGCCCACTGCAATCGAGCGATGTCAACAATCCCAATTACTACCCTTACCACCGAATAGTGGGCCACCCAATCGAAGATTGCTACTTCTTTAAAAATTGGGTCGAAGACCAGTACCAACAGGGCAAGTTCGCGCTGTCTGAAAACTGGAAGATAAACCCGCCGCAGCAGCATACTCCTAAAAAGGTGGATACGCCAGGGGCATCATGATCATTTGTGGAAGAAGCTCCATGGGAAGTGGTCCTTTCAGCTAAAACTAAAAGAATGTTGAAGGATCTTCAAGCATGTCCGGCGATTAGGTGGAAAAGCCCGCTGGAGCATGAAATTATTAACGGAATGCTGAAACCGCGCCCAACGCCAAAAGTTGGTAACGATGGACAAAACCTCCAGGCCAAGCCTCCGAAGTCCTAAAAGAAAAAGAAGAAGGCCAAGAAGCCCGTCCAGCTTGATGGCAATTGTACGGGTCTGCAAAAATACATCGATGCACTAGAAGAATTCAACCAAGAGGCACGGACCCCAGTCACCCTAGAAGAGTTCTTCAAGCATGTTCTTGAGGACGGAAAAAATGACATTGATAATGGAGACGATTCTTCGGAAGAACCCGAGGATTATGTAGAGAGGTGCCACATAATCTGTCACTCATCGATAAATGTCAAAGAGGCTCCTGACGTAGAGAAACTGGGAGCAGATCCAGAACCAAAATTCATGGAACCGTCAGATGACCTCATCAACAAGCAGCTGAACGAAGCTCTTCAAAAGAGCAAAGCTGATCGAGAACGTGAAGCGACCATTTATGAAAAGGCCAAGCGTCGGTGTCAGGTCGAAAAAGCTCCGGTGATGTGAAGCCATAAAGTACCTCAACCGGACCAAAGTGTCCTTACCACCAGCAAGAGCAGAATCAAGATAAGGAAACAGTTCTCCAAAGCTCTGTCAATGGGAATGAAGCTGCCACCTTTCAAAGAAAATACTCCCGGGAGTACGTTCCCCGACGAAGCGAATGTACATCCGAACTACTGCTTATACCATCGGAAGGTCACGTACCCTATCGAAGAGTGCAATGCCGTCAAGAAGTGGTGGCAGGGATGTTGCCCATCGACAGCATTTCAAGCGAATGAAGCGCAAAGCTCGTTGGGAACAGAGAAGCGTGACAGACAAGCGGGAAGGAACGGCCGGTAACTGTTATGTGGTTGATGCCATCCTAACAAAAGGGAAGTCTCAAGTTTTTACCTTCGGGAGCAATTCGGATGAGGAAATGGCCCTCGGCCCTCTCTTCAAAGAATCCGCCTCTGGAAAAGAAGAAGAGATGAGGAACCGTGAGAACATTCAGCAGCGTAACCGTACGTTGCCTGAAAAGAATCTTGGACCCTCAAACAAAGGTGCGGGCAAAAGAGACAAAGGAAAGGAAAAAGTCCCTGAGGAGATTGCCCTCGATGATAGAGTCATCGAAGAGCTCACAGCCAAAGACCCTCCTAAGAAGAACAAGGTAGATTACAATGTCCTGACACATCTGAGGAAGATACCCTCACAATTAAGCATTTTAGATGCCCTTCTCCTGTCTAAAGAGGCACGAGATTCTCTGATCAAGGCGTTATAAGAGACTGACCAATTTCAAGCCTTCCTGGCGGAAGAAAAGATGAAGGACGAACTGGAAGAAGTCCACACGGCTGATATCACCTTCAGCGATGAAGACCTCCTTATCGGAATGTGCGAGCACAACCGTCCGCTGTATGTAACCGGGTACTGCCACGACATCAAGATAAGGAAGATTCTGGTTGACAACGAGTCTTCTGTCAACCTTCTCAATGCAAGAGTGTTGAAGGAGATTTGCATGAATGTTCAACACCTGGCTCGGGACAAAATTACTATCTCTGGGTTCGACTCGCAATCATCACAAATGCTCGGGTCTGTAATACTGACATTACGCTTCGGGGTGCTCGTCACTGACATCAAGTTCCATGTTATTGACGCCAAGACTTGCTACAACGCTTTGCTCGGCAGGCCTTGGTTACATGAGTACAATATCATCCCTTCTACACAACACCAGTGTATGAAGTACTTCAAGGATGGACTCGAGTACACAGTTACAGGGGAGCTGAACTTATTCTCCATAAATGAAGTCCGCAAATATGAAGATGCCAAGTACTTCTTACCGGATTTCGAAGACATGGAAAGATATCGCAAACCGGAGAATAAACAAAAAGCCATCGCCACTATCCCGATCTTTGGGAGCGATATCGAGGAGGACGAAGAGATGGTCTACTCGGGACAACCCCAAGGCAATAGGCCAGGACCGTCTACTCCTATTCTAGTCATTGGCAGTGACTCTGAGGACGAGACCAACACAGTGTTCTCCGTCCGCCCGTCAATACAGACCTTTGCTGGAGCTGATGTTCATACCATAATTTTGCATTATTATATTCCCCATTCTTATTCATTTTACAAATAAACAGGTGCTTTTGATCCATGTCTGCTACATAGTGGCAGGTTACAGGTTCTCGGAACAAAACAGTGAAAATGATGAAAAGATGATACAAAAGTGAGACTATGACCAGCAAATAGAGAATCTTTATCATGCCTACAGTTTGAAGAACAAACGAAGATCAATAAACAAGTTCACAAAGTACAAAGGCAGCGCAAAGATTCAAGACTTCAACACGAAGCGAACGGTAAAAGTCCACCACATTCTACACTGTGGAAATCTGGAAGAAACTAGAAGACATTCTGAAGAACCAAGTGAAGAAAAGCCAAGTAAAAAGCAACATAAAAATTACCAGAGAAATAGAAGCCAAAGAGCCTCCAAGATGGCCGCGGATTCGCGGCCAAACAGGGCTTTTGGCCGCGGATCCGCGGCCGTGCTAAGCACGTGTCGGTGCAAACTTTGACGGCGGCGGCGGCGCGTTGACTAGGCTTCTTAGGGTAATTTTGTAAATGCAGATAGGGATCAGATGTAACCCTAGGGTTTCTATAATCTATAAATAGGAACCCTACAGCTCTTTTTGGAGCATGCCTCTTCCTATACCTCTTTTTATTTATAAAATTCAGAGTTTCAATTCCTGTAATGTTTGAAGAGTGCATCAAATAAAAATTAAAGTAAGTCTTTCTTTTCTTGCCTCAGTTAATTTTCCTTTCTGCCCTAGTGATTTTATTTATCTGCCGTAGTTTAGCAATTTTATTTATCCTCCGTAGATTAGATAATTAGGTTATTAAAAACAAACTAAAAAATGTCTCTTTTTATCAATTCCCTAATGAGTGAGTAGTTCCTCACTTGTTAGGGTTGGGTTTGGGGAAGGTTTGAGAGATGAAAATCTCTCACCCCTTTCTTGCCCATCATACGTTTTCATAGGACTCCATGCATACATACACACACCGCTCACTACAACACCCTATCCCAAGAGGTAGCGGCGATACCGTAGTTAAAGATCGGTTGTGTATGTTTTCCATGGAGGTTAGGGTAAGAGTTAAGAAGGACGGACAAGGACCTAGAGGAAGAAACCTAGTTTCTTCCCGATGGTACTAATCTACTTTGTTAATTATTACCTTAACACCTAAACAGATCTTAATTAGGGCATAGAAAGCGGTGAGGAATATTGACCTTCCAAACTTAACCTAAACCTAACCCTAGCAAGATTTTAATCCTAATCAAACTCATTTCAGTTTTTAGTGATAAATCAATCCAACCCCAATTGGAATTAGCTCGTTAGAACAGATAGAAAATACACAAAATCCCTGTGGACCGACCCGTACTCACCGGCTAGCTACCAAGCGACGCCGTTCTTGATTGCAGTAAAAATTCTTTGATTCATCTTTTGAAAGCGCAAGCGCACAAAATCCCTCTCAAATCAGCTGACCAAAGTTTACAAATTACCATGGTTCCGCAGCGGCATTACAAAGAGCTTGATGCACTTGATACGTACAGCGTGCAAGAGCTGCAAACCTTCTACGTCCCTCCTAAGAAAAAGGGTGAGAAGGCGATCATTTTCTATCAATCCACGGAGACTAAGATGGAGAAAGAGGTATGGCACGGTGCTGAACCTGCGCTCGACAGACTTCAGCTAATCCGTCTTCCGAGATACTACGCAGAGGGACTAAAATGGCTATTAAGATGCCAAGACGTACCCTTCAGACAAACTGCTCGACAAGCCCAGTTCTATAACAAGATTTGGGACGTTCCTGGGACACAGCGGAAGATGCCCAATGAAAGAAAGGAGACGACTGGCCTTCGACACATTCGGTCTAAGAAACGGGAGCGATTCCATGGCTGCCATGTGATAAATAACTCCGATGGAGAAGCGAGTGCATTTCCAGATAGCATTGATGTCGAACCAGAGCGAGATCCCACCGTGAGGATACCAAGCCCGTCATTCGAAGAACAGATTGACAAGCTGATAAGAGAAGCGGGTCAAAAGGTTCGGGACGACCATAGCCGCGAAATAGAAATTTACGAGAAAGCCAGGATGCAGCGTATCATTCAATAGGCTACGGAAGGATAAGACGATGATGCCCTTCACCCTCAGCCCGATGTGCGCTCTCGCGGCAAGGAAAAGGTCCAACGGAGAAGCAATGACAAGATCAAGAATGGAGACGGCGTTCAAAGACAGCGAAGTGGATCTAAGAAGCCACGCGAGCGAGAAAAAGTCAGCTGGAACCCGTCTTTATGAAGAAGATGGGTCGAGAATAATCTTTCCTACAAGACAAGAAAAGGAAAATATTTAACCTTGTCATGAAGTATCAAATGACGAAACTCCCGGAGTCTCGATACCCCGAATAGATAAACGAGGTCCATCACCTAGATTATTGATCCTATCACCGAGTAGTGAGACGTCCTCTTGAAGACTGCTTCACCTTCAAAGACTGGGTTGAAGATCAGTATCAGCAAGGCATGTTTGCTCTATCCGACCGTTGGAGGGTAGCCCCACCACGAAAGCATGAGCCGAGAGCAACCTACACTGCGAGGGAAAGTCTAGATCAGCATCGAGCTTGGAAACGAGCTCGCACCTGCCATATGATAACATTCTCAAAGGAGGGAAAGCACGAGAATATGGACGACCTCTCCTAATGCTTCGCAAATGAAGATGAGAATGAGGTGATTTCAGAATTTCCACCGGCGCTAAAAGAGCTGGAAGATGGAATACACACCATAGCAGACAACCTGAGAAAAATCGACTTGGGGACGACAAACGAGCCAAGGCCAACGTTCGTCAGTGAGCTGCTGTCTGAGAAACAGGTGGCTACGTTAAAAGACATGCTTATGCAGTATAAAGATTGTTTCGCATGGAACTATTCCGAAATGCCAGGATTAGATCCAGAGATAGCTGTGCATAAACTGGCGATATCGCCGGATGTCAAGCCAATCAAACAAGCGCCAAGAAGAATGCGGCTCGAGCTTGAGATGTGTATCAATGCCGAAGTCAAGAAGCTAATCTACTCCGGCTTTATCCAAGAAGTTCAATACCCTGATTGGATCGCCAATATCGTACCAGTGATGAAGAAATATGGGACAGTACACATCTGCGTAGATTTTCAGGATCTCAACAAAGCTTGTCCGAAGGATGAATTCCCAGTGCCTGTTACTGAGATGATGATCGATAACGCATCCACCCATGAAGTCTTATCTTTCATGGACGGATCCTCAGGGTACAACCAAATCAAGATGCACCCTGAAGACCAAAAGCACACTGCATTCCGGACTCCGCTGGGCATATTTTGCTAGAAAGTGATGCCCTTCGGTCTAAAGAACGCTGGAGCCACCTACCAGAGGGCCATGACAAAGATCTTTGATGACCTCATACACGAGATTGTCGAATGTTATATTAACGACCTCTTGGTGAAAAGCAAATCGTACAAGGAGCACTGGGAGCACATGAAGATAGTGTTCCAGCGTCTTCGGCAATACGACCAGAAGATGAACCCTCTGAAATGCGCGTTTGGAGTATCCTCAGGCAAATTCCTGGGATTCATCGTACAACATCGAGGAATAAAAATAGAACCGTCAAAGATCAAGGCAATTATGGAAATGCCTTTGCCAAGAACTCTCAAGCAACTACGGCCTCTCTAAGGAAAGCCCTCGTATATCCGGCGGTTCATAGCTAACTTCTTTGGCAAATGTCGCCCCTACAGTCATCTAATGAAGAAGGGGACCCCGTTCGTTTGGGATCGTAAATGCCAAAGCGCACTGGATAAAATCAAGCAATATCTGCAGAACCCGCCGGTACTGACCGCTCCAGTCAAGGGAAAGCCCCTCATCCTGTACACAACGGCCCTTGAAGGTTATTTAGACGCGCTATGGGCACAAGAGAATGACCAGGGGAAGGAGAGAGCTTTCTATTATTTGAGTCGAGTTCTTCTGGGGGCAGAAAACAATTACTCCCTCATCGAAGAGCATTGCCTAGCACTGATCTTCACGGTGACGAAACTCCGACATTACGCCTTGGCACATGAGGTCCATCTCTTATCAAAGGTGGATCCTCTCAAATATTTGATTTCAAGAGCCATACTAACGAGGAGGCTTTCCAAATGGGCCTCCTCTTAATGGAGTTCTCGATAGCATATCGACCCTTCAAGGCAATAAAAGGCCAGGCCATCGCTTTTCGTTGAGCATCCGATACACACCGAATCTCCCTTAAACTGCGAATTGCCGGACGAATACGCGTTTGACGCAATCGATGGGGAGAAAGAAGGGAGTGATACCCGATGGTAACTCTACTTCGATGGGGAATCATCTATGAAGAGGCGGAAGCAAAGCACCCCCATAATCAAAGCCGGAGTAGGCCTTATCTTTGTGACTCCGCAAGGAGGGATAATGCGTTTTGCACTTTCCTTAACGGAGCCAAGAACAAACAACGAAGCGGAATATGAATCTTTGATAGCAGGTCTCAAGATTGCCATTGACATGGGAATCGAGAACCTCCTCATATATGGAGACTCCCAGCTGGTCATTAGCCAAGTAAATGGCCACTATCAGACGTTTAAGCCAGAGATGGTAGAATATGGCAAAAGAGTGCAACAATTGCTATCTTAAATCCCCTCATACGTCCTGGAAAGCATACCACGAGTGGAAAATAGCAAGGCAGATGCGTTAGTCAAACTCGCTAAAGAACTAGCTGACGAAAACCTTAATGACGTAAGGATCATTATGCAAAGCCGCCGGATTCTCATTCCAGCAGAAATGTCTCCGAAGTCGTCTGAAGAAAAAGAAGTGGCCGAACAAGAGGCATTCTAAGTAGAGGACGAAGAAAAGGCTAAGGATTGGAGAGAAGTCTTCATAGACTACTTCAAATCCCATCGAATGCCCGAAAATGCATCTTCAAGACATCAGCTCATGAAACGAGCTCTGTCTTTCGCCTTCGTCAATGATACTCTATATAAGAGATCATTCGACTGTTTGTGGTTAAGGTGTCTGGGGCCAGAAGAAGCAAGAAGAGTCGTCCAAGAAACTCTTGACGGACTCTGCGGTTCTCATCAGGCTGGGCCCAAGATGAAGTTGAAGATTAAGAGAATGGGCTAATATTGGCCCACGATGATTCAGGATTGCCTCAAATATGCGAAGCAGTGGCACTCGGGCCAAATTCACGGGGACTTCATTCACCAGCATCCAAATCTGCTACACCCAACACTGGCTAGCTGGCCGCTCGAAATGTGGGGACCGATATAATTGGGCCCATCGAACCGACTTCATCCAAGGGACATCGGTTCATACTAGCAACAACCGAGTACTTATCTAAGTGGGCAGAAGCAATACCGCTAAGAGAGGTGAAGACGGAGAACATCCTTCATTTCTTCAGGACACATGTCATCTACCGATTCGGCACTCCACGATGGATCATCTCGGATAATGGGCCGGCCTACAAAAGCCATAAGATCAGTCACTTCGCACAACAGAATAATATAGATTGGAGATATTCTTCAGTTTATAATCCCCGAGCTAACAGTCTAGCTGAGGCTTTCAACAAGACCTTGACAAAGATCATAAAGAAAACGGTGTCCAGAAATAAAAAAGACTGGCACGAGAGATTGCTTGAAGCTCTCTGGGCTTATCGGACCATGTTCAAGACGGCCACGAACACAACGCCATTTGCGTTAGTATTCGGCACGGAAACGGTGCTTCCCATGGAGATAGAGCTACCCTCTCTACGAGTGGTAGTTCGGTACGAACTGACGGATGAAGAAAATGCCCATTTTCGGCTTGAGGAGCTAGATGCCCTTGATGAAACTCGTCTTATGGCGCAGCAAATCCTAGAAGCTTACAAAGCAAGGATGACATGCTCATACGAATGATTGACTAGGCTGAGAACATTCCGCCAAGGCGAACTCGTGCTAGTGGTAAAAAGACCTATGATCCCCAATCATGCTAAACGGGGGAAATTCAAGCCGAACTATGAGGGCCCGTATATCATAGACAAGGTCTACCAAGGCGGGGCCTACTTGCTCATGGATATGCATGGCGAAAGACCCTTCAGGCCAATAAACGGTCGGTTCCTTAAGAAATACTACGCTTGACAAGTTACGGCTCAGGTTAATGATGGATGACGACGCTCGTGTCCGCTTGCTATCTTCCTGAGTCCAAACTCTATAAGTAATATACAGCTAAACCTCTCCTCAAAATCTCCTACGGACCGCAACGTCCTTAAACTAGTTGTGGACCGAGATGTCCTTAAACTAATAATGGACCGAGATGTCCTTAAACTAACAACGGACCGAAATGTCCCTAAACTAACAACGGACCGAGATGTTCTTAAACTAACAACGGACCGAGGTGTCCCTAAACTAACAACGGACCACAACGTCCTTAAACTAGCCGTGGACCGAGATGTCCTCAAACTAACAACGGACCGCAACGTCCTTAAACTAGCTATGGACCTAGATGTCCTTAAACTAACATTGGACCGAGATGTCTTTAAACTAACAACATCGTCTCTAACACGGCGATAGTGGAATACAAGTCCATAAGTCCCAGCGGTGAGGACTGCAACTCAAATCCTACCGGTAAACAAATGGGTCACATGTGGCTAAACTATTATCGAGAGTTTCATCATAAAAAAAAACGTTACGTCCACAAGCGAAATGGGCACGGATGAAAACCCGAAAGGGCTCCGTGAGTAAAAACAGTAGGACTGCAGGCGAGTTCGTGAAAACCCGAAAGGGCGCAGACTCGTAAAAAAAATTCATGAACACTTGCAAGGTCCTCTCGACCTTATAGAGAGAAAATACCCGCGTGAGATCCTTACGACTCACAAGGGAGCAACACACTTAGGGATCCCCATAATTCCTAAGGATAAATTACACTTACGAGATCCTCATGACTCGTAAGTAGAATCCCCCCTATGAGACTCTCATGGCTTATAGGATTCAAAAGTCTCAAGCTACAGGGATCTGAACCTGTTCTTAAGCCATCACACTCCCTAAGTTGCCCTATAAGTAGTTCAATATTGACCCTTGTATACAATCTACGGGCACAAATAAACGTTTCCCCCACCAAGTCCCACCAACAACGAGGAATGTCCTCATGTGGTGAACGACACTTGTAAGTCCTCTCGACTTATAAGGAGAAAACACTCTTGTAAGATCCTTACGACTTATAAGAGAACATACACTTAGAAATCCTCATGACTCCTTAGGAGAAAACACACCTACGAGATCCTCACGACTCGTGGGGAGAAACACCTTTATGAGACCCTTACGGATCATGAAGTCAAAAGCCTTAGTCGACAGGATCCTAACCCTGTTTTCTAAACCATCTTTATTTGAATCGACAAAGGCAGATGATGATTCGCTCCTGGCAATATCCCAGTTGTAGCGATACTGATGCCTAGATTGGTATCAAATTCCAAGTACTTTCACGGCAAATGATGACTCGCTCCTGGCAATATTCCAGTCGCAGCGATGCTGATACAAAAATTGGTGTCAGATCTCAAGTTCCATACTCGCAGCAAAAAATCAGTGAGCCAAAAATGCATATGAAATAGCCGAAATGATAGGACAACTCGCAACAAAAATCAGCGAGTAAAAATATGCATATAAAAATATCCGAAATGATTGGGCAACTCGCAATAAAAAGCAGCGAGTAAAGAAAAAGAAAAATAGCTGAAATGATTGGGCACCGCGAGAAAATAGAAGAAATGATTGGGTAATCACGACTTTCGCAATATAAAAGGTTGAAATGATAGAGCATCGCGGAAAGAAATAAAAAATGAAATGAAACTTTTGCCCTGCATATGAGATCACATCGACCCCTGTATACAATCCATAGGCACAAACGAAAAGGGAACCACATTGTCCCACCAGGCTTTGTCAAAGGGAAGCTAGATCTCAATGACTACATCTACAGCCTAGAAATCAACAACGACGTTCCTTCTCGTTCCAACCAGAAGCAAACGCTAAGACAGCAAAACGGAGCCACGGCAAAGTCCCCTAGTTCCAAATCTCGACGGTTCACAGACAGCCTAGAGACTACAAACGATGCCATGACAAATTCTTCTAGTTCCAAATCTCTACGGTTCACAGACAGACTAAAGACTACCTCGGAGCCACGACAAAGTCCCCTAGTTCCAAATCTCGACGGTTCACAGACAGCCTAGAGACTACCTCGGAGCCATGGCAAAGTCCCTAGTTCTAAGTCTCGACGGCAGTATCCACAGCCTAGAGATCAACAACAACGTTCTTCCTCTCCCCAGATGGATGCAGACGCGACATCAACAAACGGAGCCATGGCAAAGTCCTTTAGTTCCAAATCTCGATGGTTCATAGACAACCTAGAGACAACCTTGACATTCGTTGCAATATTACAGACATAATGTCAACAAATGAAGCCAAGGAAAATCCCTCACTTCAGGAACCACGTTGTACCACCGGACGTGCCGGAATCTGTTTACCGCCGAAAACGGGAGACGAAACCGCGTAGGTCGTCTTGCCTGAATTTAGGGGCAGATGCTATTTGGATTTATCCGTCCACCTCTCCGAAGATGCCAAGTTGATTTATGGCACCGCATTTCGGAGGTTTAGACAGATGCAACCATTGTAGCGGATTTCGTCAGTTCCCCCTCATTGTGAGGGGTTTATGATTGTGGGGATGCTCTTCTCTGCAGACGCAAGCCCCTACAGTTAATTACGTTACCACGTAGAGATAACCACTTTCTCCTGCTCCAGATGTTCACTTCATGTCGTGTGTGTTTGTTTTATTTTTGGCTGCCCGTGGATTGTATACGGAGACTAATTTGTGTTGTCGCCCGTAGGGCGTGAATTAGTCCAAATCTGTATTTTCTTAGATTTGAGTTTGGTTTGATTTACGGATCATTAATCTTATTTGAGATTAAGATCAACTTAAATGTTTGTTGAGGATACATTAGTCTAATTTTAGACTAAGATCTACTTAGCAGGGGTTTTGGATCATTCAGACCCAACAAAAAAGTATTTGGGCTCTATTGCTTTAGCTTAAGGATGTTACAATCCATAGATCACCATTTTTGGTATGAGGGTTTAGTTTAGGGACGTTGCGGTCCACAGTTAGTTTAAGGACATTACGGTCCATAGCTAGTTTAAGGACATTGCGGTCCATATTGGGATGGGCCCGTTAATTTGGGAGTACACTAAAGAGTTGTTGGTTATCGGGACCCACCACCTCTCTGAAGACGCTGAAGAATTACAACGACATTTATTAGAGGTGTGAGGAGATATACCCTTGAACTAATGTCCGTTGGAAGATCAACAGTCGTGTTTGGGACTGAGACCAATTTGGAAAATAGTGAGCACATGGGCTCGGTTGATCTGAATTAGGGACTTTTGTTCAACTTGGACTCAGCACACTTAGTCTTTAAATAAAGTGTTAAACACTTGTTTGGGCTCAGTCCTTTCTCTGTGCAAACAATGCCGAGCATTGATATGGGCTCTAACGCTCACCCTTTACTTTATTCTCTCTCTTATTTTTTGTTTTTATGGAGTGTTAAACACTCTTTATAGCGCCCACGTACGGAACACGTGAGGCGCTTGGCGCTGAGCACCAAGCATTGAGTGCTGAGCATTCTTTATTTGGGCAGCGCTCACGTGATGGGCACGTGAGGCGCTTGGCGCTGAGCGCCAAGCATTGAGTGCTGAGCACTCTTTATTTGGGCAGCGCCCACGTGATGGGCACGTGAGGCGCTTGGCGTTGAGCGCCAACTATTGAGTGCTAAGCACTCTTTATTGAGCAGCGCCCACGTAAGGGGCACGTGAGGCGCTTGGCGCTGTTTCTTTCTTTGTGCATTTTTCTGAAGATGTTCAATTCTCTGTTTTTACCTGGATTTTCAATCCCCAAGAACAAATTCGTCCCCATGAGAAATAATTCTCATTTGTGGGAGACTTGTCTCATGGATCTCGGATCCAGGGAAAAGAACTTTGTTCTTTATGAGGGTTAAACCCTCGGATATGCAGATGAGATACTATAATCTCTATTATCTTTATTTACCTTGAAGAAAGTTCTTCTTTCTTCTTCTCTCTTAAAACTTTTTTTTGCTTGCTATTTTTTTGAACTTGAATTTTATGGGGGGGGATTCTTCTGTACAAGACTTGAGGTCTTGGGGCCTTTATATAGTGGAGGCAAGTTTGTTGATTTAGTTAAAAAAATCTCTCATTGAGAGATTCTTAATTGATTTGGGGATTTTATCCACCGTTGGATCTTTGATCCAAAGACTTCTGATTTACAGAAGACATTTTTCTTGTTTTTAACAAGATTGGGAAAATATTTTCCCATACAAAGCTTATTCTGTAGCTTCGTGATTTTTAATCACCATTGGATCTTTAATCCAACAGTGCTCTGTTTTACAGAGCGTAATCTTTCTTGTTTAGAAAGATTGGGGAAATATTTTCCCATACAGAGCTGATTCTGTAGCTTGGTGATTTTTAATAACCATTGGATTTTTAATCTAACGGTGCTCTGTTTTACAGAGCGTAAGCTTTCTTGTTTAGAAATATTGGGAAAATATTTTCCCATACAGAGCTTATTCTGTAGATTGGTGATTTTTTAATCACCCTTGGATTTTTAATCTAACGGTGCTCTGTTTTACAGAGCGTAATCTTTCTTGTTTAGAAAAATTGGGGAAATATTTTCCCATATCCCACCGGGCGTGCCAGAATCTGTTTACCGCCGAAAACGGGAGACGGAACCGCGTAGGTCGTCTTGCCTGAATTTAGGGGCATATGCTATTTGGATTTATCCGTCCACCTCTCCGAAGATGCCAAGTTAATTTATGGCACCGTGTGTTGGAGGTTTAGACGGATGCGACCGTTATAGCAGACTTCGTCAGATTTCCCGTCGTTGTGAGGGGTTTTTGATTGTGGGGACGCTCTTCCCTGCAGGCGCAAGCCCCTGCAGTTAATTACGTTACCGCATCGCGGTAACCACTTTCTCCTGCTCCAGATGTTCATTTTATGTCGTGTGTGTTCATTTTATTTTTGGTTGCCTATGGATTGTATACGAATACTAATTTGTGTTGTCGCCCGTAGGGCGTGGATTAGTTCAAACCCGTATTTTCTTAGATTTGGGTTTGGTTTGATTTAAGGGTCGTTAATCTCGTTTGAGATTAAGATTAACTTAAATGTTTGTTGAGGATACGTTAGTCTAATTTTAGACTAAGATCTACTCAGCAGGGGTTTTGGATCATTCGGACCCAACAAAAGAGCATTTGGGCTCTATTGCTTTAATTTAAGGACGTTACAGTCCATAGATCACCATTTTTGGTATGAGGGTTTAGTTTAGGGACGTTGCGGTCCACAGCTAGTTTAAGGACATTACGGTCCATAGCCAAAATATTGCAGACACAATGTCATTTGAGTTGCCGTCAAGACCCTGAAGCTAGGAATCTTCTTTTGCTTCGTTTGTTGACATTGTGTCGGCAATATTGCAACGAATGTCGAGGTTGTCTCTGGGTTATCTGTGAACCATCGAGATTTAGAACTAGGGGACTAAAAGGTTTGTCTAGCACCCTATGAAGAGTTTTGAAGCATCACATGTCCAAAAGTTTGAATTTTGATGGTGCTAAACAAGCATGCAAAGGAATCGATCCCAGAAAATTAGGGTTACGAAAATTAAAGCGAACAAAACTAGGGTTTCGAGAATACAACCTTTGTAGCTCCCTTTCGCTGGACTCCTTGGTCTCTAGGGTGTTGAATGGAGGTCCTCTTGAAGTCCTCTTGCGTCTACGACGATCCACCCGGAGTTCCCCGTCCAAGCTCGCAACTTCGTAAAACCGAAGAGAACACTCTAAACAAGTTGGCTAAACTTGCATAGAATGATGTTGTGGTTTGGAATCTCACTTCAAAAACCTTTCTTTAAGTGTGTTTAACTCACTAGAAAAAACTAGAGAGCAAATGGTGAAGGAGGATGAAGATGGTGGCTTTTCTTTTTAGCAAGTGTAAAAGATAAATGATCACACCTCTTTACAAAAGAAATGAAATATAACCTTTTAGATTTTATTCCTTCTTACATCCAACCATGGTTAAGTGATGGAGAGTTTATTTAACTTGAGTTTTAAATGATAAAGAGAAGGATAACCCAAGGTTAGAGGTAGGTGAGCTTGGTTAGGTTAGAAGAAGAATGTAGAAGCTAGTAAAGATTATCCTTTTCTTTTCAATTTTGATTTAAATACAAAATCAAATAAAAATCCATTACTTAATCCATGGTGTGAGTCTTATATTTCCACCATTTCTATGTGCTAACAACCATGATAGATGGGTGTATGTATGTATGCATGTATGCACATCCACATGTGCATGAAACTAGAATGAAAGAAAGAAACACATGCATGCATGCATGCATCCATCAAATTCTAGAAAGGTTTCAAGTGAGAAAACTAATGGTTGGATGATAAATCAACACTTTATTTATCAATCCGGTCATATCTCATATGACCCCACCAAAAGCAGGCCACCCGATCAATGTTCGGTATCATATACGCACATTTTAATCGGGTGCATGCGCATATCTCATACGCGCACCACAACGTTTCGCCTGGACTGGGTAACTCCTTTGTGGGACTCTAAGACTCGTCAATACGCCGGCAGAGGGTGATGATCATATCAGGTACCCCCAAGCCGCAAGCGGTCAGCTAAACGTAACGGCCACCCGGGTATTGAGCGATCAGAAGAAAACAAGCGAACCTGCTACAACTCCCGTCGAGCCAACCGGCAACACTACCGTACAGTCCAGTCTCTTCGTCAGATATGCTGTATATCGAGCCTAGGGATAGTCACGTCGACCCCAATAACTCAATAAGTCGTGCCAGTGAATGGTCTATAACAGATCGAGAAACTACTGATAACACTTATCAGCAAATCTCAGCAGCCCTGGCCAGGGACTTACTGATATAACCAGTCGGGCACAGCACAACATCAACTCCCAATATCGGGAGAGACGAAACCCCTCCTATCGCTCATCGCCTTCGTGTGTCTCGGGACTGTACCCAACGGCCACCTGTTTGCACGACTCAGTAGAGCGGTGGTAGGGTGGCAATCAAAGTACAGTGGGAGAACACACAAGACTGCATGACGATCTCGGGTCTACAGACTAACCTGTACCAGTGTCACCTGAGAACTGCTATCCGACGATAGATATAATTCCATATAGGAGTTCTCGGTGAGTCCGTCCGGTGTACCCAGTCAGCACTGAGCACCCGTATATGATCTTGATGTCAAACATCGATGAATGTGGGAACATCCATCGCCCATCATATGAGTCTAGTATCATATACGCTAGTCTACTCTGGTATATCAATGCCCCGTCTCGATATACCTACGACTAGGGACTTTCCAGGATATGCTTATAGACTACAGATGTCCCACTAGTATGATCTCCATCATAATCAGAGTAGTCAAGCCGATATCTCAGGGCTTTATCAGCATGCATGAATGAATAAAAGCCTGATCAAATCAACATGTCAGATAAAGTAGAACCAGATAGCATACTATCATGTCGAGCAAGAATGCATACTGAATATATATACATGTATAGATACATCCACTATCACATAATGGCCTCTAGGGCATATATATCCAACAATCTCCCACTTGAACTAAGGCCAGTTATTGGCGTATCTCATACCCAACATCTCAAAAAGTCGCTCATGCTGCGGCTGAGGGAGGGCCTTGGTGAATGGATCCGCGGCGTTATTCTTTGTGTCTACCCTCCTAATCTCGATCTCGCGGATCAAATGAAAACGCCTCAGGATGTGTCTGGACCGCTGATGGGATCTGGGCTCCTTGGCTAACGCCATAGCCCCATTATTGTCACAATACAAAGGTATTGGATCAATAATGGTTGGAACTACTCCTAGCTCCGAGACGAACTTCTTCATCCAGACGGTTTCCTTGGCGGCATCATTTGCAGCAATGTACTCAGCTTCCATCGTAGAGTCTGCAACGGTATCTTGTTTGGAACTCTTCCAACTTACCGCCCCTCCATTGAGGGTAAATACAAACCCTGAGATAGATTTGCTGTCATCCTTATCGCTCTGGAAGCTCGAATCGGTAAAGGCCTCCATTTGGAGATCTGTATTACCATACACCAAGAACAATTCTTTAGTCCTTCGCAAGTACTTAAGAATGTTCTTCACAGCTGTCCAGTGGTTCTCCCCTGGGTTGGATTGATACCTGCTCACAACACTAAGTGCATAAGCTACATCTGGGCGTGTACATAACATCGCATACATTATAGACCCTACAGCCGAAGCATAAGGTATAATGCTCATGCGAGCTCTCTCTTCATCGGTCTTTGGACAAGAATCCTTGGAGAGAGTGACTCCATGGCAAGCGGGTAAGGCACCCCGCTTGGAGTCTTCCATACTAAACCTTTTTAGGATGGTGTTGATGTACTTGGTTTGGGACAATCCCAATAACTTTTTTGGATCTATCCCTATAGATCCTTATGCCCAGGATGTATGTGGCATCACCCAGGTCCTTCATGGAGAACCTTAGTGATAAGAATGATTTGACCGACTGTAGCATAGGAATATCATTTCCTATCAGAAGAATGTCATCCACGTACAATACGAGGAATGTGACAGCTCTTCCCACAGCCTTCTTATAAGCACAAGGTTCATCTGGATTTTTGATGAAATCAAACTCTTTGATAACATCATCGAAACAGATGTTCCAACTCCGAGATGCCTGCTTTAACCTATATATGGATTTAAGCAGCCTACATGCTTTCTCGCTGCTCCCACTGTCAATGAAGCCCTCTGGCTGATCCATATAAACGCATTCTTCTAAATCTCCATTTAGAAATGCTGTTTTAACGTCCATCTGCCAGATTTCATAGTCGTAGTGAGCAGCAATAGCAAGTAGGATCCGAATGGATTTAAGCATGGCTACGGGAGAAAAAGTTTCGTCATAGTCTAAACCTGGTCTTTGACAAAAATCTTTCGCCACAAGTCTTTCCTTATAGGTCTCCACCTGCCCATCCACACCAATCTTTCTTTTAAAGATCCATTTGCACCCTACAGGTTTTACCCCATGGGGTACAACGTCCAAAGTCCATACTTTGTTGGTGTACATAGACTCCATTTCGGATCTCATGGCATCCAGCCACTTCACAGAGTCACCACTCGTGATAGCTTGCTGAAAACTGGTAGGATCATCATCATCCATGATGCAATCTTCTCCGTTACCATCAATGAGGAAACCGTAGTACCTCTCCGGTGGGCGAGAAGTCCTACCAGACCTACGGAGTGGCCGAGGTTTTTCAGTTTCTGTTGCAACAGACGGTTCAACCAGATCGTCATTTGTAGTTTGTGTCTCTAGAACCTCTTCTAGATCCACCACCTTGCCATCATCTTTATCTGTGAAAAACTCTTTTTCTAAGAATGTGGCATACTGAGAAACAATCACTTTTTGTTCCTCTTTGTGGTAGAATAGATATCCATAAGAATTCTTTCGATATCCCATAAAATTACACATGACTGACCGTGTCTCGAGTTTGTCCGGATTCTGTTTTTTAACATAGGCCGGGCAACCCTAAATCTTAATTCTCTTAAGAGATGGTCTCTTCCCATGCCATATCTCATATGGCGTGGTAGACACGGATTTGGTTGGAACCCTGTTTAGCAGAAACGCTGCAGTCTCCAATGCATGTCCCCAAAACGAGACTGGTAACTCAGCGTCACTCATCATGGATCGGACCATATCTAATAGGTTCCTATTCCGTCGTTCTGACACACCGTTGTGCTGTGGTGTGTAAGGAGGAGTGAGCTGAGAGAGAATCCCATTCTCTTTTAGGAAGTTTGCAAATTCTGTACTGAGATACTCACCACCTCGATCTGATCGAAGCATCTTAATACTCAAGCCGGTTTGTTTTTCTACTTCTTGTTTATATTCAATGAATTTCTCGAAAGCTTCGGACTTATGACCGAATTTTGAGAAGTCGTCAGTGAATGTAATGAAGTATGAAAAACCGCCTCTAGCCTGTGTAGACATTGGCCCACATACATCACTATGTATGAGTCCCAGGAGCTGAGTAGCTCTTTCTCCGTGTCCAGTAAACGGAGTTTTGGTCATTTTACCCTTGATACAAGACTGGCAAGTCGCATAAGATTTATATTCAAAAGAGTTTAAATATCCATCTTTGTATAACTTGTTTAGTCTTGTTTCGTTAATATGACCAAGTCTACAATGCCAAAGAAAAGCTTCATTTAATTCTGAAAGTTTTCTTTTATTAGTGTGTTGTATACTGAAAACTGTGTGTTGATTTAGGACATATATTCCGTTATTAAGCGAACCATACCCAACCAACATTTGATTTAGGTGAATGTTCATTACATTGTTCTGCAGTACAAAATTATATCCTTCATTTTCCAACAAAGAAACAGATATTATATTACATAGCAAACTTGGTACAAAATAACATGGATTCAAAATCAAAATACATCCAGATGGCAACCCCAAGTGATACTCTCCCACTGCGACTGTATGTACATTGGAACCATTTCCAACGCGGAGAGTATGGTCACCTGTCTTCAAAACCTTGCTATTTCTCAGCCCCTGCATAGAATTGCAAATGTGAGAACCTGAACCGGTATCCAATACCCAGGAAGCAGAGTTTATAGAAAAACAGTTTTCAGTCACAAACGCACCTGAAGCAGAAGCATCACCATGCTTCTTCTTTAGACTTAAGTACTCCGTGCAGTTGCGCTTCCAATGTCCTGTCTTGTGGCAATGAAAACATCCGCCCTTCCCCGAGTCTCCAGCCTTGGACTTTCCCTTTCCCTTCACCTTTTTAACTCCGCCCTTAGGATTAGTGGGTTTCTTCTTTTTCTTTCCCTTGGCCTTAGCTTTCGGGTGAGAAGAAGAAGACTGTCCAATAGTCATAACGGGAGTTTTTTCTAACTTCATAGTGCTCTCTGCACTCATTAACATATTAAGGAGTTCAGGAAGTTCCTTCTCCATGCCATGCATGTTGAAGTTCACTATGAACTGAGCAAAGGTGGAGGGGAGGGACTGCAGAATAATATCTATATATTGTTCATTGTCCATTGTCCATCCAAGGTCCTCAAGCTCTTCTATAAGAGCTATCATCTTCAAAACATGGTCTCCTACTGGTGTGCCAGGGGCCATTCGCATCTGAAACAGTTTCTTTGATGCTTCGTATCGTAATACACGGGATTGCTCTCCATACAACTCCTTTGTATGGAGAAATATGGTTTGAATGTCCATATTCTCGTGCTGCTTTTGATGTGTATTGTCCATCGATGCAAGCGCGAGGCATTTGGCCGTGGCACAGTCAGCGTCCCATGTCTTGCGGACTTCAACGTCCGCAACTGAGGATTTTGGACCTGGGACGGGCGGGGCTGAAGCCGTGAGGACATATGATACTTTATCATAAGTCAAGGCGATTTTCAGATTCCTCAGCCAGTCTTTATAGTTGGTCCCATTCAGTTTGTTTTTATCTAGTAAAAGCTTGAGTCCAGTCATGGGTATCTGCCATTAAGAGAGAGAAAAGAATACACTCAGCGAAAGCCCTTGCATTGATCAGATTGGTTATTATCTTGTCTAATCGATGTTTCCCACTGCTTTTATCGAGTTTTTCTTTCAAAACTTAAAAAGAAAAACTAGCCAGGATTAATTACAGTCTACAACTTCGCTAACTGTTCAGCCAGGCCAGTGTCGGTACTTTGAGGGAGGTTCCCCGTGCTTTCGCACGGACCTAATTAGAGTAAACCTCGTTTTCCCAGAGGCGGAGCCCCGTTAACATCTTTCTAGACACCTAATGAGTTAGCTAATTGTAAACTGTAAAACTCTCCTAGGAGCAACTATTGCCCATAGTGGGATCGGGATCCAACCATCACATGGAAGGTATGCAATCTCATTGCAAATTTCAACTATTGAAATTCCCGATGTGGTTTTTACCCCTAGCACTTATGACCTTAACTATGGTCAACAAATCATAAGTACCAGTCAAGTTCTACCCGTCATTTCTTGATCAATTAGACCCACCCATATGACCCTTAACTATGGTCAACAAAGTCGCATGAATGTCCTAATTAATCTGCATCATATGCAGTGTAGGAAGACATCACTTAGCTACCGTACACTACGCCTTAACTAAAGTCAACAAACGTAGCACGAATACTAAGTACTCTACTTCCTAAAATGACGGAGGGCTGCGAATGATTTTTAAGAAAATCTTTAACGCTTTGAACTTGATATCGTTGTAGAATCAAACGGTTTTCAAAAGTAGTGGCTTGTGCTCCGCAGTTTTGAAATATAGCTTTTTCATAAAGAGCCGAGTGGTTTATTTTCTTTACATTAATCATATTAATGTAATCCCATCATTTAAGTCCTTAAGCCAATCACAGAAAAGAAACGAAAATAACACGTACGCTTATGCCATCCGCATTCGCCGCAATGTTCCGTTATGCACCGTTAGGTTACTTAACTAACGGCATACCGGGACGGGACTAGCACGGGTGTAAAACATAAGCAACGTCTACTATATATCATATATATAATATGTCATTCGTCTCAGATATCACAGAACACAGGCAACAGAAATATAGATATAACGTGAGATATACTAGGACGTCCGTATTTAGTATTTAGCCAGAATAGAAAATACAGATTCCACAGTCGCGATGAATAGCCAAGCCCACACCCTGGACCCCTACGAGAGCGGCAAGTGACCCTGCCAATTCTGGAGTTTAGGAGACCCGGTCTCGACTCCTCGAGATGGCCTCCCACTGAACCCCAGAACCCGGTCATCTGTGCTCCCCTCCTTGGGTCCATCCTAATGCGGAAAAGTAAATAATATACAACACTGGTGACACAACCTCAACCCGGAAGTGCCCCAAATAAAAGAATATTACATTACATTTGAATTTACATGAATGAAAATATAAAACTCTCATCTCACAAAAACCCCCCCGGCTATTCAATCGCGACAATCCTGCACATCATATCTCAGCAACATATAATATCACATATCATCAACGTAAGTAAGTATGCATACCCCAATTGTCGTTGACGTATAGCAACGAAACCGGCGATATCGGACATACTACACTTACGGTCACAGAAAAGAAAGTGTAAAACTACAATATTTGGAATCCACATTCTCTTTAGACATCATAAATGCGAAATATTACATATTTCGTATTTCATGCCTAAACTATATGAATTCCACATATTGTATCAAATACCAGATAAACAGACAGTATTAAAGTTTTCGAACGAACGATCAAGTACCCAAGATTCACTAAAGCTCAACACTTGAGCAGGGTTCAAAAAATCCGGAGTGTGACACAGTAGTAGCGGTCCAGCCGTAGAAGGGTCAAGCCAACGCCTCACATGTGGCACGCCGTACTGCCCCAAACCCTAAGGTTCAAAGGGCAGTTCAAGACGGTCACATAATCGAGTTAAGGTTTGTTGTCTTCTAGAGGGTCCACCACAAAAAGACTTGCACGTACCTCCAAAGTATTTAAACCCCGTGAATAGTGAGCAAATGACACTCGTTCAAACACTTTAATACTTTCTAATTTACCCGGAAAAGCAACGAAATGAAAATACCGATCGAATCTACGCGTCCAAAACCATCTCCAGAAAAAACAGTACTAT
This sequence comes from Agapanthus africanus, assembly GCA_030015575.1. NCBI lineage: Eukaryota > Viridiplantae > Streptophyta > Magnoliopsida > Asparagales > Amaryllidaceae > Agapanthus > Agapanthus africanus. The sequence goes on from JASDDO010000024.1 coordinate 156,390,471, forward strand.
ATTCAGATTAAACATACCTAAAACAGTATACTAGCAGACCTAGGAATTATGGTGCAATTTTCATAGCATAATGCCACTGTACGACCGCGGATCCGCGGCCTAAGCAAGGAATTGCCGCGGTTCCACGGCCATATGAACAGTTCACTGCATCGTTTTTCACCATTATTCTTAGTTTTCCCTGCTGTAATTTTTAAGCATGTTTAATTATGAAAAACATCAGAATTTAAAATTTGTCCAGAGAGGGTCCAAAAAATCGTATTTTTGTTCGATCGGGACTTTTACTTCGTAAAAGCGTCGTCTAATGTTCTAGGTTGTCTCTGATACCATTGAAAGGTTTGTCTAGCACCCTATGAAGAGTTTTGAAGCATCACATGTCCAAAAGTTTGAATTTTGATGGTGCTAAACAAGCATGCAAAGGAATCGATCCTAGAAAATTAGGGTTACGAAAATTAAAGCGAACAAAACTAGGGTTTCGAGACTACAGCCTTTGTAGCTCCCTTTCGCTGGACTCCTTGGTCTCTAGGGTGTTGAATGGAGGTTCTCTTGAAGTCCTCTTGCGTCTACGACGATCCACCCAGAGTTCCCCGTCCAAGCTCGCAACTTCGTAAAACCGAAGAGAACACTCTAAACAAGTTGGCTAAACTTGCATAGAATGAAGTTGTAGTTTGGAATCTCACTTCAAAAACCTTTCTTTAAGTGTGTTTAACTCACTAGAAAAAACTAGAGAGCAAATAGTGAAGGAGGATGAAGATGGTGGCTTTTCTTTTTAGCAAGTGTAAAAGATAAAAGATCACACCTCTTTAAAAAAGAAATGAAATATAACCTTTTATATTTTATTCCTTCTTACATCCAACCATGGTTAAGTGATGGAGAGTTTATTTAACTTGAGTTTTAAATGATAAAGAGAAGGATAACCCAAGGTTAGAGGTAGGTGAGCTTGGTTAGGTTAGAAGAAGAATGTAGAAGCTAGTAAAGATTATCCTTTTCTTTTCAATTTTGATTTAAATACAAAATCAAATAAAAATCCATTACTTAATCCATGGTGTGAGTCTTATATTGCCACCATTTCCATGTGCTAACAACCATGATAGATGGGTGTATGTATGTATGCATGTATGCACATCCACATGTGCATGAAACTAGAATGAAAGAAAGAAACACATGCATGCATGCATACATCCATCAAATTCTAGAAAGGTTTCAAGTGAGAAAACTAATGGTTGGATGATAAATCAACACTTGATTTATCAATCCGGTCATATCTCATATGACCCCACCAAAAGCAGGCCACCCGATCAATGTTCGGTATCATATACGCACATTTTAATCGGGTGCATGCGCATATCGCATACGCGCACCACAACGTTTCGCCTGGACTGGGTAACTCCTTTGTGGGACTCTAAGACTCGTCAATACGCCGGCAGAGGGTGATGATCATATCAGGTACCCCCAAGCCGCAAGCGGTCAGCTAAATGTAACGGCCACCCGGGTATTGAGCGATCAGAAGAAAACAAGCGAACCTGCTACAACTCCTGTCGAGCCAACCGGCAACACTACCGTACAGTCCGGTCTCTTCGTCAGATATGCTGTATATCGAGCCTAGGGATGGTCACGTCGTCCCCAATAACTCAATAAGTCGTGCCAGTGAATGGTCTATAACAGATCGAGAAACTACTGATAACACTTATCAGCAAATCTCAGCAGCCCTGGCCAGGGACTTACTGATATACCAGTCGGGCACAGCACAGCATCAACTCCCAATATCGGGAGAGACGAAACCCCTCCTATCGCTCATCGCCTTCGTGTGTCTCGGGACTGTACCCAATGGCCACCTGTTTGCACGACTCAGTAGAGCCGTGGTAGGGTGGCAATCAAAGTACAGCGGGAGAACACACAAGACTCCATGACGATCTCGGGTCTACAGACTAACCTGTACCAGTGTCACCTGAGAACTGCTATCCGACGATAGATATAATTCCATATAGGAGTTCTCGGTGAGTCCGTCCGGTGTACCCAGTTAGCACTGTGCACCCGTATATGATCTTGATGTCAAACATCGATGAATGTGGGAACATCCATCGCCCATCAGATGAGTCTAGTATCATATACGCTAGTCTACTCTGGTATATCAATGCCCCATCTCGATATACCTACGACTAGGGACTTTCCAGGATATGCTTATAGACTACAGATGTCCCACTAGTATGATCTCCATCATAATCAGAGTAGTCAAGCCGATATCCTCAGGGCTTTATCAGCATGCATGAATGAATAAAAGTATGATCAAATCAACATGTCAGATAAAGTAGAACCATATAGCATACTATCATGTCGAGCAAGAATGCATACTGAATATATATACATGTATAGATACATCCACTATCACATAATGGCCTCTAGGGCATATATATCCAACAGGGACTTTGCCATGGCTCCGTTTGTTGATGTCGCATCTGTATCCTGCTGGAGGGAGAAAGAACGCTGCTGTTGATCTCTAGGCTGTGAATGCTGCCGTCAAGACTTGGAATTAGGGACTCTGCCATGGCTCCGAGGTAGTCTCTAGGTTGTCCGTGAACCGTCGAGATTTGGAACAAGGTGACTTTGCCTTGAATCTGTTTTGTTGACGTCGTATCTGCTTCTCGTTGGAACGAGAAGGAACGTCATTGTTGATTTCTAGGATGTAGGTGTAGCCATCGAGATCTAGCTTTCCTTTGACGAAGCATGGTGGGACAATGTGGTTCCCTTTTCGTTTGTGCCCATGGATTGTATACAGGGGTCAATGTGATCTCACCTGCAGGGCAGAAATTTCATTTCATTTTTTATTTCTTTCCGCGATACTCTATCATTCAGCTTTTTATATCGCGAAAGTCGCGATTGCCCAATCATTTCGGCTATTTTCTCGCAATGCCCAATCATTTCGGCCATTTTTCTTTTTCTTTACTCGCTACTTTTTATTGCGAGTTGCCCAATCATTTCGGCTATTTTTATATGCATATATTTTACTCGCTGATTTTTGTTGCGAGTTTCCCTATCATTTCGGCTATTTCATATGCATTTTTGCTCGCTGATTTTTATTGCGAGTATAGAACTTGAGATCTGACACCAATTTTGGCATCAGCATCGCTGTGACTAGAATATTGCCAGGAGTAAATCATCATTTTCCGTAAAAGGGCTCGGAATTTGATACCAATCTTGGGCATCAACATCGCTACCACTGGAATGTTGCCAGGAGCGAATCATCATTTGCCTTTATCGATTCGAATAAATGTGGCTTAGCAAATAGGGTTAGGATTCTGTCGACAAAGGCTTTTTTGAGTTCATGAGCCGTAAGGGTCTCATAAAGGTGTTCCTCCCTAGGAGTCGTGAGGATCTCGTAGGTGTGTTTTCTCCTTAGGAGTCGTGAGGATTCCTAAGTGTGTGTTCTCTTATGAGTCGTAAGGATCTTATAAGAGTGTTTTTTCCTTATAAGTCGAGAGGACTTACAAGTGTCGTTCACCACATGAGGACATTCCTCATCATTGGTGGGACTTGGTGGGGAAAATGTTTATTTGTGCCCGTGGATTGTATACAAAGGCCAATGTTGGACCGTCTGTAGGGCAACTTGGGGAATGTAATGGCTTAAGAACAGGTTCAGGTCCCTGTATCTTAAGGCTTTTGAATCCTATGAGCCGTGATAGTCTCATAAAGGGGATTCTCCTTACGAGTCATGAGGATCTCGTAAGTGTAATTTCTCCTTAGGGATCGTGGGGATCTCTAAGTGTGTTGCTCCCTTGTGAGTCGTAAGGATCTCACGTAGGTATTTTCTCTTTACAAGGTCGGGAGGACCTTTCAAGTGTGCATGAAATTTTTTTTACGAGTCTGCGCCCTTTCGGGTATTCACGAACTCGCCGGCAGTCCTGCTGTTTTTGCTCACGGAGCCCTTTCGGGTTTCATCCGTGCCCATTTTGCTTGTGGACGTACCATTTTTTTTGCGATGAAACGCTCGAGAATAGTTTCACCGCATGTGACCCATTTGTTTGCCGGTGGGATTTGAGTTGCAGTCCTCACCGCTGGGACTTGTGGACTTGCATTCAACTATCGCCGTGTTTGAGGCGACATTGTTAGTTTACGGATATCTCGGTCCATTGTTAGTTTAAGGATATCTCAGTCCGTTGTTAGTTTAAGGACATCTCGGTCCATTGTTAGTTTAGGAAATCTCGGTCCGTTGTTAGTTTAAGGACATCTCAGTCCACAGCTAGTTTAAGGACGTTGCGGTCCATAGGGGATTTTGAGGCGAGGTTTCACTATATATTACTTATAGAGTTTGGACTCAGGAATATAGCGAGCGGACACGAGCGTCGTCATCCATCATTAACTTGAGCTGTAACTTGTTAAGCATGGTATTTCTTGAGGAACCAGCCGTTTATTGGCCTAAATGGTCTTTCGCCATGCATATCCATGAGCAAGTAGGCCTCGCCTTGGTAGACCTTGTCTATGATATACGGGCCCTCATAGTTCGGCTCGAATTTCCCTCATTTAGCACGATTGGGGCTCATAGGTCTTTTTACGACTAGCACGAGTTCTTCTTGGCGGAATATTCTCGACCTAGTCAATCTTTCGTATGAGCACGCCATCCTTGCTTTGTAAGCTTCTAGGTTTTGCTGCGCCATGAGACGAGTTTCATCAAGAGCGTCTAGCTCCTCAAGCCGAAGATGGGCATTTTCTTCATCCGTCAGTTCATACCGAACTGCCACTCGTAGAAAGTGTAGCTATATCTCCAAGGGAAGCACCGCTTCCGTGCCGAATACTAACGCAAATGGCATTGTGTTCGTGGCCGTCTTGAACGTGGTCCGATTAGCCCAGAGAGTTTCATGCAATCTCTCGTGCCGGTCATTTTTATATCTGGACACCGTTTTCTTTATGATCTTTGTCAAGGTCTTGTTGAAAGCCTCAGCTAGACCGTTAGCTCGGGGGTTATAAACTGAAGAATATCTCCAATCTATATTATGATGTTGTGTGAAGTGACTGATCTTATGGTTTCTATAGGCCGGCCCATTGTCCGAGATGATCCATCGCGGAGTGCCGAATCGGTAGATGACATGTGTCCTGAAGAAATGGAAGGTGTTCTCCGTCTTCACCTCTCTTTGCAGTATTGCTTCTGTCCACTTGGAGAAGTAATCGGTTATTGCTAGTATGAACCGATGTCCCTTGGATGAAGCCGGTTCGATGGGCCTAATTATATCGGTTCCCTACATTTCGAACGGCCAGCTAGCCAGCGTTGGGTGTAGCAGATTTGGATGCTGGTAGATGAAGTCCCCGTGAATTTGGCACGAGTGACACTGCTTCGCATATTTGAGGCAGTCCTGAATCATCGTGGGCCAGTAATAGCCCATTCTCTTGATCTTCAACTTCATCTTGGGCCCAGCCTGATGAGAACCGCAGAATCCGTCGTGAGTTTCTTAGACGACTCTCCTTGCTTCTTCTGGCCCCAGAAACCTTAACCACAAACAGTCGAATGATCTCTTATATAGAGTATCATTGACGAAGGCGAAAGACAGAGCTCGTTTCATGAGCTGATGTCTTGAAGATGCATTTTCGGGCATTCGATGGGATTTGAAGTAGTCTATGAAGACTTCTCTCCAATCCTTAGCCTTTTCTTCGTCCTCTACTTGGAATGCCGCTTGTTTGGCCGCTTCCTTTTCTTCAGACAACTTCGGAGACATTTCTGCTGGCGTGACAATCCGGCGGCTTTGCACAATGATCCTTACGTCATCGAGGTTTTCGTCGGTCAGTTCTTTAGAGAGTTTGACTAATGCATCTGCTTTGCTATTTTCCACTCATGGTATACTTTCCAGGACGTAGGAGGGGATGTGAGATAGCAATTGCTGCACTCTTTTTCTATATTCTACCAGCTCTGGCTTACACGTCTAATAGTCGCCATTTACTTGGCTAACGACCAGCAGGGAGTCTCCATATATAAGGAGGTTATCGATTCCCATGTCAATGGCAATCTCGAGACCTGCTATCAAAGCTTCATATTCCGCTTCGTTGTTTGTTCTTGGCTCCGTTAAGAAAAGGGCAAAACGCATTATCCCTCCTTGCGGAGTCACAAAGATAAGGCCTACTTCGGCTTTGATTATAGGGGTGCTTTGCTTCCGTCTCTTCATAGATGATTCCCCATCGAAGTAAAGTTCCCATCGGGTATCACTCCCTTCTTTCTCCCCGTCGATTGCGTCAAACGTGTATTCGTCCGGAAACTCGTAGTTTAAGGGAGAATTAGCTGGTATCGGATGCTCAACGAGAAAGTCAGCCTTTTATTGTCTTGAGGGGTCAATATACTATCGAGAACTCCATCAAGAGGAGGGCCCAATTGGCAAGCCTCCCCATTAGTATGGCTCTTGACATCAAATATTTGAGAGGATCCAGCTTTGATATGAGGTTGACATCATGTGCCAAAGCATAATGTCGGAGCTTCGTTACCGCGAAGATCAGTGCTAGGCAATGCTTTTTGATGGGGGAGTTATTGTTTTCTGCCCCGAGGAGAACTCGACTCAAATAGTAGAGAACTCTCTCCTTCCCCTGGTCGTTCTCTTGTACACATAGCGCTACTAAAGAACCTTCAAGGGTTGTTGTATACAGGATGAGGGGCTTTCCCTTGACTGGAGCGGTCAGTACCGGCGGGTTCTGCAGATATTTCTTGATTTCGTCCAGTGCGCTTTGGAATTTTCGATCCCAAACGAACGGGGTCCCTTCCTTCATTAGATGATTGTAAGGGCGGCATTTGCCAGAGAGGTTAGCTATGAACCGCCGGATAAACCCGAGCTTTCCTTGGAGAGACCTTAGTTGCTTGAGAGTTCTTGGCGAAGGCATTTCCATAATCGCCTTGATCTTTGACGGGTCTATTTCGATGCCTTGATGTCGTACGATGAATCCTAGGAATTTTCCTGAGAATACTCCAAGCGTGCATTTCAGAGGGTTCATCTTCAGGTTGTATTGTCGAAGGCGCTGGAACACTATCTTCAGATGCTCCCAGTGCTCCTCGTATGATTTGCTTTTCACCACGAGGTCATCAATATAACATTCTACAATCTCGTGTATGAGGTCATCAAAGATCTTTGTCATGGCCCTCTGGTAGGCGGCGCCAGCGTTCTTTAGACCGAAGGGCATCACTTTGTAGCAAAATATGCCTAGCGGAGTCCGGAAAGCAGTGTGCTTTTGGTCTTTAGGGTGCATCTTGATTTAGTTGTACCCTGAGGATCCATCCATGAAGGAGAAGACTTCATGGGTGGATGTGTTATCGATCATCAGCTCGGTAACAGGCATTGGGAAGTCATCCTTCGGACAAGCTTTGTTGAGATCCCGAAAATCTACGCAGATGCATACTGTCCCATTTTCCTTCATTACCAGAACGATATTGGCGATCCAGTCAGGGTATTGAACTTCTTGTATAAAGCCGAAGTCGATTAGCTTCTTGACTTTGGCATTGATACTCATCTCAAGCTCGAGCCGCATTCTTCTTGGCACCTGTTTGACTGGCTTGACGTCCGACGATATCGCCAGTTTATGCACAGCTATCTCTGGATCTAATCCCGGCATTTCGGAATAGTTCCATGCGAAGCAGTCTTTATACTGCATAAGCATGTCTTTTAATGTAGCCACCTGTTTCTCAGACAGCAGCTCACTGACGAGCGTTGACCTTGGCTCGTTTGCCATCCCCAAGTCGATTTTTCTCAGATTGTCTACTGTGGTGTGTATTCCATCTTCCAGCTCTTTTGGCGCCGATGGAAATTCTAAAATCACCTCATTCTCATCTTCATTTGCGAAGCATTGGTAGAGGTCGTCCATATTCTCGTGCTTTCCCTCCTTTGAGAATGTTATCATATGGCAGGTGCGAGCTTGTTTCCAAGCTCGATGCTGATCTAGACTTTCCCTCGCAGTGTAGGTTGCTCTCGGCTCATACTTTCGTGGCGGGGCTACCCTCCAACTGTCGGATAGAGCAAACCTGACTTGCTGATACTGATCTTCAACCCAGTCTTTGAAGGTGAAGCAGTCTTCAAGAGGATGTCCCACTACTCGGTGATAGGAGCAATAATCCGGGTGATGGACCTCGTTTATGTGTTTGAGGTATCGAGACTCCCGGAGTGTCATCATTTGATGCTTCATGACAATGTTAAATATTTTCCTTGTCTTGTCTTGAGGGAAAGAGTATTCCCGACCCATCTTCTTCATAAAAGATGGGTTCCAACTGACTTTTTCCTGCTCGCGTGGCTTCTTGGATCCTCTTCGCTATCTTTGAACGCCGTCCCCATTCTTGATCTTGTCATTGCTTCTGCGTCGGACCTTTTCCTTGCCGCGAGAGCGCACAGCGGGCTGAGGATGAAGGGCATCGTCGTCTTCTCCTTCCGTAGGCTGTTGAATGATACACTGCGTCCTGGCTTTCTCTTATCAGCTTGTCAATCGGTTCTTCGAATGACGAGCTTGGTATCCTCACGGCAGGATCTCGCTCTAGTTCGACATCAAAGCTATCTAGAAATGCATTCGCTTCTCCGCTGGAGTTATTTATGACATGGAAGCCATGGAATCGCTCCCGTTTCTTGGACCGAACGTGTCCCAGGCCATTCGTCTCCATTCTTCCGTTGGGCATCTTCCGCTGAGTCCCGGGAACGTCCCAAATCTTTCATATAGAATTGGGCTTGTCGAGCAGTCTGTCTGAAGGGTACGCCTTGGCATCTTAATAGCCTTTTCAGTCCCTCTGCGTAGTATCTGGAAAGACGGATTAGTTGAAGTCTGTCGAGCGTAGGTTCAGCACCGTGCCATACTTCTTTCTTTATATTGGTCTCTGTGGATTGATAGAAAAGGATCGCTTTCTCACCCTTTTGCTAAGGAGGGACGTAGAAGGTTTGCAGCTCTTGCACGCTGTACGTATCAAGTGCATCAAGCTCTTTATAATGCAGCTGCGGAACTATGGTATTTTGTAAACTTTGGTCAGCTCCAGCAAAGGTCTGTATTGACGGGAGGACGGAGAACATTGTGTTGGCCTCGTCCTCAGAGTCACTGCCAAAGACTAGAATAGGAGTAGATGGTCCTGGCCTATGCCTTGGGGTTGTCCCGAGTAGACCATCTCTTCGTCCTCCTCGGTATCGCTCCTAAAGATCAGGATAGTGGCGATGGCTTTTTGTTTATTCTCCGGTTTGCGATATATTTCTATGTCTTCGAAGTCTGGTAAGAAGTACTTGACGTCTTCATATTTGCGGACTTCATTTACGGAGAATGGGTTCAGCTCCCCTATAACTGTGTACTCGAGGCCATCCTTGAAGTACTTCATACACTGATGTTGTGTAGAAGGGATGATGTTGTACTCATGTAACTAAGGCCTGCCGGGCAAAGCGTTATCGCATGTCTTGGCGTCAATAACATGGAACTTGATGTCAGTGAAGAGGTGCCCGAAGCATAATGTCAATATTACAGACTCGAGCGTTTGTGATGATTGGGAGTCAAAACCGGAGATGGTAATTTTATCCCGAGCTAGGTGCTGCACGTTCATGCAAATCTCCTTCAACACCCTTACATTGAGAAGGTTGAAGGAGGACCCGTTGTCGACCAGGATCTTCCCTATCTTGATATCATGACAATACCCAGTTACATACAGCGGATGGTTGTGCTCGCACGTTCCTAGAAGGAGGTCTTCATCGCTAAAGGTGATATCAGCCGTGTGGACTTCTTCCAGTTCGTTCTTCATCTTTTCTTCCGCCAGGAAGGTTTGAAACTGGTCGGGCTCTTGTAACGCCTTGATCAGAGAATCTCGTGCCTTTTTAGAAAGGAGAAGGGCATCCAAAATGCTTAATTGTTTGGGTATCTCCTTCAGATATGCCAGGACATTGTAATCCACCTTGTTCTTCTTGGGAGGGTCTTTGGCTGTGAGCTCTTCGACGACTCTATCATCGAGAGTAATTTCCTCAGGGACTTTTTCCTTCCCTTTGTCACTTTTGCCCGAACCTTTGTTTGAGGGTCCGAGATTCTTTTCAGGCAACGTATGGTAACACAGTTGAATGTTCTCAAGTTCCCCATCTCTTCTTCTTTTTCAGAGGTGGATTCCTTAAAGAGAGGTCTGAGGGCTATTTCTTCGTCAGAATCGCTCCCGAAGATAAGAACGTGAGATTTTGCTCTTGTCGCACCGGTACCAACCATATGACAGTTGCCAGCCATTCCTTCACGCTTGTTTGTCACGCTTGTCTGCTCCCGACGGGCTTTGCGCTTCATTTTCTTGAATCGTTGTCGATGGGCAACGTATCCCTGCCACCACTTCTTGAAGGCATTGCACTCTTCGGTAGGGTGGGTGACCTTCCAATAGTATAAGCAGCAGTTCGGATATGCATCCGGTTCGTCGGGGTACGTACTCCCGGAAGTATTTTCTTTGAAAGGTGGTAGCTTCATTCCTACTGACAGAGCTTTGGTGAATTGCTTTCTTATCTTGATTCTGCTCTTGTTGGTGGCAAGGGCACTTTGATCCGGTTGAGGTACTTTATGGCTTCTCATCACCGGAGCTTTTTCGACCTGATACCGAAGCTTGGCCTTTTCGTAAATGGACGATTCACGTTCTCGATCAGCTTTGCTCTTTTGAAGAGCTTCGTTCAGCAGCTTGTTGATGAGGTCATCTGACGGTTCCATGGATTTTGGTTCTAGATCTGCCCCCAGTTTCTCTACGTCAGGAGCCTCTTTGCCATTTATCGATAAGTGAGAGATCATGTGGCAACTCGCTACATAATCCTCGGGTTCTTCTGAAGAATCGTCTCCTTCATCAATGTCACTGTTTTCGTCCTCAAGAACATGCTTGAAGAACTCTTCCAGTGTGACTGGGGTCCGTCCTCTCGGTTTTATTCCTCCAATGCATCGATATATTTCTGCAGACCCGTACGATTGCCGTCGAGCTGGACGGGCTTCTTGGCCTTCTTATTTTTCTTTGAGGACTTCGGAGGCTTGGCCTGGAGGTTTTTTCCATCGTTACCAACTTTCGGCGTTGGGCGCGGTTTTAGCATCCCGTCAATAATCTCAGACTCCAGCGGGCTTTTCCACCTAACCGCCGGACATGCTTGAAGATCCTTCAGCATTCTTTTAGTTTTAGCTGAAAGAACCACTTCCCACGAAGCTTCTTCCACAAATGAGCATGATGCCCCCGGCGTATCCATCTTTTTAGGAGCGTGTTGCTGCGGCGGGTTTAACTTCCAGTTTTCGAACAACGTGAACTTGCCATGTTGGTACTGGTCTTCGACCCAGTTTTTAAAGTCGTAGCAATCTTCGTTTGGGGGGCCCACTATTCGGTGGTGGGGGCAGTAATTGGGATTGTTGACGTCGCTCGATTGCAGTGGGCGTCTCGGATCCGGCAGAGTGATGGGCCTGTTGCGCATCGCCAGTTCGAATAATCTCCTCGTTTTATCCTGGGGGAACGAGTAAAAACATCTCAACTTTTCTTCGAGGGATCTTGGTTTGTTGCTTTGGTGAACAACCGGTTTCGGGTCACTCGGCTGTTGTTGAGCGTTGGCGACGAAGGTTACTTTCTCTTTGCCCTTTTCATTTCGAAGATCTGTCTTTGAAAAGGACGGCCTATGGCCCATCTGGTCCATTTGGGACAGTTTGTCAATCAAGGCCTAGAAAGTGGTCGGCTTGAAGAACATCATAAATTGGGATATAGTTGCCTGAGGATCAAGGGTTCCCACGAACATGCCCACAACAGGAGCTTCTTCTATGCGCTGTTCACACTTTGACCAAAGGTTACGCCACCGTATTACGTATTGAACCCAGGTCTCTCCCGGTTTCACTCTAGCGTTGATTAATGTTGTGATAGAAGTGCGCTCGCTTGCACTTGCGAACCGCAGTGTGAACAGTAGTTCCATCTCCCTAAATGTCTTGACAGAGTTATTTGGGAGCTCGGAGTACCATTCAAATGTCGTCTCCGACAAGCTGCCAACAAACTGGCAAAGCAACAGTTTATCATCGCCCCAGTATTACCACACAAAGCTCTGAATTGAGCAATGTACTGATGCGGATTGCTTGTCCCCTTATACACATGGAATTTGGGGATCGTATATCCTGGTGGGTACTTAATTTAGTCGTACCAGCCTGGATAAGGTCGCCGAGTTCTGACGACTTGTCCTGCCACTTCGTTCTCTTGATGAGCTCGTATTTGTTGAGCTATGTAGTCATCAAGGGTAGCTTTGGAGATCGTCTCCTCCCTAGCTGCTGATAAAGCCGGAGGAGGGTTTGATGTCTCCCCTCTGTCGTCTTTAATGATTATTAGAGGGTCTTCGGCCGGAGGATCTAGCTGGATGATCATCCCCATAATGTCTTGGAATAGAAGTGCCATTAGTTTTATATATTAGTCGCTTGTTCCGCGGCCTCTTTGTCTTTCTTTTCAAGAACCCTCCGTACGAATTCGGTGTCGGTCTCCTACTCTTGGCGTTGTTCCGACGATACTTCCGGGCTTTCTTTCTGCCCAGTAAGTGCGGCCATCCTTGTCAAAATCTCCTGGAGCTTTTGTTGTTGCTCATGAGCTTTCGTCACAGACCGTGTGAGTGGTCGATGACTCACGGAAGCACGACTATCCTCTTTTCCGGATGCCATGTAGACGGTATGCACAACCATGCTCCCAGACTTAGGGCGTTTGGGTCCACTGCCGGTATACACAACCATGCCCCCAGACTTGGGGCGTTTGGGTCCACTGCCTTTGAAATTTACCGCGGGCAGGGGGATCTTATCTGGCCTTCTCCTCTTATGGGAGGTCGGGGTTGAGGGGGCCATTGCGGCAGGCACCCATGCAGATGATACCTTTCGTGGTATGGTGGTTGGATGGTCCTCCTCTTTCCGTGCCTTCGTCTTCTTCAGCTGGCGAGAGTAATCTTTGTCAATTACAGAGTCTTGGACTTTCCGCCAAACTCTATGGTTCTTAGAGGAAAACCACTGAGGAGGCTGTTCCGGCTTCACCCGTGTGGTATTTTCGACAGGCGGAGGAGACTTCTTTTGTATGGCGGTTAGAGAGTTCTTGCGCACCCTCCTAAGTAGCTCGAAGCTGTTCCCAGTTGGAACAACAACGTCAGTTTCCACCGTTGGAGCTGGTGGGGTAAGTCCAGAAGGAGAATTGCCCCTAGCTTTCTTCACTCGGCACCAGTGGCGACATCGATCATGTCTTGCGGATGGGATCACCTCAGTTGTATAAGCGACCTCGTCATGCCCCTTGCTTTGATGAGAGGCTGCTGTTGGTGCCAACCTGTCGAAAACTGACATCCGTTGAGAGGGAACGTCTAACCTGTCGAAGACTGACTTTTGATAGGGGAAGCACTTGTAATGACCTCACCCGTAGCAGGAGTTGCAACGACCAGTCTTGCGAAGACCGATCCCTTAGCAGGAGAACCCCCTTTGACGACTTCGTCTACCGGAGCTGGAATGGCTATCCGCTTCGGGATAAACCCTTCAGGTATTGCAGGCCTCTTTACGGGCCCACTGGAGCCTTGGACCAGTATATTAAAGACTGAGGCGGTGGAATTGGTCGACCCATTGAGAGAGTCCGTGGTAGTTGCAAGCCGATCAAAGACCGACTTCTTTGGAGCCTCATGTGATGTCACTGAAGCATTGAAGCTCATTGGCGGGAGCATGGTCCCAAAGAAAAATCCAGTGGTGGCCTGAGTCACCTGCTCCACTGGCATCGCAAAGATGGAGGCCGCTTGGGGCCCATAAGTCGCTCATCCAACAGGGACGGAGTGGTAGTTGCTGTTGCAATTGGTGCAGTTGGAAGCCATCGGCATCATCTTCTCTTCTGCATAGAGCAAGACACCAAATCTTAGTACCTCGAATCCAGGGGCAACCATATTAAACCGTGATTCGTCCATGAACACGACACATGAAGTGTGGAGTGGAAATAGGAAAAGGTCCCACCGGGCGTGCCAGAATCTGTTTACCGCCGAAAACGGGAGACGGAACCGCGCATGTCGTCTTGCCTGAATTTGGGGGCAGATGCTATTTGGATTTATCCATTCACCTCTCCAAAGATGCCAAGTTGATTTATGGCACCGTGTGTCGGAGGTTCAGATGGATGCAGCCGTTGTAGCAGACTTCGTCAGATTCCCCCTCGTTATGACGGGTTTTTGATTGTGGGGACGCTCTTCCCTGCAAGCGCAAGCCTATGCAGTTAATTATGTTACCACATCGCAATAACCATTTTCTCCTACTCCAGATGTTCATTTCGTGTCGTGTTTTTTTTTTATTTTTGGTTGCCCGTGGATTGTATACGGAGACTAATTTGTGTTATCGCCCGTACAGCGTGGATTAGTCCAAATCCGTATTTTCTTAGATTTGGGTTTGGTTTGATTTAAGGATCGTTAATCTCGTTTGAGATTAAGATCAACTTAAATGTTTGTTTAGGATACGTTAGTCTAATTTTAGACTAAGATCTACTCAGCAGGGATTTTGGATCATTCAGACCGAACAAAAGAGTATTTGGGATCTATTGCTTTAGTTTAAGGACGTTACGGTCCATAGATCACCATTTTTGGTATGAGGGTTTAGTTTAGGGACGTTGCGGTACATAGCTAGTTTAAGGACATTGCGGTCCATAGCTAGTTTAAGGACGTTGCGGTCCATATTGGGATGTGCCTGTCAATTTAGGAGTACACTAAAGAGTTGTTGGTTATCGGGACCCACCACCTCTCTGAAGAAGCTGAAGAATTACAACGACATTTATCAGAGGTGTGAGGAGATGTACCCTTGAACTAATGTCCGTTAGTAGATCAATAGTCGTGTTTGGGACTGAGACCGATTTGGAAAATGGTGAGCACATCGGCTCGGTTGATCTGAATTAGGGACTTTTGGTCAACTTGGACTCAACCCACTTAGTCTTTGAATAAAGTGCTAAACACTTGTTTGTGGTCAGTCCTTTCTCTGTGCAAATAATGCTGAGTATTAATATGGGCTCACCCTTTACTTTATCCTCTCTTTTTTTGTTTTGTATGGAGTGTTAAACACTCTTTATGCCGCCTACGTATGGAACACGTAAGGCGCTGAGCGCCAAGCATTGAGTGCCGAGCACTCTTTATTTGGGCAGCGCCCACGTGATGGGCACGTGAGGCGCTTGGCGCTGAGCGCCAAGCATTGAGTGCTGAGCACTCTTTATTTGGGCAGCGCCCATGTGATGGGCACGTGAGGCGCTGAGCGCCAAGCATTGAGTGCTGAGCACTTTTTATTTGGGCAGCGCCCACGTGAGGGCCACGTGAGGCGCTTGGCGCTGAGCGCCAACTATTGAGTGCTAAGCACTCTTTATTTGAGCAGCGCCCACGTGAGGGGAACGTGAGGCGCTTGGCGCTATTTCTTTCTTTGTGCATTTTTCTGAAGATGTTCAATTCTCTGTTCTCCCCTGGATCTTCGATCCCCCAAGAACAAATTCGTCCCCATGAGAAATAAATTCTCATTTGTGGTAGACTTGTCTCATGGATCTCGGATCCAGGAGAAAGAACTATGTTCTTTATGAGGGTTAAACCCTTAGATATGCAGTTGAGATACTATGATCTCTATTATCTTTATTTACCTTGAAGAAACTTCTTCTTCCTTCTTCTTTCTTAAAACTTTTTTTTTGCTTGCTCTTTTTTTGAACTTGAAGTTTATGGGGGGTTCTTCTGTACAAGACTTGAGGTCTTGGGGCTTTTATATAGTGGAGGCGAGTTTGTTGATTTAGTTAAAGAAATCTCTCATCGAGGGATTCTTAATTGATTTGGGGATTTTATCCACCGTTGGATCTTTGATCCAAGGACTTCTGTTTTATAGAAGATATTTTTCTTGTTTTTAAAATGATTGGGAAAATATTTTCCATACAGAGCTTATTCTGTAGCTTCGTGATTTTTAATCACCATTGGATCTTTAATCCAACGGTGCTCTGTCTTACAGAGCGTAATCTTTCTTGTTTAGAAAGATTGGGGAAATATTTTCCTGTACAGAGTTTATTCTGTAGCTTGGTGATTTTTTATCACCCTTGGATTTTTAATCCAACGGTGCTCTATTTTACAGAGAGCTTTTCGTTCTGGTGCGGGCGCCCTCGTGCGAGGCACGTGAAGCATTGCCTTAGAGTTTTTAACTCTCGGCGCCGACGCCCTCGTGCAAGGCACGTGAGGCGCTGCCTCAGAGTTTTTAACTCTCGGCGCCTGCGCCCTCGTCCAAGGCACGTGAGGCACTGCTTCAGAGTTTTTAACTCATGGCGCCGACGCCCTCGTGGAAAACACATGAGGCGCTGCCTCAGAGTTTTTAACTCTTGGCACTGGCGCTCTCGTGCAAGTCACGTAAGGCAATGCCTCTGAGTTTTTAAGTCTTATTTAATAGATTTCTTTTTGTGCTTTGCACATTGGCGCCCGCGTGGGGAGTACTTGAGGCGCCATCATTGGATTTAATTCTATCCGAGGCAGTACCTATATGCTTTTGCATGTGGAGCTTTCCCTTTATTTTTATTTTTATTTTATTGTTATTATTTTATAAGGGAGCAATTTTTGAGCCAAAATTTTGGCGGGACAGTACGCATCTGCGTAGATTAGGGGCGCTTAGCACTCAATGCTTGGCACTCAGCGCCAAGCGCCTCACGTATTCTATACGTGGGTGCCATAAAGAGTGTTTAAGACTCCATAAAAAACAAAAGGCAAAGTAGTGGGCGGCATTTGTTCCCGCCAAAATCTTCGGCTAAGAGCTATTTTTTCCTGTTTACACCGGTTTAAATTTCGTTTACAGATATGTGTAAAATTGGGCTCATTCATATACGCACATGCACACATCAGAGGAAGAACAGGAGTTAGAAATGGAGCACTTGGTGGTCAACGACAAAAACAAAGTATTTAATCGAACATTTTATTCTACAGGAAATAGATCACCAAACATGGGATCGAAAGTATAAGGATTCACAAAACTATGGATAAAATTCTCTAACTCCCTCTCTGCCTTCTTCACCATGTCAAAGCGGCGATCTTCACGAGGAGTTGCTTCCCATCGGTCAGCACCGTGCCCATCAGCGAAGGCAGACATGATGGCCTGCTGAACTCGTATCTGGCTTAGCAGCTGAACAGAGCGATCCCTCAGAGCCGTGGTAATCAAAAGCGCCTCATGAAAGCACTCGATCTTGTCCTCCACTACGTCGAGTATCGCCGGAGCTATCTCCGCTGGGTGAGGGGGAATGTCATCGAGCACGGAGAAGAAGACCATCCGGAACCAAATGGAGCCGTTGGTGAGAGGAGATCCTCTACGAGTCAATAGCTCATACAACACCGTATCGCATTGGTCATCCGTAAGAGCAGGGTTCACTAAGCGTGCAGCAAAACGAGGAACAATTTCCTCAATAGGCACCTTCCATGGCTGCCGACGAGCATGTGGACGATTACAAGCCATAGCTCTTCTCTATTAAAATGATTCTCTGAAAGTGAGAGAGAAGAGAAGCATTGTTTCAGATTATGAAGGGAGACATTTAAGTCTAGGATATGTTGTGCATGATGGAACTATTTTCAAGAATTGGAAAAGAAAAGTTTGACTCAGGAAAAGCAAAGAAGGAAGGCGAAAAGACACCTTCAGTAAAGAGGCAGCGCCTCACGCATCTTGCACGAGGGCACCAGCGCCAAGAGTTAAAAACTCTGAGGTAGTGCTTCACGTGCTTTGCATGAGGGCGCCAGCGCCAAAAGTTAAAAACTCTGAGGCAGTGCCTCACGTGCCTTGCACGAGGGCGCCAGCGCCAGGAGTTAAAAAAAACTCTGAGGCAGCGCCTCACATGCCTTGCATGAGGGCGCCAGCGCCATGAGTTAAAAAAAACTCTGAGGCAGCGCCTCACGTGACTTGAACGAGGGCGCCAGCGTCAAGAGTTACAAACTATGAGGTAGCGTCTTACGTGTTCCACACGAGGGCGCCGGCACCAGAGCTAAAAGTTCTCTGCCGTTGGATCAAAGATCCAACGGAGATGATAAATTATCAAAATACAGAATTAAATTCTATTGAGGAAATATTCCTCAAATCTTTCTGAACGAGAAAGATTACTCTTTGTAAAACAGAGCACCGTTGGACTAAAAATCCAAGGGTGATTAAAAATCACCAAGCTACAGAATAAGCTCTGTATGGGAAAATATTTCCCCAATCTTTCTAAACAAGAAAGATTACGCTCTGTAAAACAGAGCACCGTTGGATTAAAAATCCAAGGGTGATTAAAAAATCACCAAGCTACAGAATAATCTCTGTATGGGAAAATATTTCCCCAATCTTTCTAAATAAGAAAGATTACGCTTTGTAAAACAGAGTACCGTTGGATTAAAAATCCAATGGTGATTAAAAATCACCAAGCTACAGAATCAGCTCTGTATGGGAAAATATTTCCCCAATCTTTCTAAACAAGAAATATTACGCTCTGTAAAACAGAGCACCGTTGGATTAAAAATCCAATGGTGATTAAAAATCACCAAGCTACAGAATCAGCTCTGTATGGGAAAATATTTTCTCAATCTTTCTAAACAAGAAATATTACGCTCTGTAAAACAGAGCACCGTTGGATTAAAGATCCAATAGTGATTAAAAATCACCAAGCTACAGAATAAGCTCTGTATGGGAAAATATATTACCAATCTTATTAAAAACAAGAAAAATTTCTTCTGTAAAACAGAAGTTTTTGGATCAAAGATCCAACGGTGGATAAAATCCCCAAATCAATTAAAATCTCTCAACGAGAGATTTCTTTAACTAAATCAACAAACTTGCCTCCACTATATAAAGGCCCCAAGTCCTCAAGTCTTGTACGGAAGAACCCTCCCCCCCATAAACTTCAAGTTCAAAAAAAAGAGAGAGCAAAAAAAGGTTTAAGAGAGAAGAAGGAAGAAGAACTTTCTTCAAGGTAAATAAAGATAATAGAGATCATAGGATCTCATCTGCATATCCGAGGGTTTAACCCACATAAAGAACATAGTTCTTTCCCCTGGATCCGAGATCTATGAGACAAGTCTCTCACAAAAGAGAATTTAATTCTCATGGGGACGAATTTGTTCTTGGGGATCGAAGATCCAGGGGAGAACAGAGAATTGAACATCTTCAGAAAAATGCACAAAAAAAGAAACAACGCCTAGTGCCTTATGTGCCCCTCACGTGGGCGCTGCACAAATAAAGAGTGCTTAGCATTCAACAGTTGGCGCTCAGCGCCAAGCGCCTCACGTGGGCGTTGGTCAAATAAAGAGTGCTTAGAACTCAATAGTTGGCGCTCAACGCCAAGCGCCTCACATGCCCATCACGTGGGCGCTGCCCAAATAAAGAGTGCTCAGCACTCAATGCTTGGCACTCATCGCCAAGCGTCACACGTGCCCATCACATAGGCGCAGCCCAAATAAAGAGTGCTCAACACTCAATGCTTGGCGCTCAGCGCCAAGCGCCTCACGTGTTTCGTACGTGGGCGCCATAAAGAGTGTTTAACACTCCATAAAAAACAAAAAAAGAGAGAGGATAAAGTAAAGGGTGAGCGTCAGAGCCCATATCAATGCTCAACATTGTTTGCACAGAAAAGGGACTGACCCCAAACAAGTGTTTAACACTTTATTCAAAGACTAAGTGGGCTGAGTCCAAGTTGACCAAAAGTGCCTAATTCAGATCAACCGAGCCCATGGGTTCACCGTTTTCCAAATTGGTCTCAGTCCTAAACATAACTATTGATCTTCCAATGGACATTGGTTCAAGCGTACATCTCCTCACACCTCTGATAAATGTCGTTGTAATTCTTCAGCGTCTTCAGAGAGGTGGTGGGTCCCGATAACCAACAACTCTTTAGTGTACTCCCAAATTGACGGGCACATCCCAATATGGACCGCAATGTCCTTAAACTAGCTATGGACCGTAATGTCCTTAAACTAGCTGTGGACCGCAACGTCCCTAAACTAAACCCTCATACCAAAAAATGGTGATCTATGGACCGTAACGTCCTTAAATTAAAGCAATAGAGCCCAAATGCTCTTTTGTTGGGTCTGAATGATCCAAAACCCCTCCTGAGTAGATCTTAGTCTAAAATTAGACTAACGTATTCTCAACAAACATTTAAATTGATCTTAATCTCAAACAAGATTAACAATGCTTAAATCAAACCAAACTCAAATCTAAGAAAATACGGATTTGAACTAATCCACGCCCTAAGGGCGACAACATAAATTAGTCTCCGTATACAATTCACGGGTAACCAAAAATAAAACAAACACACACGACACGAAGTGAACATCTGGAGCAGGAGAAAGTGGTTACCGCGATGCGATAACGTAGTTAACTGCATGGGCTTGCGCCTGCAGGGAAGAGCATTCCCACAATCAAAAATCCCTCACAACGAGGGGGAATCTGACAAAGTCTGCCACAACGGTGTTCCCCTCCGAATGGCGGCGCACAGGACCGTGATGCCCTGACGCTGGGATTCGGGGCAGATGCTATTTGGTTTTATCCTTCCACCTCTCCGAAGATGCCAAGTTGATTTATGGCACCGTGTATCGAAGGTTTAGACGGATGCGGCCGATGTAGCAGACTTCGTCAGATTCCCCCTCGCTTGAGGGGTTTTTGATTGTGGGGATGCTCTTCCCTGCAGGCGCAAGCCCCTGTAGTTAATTATGCTACCGCATCGCGGTAACAACTTTCTCCTTCTCCAGAATTTCACTTCGTGTCATGTGTGTTTGTTTTGTTTGTGGTTGCCCGTGGATTGTATACGGAGACTGAGTAATGCCGTCGCCCGTAGGACGTGGATTAGTCCAAATCCGTATTTACTTAGATTTGGGTTTGGTGTTTTGGTTTAAAGATACGTTATTCGTATTGAGACTAAGATCGACTTAAACGTTTGTTAAGGATACGTTAGTCTGATTTGAGACTAAGATCAACTTAACGGGATCGTTTGGATCCGACAAAAGAGCATTTGGGGGCTCTATTGTTCCAGTTTAGGGATGTAGGGGTCCATATTCCAGTTTAGGTATGTAGGGGTCCATGTTCCAGTTTAGGGAAGTGGTGGTCTATCGCCAGTTTAGGGACGTGGTGGTCTATGTTCCAGTTTAGGGACGTGGTGGTCCATCATTAGTTTAAGGACGTTTCGGTCCGACATTAGTTTAAGGACGTTTCGGTCCATGTTCCAGTTTAGGGATGTGGTGGTCTATCGCCAGTTTAGGGACGTGGTGGTCTATGTTCCAGTTTAGGGACGTGGTGGTCCATCATTAGTTTAAGGACGTTTCGGTCCGACATTAGTTTAAGGACGTTTCGGTCCACGAGTTTAAGGACCCCGCAGTCCATATACGTGTGTGGTCGTCGGGACCCGTCACCTCTTTGACGTCGTTGAAGGATTACAACGACGGGTGTCAGAGGAGTTCGGAGATGTACCCTCGAACTGGAGGTAAATTGATTTAAGAGAGCAATCTTGCTCAGTCAATTTAATTTAAGAACTTACGGCCAAAATTGGGCTAAGTCCAGTTGAAAATGTTCAACATTTTATTTGCTTTTGCATTGCATTTCTTTTTATTTTTTATTTGGGCTTTTCCCAGAGCATCAATTTGTTTTGGGCTCTGCCCTTTTATTGATTTGCAATTTATTTTGGCCTGCTTGGTCTTTTTGATTTGGGCCTGGCCCTTTAGAAAATGCATTGCATTTTCAGGCGCTTTGCGCCAATCAGAGAGCGCAAGCGCTTTTAGTGTTGACACGTGTCGCGCAAGCGCAGTGCGCTGCGCTAATGCGCTGCGCCTGCGCTGCTGACACGTGGCGCGCTCTGGTGGCTTGCGCCAATCCAGGAGCGCAACAGCGCAGTTTGCAAGTGCAAGGCACTATGATTTAAGAATCTTTTAGATTCAAGAACCAATGGTTCATAAAAGAAGTGCAAAGCACTATTCGTTTCCTTGGTCTAATTTAGATCAAAGAAAAACAACTTTTTCTTTTTTATTTCAGGAACCAAAGGTTCATAAAAAGTGCAAAGCACTATTTTATTTTATTTTTATTGAAGATTATTGATCTTGTTTTTAGATCTATGATCTGTTCATAAGAGAACTTTCTCTTTTTTCTAAAGGTTTTTACCTTTTTGTTCTTGAGGAGTTTTTCAGAGTTCTCTTTTTTTCAGAAAAAATGTTGATGCTTTGAATTGAGGTCTGGGGTCTCTTTTATAGTGCCCATAAATTAGTTAGGTTTGTTAAAGAGATCTTTCTCTGAGTGATTTGGGGAATTTTCCCCACCGTTGGATCTTTGATCCAAGGGCTTCTGTTTTACAGAAGAAAATCTTCTTGTTTTAACAAGAACAGAAAAGATTTCTTTAGAATTTTAATTCTGTTGGGCGCAAATACTCCAGAGCGTGACACGTGTCGCGCAGCGCATCTGCGCTGACACGTGTCGCGCAGCGCACAACGCAGCGCAACTGCGCTGACACGTGTCGCGCAGCGCTCAGCGCAGCGCAACTGCGCTAGCGCATCTGCGCTGACACGTGTCGCGCAGCGCAGTGCTTGCGCAATTGAAGCGTTGCTTCCTTTAATTAAAGTTTGAATTTTAAACAGAGCCTTGCTCTGATTGGATGCGCTGCCTTGGGCACTGCGCCCCCCTGCGCTAACGTGTCTGATTTTGACACGTGGCGCTCTGCGCCCAGCGCAGGGGATCTGAAGCGTTGCTTCATTTATTTTAACTTTAATTTTCAAGACAGAGCTTTGCTCTGATTGGAGGAAAACAAAAGCATTGCCTCTTTTCCCTCCTTGGAATTTGAACAGAGCTTTGCTCTGATTAGGGTAAACAAATGCCCCCCCACCGTTGTGCTTACATGGCCTTAAATGTGAGCGCAGCGGTGGCCGAATTCCAAACGTCGCGGCAACTTTTGGAATTTGAAATAGCATTTGATGCCTATAAATAGGAACTTTGGTCCCTTAGATGATTTTCATCTTCACGATTTTACTTTCAGAACTCAGAGCCCTGCTCTCTTGTTTAAACACTTTTAAAAGTTCAAACTTTAGAGAATTTTTAGGTAAAAATATTAATTTTGATTAAATTAAATCAATTTTAAGAGCCTTGCTCTCAATAGATCCCTGATCTAAAGAAGATCCATTTAGGGTTTCACTTAGCAGAGCTTTGCTCTAAAAGGGTCTATAGAAGACTAAGGAGAGCCCTATTAGGGTTCCATTAATAGAGCTTTGCTCTCTGAAAGATCTTCCCTGTATTTTCTCATTTCATTAATGGAGCTTTGCTCCTTCCAAATCATTCAACAGAACTCCTATGAGTTTTTCATTGATCTTGGAGTTTAACGATGGCGTTTTATTCCTCGGTGTATTATATCATTTTGCTTAATCAGTTTTTCTGATAATTCTGTTGATCCTCTTTCACAGGAACAATGGACGCCCACATGTATGCTCTTAACGAGATCATCTCTTATGGGGACATCCGCCGACTTGGCCGCTCTCAAAATCGAGAGTTCACAAACGAGGAGTGTGCTGAAATAATGAGCCGCTTCGATGCGTACAATGGTCCTCTGCTTCCCCGGCGTTCCTCCCTACTTAAGCTTATCGTGGGAGCCATCTGGGAAGCGCTTCCCCTGTTCTGTTCCGGTGTGCCGCTTAGGGCGCTGGATGCCGCTGAGGATAAGGTGCACTCGGTGTACCTGTTGAACTTTATCTCAAAGAGACGGCGAGACAGTCTTATCGATCTCTTGCACGAGGTCTTTCAACAGTCTGCCATACTCGCTGCTTATCGGAGGGTGGAAGACATCAGGGGAGACCCTGACGCTTGTGCCCGCGAAAGGAAGCACACTAGGATGGTCAGCGAGGCTTGGAAAGTCATAGATAGGGTCGCTTTTGAATTCCTCAATCCATGCCCTGGATCTGAGGTTATTCCATTGTAACTTTCGTTTATTGTTTTTATGACTGTAAGAACTTCGGGCAATATTAATGGAATTTTTTTTATCCCAGCTTGTCTTTATTATATATCTTTTGTCCTGAGTCTTTTTGCCCATGCATGAATGAATGTGTCTTGAACGCTCGATCAAATGTAAATCGGATGCTCTTTCTGTTGCTTTTCCTCTTTCTCAGCATGTCTTCACAATTAGCAGGTAATAGAGTAAGCTTCTTGATTTCTTCACGAGATAGCGAGGGCTTAGGCCGCAGGTTCAGATCTGCTGCCTAAGACTTTTCAACTCTATGAGCCGTGAGGGTCTCATAGAGACTTTTCTCCCTACGGATCGAGAGGATCTCGTAGGTGGGTTTTCTCCTTAGGAATCGTAAGAATCCCTAAGCGTGTTTTCTCTTATAAGTCGCAAGGATCTTATAAGAGATTTTTCCCTCTTACGAGTCGAGAGGACTTGTAAGCGGTTGTTCCCCTCCTTGTCGAAGTTCGACGTTGGAGAGTGAGACCCGTGGATGGTATGCAAGAGACCGTTTTGGGCCAACTTGCGGGGTCCCAATGCTTAGGAAACAAGCTTCTTTTATGCCCACTTCCTAAGGCTTTATCTCACGAGTCGAGCCGCCTCGACAATTTTTTCACAAGTCGAGATGAATCGAGCGTTTCTCGCAAGAACATCTTAGCGTCGCATTTAACCTCTGCTCTTTACGACAGAAGCCCGTTAAGGTTGGTGGTACTTAGGGTTTTGGCCATCGTACCGTCGCATAAGCTGATATAGTCCTCGATAGGCAATCGTGCTGTTCGAGTAGCCCTGCGACTGCCGTGTCTCTGATCCCTTCGGGGGCTGGACAAGACGTCTTCAAGCAATCCTCCTTGGCAATTTGACCGTCGGAAGAGCAAGCGTTAGGAATTTGCCATGTCGCTTTTTACTTGAGGTTAGGCTTATTTTGGTGAGCCCCGATGAGTCCTAACCACTCCGCGCTGGTGTGGGGATGATCTCCGATAGTCTTTTGGGCTTTATGTGAGTTGCTGTCAAGACCCTAAAGCTAGGAATTTGGCCTTTGCTTCGTTTGTTGGTATTGCGTCTGCTGTATCGAGACGAATGTTGCGGTGGGAACTAGGGATTTTGCCGTGGCTCCATTTGTTTGATGACGTTGCGTCTGCTGTGTCGAGACGAACGTTGGGGTGACATCTCGTCTGCTGTATCGAGACGGACGTCGAGGTTGTCTCTAGGTTGCTGGTGAACCGTCGAGGTTTGGAACTAGGGATTTTGCCGTGGCTCCATTCGTTTGATGACGTTGCGTCTGAAGTGTCGAGATGAACGTTGGGGTGACATCTCGTCTACTGTATCGAGACGGACGTCGAGGTTATCTCTAGGTTGCTGGTGAACCGTCGAGGTTTGGAACTAGGGATTTTGCTGTGGCTCCATTCGTTTAATGACGTTGCGTCTGCTGTGTCGAGACGAACATTGGGGTGACATCTCGTCTACTGTATCGAGACAGACGTCGAGGTTGTCTCTAGGTTGCTGGTGAACCGTCGAGGTTTGGAACTAGGGATTTTGCCGTGGCTCCATTCGTTTGATGACGTTGCGTCTGCTGTGTCGAGACGAACGTTGGGGTGACATCTCGTCTACTGTATCGAGACGGACGTCGAGGTTGTCTCTAGGTTGCTGGTGAACCGTCGAGGTTTGGAACCAGGGATTTTGCCGTGGCTCCATTCGTTTAATGACGTTGTGTCTGCTGTGTCGAGACGAACATTGGGGTGACATCTCGTCTACTGTATCGAGACGGACGTCGAGGTTGTCTCTAGGTTGCTGGTGAACCGTCGAGGTTTGGAACTAGGGATTTTGCCGTGGCTCCATTCGTTTGATGACGTTGCGTCTGCTGTGTAGAGATGAACATTGGGGTGACATCTCGTCTACTGTATCGATACGGACGTCGAGGTTGTCTCTAGGTTGCTGGTGAACCGTCAAGGTTTGGAACTAGGGATTTTGCCGTGGCTCCATTCGTTTAATGACGTTGCGTCTGCTGTGTCGAGACGAACATTGGGGTGACATCTCGTCTGCTGTATCGAGACGGACATTGAGGTTGTCTTTAGGTTACTGGTGAACCGTCGAGGTTTGGAACTAGGGATTTTGCCGTGGCTCCATTCATTTAATGACGTTGCGTCTGCTGTGTCGAGACGAACATTGGGGTGACATCTCGTCTGCTGTATTGAGACGGACGTCGAGGTGGTGACCATTCTGTGCTGGTGCGAGATGATCTCCGATTGTCTTTCCGGTTTTATATGAGTTACCGTCAAGACGTCGAAGCTAGGAATGTGGCCTTCGCTTCGTTTGCTTTGGTGTGTCCAAATCCTGTTGGAGGAAGAACGCTGGGGTTGACATTTCGTCTGCTGTATCGAGACGAACGTCAAGGTGGTGACCACTCTGTGCTGGTGCGAGATGATCTCCGATTGTCTTTCCGGTTTTATGTGAGTTACCGTAAAGATGTTGAAGCTAGGAATGTGGCCTTTGCTTCGTTTGCTTTGTCACGTCTGAATCCCTGCTGGAGGAAGAACGCTGGGGTGACAACTTGTCTGCTGTATCGAAACGAACGTCGAGGAGGTGACCACTCCATGTAAGATGATCTCCGGTGGTCTTTCAGGCCTTATATGACTTGCCGTTAAGACCTTGAAGCCAGGAATTTGGCCTTAGCTTCATTTGCTCACACTGCGTCTGGTGTATTGAGATGAATGCTGAGGTGGAGCTGGGATTTTGCCGTCACTCCGCTTTGTTTCGACCATGGGGTCTTTTGTTAACTTTGCATGTACACCCTGCTGGACTGCGAAGGAACGTCGTTGTTGACATTGCGTCTGCTGTAACGAGACGAATGCTAAGGTGGAGTTGGGATTTTGCCGTTACTCCGCTTTGTTTCGACCGTGAGGTCTTTTGTTAACTTTGCATGTACACCCTGCTGGACTGCGAAGGAACGTCGTTTTTGACATTGCGTCTGCTGTAACGAGACGAATGCTAAGGTGGTGTTGGGATTTTGCCGTTACTCCGCTTTGTTTCGACCGTGAGGTCTTTTGTTGACGTTGCATCTGCCTCCAGCTGGACTGCGGAGGAACGCTGTTGTTGACATTGCGTTTACTGTATCGAGACGAATGCTGAGGTGAAGCTGGGATTTTGCCATCGCTCCACTTGTTTCGACCGTGAGGTCTTTTGTTAACTTTGCATGTACACCCTGCTGGACTGCGAAGGAACGCCGTTGTTGACATTGTGTCTGCTGTAACGAGACGAATGCTAAGGTGGAGTTGGGATTTTGCCGTTACTCCGCTTTGTTTCGACCGTGAGGTCTTTTGTTGACGTCATGTCTGCATCTAGTTGGAGTGAGGAGAAACGCCGTTGGTGATCTCTAAGTTGTCGATGTTGACGTCGAGACCCTGAAGCTCGGGATCTTCGTTTGCTTCATTTGTTGACATCGTGTCTGTAATATTGCGACAAATGTCGAGATTGTCTCTAGGTTGTCTATGAACCGTCGAGATTTGGCTTCTCTTTCTGATGGAGCCTGTTGGGAAGGTATGGTTCCCTCTTTATCTGTGCCCCTGGATTGTATACAGGGATCGGTGTGATTTCACCTGTAGGGCAAAAAGTTTCATTCTTTCATTTTTTTATTCTTTCCGCGATGCTCTATCATTTTAGCTTTTTATATCGTGAAAATCGCGATTGCCCAATCATTTCGGCTATTTTTTCTTTTTACTCGCTGCTTTTTATTGCGAGTTGCCTAATCATTTTGGCTATTTATTTTATTTTTACTTGCTGCTTTTTATTGCGAGTTGCCCAATCATTTCGGCTATTCTGCATGCATACCTTTACTTACTGCTTTTTATTGCAAGTTGCCCCATCATTTCGGCTATTTCGTATGCATGTGCGGCTTACTGGCCTTTCGCCGTAAACCTGAAATTGAACACCGATTTCGGCATCAACATCGCTACAACTGGGATATCGCCAGGAGCGAATCATCATTTGTCTCTGTCGTTGTCGAACAAAGGAGGCTTAGCGACCAGGGTTAGGGTCTTTTCGACTAAGGCTTTGACTTCATGAACCGTAAGGGTCTCACAAAGTTATTTCTTCCTACAAGTCGTGAGGATCTTATAGGTGTATTTTCTCCTTAGGAATCGTGAGGGTTCCTAAGCGTTTTGCTCCTCTGTAAGTCGTAAGGATCCTACAGGAGGGCTTTCTCCTTGTAAGTTGAGAGGATTTACAAGGGTTATTCATCGTGCGAACATATCCCTAATCTCGGATGGGACTTAGTTAGGGAAATGTTTACTCGCGCCGGTGGATTGTATACAAGGGTCAGTACCGAGCCACTTGTAGGGCAATGTCGAAAGTTGTGGGGGTTGCTTAAGCACAGGTTTAGGTCTCTGTAACTTAAGACTTTCAAATCTTATGAGCCGTGAGGGTCCCATAAGAGAGTTCTCCTTACGAGTCGTGAGGATCTCGCAAGTGTATTTTCTCCTTAGGAATCGTGGGGACCCCTAAGTGTGTTGCTCCCTTGTGAGTCGTAAGGATCTCACGCGGGTGGTTTCTCCTTACAAGGTCGAGAGGACCCTATAAGTGTCTTTTAACGAGGTTGCGCCCTTTCGAGTTTTCACAAACACTCGCCGGTAGCCCTGCTGTTTTTACTCACGGAGCCCTTTCGGGTTTTCATCCGTGCCCATTTCGCTTATGGACATACCATTTTTTTTTATTCTTTTTATTTTCTTCTTCTTCTTTTTTTTAACGAGGTCGCGCCCTTTCGGGTTTTCACGAACACTCGCCGGTAGCCCTGCTGTTTTTACTCACGGAGCCCTTTCGGGTTTTCATCCGTGCCCTTTTTGCTTATGGACATACCTTTTTTTAATTATATTTTTCTTTATTTATATTTTTTTTATTCACCTCGTCAGCCTAAGGATGCTGCGGTATTAGTTTAAGGACGTTTCGGTCCTTTGCAAGTTTTAGGACATTGCGGTCCATCATTAGTTTAAAGACGTTTCGGTCCGGGGTCGCCGTATTTGAGGAGAATATCTAGTTTATTGACTTTTCGGTCTGTGGGGCTTTCCCTATGACTGACCATGATGCCCCCGGCGTATCCATCTTTCTCGGAACATGCGGTTGTGGCGGGTTCACCTTCCAATTTTCCGACAACGCGAACTTGCCTTGTTGGTATTGGTCTTCAACCCAGTTCTTGAAGACGTAGCAATCCTCGATCAGATGACCTACCGTTTGATGGTAAGGGCAATAATTAGGATTATTAACATCGCCTATCCGCAACGGACGTTTTGGACTCGGCAGATTGATGAGTCTGTCGCACACTGCCAGCTCGAACAGTCCTCTTGTTTTATCTTGCGGAAACGAGTAAGGACGTTTCAACTTTTCCTGGAGGGGTTGCCGCTTGTTGCTTTGGCGAGCAATCGGTCTAGGGTCACTTAATTGTTGTTGAGCGCTGGCGATGAAGGCCGTTTTTTCTTTTTCTTTATCCCTTTTGTTCGCTCCGTTGTTTGCGGGGCCGGGATTTTTTCCGAGTAGCATGCGATTGCATGGCTGAAAGTTCTCGCAGCTCCTCAATTCCTTCATTTTTTAAATAGATTCCCCGAGGGAAGGGTTGGGGGTAGATTCTTCTTCAGAGTCGCTTCCAAAGGTGATAATTTGCGATACCTTAGAGTCGGCTATATGACAATCGTCGGCGGCTCTTTTGCGCTCATCTATCACATTTTTTTGACGTCTACAAGCTTCACATTTTGTCTTGTCGAAGTGTTGCTTTTGAGCGACATACCCTTGCCACCAACAGTTAAAGGATTCGCAGTCTTCAGTAGGATGTATGATCTTCTGATGATATAAACAGAAGTTAGGGTGCATCTCTACCTCAGCGAGAGTATTTTCTTCAAAGGGCGGTAGCTTCATTCCCACTGATAGAGCTTTGGCGAACCTTTTCCTCGTCTTGAATTTATTTTTATCCATAGTGGATGGCTTTTGATTTGACGGGAATGCCTTGGCTCTTTCAAGTATGGCCATTTCATGCTCTTGATTGGCTTTTGCTTTCAGATGAATTTCATTTAGGAAGGCATCGATCAACTCGTCTGATGGCTGTAGGATATCCGGCTCAGGATTCGCTATTGGTTTCTCAGCGCAAGGAGCCTCTTCAACGTCTTCCAGTGAGTGAGAAATCACATGACAAGTCGCTACGTAGTCCTCAGATTCATCTGATGAGTTTTCTCCATCGTTTTCATCCTTGACTAAAGAACAAGCTGCCCCCGGCGTGTCCGTCTTCTTTGGAGAGTGCGGCTGTGGTGGGTTCACCTTCCAGCTTTCAGACAGCGCGAACTTGCCTTGTAGGTATTGATCCTCGATCCATCCCTTAAAGATGAAACAATCCTCAATCGGGTGACTTACCGTTTGGTGGTAAGGGCAATAATTGGGATTATTAAGATCACCTGACTGCGACAGACGCTTTGGACTCGGCAGATTAATAAGTCTGTTGCGCACTGCCAGCTCGAACTGTCTTCTCGTTTTATTCTGAGGAAACGAGTAAGGACGTCCTAGCCACTCTTCGAGGGATGGGCGTGGACGCGCGTTGTTTTGGCGAACGACCGGATTTGAGTTGTTCGACTGTTGCTGAGCATTGGCGACGATGATCGCTTTCCCTTTTCCTTTCTCATTTCGGGGATCGGGTCTTGGAGGAGACGGTCCATGGCCCATCTGGTCCATTTGGGCTAATTTGTCGATCAAGGCCTGGAAGGTGGTCGGCCTGAAGAACATCATGAATTGCGAGATGGTCGCCTGTGGATCGAGAGTGCCCACAAACATGCCTACCGCAGGTGCCTCTTCTATGCGTTGTTCGCATTTCGACCATAGGTTTCGCCATCGTGTTGTGTATTGGACCCACGTTTCGCCAGGCCTTATTCTGGCATTTATTAGTGCTGTTATCGGGGTGCGTTCACTAGCACTCGCGAATCTTTGTGTAAACAGCAGTTCCATCTCCGCAAATATTTTGACAGAGTCGTTAGGTAGTTCTGAATACCATTCAAAGGCTGTTTCTGCTAAGCTGCCGACGAATTGGCGTAGCAACAACTTGTCATAACCTCCAGTATTGCCGCATAAGGCCCTGAATTGAGCGACATGCTGATGCGGATTCCCTATCCCTTTATATACGTGGAATTTAGGGATCGTATATCCCGGCGGGTAACTGATTTGGTCGTACCAGCTCGGATACGGTCGTCCGGTTCTAGCAATTTGCCCAGCAGCTTCATTCGCCTGATGAACTCGGATCTGCTGAGCTATATAATCGTCTAGCGCGGCCTTGGAAATGGTTTCATCTTTGGCTGCTGAAAGAGCCAGCGGAGGATTAGATGTCTTCCCTCCATCATCTTCAACAATGATTGGAGGGTCTTCAGCTGGAGGGTCTGGCTGTGACATCATCCCTACCATATCTTGGAAGAGGAGGGCCATTTTCTTTATGCTGGCTACTTGTTCCGCAGCCTCTTTATCCTTTTTCTCTAATATCCGGCGAAGAAACTCAGCGTCAGTTTCTTGTTCTTGACGCTCATCCGAGAACGTTTCAGAGCTTTCTTTTGGCCCAGTGAGTGCAGCCATTGTAGTCATCATTTCCTGAAGCTTTTGTTGTTGCTCCTGGGCTTTCGTCACGGATCGGGTGAGCGGTCGGTGGCCCGTAGAAGTGCGGCTTTCCTCCTTTCCAGAAGCCATATAAACAGTGTGCACCACCATGCCCCCAGATTTGGGGCGTTTGTGTTCAGCGCTTTTATGCTTCGCCATGTTCACAGGGGCTTTTTGCGGCCTCCTTTTCTTCTGAGTGATTGGAGTTAAGGGGGCCGTTGTAATGGGCACCTGGGTAACTATTGGTTTTTGTGGCTTGACGGAGTAATCCTTCTCTTGCCGAACCTTCATCTTTTTCCGTTGGCGGAGATAGTTTTCATCAATCACTGACTCCTGGACCTGTCGCCAGACTCTGTAAATTTTAGAGGACAGCCGTTGAGGGGGCTGTTCTAGCTTTTTCTATGGAGTACTCTTCGCAGCTGAAGGAGTTCGTTTCAACATTGCAGTAGAAGAGTTTCTGCACACCGTGTTCAGCAATTCAAAGCTGTTCCCGATTGGAACAGCAGTATCGATCCCCACCGTTGGAGCTGGAGGAGTAAATCCAGAGGGGAAGTTGCCCCCAGCCTTCTTTACTCGGCGCCAGTGGCAACGTCGAGCATGTCGTGCTAATGGAGTTGTTTCAGCTATAGGGGTGACCTCCTCATGCCCCCTGTGTTGGTCAGAATATGCTGGTACCAGCCTTTTAAAGATCGACGTCCGTTGAACGGGGACGGCCAACCTGTCAGAAGCGGACTTCCGAATATAGGAAGCAACCTTGGTGACTTCGCCAAGAACAGGAGCTGGGATGGCTATCCGCTTCGGGATAACGCCTTCTGGTATGGCAGGCTTCTTCATGGGCCCGATGGAGCTCTGGCCTAATCCATTAAAACCTGAAGCAGTGGAGTTGGGTGACCTGTTGAGAGGGGTCGCGGCAGTGGTAAATCGATCGAAGACCGACTTCTTTGGAGCTTCTTGCAATGTCATTGGGGCATTGAAGCTTATTGGTGGGAGCATGGACCCAAAAAATAGTCCAGTGGTGGCTTGAGCCACCTGCTCCACCAGCATTTTGAAAAGGAAGGCCGCTTGGGGCCCATAAGTCACTCCTCCAGTAATGACGGAGCGGGAGTTGTTGCTGCAGGCGATGCAGTTCGAAGCCATCGATCTTTTGTTTTCTGCACGGAGCAAGACACCAAATCTTAGTACCTTGAATCCACAGGCAACCACAGTAAACCGCGATTAGTTCGCGAACACGACACACAAAGTGTGGAGTGGAAAGAGGAAAAGGTCCCACCGGGCGTGCCAGAATCTGTTCCCTTCCGAATGGCGGCGCACAGGACCGTGATGTCCTGACGCTGGGATTCGGGGCAGATGCTATTTGGTTTTATCCGTCCACCTCTCCGAAGATGCCAAGTTGATTTATGGCACCGTGTATCGGAGGTTTAGACGGATGCGGCCGATGTAGCAGACTTCGTCAGATTCCCCCTCGCTTGAAGGGTTTTTGATTGTGGGGAAGCTCTTCCCTGCAGGCGCAAGCCCCTGCAGTTAATTACGCTACCACATCGCGGTAACAACTTTCTCCTTCTCCAGAATTTCACTTCGTGTCGTGTGTGTTTGTTTTGTTTGTGGTTGCCCGTGGATTGTATACGGAGACTGAGTAATGCCGTCGCCCGTAGGACGTGGATTAGTCCAAATCCGTATTTACTTATATTTGGGTTTGGTGTTTTGGTTTAAGGATACGTTAGTCGTATTGAGACTAAGATCGACTTAAACGTTTGTTAAGGATACGTTAGTCTGATTTGAGACTAAGATCAACTTAACGGGATCGTTTGGATCCGACAAAAGAGCATTTGGGGGCTCTATTGTTCCAGTTTAGGGATGTAGGGGTCCATATTCTAGCTTAGGGATGTAGGGGTCCATGTTTCAGTTTAGGGACGTGGTGGTCTATCGCCAGTTTAGGGACGTGGTGGTCTATGTTCCAGTTTAGGGACGTGGTGGTCCATCATTAGTTTAAGGACGTTTCGGTCCGACATTAGTTTAAGGACGTTTCGGTCCATGTTCCAGTTTAGGGACGTGGTGGTCTATCGCCAGTTTAGGGACGTGGTGGTCTATGTTCCAGTTTAGGGACGTGGTGGTCCATCATTAGTTTAAGGACGTTTCGGTCCGACATTAGTTTAAGGACGTTTCGGTCCATGAGTTTAAGGACCCCGCAGTCCATATACGTGTGTGGTCGTCGGGACCCGTCACCTCTCTGACGTCGTTGAAGGATTACAACGACGGGTGTCAGAGGAGTTCGGAGATGTACCCTCGAACCGGAGGTAAATTGATTTAAGAGAGCAATCTTGCTCAGTCAATTTAATTTAAGGACTTACGGCCAAAATTGGGCTAAGTCCAGTTGAAAATGTTCAACATTTTATTTGTTTGTGCATTGCATTTCTTTTTATTTTTTATTTGGGCTTTGCCCAGAGCATCAATTTGTTTTGGGCTCTGCCCTTTTATTGCTTTGCAATTTATTTTGGCCTGCTTGGTCTTTTTGATTTGGGCCTGGCCCTTTAGAAAATGCATTGCATTTTCAGGCGCTTTGCGCCAATCGGAGAGCGCAAGCGCTTGTAGTGTTGACACGTGTCGCGCAAGCGCAGTGTGCTGCGCTAATGGGCTGCTGACACGCGGCGCGCTCTGGTTGCTTGCGCCAATCCAGGAGCGCAACAACGCGGTTTGCAAGTGCAAGGCACTATGATTTAAGAATCTTTTAGATTTAAGAACCAATGGTTCATAAAATAAGTGCAAAGCACTATTCGTTTCCTTGATCTAATTTAGATCAAAGAAAAACAAGTTTTTCTTTTTATTTCAGGAACCAAAGGTTCATAAAAAGTGCAAAGCACTATTTTATTTTATTTTTATTGAAGATCATTGATCTTGTTTTTAGATCTATGATCTGTTCATAAGAGAACTTTCTCTTTTTTCTAAAGGTTTTTACCTTTTTGTTCTTAAGGAGTTTTTCAGAGTTCTCTTTTTTTCAGAAAAAATGTTGATGCTTTGAATTGAGGTCTGGGGTCTCTTTTATAGTGCCCATAAATTAGTTAAGTTTGTTAAAGAGATCTTTCTCTGAGTGATTTGGGGAATTTTCCCCACCGTTGGATGTTTGATCCAAGGGCTTCTGTTTTACAGAAGAAAATCTTCTTGTTTTAACAAGAACAGAAAAGATTTCTTTAGAATTTTAATTCTGTTGGGCGCAAATGCTCCAGAGCGTGACATGTGTCACGCATCGCACAGCGCAGTGCATCTGCGCTGACACGTGTCGCGCAGCGCACTGCGCAGCGCAACTGCGCTAGCGCATCTGCGCTGACACGTGTCGTGCAGCGCTCAGCGCAGCGCAACTGCGCTGACACGTGTCGCGCAGCGCAGTGCTTGCGCAATTGAAGCGTTGCTTCCTTTAATTAAAGTTTGAATTTTAAACAGAGCCTTGCTCTGATTGGGTGCACTGCCTTGGGCGCTGCGCCCCCTGCGCTAACGTGTCTGATTTTGACACGTGGCGCTCTGTACCCAGCGCAGGGGATCTGAAGCGTTGCTTCATTTATTTTAACTTTAATTTTCAAGACAGAGCTTTGCTCTGATTGGAGGAAAACAAAAGCATTGCCTCTTTTCCCTCCTTGGAATTTGAACAGAGCTTTGCTCTGATTGGGGTAAACAAACGGTCGTATCCATCTAAACCTCCGACACACGGTGCCATAAATCAACTTGGCATCTTCGGAGAGGTGGATGGATAAATCCAAATAGTATCTGCCCCCAAATCCAGGCAAGACGACCTACGCGGTTCCGTCTCCCGTTTTTGGCGGTAAACAGATTCTGGCACGCCTGGTGGGACCTCTTCCTCTTTCCACTCCACACTTCGTGTGTCGTGTTCGCGAACGAATCGCGGTTTAATATGGTTGCTCCTGGATTCGAGGTACTAAGATTTGGTGTCTTGCTCCATGCAGAAAAGAAGATGACATTGATGGCTTCCAACTGCGCCAATTACAACAGCAACTACCACTCTATCCCTGTTGGAGGAGCGACTTATGAGCCCCAAGCGGCCTCCATCATTGCGATGCCAGTGGAGCAGGTGACTCAGGCCACCAGTGGATTTTTCTTTGGGATCATGCTCCCGCCAATGAGCTTCAATGCTTCAGTGACATCACATAAGTCTCCAAAGAAGTCGGTCTTCGATCGGCTTGCATCTCGACATTGGTTTAATATGCTTATTCCGACGATGCTCCCTTCGAGCATGCCAGAATCTGTTTACCGCCAAAAATGGGAGACGAAACTGCGTAGGTCGTCTTGCCTGAATTTGGGGGTAGATACTATTTTTATTTATCCGTCCACCTCTCCGAAGATGCCAAGTTGATTTATGGCACCATGTTTCGGAGGTTTACACGGAGGCGGCCATTGTAGCCGACTTCGTCAGATTCCCCCTCATTGTGAGGGGTTTTTGATTGTAGGGACGCTTTTCTCTGCAGGCGCAAGCCCCTGCAGTTAATTGCGTTACCGCATAGCGATAACCACTTTCTCCTGCTCCAGATGTTCACTTCATGTCGTATGTGTTTGTTTTATTTTTGGCTGCCCGTGAATTTTATATGGAGACTAATTTGTGTTGTCACCCGTAGGGCGTGGATTAGTCCAAATCTGTATTTTCTTAGATTTGGGTTTGGTTTGATTTAAGGATCGTCAATCTCATTTGAGATTAAGATCAACTTAAATGTTTGATGAGGATACGTTAGTCTAATTTTAGACTAGGATCTACTCAGCAGGGGTTTTGGATCATTCAGACCCAACAAAAGAGCATTTGGGATCTATTGCTTTAGTTTAAGGACATTACGGTCCATAAATCACCATTTTTGGTATGAGGGTTTAGTTTAGGGACGTTGCGGTCCACCGCTAGTTTAAGGACATTACGATTCATAACTAGTTTAAGGACATTGCGGTCTATATTGGGATGTGCCCGTCAATTTGGGAGTACACTAAAAAGTTGTTGGTTATTGGGACCCACCACCTCTCTGAAGACGCTGAAGAATTATAACGACATTTATCAGAGGTGTGAGGAGATGTACCCCTGAACCAATGTCCATTGGAAGATCAATAGTCGTGTTTGGGACTGAGACCAATTTGGAATATGTTGAGCACATGGGCTCGGTTGATCTGAATTAGGGACTTTTGGTCAACTTGGACTCAGCCTACTTAGTCTTTGAATAAAGTGTTAAACACTTGTTTGGGCTCAGTCCCTTATCTGTGCAAACAATGCTGAGCATTGATATGGGCTCTGATGCTCAACCTTTACTTTATCCTGTCTCTTTTTTTTGTTTTTTATGGAGTGTTAAACACTCTTTATGGCGCCCACGTACGGAACAAATGAGGCGCTTGGCGCTGAGCGCTAAGCATTGAGTGATGAACACTCTTTATTTGGGCAACGTCCATGTGATGGGCACGTGAGGCGCTTGGCGCTGATCGCCAAGCATTGAGTGCTGAGCACTCTTTATTTAGGCAGTGCCCACGTGATGGGCACGTGAGGCGCTTGGCGCTGAGCGCCAAGCATTGAGTGTTGAGCACTCTTTATTTGGGCAGCGCCCACATGAGGGGCTCGTGAGACGCTTGGCGCTGAGCGCTAACTATTGAGTGCTAAGCACTCTTTATTTGAGCAGCGCCCATGTGAGGGGCACGTGAGGCGCTTGGCTCTGTTTCTTTTTTTGTGCATTTTTCTGAAGATGTTCAATTCTCTGTTCTCCCCTGGATCTTCGATCCCCAAGAACAAATTCGTCCCCATGAGAAATAAATTCTTATTTGTGGGAGACTTGTCTCATGGATCTCGGATCCAGGGGAAAGAACTATGTTCTTTATGAGGGTTAAACCCTCGGATATGCAGATGAGATACTATGATCTGTATTATATTTATTTACCTTGAAGAAAGTTCTTCTTCCTTCTTCTCTCTTAAATCTTTTTTTTGCTTGCTCTTTTTTTGAACTTGAAGTTTATGGGGGGTTCTTTTGTACAAGACTTGAGGTCTTGGGGCCTTTATATAGTGGAGGTAAGTTTGTTGATTTAGTTAAAGAAATCTCTCATTGAGAGATTCTTAATTGATTTGGGGATTTTATCCACCGTTGGATTTTTGATCCAAGGATTTCTGTTTTACAGAAGATATTTTTCTTGTTTTTAACAAGATTGGGAAAATATTTTCCATACAGAGATTATTCTGTAGCTTCGTGATTTTTAATCACCATTGGATCTTTAATCCAACAGTGCTCTGTTTTACAGAGCGTAATCTTTCTTGTTTAGAAATATTGGGGAAATATTTTCCCATACAGAGCTTATTCTGTAGCTTGGTGATTTTTAATCACCCTTGGATTTTTAATCCAACGGTGCTCTGTTTTACAGAGCGTAATCTTTCTTGTTTAGAAAGATTTGAGGAATATTTCCTCAACAAAATTTAATTATGCACTCTGATGATTTATCATCTCCGCTGGATTTTTTTTTGATCTAATGGCTTTGTTTAACAGAGAGCTTTTAGTTCTGGCGCCGGCGCCCTCGTGCGAGGCATGTGATGCGCTGCCTAAGAGTTTTTAACTCTTGGCGCTGGCGTCCTCGTGCAAGGGACATGAGGCATTGCCTTAGAGTTTTTAACTCTCGACGCTGGCGCCTTCGTGCAAGGCACGCAAGGCGCTGCCTCAGTGTTTTTAACTCTTGTCACCGGCGCCCTCGTGCAAGGCACGTGAGGCATTTCCTCAGAGTTTTTAACTCTCGGCGCTGGCGCCCTCATGCAAGGCACGTGAGGCGCTGGCGCCTTCATGCAAGGCACGTGAGGCGCTGTTTCAGAGTTTTTAACTCATGGCGCTCTCGTGGAAAACACGTGAGGCCCTGCCTCAGGGTTTTGAACTCTTATTTAATAGATTTCTTTTTGTGCTTTGCACATTGGCGCTCGCGTGAGGAGCACGTGAGGCGCCATCATAGTATTTAATTCTATTCAAGATAGTGCCTATATGCTTTGCATGTGGAGCTTTCCATTTATTTTTATTTTTATTTTATTGTTATTATTTTATAAGGGAGCAAGTTTTGAGCCAAAATTTTGGAGGGAACAAATGTCCCCCACTACTTTGCCCACATAAGTATGTACGTGGGTGAAGTAGTGCAGAGTTATGCATGGCTATAGAATTGAGGGCTTAGGAGACAGATTTAGGGTCTTTGTAGCCTAAGAATTTTTTCATCTTCATGAGCCGTAAGGGTCTCAAGATGGTTTTTTCTCCCTACAAGTCGAGAGGATCTCGTAGTTGCAAATTCTCCCTGGAAATCGTGAGGATTTCTAAGTTTTCATCGCCTCCGTGAGTCATAAGGATCTCACTCGGGTATTTTTCCTTACGAATCGTGAGGACCCGTAAGTAGCTTCTTTATTTCATTAGCGAATGTGGCTTTGCCAAATGTGGCCTGTAGATAGTCCATCTTGACCACCTTGTAGGGCAGTGATGGCTTAGGAAACAGGTTTGGATTTTTCGCCTAAGACTTTTCAACTTCATGAGCCGTGAGGGTCTCATAAAGACTTTTCTCCCTACGAGTCGAGAGAATCCCGTAAGTGTATTTTCTCCTTAGGAATCGCAAGGATTCCTAAGTGTGTTTTCTCTTGAGAGTTATAAGGATCCCACAGGAGAATTTTCCCGCTTACAAGGCGAGAGGACTCGTAAGTGCTTGTTTCCCTCTTTGTCGATATTCGACTTCGGAGAGTGTGGTCCGTGAATAGTATGCAATAGTCCATCTTGGAGCTCTTTGCAGGGCATCGATGGCTTAGAAGACAGGTCTGGATCTGCCGCCTAAGGCTTTTCAACTTCATGAGCCGTGAGGGTCTCATAAAGACTTTTCTCCCTACGAGTCGAGAGGATCCCGTAGGCGTATTTTCTCCTTAGGAGTCATGAGGATTCCTAAGTGCGTTTTCTCTTGAGATTCCTAAGGATCTCACAGGAGAATTTTCTCGCTTACAAGTCGAGAGGACTCGTAAGTGGTTATTTCTCTCTTTGTCGATATTCGACTTCGGAGAGTGTGGCCCGTGAATAGTATGCAATAGTCTATCTTGAACCGATTTGCAGGGCCCCAGTGCGTAGAAAACAGGTCCTTATTCCCATTGCCTAAGGCTTTTCCCTACGAGTCAAGACGAATCGAGAAGTTCTCACAAGGACACTAATTTCCTTACGAGTCGAGACGAATTGAGAAGTTCTCGCAAGGATGTCCTACCGTTACACTTAACTCCTGCTAATATAAGTCTGTTAGGGTCTGTGGTACTAGGGTTTTATACCCGTCGTACCGCCGCGTTGGCCGGTGTATTCCTCGATACACAGTCTTGCTGTTCGAGTAGCCCCGCGACTGTCTTGTCTCTGATCCCTTTGGGGGCTGGACAAGACTGTTCCCGCCAAAATTTTGGCTCACAACCTGCTGCTCTCTTATAAAAAAAATAATAATAATAAAATAAAAAAATGAAGGGAAAAACTCCACATGCAAAGAATGTAACAAATGCCTCAAAACCAAGAGTTAAAACATTGTGAAGCAACACTTCAAATGCAGCGCCAAATGCGCTGCGCCTTAAACAGCGCACCACGTGCAAAGCACGTGTGCGCTAGCGCTAGGTGTGCTGCGCTCCAAGCACCGCACCACGTGTCAAGCACGGGTGCGCTAGCGCAAAGTGCGCTGCGCTCTGAGCAGCGCACCACATGCAAAGCACGGGTGCGCCAGCGCTGGAATTAAAAAATCCCCCACCCTTAGATCAAAAGATCTAATAATGATAAATCATTAATTAATCAGAATTAAAATTCTGTTATGGAAAGATTTTCTCAATATTTTTAAAAACAAGAAGATTGCCTTCAGTAAAACAGGAGCCCTAGGATCAAAGATCCAATGGTGGGGAAACATCCCCAAATCAATCAGAGAAAGATCTCTTTAACCGATTTAACAAATCAATTTGCCCTATATAAAGGCCCTAAGACTTCAAGTCGAAAATAGAGAAACCCCCCTACAAACTTTGAGAAAACTCAAAGAAAGAAAAGCAAGCTTTTAGCAAAAGAAGATCATTTCTTCAAGGTAAAGAACATGATTCTTGAACACAGAGATGAAATCATCTCATGAAAAGTAGAACTATCTTCTAATAAAAGATCATAGATCTACAAAAGACCAAGATCTTCGATAAAAAAAAAAGATCAAAAGATCTCATCATAAAAAAACAAAAAGAAGTATTTACTTCATTCACAGATCATTGATCTACAAAGGCAGCGCCTTTTTATAAATAAGAACTTTTGTTCTTGAATCTTGAGGCAAAGCCTCCTTTAAAAAGAACATAAACTTGTTCTCTGATCATAAATTTGATCAAATGCGCTTTGCACTATTGGAAAGTGCCTTGCACTCATGAACTGCGTTTTTGCGCTCCTTGGATCGGCGCTCAGCACCAAAACATGCCACATGTCAACCACGTATACAACTTGCGCTTTGCGCTTCTGAAACAGCGCACTGCGCTCATGGGCTGGCGCTCAGCGCCAAGCGTGCCACGTGTCACTCACTGGTGCGCCAACAAACTAGCGCAAAGTGCTCATAAACTGAAAGCGCAATGCGCTTATAAACTAGTGCTTAGCGCTAAGCGCGACATGTGTCCATTTCTCGTGCGCTACTTGGCAGAAGATCAATGCGCTCTTTAACTGGCACAAAGCGCCTGGCGCGCCACGTGGCGCACTGTCAGAACACACTTTGTTCTGATGAATGCTATGCATTCAATACAAGACAAAAAATGTGTCAGGATCTAATGCTTAGCATTATTAAAAAGGGCCAAGCCCAAATGAAGGCTCAATAGCCAGAACAATAAAATATTCAACATTTATTGGACTTAGCCCAAGATTGACCGTAAGTCCTCAACTCATATCAACTTAGCCCATATGCTCGTAAACCTTTTAACAGACTTAATCCCAAATTGGACTATAGATCTCCCAACCAAAATTGGTTCAAGGGCACATTTCTGAACTCCTCTGATATTTTTCGTTGTAATCCTTCAACGTCTTCATAGAGGTGACGGGTCCCGACAGCCATACATTCCACAGACTATGATGTCTTTAAACTGGACTGTGGGGTTCTTAAACCCATGGACTACGATGTCCTTAACCTGGACTATGGGGTCCTTAAACCCATAGACTACGATGTCCTTAACCTAGACTGTGGGGTCCTTAAACCCATGGACTACGATGTCCTTAACCTGGACTGTGGGGTCCTTAAGCCCATGGACTACGATGTCCTTAACCTCGGACTGTGGGGTCCCTTTAAACCTACGGATTATGATGTCCTTAACCTCGGACTGTGGGGTCCCTTTAAACCCATGGACTATGATGTCCTTAACCTTGGACCACCATGTCCCTAAACTAGAAATGGACCACCATGTTCTTAAACTGGTAATCGACCGCAATGTCCCTAAACTAAACAATAGAGTCCAAATGCTCTTTTGTTGGATCTAAACGATCCCGTTAAGTTGATCTTAGTCTAAAATTAGACTAACGTATCCTTAACTAACGTTTAAGTTGATCTTAGTCTCAAATGAGATTAACGTATCCTTAAACCCGAACCCCTAAACCCAAATCTAAGAAAATACGGATTTGGACTAATCCACGCCCTACGGGCGACAACATAAATTTGTCTCCGTATATAATCCACGGGCAACCACAAACAAAACAAACACCCACGATACGAAGTGACCATCTGGAGAAGGAGAAAGTTGTTACCGCGATGCAGTAGTGTAATTAACTGCAGGGACTTGCGCCTGCAGGGAAGAGCGTCCCCACAATCAAAAACCTCTCAAACGAGGGGGAATCTGATGAAGTCTGCTACATCGGCCGCATCCGTTTAAACCTTCGATACATGGTGTCATAAATCAACTTGGCATCTTCGGAGAGGTGGACGGATAGCACCAAATAGCATCTTCCCCCAGATTCAGGCAAGACGTTTGTCTTCCCGGTTTCCGGCGGTAAATAAAGACGTCTTCAAGTAATCTTCCAGGTGATATTACCGTCGAAAGAGCAAGCGTTAGGGATATTCCGTGTCGCTTTTTACTTGAGGTTAGGCTCAGTTTGGGAGCCCCGATGAGTCATGACCACTCCGCGCTGGTGTGGGATGATCTCCGATAGTCTTTTCAGGTCTCATTTGAGTTGCCTTCACCCTGGAGCCAAGCACTTACAAAGAAAAACAGAAGAAGGCAATGATTACTACTCATCAGGTAGAAGAAGACAAGCCAGAGGTAGTTCGAGAGTTCGACGACGTATTTCCTGAAGACATATCAGGTTTGCCTCTAGATCGAGCTCTTGAATTTGGAATTGATTTAGTACCTGGAGCACAACCGGTGATCAAAGCACCATATCGACTAAGTCCTGAAGGTTTGAAGGAGATCCGTACTCAATTGGACGAATTATTGAAGAAAGGATGGATTCATCTCAGCACTTCAAGTTGGGGGATCTCCAGTTTTGCTCGTGAAGAAGAAGGAAGATTCATACCGAATGTGTGTGTATTATAGAGCTCTGAACGAAGTAACTATAAAGAACAAGTATCCACTACCGTGCATCGACGATCTGTTCGATCTTCTAAGTGGGTCTTGCGTTTTCTCCAAGTTTGATCTTCGTTCGGGTTATCATCAGGTGAAGGTCAAAGAATCTGATATTCCTAAAACAACATTCAGAACTCGCTATGGACATTATGAATATCTCGTGATGCCATTTGGAGTGACCAACGCACCAACTATATTCATGAACCTAATAAATCAAGTTTTCCGGAAGTACTTAGACAGGTTTGTTGTCATTTTCATCGACGACATCCTGATGTATTCTAAGGGTCGAAAAGAACATGCTGAACACTTACGAATTGTCCTGAAGACTTTGCGGCATCATCAACTCTACGCCAAGTACAGCAAGTACGAGTTTTGGCTAGATCAGGTCGGATTTCTCGGACATATCATTTCAGACGAAGAAATCTCTGTAGATCCAGCTAAAATATCAGCAG
Organism: Agapanthus africanus; assembly: GCA_030015575.1. Taxonomy (NCBI): domain Eukaryota; kingdom Viridiplantae; phylum Streptophyta; class Magnoliopsida; order Asparagales; family Amaryllidaceae; genus Agapanthus; species Agapanthus africanus. The sequence continues at coordinate 156,433,945 of JASDDO010000024.1, forward strand.
TAAGAGAATGGCTGACACCAAAGACAATGAAGGACATTCGAGATTTCTTGGGTTTAGCAGGATATTATAGAAGATTCATTGAAGGATTTTCCAAGATTGCAACACCCCTGACTAAGCTTACACGTAAATATGAAGAATTCATGTGGTCAAAAGCATGCAAACGAGCTTTCGTAATTCTCAAGTTAAGATTGACATCAACACCTATCCTTGTCATACCGGACCAATCTGGAGGTTTCGTAGTGCATTGCGATGCATCCGGTATGGGATTAGGATGTGTTCTACATCAGCACGGCAAAGTTGTAGCTTATGTATCAAGACAACTGAAGGTTCATGAGCGCAACTATCCGACGCATGATCTGGAGTTGGCAGCCGTTATCTTTGCACTCAAGATTTGGCGCCATTATCTTCTTGGAGAACGGGTAGATATATACACAGACCACAAAAGTCTGAAGTATGTTTTTACTCAGAAAGAGTTGAATATGCGGCAGCGAAGATGGTTATAACATATGGCGGACTTCGACATCAACCTACAATATCATCCAGGAAAGGTAAATTTAGTACCTAATGCACTCAGTCGCCAACCACTATCATTGAATCTCACCGCATAGTGGAAGCTTCAACAAGATTTGCACCAGATGGAGATTGAAGTGGTCATGCTAGGTAACGTCTCAAGTTTGATGAACTTACAAGCTCAGTCTACTATTGTCAATCATATCAAAGCAGTTCAAGCAAGTGATGCCAAGTTGCAAAATATCAGAGAACAAGTAGAAAGTGGACTTAGAACAGACTTCATCATACATGAAGACGGATCTTTGAGATACGGTAGTAGATTGTGTGTACCATAAGGTTCTGTTCGGGAAGAATTGATGAAAGTAGCTCACAGCTCTCCCTACTCAGTACACCCTGGTGGTATAAAGATCTACGGCAACCTTACTGGTGGTATGGAATGAAGCATGAAGTAGCTAGAAGCGTCGCTAAATGTTTAGTGTGTCAGCAAGTAAAAGCTGAACATCACAGGACTGCTGGTTTACTTCAACCGTTACCTATTACAGAATGGAAGTGGCAACACATCACTATGGACTTCGTGACTGCTCTTTCTCGCAGCACGAAAGGTAACGATGTGGTATGGGTTATTGTGGATCGACTCACAAAGTCGGCTCACTTCATCCCTTTTTGAGTTGTCCAATCTACTGAGACATTAGCAAAGAAGTACATGGAAGTAAGTATGAATCTAAGTAAAGATTTTACTCTTCATAGTGTACTGTTTCTGATACCCATGAACTCATGCAGGAGATCGTGAGATTACATGGAGCACCGGTTTGCATTGTCTTCGATCGTGACACTAGATTCCAATCACAATTTTGGCAGAGTTTGCAAGCTAACTTGGGAACAAGTCTGAACTTTAGCACAGTTTATCATCCACAAGCAGATGGTCACTTTGAGCGAATGATTCAGATTCTTGAAGATATGCTAAGAGCATGTATGCTAGACTTTGGAGGATCATGGGAAGATCACCTACATCTTGTAGAGTTTTTATACAACGACAGCTACCAAGTAAGTATTGGAATGGCACCCTTTGCAACTCTTTATGGAAGGAAGTATCGATCACCATTAAGTTGGGACGACATCGGAGATAGAAAACTACTTGGACCTGAGATGATAGTGGTAATTGTCGATGTAGTTCGCACTATCAAGGAAATAATGGGTATAGCCCAAGACCGACAGAAGCACTGGGCTGATGCAAAGCGCCGTCACTTAGAGTTCCAACCGGAAGATCATGTATTTTTAAAGATCTCACCAAACCGTGGAGTGATTCTCTTTGGAAGGAGGGGTAAGCTATGTCCGAGGTATATTGGACCATTTGACATACTCGAACGAGTCGGAGAAATAGCTTATCGCTTGGCACTTACACCCTCATTGGAAGGAGTGCACAATGTGCTCCACATATCCCAACTCAGAAAGTATGTGAGTGACCCCAGTAGCATTCTTGATCACTCCGAGCTCACGGTACAGACAGATCTATCTTGTGAGCAACAACCCGTTGAAATCCTAGACAGAAAGGTGAAGTCACTTCAGAACAAGGAAGTAAACTTGGTCCGGGTGATGTGGAGAAAAGACACACCAGGAGAATCAACGTGGGAAAGAGAAGACGACATGCGTGCAAGATACCCTCACTTGTTTGTAAATTAGTCCTTAAAATAATTGTAAATTTCAAGGACGAAATTTTTGTAAGAAGGGTAGAATGTAACAACTCTATTTCAGTGTACAGAAAATTTGTTTAAAAGTTAATGTACAAATCGAGTATTTGCAATCCTATGTATGATATAAGTATTTAATTTACTTTTGAACAGCAAGAAATAACTTGTAGCTCATTGGTAAAGCCTTGCACTGCGGTGACGTAGCCCCTGTGTTCGAACCCCCTCAGCCACATATATTTTTATTGATTTTTCTTTTAAAGTTTTAGAAGCCCAAAAGTTTATACGTGTACTGCACGTAAAAATGAAAAGTCCGTCAAACCAAACATGTGCACTGAGCTATATGATACGAATAGGACACGTGTCACAAATACAGACACCAACCTATGTGAATGGACCAGAAAGATTTGAAGATGGGCCGGCGCCGACGATTTTACCCCTGGGTAATGCAAATTTTTTTGTTTCCCTAACACCTTTTGGCCTACCCCATTAACCCCAGTCTGTTTGATTTCCCTACACATTAACAAAGAAATTAAAATGAGGAATTAATCCACATTTTAATGCATTTTTAATTCTTTCTTCACTCCCAAAACCCTAATCCTACCATATAAATACAACCCTACACTTTGGCCCTCCTCATTCAGAAATCTAGTGCCAAAACTCTCTAAAAATTTTAAGTCCAAAAAATTGTACAAGTGGAGTTAGCTTAAGGCCAAGTTCCGGCGACGTTTCGATACAAATCCGGCGACGAAACGACTCCCCGACGATTTCATAAGTTTCCTCTACCTCTCCTCTTTCTTTCTAATCTGTAAGTCCCACTTTTACTCTTCTCTTTCTATTAAAAGGAATTCCATTTTCAAAACTAGTTGGAAGCGGAGTTAATCTGACTTCCGTTTCTAATTTAACTAAAAACAACAAATTTACAATCATTTTTGTATATTGTTTAGCAATCATAAACAAACACATTAGAACAAGTCTCATCTTAAAATAATATGTATTCCAATTCTATTTCAGTTTTACGGTAAAATACTATCATGTTTACATACGACATTCCTTATATTACCTTTAGAAAACTCACGAGGTAATGACTTACCTTATCACAACACTCATTCTTGATATAGCACGATGGCTTTTGGAACATTAATTTGTGGGATAAATACGAGTTTACATTTAAATACCATAAACATTCAAAAACCGTTTTCTTTAAAAGTGTATTATTTAATTCCTTGCAAATGCGCCTTTATAACCCATTTTGGGGAACCCCAATCGGGATGGTGCGGGTTATCGCACATCCTCGGGACTGGTAGAGCGAGATGCAGACCTCCTCACGGAGCATCCGATCTCGATGGAATTTTTAATGCAATTTTTAAGAAAAATGAGATTTCTAATTAATAAATAAAATTTATTTTTACTATATATATGCATATATGAATATGATCAAAATACCTACTTTAAATATATTATATATATTCCATACTTTTCTAAATCAGAGAAATCACAAATTTTATGAAACTACCATTACAAATCAATACAATTCCAATATTACACTAAAATACCATATACAATGAAATCTAGATTCTATTCATTAGAAAACTTCATTTTATAAAAACTATATCTATGAAAATCCTAAAGACGATAAATAAATACTTGAGCTTTATTTTGAAAATATATCAAAACTATTTTTTATAAGGACCCTAGTAAACATAGGTTTAAGCGGGACCAGTTCTCTTAAGCCTCAGGGAGCCGGAGAATTTGGGTGCTTGCCTATCTAAGGTAGACAAACTAAAAACGGTATTATCAACACGGTAATTATCTTGGAAAAAGGCACAAATCCTGCCGTTCATGTGCAGCAGTTACCGATAACATCAAAACTAATTCAGGACTTCAATTCATTTTAAAGTGCTTGACTCGGACAGAGTCTCAGTATAATATGAAATCAATCAATCAATCAATCCTTGAATATGCTTCAAGTATAACTCCATTTTAATATGAATCTGTTTATACCAGAATTCAATCTATATCAACATGACTCGATTAAACAGAACGATGGATATACTCTGATTGCATGACTATCTATTTATATACATACCGTTTACATGATATCTATAACAACCCTAAACTTCCTGTACGAATTTTTCCAAAATACAGAAAGGAATACTTAAGCCCGAGCATAAGTTATAAATTTTCTTTTCTTTTGAACAGCAAAAAAACACTTGTAGCTCATCGGTAAAGCCTTGCACGGCTGTGACGTAGCCCTTGTGATCGAATCCCTCCAGCCACATATATTTTTAATTAAATTTTCTTTTAATATTTTAGAAGCCCAAGGGTTTGCATGTGCACTACATGTAAGATGATAAGTTACAGAATAAATAAACATGTGCACGAGGTATATGAAGCGTGAGGGATACGTGGCACAAATCCAAGACCATTCCATCGGGGAACGACCGGCGAGACTTGCAAAAAGACCGGCACTACCGAGCTTACCCATCGGTAAAGCCCTCAAAATTTTCGCCCTGCACCTCTTGGTCTACCCCACTTCTCCTAGATTGTTTGTTTTCTCTGCACATTTTCCAGAGAACTTTAATCCCCTTTAATCCAATTTTTAATGCATATTTTTAATACATTTTAACCCTCTAAACCCTAATTTCCCCTATAAATACCATACTCCATTTCACCTCTCCTCACTCAGAATGTCATTACAAAAACTCTAAAAAATTCTCAAGTCCCAAGTTGTGCAAGTGGAATTAAGTTCCGACGAATTTCCGAGGAGATTCCGGCGATGAAACGACACCCCGACGCTTCCCTAGTCTTCTCCTACCTCTCTCCTTTCTCAATAGCCAGTAAGTCCCTTCTTCCTCTCTCTTATTCTATTCTAAAACTTTCATTCTTCAAAACCCGACGGAAACGGAGTTAATCCAACTTTCGATTCGGTTTTTCTTTGAAAATTCTAACTTTTCTTAAACTATAAAATACCATACTCTCATATAATGTTTAACAAACATTAACAAAGATATTAAAATAAGTTTCATCTCAAAAGAATCATTTATGCAACTTTTATTGTATTTTTACGGTAAAATACCATATGCTTTACTTTCGACACAAATCAATATAATACTTGAATTACCTTTAGAAAACTCATGAGGTAATGACCTACCTCATCACAACATGCATCTTTGTCATAGCACGATAAAATTTTGGGAATATAGTTAGGGATAATACGACATTACAAATAAATACCATCAATCTTGCAAAACCATTTCTTTAAAAAGTGTGTTAATCAATTCCTTGCGATTGTGTTCATCTCAAAAAACTGCATCTTATTACCTCTCATTCGTTATCTGTTTTGCTATTTATCGGTACTTTTAATCAGTGTCTCCTCAGTTATTACAGTTTACAGGTATTCGTGATACAACACTGAAAATATACTCAAAATCACGGATATGACGTTTCGGAGCCGACACTGCAAGCAGACCAAAAAACCGACCGATACCCCATGAGCTCTTTTGGAAATAAAACATGTGTACACATTTTTTGTATAAAATTGGTCCAACACACAAGTGTGCACATTCCATGGACCAGGTAGGGGGCTGCCATAGACCATGGTAGGATGCCTTGACATCACGAGGTAAACAAGTGGGCACACAACTTGTGCAAGTGGGTGTGAATGCATTTATTGCATAAAGTTTGGATGTGATGTAAAGACCAAGTTTCCCTCCATTCCTCTGCATACAAACCAGGTTACAATTGACCAAGCAAACAGAGCCAGAGTAATTAAAGAGAGCACACAAACACACCACTGCAGCACGAGCCCCCCTCTTCGGATTTGGGCCGGCGAGGACCCCACCATATCCGGCGATCTCAGCCTCCCTACCCCCTTTTAACCCCATATTTTCTATGATTGTTTATTAGTGTCACATCATCACTTGTATATTGTTTGTTTATTCTGTTTTGTCGCCTATAAATACCAGAACCGATCTAAAGAAAAGGTCATGCCAAATAGATGTAATACATTTTGATAGTTTGTTTATTTTTTCTTTAGCTTGAGGATGGGTGATCTTCATTTGGTTTCTTCTTCTTCTTCTTCCCTATTGAAGCTCTCTTTAAGAGAGCTTCATTAAGGAGGTTGAACAAGCCACCATAATCTTGTATCATATTTCAAGTGTTTAATATAATTGTTGTTTCTTTTATTGCTTTCTTTACTTACTTGTTTTTATTATCATGCTTAACTAATTCTTTATTTGGTTGTGGCGTGGGAGAGGAAGTGAGATGAAAGGTTTTGCCTCCTCCGCCTCTTGTTCATATTTCATGTGCTTAACTTCTGATTCTAACTTGAATATTGTTTATGCATTGATATAATACGGTATCTTGAATCATGGTTACTTGTAACCTCCTCATATGACGTATTCATTCCCTTTCCCCATTTTCAATATTTAAGTTAAAATCCATTTAGTGTTAAGTTTGCTAAGTTTGGATATGTTATGTCGTGATCAAGTGCTTGACAATCCCTTAATTTCATATAGCATATACCTTCACAAGCTCTTAGCAAACTCCACACTAAAACAATTTTCTCTCACTAACTACTTTGTGTTTTTATTGTTGCGGTATACTTGCTAACCCTCGTGTTTAGTATTGATACCCCAAGCACGGACATACAAACGGTAAGTGATCAAAACGGACTCGTTTCGTGCTTTTCGGCGAATATCGGACTTTGACGGTTTGTGCTCCGCAACCGCATTGACAAGTCGTGCTTCATACCGGGACCAAGTTAAGGCCAGACAACTCATGACCAAGGGAGTGTAGAGGTAAACATCGCGATTCGACCTTCCGAACCAAGCCACAACCATTCTTCACTTAACTTGTTTTCCTCTTTTCTTTGTTTTTCGTATTCTTGATATTTTTTGTGACAGAACCCCAATTCATTGATTTGTTAATCTTAAATCGCAGTACCCAATACACAATTCCCTGCGGATCGACCCGTGCTTGCCGGCTCGCTACAACGCGCCGTGCACTTGCAGTTTATAAATATTTAAAACGAGAACGATCTCGCGTGCGCATTCCGTTTTCCTAAAACCATATCTCGTATTTCAAAATATACGCGTTTGCGCGCGCGGGTGGTTTCCCAACAGATTGCGCCTCTACAACCTACTTTTGGGGACCGCGTTCGGGATGGTGCAGATTATCGCACATCCTCGGACTTAGTAGAGCGAGATGCAGACCTCCGAAAGGAGCATTCAATCTCGATAGAATTTTAATGCATTTTTCTTTAGAAAATGATATTTCAACAGTCTGACTCCAAAACAATCAGGACTTCAATTTTGTTTAAAAGTCTGACTCAGTTCGAGTCATAGTCAAATCTAATCAATCTGACTTGAATATGATTCAAGTATAAATTACAATTCAACATGAATCCGTCTATTCAATTTATATCAATCTATTGACCGAACCGAACTATGGATATATTCCGTTTATATTGTTATCCATTTACATCCATTCCATTTACTGATATCATGATTTCAGAAAGTCTTCCATTTACTACAAGACAAGACAATACTATCAATACAATCAATACAATAAACATTACGGGGTTTATAAAGGGGTAGACCGGTATGGAACGTGTTAAAGGTTGCACGAGGCGGTCACTTAAGACGTAATTATATCCATGCCGTTGTTTCGTGGTATTTTCGACGGAGTCTTGTACTATGGGTTACCAAAGTCCACGGTGTAAGTTGGACTCCTCTCATATACACTGGAATTTTCTGTACCAAGCTACAAACAACCGTGTTAACATTATAATCAAATATTAATAGTTATACTCTCTTTCTGTCTATTCTATCTCTACCCATCTTTGGGACTTACCGAGCGATTGTTCGCTGAAGACATTTCTTTTCTTCTTTCTTTGGAATATTTTCAGGTGGATCGGACGTACTAGAGATCGAGACCAGCCAGGAGAACTTGGAGCAGTTCACAGAAGACCCTGAACATTAAACTTTACTTGTACATATTTTTCATTTCAGTTATGCCATTGTTTAGACATTGCATTCCATCCTTATATTTACATTTCTAGTTGTACCTGTAATAGAATGTTTAATAAATAAAGTTGCTGTTCATTTCATTCATGACTCTTGTGTACATTTTAATTTATGATATTTAATTTAATAGAATATTATTTTTACTGAAACTTATATATGAATCATAATTTAATTTATGATAGTATAATAAAACAATATTATATTTCACTAAATATTCTTATTTTATGTAATTATATTCATAATAAAAGTTTTCTAAATATATTGACTCACCTAGTTCCTTTCCGTTTTTATCATATGAAATTTAATAATTCTGTAAATATCGAATAGGTGTTAATTTAAATATCTGTTATTGATATATAAAAAAACAGGGTTAGTCATAAAATTGAAATACCATGCTCATAGTAAGAGAAATTACATGTTTCTTAAGGAAATTAAATTTCATGTAGTTCAAGAACTACTAAATAAATCATACATATTATGCATGTGTATTAATTTTTGAAACATATGTCCGAGTATATACAGTGTGCATGGCGCAAGAATGTTATTTTTGATACATACTTTTGAGTGGATCCCTATGGTAGATTCTAGAATGTACTTCAATCCCTGCATTCATCAGGCACACATGGAAATATGGTTAATCAACATCACCTACATGTTTGGTGCTTCCTTGCATGAGCTCGTAGTCATGCTCCAGGGCGGAATTAACGTTTATAGGTAGAACCAATTATAAATAGACACATGTCGGTCATCAAGATCTATTCTTTCTTACATGTATCTATTCTTTCTTACAGGTACTTGGTGGATCAATCATCTCTCTCAATCAATCAAATCTCACTCTCCCCAGTGAACAACATTTGGGACTTGTGGGTAATTCCATACCGGATAAGGATCACCCGCTCTTGAATTTTCAAGCGCAGCCTCTCGCTCGGCCATTCAAATTCTTTTTGGCCCAACACAAATCATGGACCACCAGTTAAACCGGAATTCTCGACTATCGGATCTGTTTACATGGCAATACAAGCAAAACATCCGGATTCTTTAATTCCCAAATCAAGATTTGCTATCTATGTTGCACCGAATATGTATTGATAATATTTAGTAATTAAAATTTAATTAATCATGATATGCTAATCTCTTGGCCTTAAAAATTGTATTTTTCTTTGGAAACCTCTTTTTTTTTTTGGTTCATTAAGAGTTGATTAATGAATATCCGCATCATTACACCACCACATTATCAAAAAAACCATTTATATTATTTTAATGCCTATTAGATATGCTTATCAAGTAGATCACAAACAAATTGTCTTATGGGTCTAAACGAAGTCTAAATAAAAATATATAGATCTAACTAATTGTAAATATTATATCCAAATTATATTTTTCTGTTTCAATCATATGTTAATTTTGGAAAATAATAGACTTCATTTGTTTCAAAAAATGTTTCTTTTTCAGCGTATTCGGATTAACTAATAAACTATGGGTTAATTGCTACATAATAACCTAATGTTTCATCTGCTTAATTTGATTTATATACCTTATTGATTTTTTTGCTGCACTTATATAACCCTAAAGTACAAACCGTTGATGCTTTGTTTGTTTCAGTTGACCAACAAATCAATCATTATTTTAAACAAAATCCATACAGCTTGTACTTTAGGATATCTAAATGCAGCAAAAAATCAATAAGTATATAAGTGCAAAATAGATGAAATATTAGGGTATTATTTAGCAATCAACCCATAAATTATTTACAATTTGAAATACTAAGGGCAAGTATAAATAAAAGATGAAGTCATCCAAAATCAAAAGATTAAATTAAAGATGTAAATTTTTATTTTGATTTTATTATCAATAGTTGAAGCAACTGCGGCTAAGATCATTTAGAAATGCTAAAAGATACTATGTTGATAAAAGTTTAGCATTACTTATTTTGAATGCTAGTAAGAAATATCACTAACAACTTTGAAAATTTAACATTATATTTGTGATCTATTAATTCGCTTTCAGTCATCTGAAATTTTGTATGTTTCTTTTAAGGGAAAATTGTTTCCGGACCCAGTTTCATAATCTGATTTATTTTTAAACCCATAAAATTTCAAAATTGTGGAAAAATCCAAAATATAATTTAACATTATTTTAAACCCAAACTTTGATTTGTGTACGTGTTTTATATGGATTGTCTATAATATCCTTTTTAAGATTTTCCAAAATGTTATAACACGAGAGTTTTATGATTTCCCCAGGAATTTAAAATAAGAGATTCCTGGTTGTACTTTATTATTTTTTATTTTCTACTATTTACCATAATTTCTTCTTTTAGCTCATCTTCATTCTTCTTTATTATTTTTGTTCTAATTTTTTCTCTTAACCCATCTTCTTTCTAAATCTTATAGAGAAAAAATGTTTCGGCTATCATATCTTTAATTTTAAGTTAAGAAATTAATGATTTAATTCGAAATCGTTGAAAAAAATTGGATAAGATCATTTCTCTCATTGATGAACAAAAAAAGACGAATAAATAATATAAATCTGAAGAGATTGAGGGTAGCGGCCTCAAGCCCGGACTATAAAAGCAAGGTTGAGATTTGAATAACAGAAAATTAGAAATGAAGAAATACAATTTGAGAATGGAGATTAGAATTAAGGATCAAATTTTAATACACATTCAATTTTTCTATTGAAACTTGAATAGGAAAGATCGTTTTGTTATTTGAGAAAGACAAATGAGTATTAGCACTGAAGAAGAAAAGGACAAGATCTCTCAATTATTATGTGTAATTTTTAGAAAATACTTTATTTATCATATAAGAATAAGGGTAATTTTGGGATTATTGAAAAATATCATAATTATTATAGGTATAAATCATTTTGGGGGTTCGATATTTTGTATTTTTGAATTATTTTTTTGACTATTTTAGAAATACGTGGGTTTAGAAACAAGTTACTTCTTCAAATCGGGCTTGGAAAAAAATTTCCCTTCTTTTAACAAGATTTGTATTAGTTTGTAGGAACACTTAAGTTTGTCACAAAATATTGTTTGGGTTTTCGATTTATATCTTTTAACGGTATGTATCCGTTGTCCTAAATTTTGGATTATCTTATACTAGTATTTATGCATGTCCAGATCTTCTTTACCGTGACAAATGATCCATATCCATTATCTTAATTTAAAATCCTCTAGAGAGTGCTAATCCTAAATAACAACAAAATGATGTAAAGAAAACTTACAATAACAACAATATTAAATATTTCATCCGATTTTCACAACATCATACTTGAAGAAAATGCAACTGCTTTCACAATTTCAGAATCCTAACCAACTCCCAATTTATCATGAACGGTGATCGCTGTGTTAAATCCAACACTCACATCACATGCATATCAAAAGAGACGAGGACTGAACAAAACGCTGAATTTTAACAATTGTGAAAGCTTTTTATCTCTTCGGTTAGGATGGAAAAGAAATAAGGAAAAAGACATCAAATATTTCTCACAAAAAAAATCCAGTTTCTCTCCTATATTATTAACAAAGCTTATTATTTTTTATTCTCGAAATTATTTTACATTATATTTTCTTTCAAAAAAATTTGCGAGCTTGCTCACCAACTGTTTGATGAAATTCCAAAACTATTTTTACTTTACTTGTTCATAATTGCTCTTGACTGCGTAAAAATCTTGAAAACCCATTAATGCTCTTGCAATAATATGCAGAATCACATGAGGATTCACATTCATCACCACCACCAGCAGAGCCGGAGATTTGGAGTTTATCATTTTGCATCTTCTCGGCTAGCTTTTTTTTTTCCTTTTTTTTGCCGGCGGAGGTCGTAATCCGATGGGGATTCAAGATGATTTTGAAGATGGTGGCTGTGGACGAAGGTCATATGACGAATGTCGGATCTCGTCAAGATGTTACCTTCCGTAGATCTGTTGCAAGTGACGATGGACAACTAATATTGAGTTGGAGGTTGCCTCCTGAAGCGCGTGGATCTCAATGGGTTTGAGGTTGTTGTGGCCGAGCTACGTGCTAGAAAGTTCCGGGGTGGTTGTACCACCGAGGATCCTCCGACGATCAAGTTAGACCGGATATTTGAGCAAAGTAACGGCCTAGTGAGGAAAAAATCACTTACTTGAACCGTCTGTAAGAGGGGTTTATATAGTGGTGTCAACAGGCATACTGGCGCGAGAATCACGCCGGCCGTTACACTCCCGACGTCACGCCCGCGTGATAGGCGGGATCCCGCATTAATGACGAGACATGCTCGTTAATGGGGGATCGTGATGGCGTGGAACGCGGGACGTAGTCGGCGGATATCTCGCGCATGGCGAGATTTGCGGGGTGAGGCGGTTGCGCCTGCGATTAGTGCCGTTGGTCGGTCGATGAGACCGAGAAAGATGAGATCGGCAGAGGCTCGGGGACGAGCGGGAGGCCGAGATATCTTGGTTCTGCGATAGCCCGGAGACGAGCTGAGAGGGCCGAGGAGGCTAATTGTGCAGGGGGCTTGGAGGTGAGCCAACGGTTGTTTGTAAGGCAGGCACAAGAATGGTGTGGTCGGTTGTAGAAGGTCGGCCACGTCCATGGGCCGCAGACCCGTGGTATTCTACCGACATACCGTTCCTGGTCCTTTCTTTCTAGCTTCGGGACACGTCATCTGCCATGTATCACGATCTGGGAAATCGACGATATCGAGCATCATCATTAGCCCCCCACTCTTGTCCCGACCTGTTCACGGGTCAGGTCGAGAGTGGTCTGCTAGGTCACCCGAGGCGAGCTCCTTTTCATACATATCATAAGCGTGCATTCCCGGGTAATCAGCAGTATTTTCTTGATGACGTCAGCGGATCAGGGGCCAGATCTTGCATTAAAGAGGATGCGCCGGATCGTGCGTATGCTCACCGAAGCGACAGCCCACGTGTCTGGCGCTGGTTGGCTGACGCAACGGGCCGCAGATTTCCGGCGTCCGATGGGATGCGATCAATGCACGTGCGACAGGTGGAACAATGGTGGCCGTCGAACGCAATGAGTTGTTTCGGCGGGAGATGACTGTCACCGTTGGATATGTACGTCGGCAGCTATATATAGAGGTGGAGTCCCCATCCGGGTCCATACCTTTTCATAATTTCCTCGTCCAGAGTCTCGTTAGCTCGGCGCTATCCTTTTTATGTCGGATCTCTGCGTTTTCTCTTCCGAGGACTCATCCTCTCCATCAGGTTAGATGTCTTCTTGTGAAGAGTCTGTAGAAATAGATCGGGTAGAGTCTAGGTAGCCCCCTGTAGATCCTTCCTTTTCTTCTTCTGCTTCTTCTTCTTTTAAGTCAAGCCTGTTTCCCCCGTGGCAGAACAAATGGACCGATCCAGGATTCTTGCTGCCCTCGGTGCCCTGTCCCAGAAGATAGCCGGGGACGTGGCCGTGCCTTGGGCTGACCCGAGTTCCGCACCAAGGGAGTCGCCAGTAATGAGGCTATCCGCCTCGACCCGAGCCCCCGATGATTGCCACGGCAGCGGCCAGATGCGTCCACGGGTTCCCGAACCCCGGACGAGGGAAGCGGAAGAGGACGAAGACGATGTTCCTTTTAAGAGGAAGAAGACGGTCTCTCGCATGCCACTGACTGAGATTCCAGAGGGGATTCCCGTGCAGGAGGGGGATGCCTGTTTCGTAGTCCCGTCCGGGCTTTCCGTTGCCGCCAGCCTGCTCGTTGATATGGAAGAGTCGGCCGAAGGCAAGATTCCGCGGGGGACCCTGAAGGCCCAAGTGGTAGCTATAACTCTGGAGGCGGTGCATGTACGTACTCCCTTATGTGTTATTTTGAGCACCATTTTCTCAGTTCGAGCGTCTCTAAGCCTCTCTGCTGTTTTTCATCAGGTCTTTCAGCACTGCGCCCTCGTTGCTCGCATGGAGACCGAGGAGAATGCCCATGCTATGAGGTTGGCGGGGGAGTCTTCTTTAGAGGCCGAGAACTTGCGACTTGAGCTGCGTCTGGAGAGGGCGAGGATGGTCGTCCTCGAAGCCCAAGTGGCCGCTGGGGAGCTCACCGTCTCAAAGTGCCGGGAGTCCTATCACCGGCTAAGTGAGTCCCACCGAGCCATCGAGGCTAAGTTGGAGGAGTTGGCCGATCTCTATGCAGCAGTGAAGAGGGTGAGAGATGCCAGCAGACGGGATGCCGAGGCTGCGCTTCAGGCGGCGAAGGTTGCCGAGGTTCGAGCTCGAAAGGCGGTGGCCGATTACAAGGGGTCAGACCAATTTTACGCCGACCTTGGCGAAGCCTCTGCCATTATATGGCACGAAGCTCTTGATGCCGTCAAGGTGCAGTTTCCGGAGTTTGCCGATGGTGAGCTCTGCGCTCGCGTCCCACTTTCGGTGGTCATTCCTCCGGTAGATGGTGATGAGGGAGGGATGCGGCTGGAGCGGAAGCCCCGGCTCCTAGGGATGGTACCGAGGAAGGTAAGGTCTAGGCGGGGCTTTCGGCCTGATCTTTTTGGCTTTCCCTTTTCTCTCTCTTTTTGTATGCCTCCGGGCAATCTGGTAAGGCTGGAAGCCCAAAATACCTTGTATTAAATTACCTTGTAAAAGATTTTGGAAGTTTGAATGAAACTTAGTATTTTTCTTCTGCGTGACAATGATTTTCCTGTGTGAGTACTTGAGCTTGTCAGTTTTGACCTCGATCAAGCGTTAGGCCACAGGTCGATGACCCGTGTTTTAGATAACGATCGCCCTTCGAGTGCTTGTCGGTTAACCGTTGTGAAAGAAGGTTGGTGTCCTCCAGCCCCCGGAGTCAAGGTGGTGATCGTTTACTTGAACAGCTTAGGGGAACCTTTGTTGCAGGAAGGTTGGTGCTTTCTAAAAAATTGGTCGAGCGTTGTTGCTGCTCGGGGCCTCTTGGTGAGGGTTTTGATCCTTAGCTCGGGTTGGGCCATAAGAGGCTTGCTAAGGGTAGACCGAGTAAGGTTGCTGCCCAGTGACCTCTTGGTGAGGGCTTAGTTCCCTGGCGTCGTGGGGTAGTGAACTACCATCCAGGGATAGCCGAGCAGGGCAGTCGTTCGGCTGCCTCTTGGTGAGGGCTTTGATCCTTAGCGTGGGAAGGGCCGTAAGAGGCCTGCTAAGGATGGGCTGAGCAGGGTTGCTGCCCGGTGCCTCTTGATGAGGGCTTTGATCCCTAGCGTCATGGGGTAGTGAACTACCAGACGGGGATAGCTGAGCAAGGTAGCCACTCGGCTTCCTCTTGGTGAGGGCTTCGATCCCTGGCGTTGTAGGGTAGAGAACTACCAGCCAGGGATAATCGAGCAAAGGCGAGCCCGGTTGCCTCTTGATGATGGCTTTGATCTTTAGCGCGGGAGGGGCCGTAAGTGGCCTGCTAAGGATGGGCCGAGCAGGGTTGGTGCCCGGTGTCTCTTAGCGAGGGTTTTGATCCTTAAGGACCGGCCGAGTAGGATTACTTCCCGGTGCCTCTTGGCGAGGGCTTTGATCTCTGGTATTGTGGGGCAAGGAACTACCAGCCAGGGATAACTGAGAAAGGGCGAGCCCGATTGCCTCTTGATGAGGGCTTTGATCCTTAGCACGGAAGGGGCTGTAAGGGGCTTGCTAAGGACAGGCCGAGCAGGGTTACTGCCTAGTGCCTCTTGGCGAGGGCTTTGATCCTTAAGGACGGGCCGAGCAGGGTTGCTGCCCGGTGCCTCTTGGTGAGGGCTTCGATCCCTGGCGTTGTGGGATAGGGAACTACCGGCCAGGGATAATCGAAAAAGGGTGAGCCCAGTTGCCTCTTGGCGAGGGCTTAGATCCCTGGCGTCATGGGGTAGTGAACTACCATCCAGGGATAGCCGAGCAGGGTAGCCGCTCGGTTGCCTCTTGGCGAGGGCTTTGATCCTTAGCGCGGGAGGGACCGTAAGAAGCCTGCTAAGGACGGGCCGAGCAGGGCCGCTGCCCGGTGCCTCTTGGCGAGGGCTTCGATCCTTAGCACGAGAGGGACCGTAAGAGGCCTGCTAAGGACGGGCCGAGCAGGGTTGCTGCCCGGTGCCTCATGGCGAGGGCTTCGATCCCTGGCGTTGCGGGGTAGCGAACTACCAGCTAGGGATAACTGAGAAGGGTAGCCGCTCGGTTGACTCTTAGTGAGGGCTTCGAATCCTGGCGTTACAGGGTAGCGAACTACCAGCCAGGGATAACCGAGCAGGGTAGCCGCTCGATTGCCTCTTGGCGAGGGCTTTGATCCTTAGCGCGGGAGGGACCGTAAGAGGCCTGCTAAGGACAGGCCGAGCAGGGTTGCTGCCCGGTGCCTCTTGGCGAGGGCTTCGATCCCTGGCGTTGCGGGGTAGAAAACTACCAGCCAGAGATAGCCGAGCAGGGTAGCCGCTCAGCTGCCTCTTGGTGAGGGCTTCGATCCCTGGTGTTGCGGGGTAGCGAACTACCAGTCAGGGATAACCGAGCAAAGGCGAGCCCGGTTGCCTCTTGATGAGGGCTTCAATTCCTGGCATTG
The DNA here is from genome assembly GCA_030015575.1 of Agapanthus africanus. Classification (NCBI taxonomy): domain Eukaryota; kingdom Viridiplantae; phylum Streptophyta; class Magnoliopsida; order Asparagales; family Amaryllidaceae; genus Agapanthus; species Agapanthus africanus. Next base: position 156,450,637 of record JASDDO010000024.1, read on the forward strand.
CGGGGTAGTAAACTACCAGCCCGGGATAGCCGAGCAAGGGCGGCCACTCGGTTTCCTCTTGGTGAGGGCTTATCCTTAGCGCGGGAGGGACCGTAAGAGGCCCGCTAAGGACGGGCCAAGCAGGGTTGCTGCCCGGTGCCTTTTGGCGAGGGCTTCGATCCCTGGCGTTGCGGGGTAGCGAACTACCAGCCAGGGATAGCTGAGCAAGGTAGCCGCTTGGTTGCCTCTTGGTGAGGGCTTCGATCCCTGGCGTTGCGGGGTAGCGAACTACCAGCCAGGGATAACCGAGCAAGGGCGAGCCCGGTTGCCTTTTGATGAGGGCTTCGATCCCTGGCGTTGCGGGGTGGTGAACTACCAGCCAGGGATAACCGAGCAGGGTAGCCGCTCGGTTGCCTCTTGGCGAGGGCTTTGATCCTTAGCGCGGGAGGGACCGTAAGAGGCCTGCTAAGGACGGGCCGAGCAGGGTTGCTGCCCGGTGCCTCTTGGTGAGGGATTCGATCCATGGCGTTGCGGGGTAGCGAACTACCAGCCAGGGATAGCCGAGCAGGGTAGCCGATCGGCTGCCTCTTGGTGAGGGCTTCGATCCCTGGCGTTGTGGGGTAGCAAACTACCAGCTAGGGATAACCGAGCAAGGGCGAGCCCGGTTGCCTCTTAATGAAGGATTCGATCCCTGGCGTTGCGGGGTAGTGAACTACCAGCCCGGGATAGCCGAGCAGGGTAGCCGCTCGGTCGATTCGTGAGGTTCTGTCCGACCTTCCCGGTATGAGTATGGGGAACAGGGACAGTCGCGGGCGACACGTGTAATGAACACGTTGGGGGGGGGGGCGAAGCACCGGAGCCACATCGTTTCGATTTCGCCGAGAAAGGCTCGATGTCTGCCGCGTGGCGGCACAGTTGTGGGTGAAACGGGCGACTGTTGGACTCTTGAGGGCATAGTGGGGATATAAAGTGGAGGGAGCGTTGATCACTCCTTTCTTCACACCCAAAACGTAAGAATGGAGGACTTCCCTTTTACCATCCCCGACATCGTAAATTTCGAGGACGTGTACCTCTACGATCAGTACTGCACGGAGGACACGGTGCAGTTAGTCATAGGTCGCATTGAGGATCATTTCGGCCGACTGCTTCCCCGGCGCTCCCCCTGCTCCAGCTGTTGATGTACTCCATCTGGAGGGCGTCGCCGAGGCTCTACAACCCCTTGTCCGAACAGTTGAGGGATGAGGCGGTTGGTAAGCTAAGGTCTTTGCGGCGCTTCGGCCTGATCTCCGTGGGTCGGCGGGATCGCTCGGTGGCGCTCATCCTTGAGTGCTACCAATTGTGGCATGATGCCGGCGTTCGCGGGTGGCATCAGAGGCAGGGGTCTGAGGCCGCGAGGGGTCGGCTGGCGGAAATATCCACAGAGTACCATGAGAAATGTTTTCTGCACCCCTTCCCCTGCTATTGTAATTTTTCTTTTTCGATGTACGGCTGAAGAGCCTATAATACCCTTTGAATAAACAAACTCTTCTTTTTGAAATGTTTTATTGATCCCTTCTTATTATATAAACAGAAAGATCTTGAGAAAAGTTTACATTACCTTAGTAAAAGAAGTACACGCTCGTAGATGTTCTTTTTATTGGTACGGTTTGAGCTTCTTGGCGGTGTAAGGTCGTCAAAAACTATCGGCTCGGTTTCCCCGGCCTTCATCCTCGGATGGCTGTTGGCCTCCACGATCGGCGTGGGGTGTCGAGCCTCGTAGGTACTCGACGTACCCCCCGCGACATGACCATAATTTTTGATGAGTCCTGGTTCCTTTTGACGAGGTTCCTTAGGTTCCCTGGCGAGGTAGTCCTCAATCTGCCATGACGAGTCCCGTCCGCGCGACCCCGTCGAGGGAGGGTTGTCGGTCATGCCTGGGCGCAGGCGAGCTGACTGACACCTTCTCAGGAGGGACATGGGCGCGGTGAAGCTCTAGGCGAAGCGCTCTGGCGATGGACCTCGGTGTTGAACTGTGGGGCGCCTAGCGGGTCATGGAATATGTTGGCCCGGAAGATTTGCGGCCGTGGGAGGCAGCGAGGCGGTGGTCGGTAGTGCCGACATGAGCAGAGCCATCTCTCCCTCTGTAGGGGTCCCGATCCCGAGGTGGGGGAGCGGCGACCTTGGGAGCTTTCCCCGCCGTTTGGACACGGACGAGCGCGTCCACGACAGAGGCGAGTCGATCTATCCGGACGGCTAGGGCGTTGATGGCGTTCGGGGGAGGAGATTCGTCCGCGCCTCCGTTGTGGGGGAGGCGGCGGCTAGCGCTTGGATCGTCGCGGTGATCGCTCACCATTGAGTTGAGATCAGAAGATGAACTTTGTTGAGTGGAATCAAGAAGTTCCCATGGCGCCAGCTGACGGATGTCGGATCTCGTCAAGATGTTACCTTCCGTAGATCTGCTGCAAGTGACGATGGATAGATGAGATTGAGTTGGAGGTTTCCTCTTGAAGCGTGTGGATCTTAATGGGTTTGAGGTTGTTGTGGCCGAGCTATCTGCAAGGAAGTCCCGGGGTGGTTGTACCACCGAGGACCCTCCGACGAACAAGTTATACCGGATATTTGAGCAGAGTAACGGCCTAGTGAGGAAAAAATCACTTACTTGAACCGTCTGAAAGAGGGGTTTATATAGTGGTGGCAACAGGCAGGCAGGCGCGAGAATCATGCCGGCATTACGCTCCCGGCGTCACGCCCGAGTGATAGGCGGGACCTCGCATTAATGACGAGACATGCTCGTTAATGGGGGATCGTGATGGCGTGGAACATGGGACGTGGCCGGCGGATATCTCGCGCATGGAAAGATTCGCGGGGGTGAGGCGGTTGTGCCTGCGATTGGTGCCGTTGGTCAGTCGATGAGACCAAGGAAGATGAGCTCGGCGGGAGGCTCGGGGACGGGCGGGAGGCGAAGGTATCTTGGTTCTGCGATCGCCCGGAGACGAGCTAAGAGGGCCGAGGAAGCCAATTGTGCAGGGGGCTCGGAGATGAGCCAACAGTTGTTTGTAAGGCGGGCACAGGAGTGGTGTGGTCGGTCGCAGAAGGTCGGCCACGTCCATGGGCCGCAGACCCGGGGTATTCTACCGTTGTACCGTTCCTGGTCCTTTCTTGCTAGCTTCGGGACACGTCATCTGCCATGTGTCACGATCTGGGAAATCAACGATATCGAGCATCATCATCATGGTTGGTGGTTGCGGTGATGGGTTTTTTTCTTCTGGCAATTAATGGTTGCGGTAATGGTAATCATGGATGGCATTGAAAGGATGTGATTCGATGATTTTGAAGATGGAAATAGGACCTGAGTTAGAGGAGAGGAGAGGAAAAGGGAGGTGTCCATTTGGAGGGAGAGAGGTGGGAAGGAGAGGTAAGGGCAACGGCATGAGATTGGAAAACTTTAGAGATCAAATTATGAAGTGGAAACTCCAATTTTCTGACTTGAGAGAGAGAGAGAGAGCGCGCTTGATGGTGGCATTTCATTAGGACATAGGTGTGGCTGAATAGCTAGTTGTTTTGATGTGATTTGAGGAAATAGAGAAGGATAACCGGTTGTATGTGTTTAGCCGGTTAAATGTTGATCCGACGGTCCTTATTTGATTTGAGCATAGCGATAAAAAAATAGGTTGGAAGCGGCAGAATATCCCATTCTGTTGAGTGTTTTCCTTAGGCCAGAAGCCCTAAAAGTACAACCACCATTTTTGGATACCAAGTAAGGATGAACATAATATGTTGGGCAGTCTATTCCATAGTGTGAGGACATTGGCACAAGTGTAAAGTTGCTGCCGCTGGATTTATTTAATCCAACGGTTTTTTCTTTATAAAGTCGAAAGCATTTAATGTTTTAAGTCATGTCATAAAAAAATTTAATATTGTTACAGTCTTCATGCCGCGGAGCCACGTTTTGCTCATCAACTTCTTGCTCCTGAGTCAGGCTTCTGCTCTTCTACTTGCTGATGTCAGCAGCTTCCACTACATCCGGAGGTGCTTCCAGGTTCCTCAATTATTGGTCCCACACAGGTTTCGTCATGCCTAATCCAGTCTTCCCGGGTCCGTAGCGTGTTGTCATCGCAAGTCTCACATGTTCTTCGAACAAGCTTGTTATTGATGTTCTCCGTGTTCTTTTTATTTTTTCCCCGCTTGATTTGTAGGCTACTCCGCTCTCCATTTGGCTTTTGACCAGTACAGGATGATACTTAGGGTTGCACGTAATCAATGATCTCTTCTCTCTTAATGATGATGATCAATAGCGGGAATTCCTCATATCACGACATGTAGACGATGACGTGACATTCACGTAAGCCCGTCAGACCCCTGGGGGCTACGAAGGTGGAACGAGTGTATTACAGTAAGGACTATTCTCATACCTCGTCTCGAAGGTGGCACTCCACTTCTTGCCCCAGAGCAATGCAGCAGCAGAAACAACATTCCTTTTCGCTCGTCTCTGGGCTCTTGCAGAGCTTTCTCGGCCTCCCGGCTCGTCTCCGAGCCATCCTTCGGGCCGAGCTTTCTCGGCCTCCCGGCTCGTCTCCGAGCCATCCTTCAGGCCGAGATTCCTCGACCTCCCCGAGCAACTGAGAACGTGGAGCCCCAGCGACTCCACAACGGCTCCGTATATCTCACCAACGTGAGATATCCGCCGCCCCACGTTCCGCATCCCATGCAGGCGCGTTCCCTCATTAACTGGGCGTATCCCGTCATTAATGGGCGAATCCCTCCATCGGCGTATGCGTAACGCAAGGACGTAACAGACGACAACAATCCCGCACAGGCTGTCTCCATGCGACCACTATATAAACCCCTCTTCTAGACGACTCAGGTAACTCGAATTCATTCCAATACGCCACTACTCTGCTTTTATTCCTCGGCACTAACTTGATCGTCGGAGGATCCTACAGTGGTCACCCACCCCGGGACTTTGTTTGCAGACAGCTCAGCGTCAGCATCAACCCACTGAGATCCACACTCAACAACTTCCAGATCAAATCTCAACCGCACAAGATCGCTCTCGCCAGATCGACGGAGGACAACATCTTAGGGAGATCCCAGCCTCCATCAGTTGGCGCCGTCTGTGGGAACGAAAAACTTTTCCACCATAAAAAGTCGATCTTCCGCCCTCGACCCGATGGCGAGCGACAACCGCAACGATCCAAACACGAGCCGTGTTCATCTCATAAAACTGCATTTTAATACCGCTCATTCATTATCTATTTTCTTATATATCGGTGCTATTAATCAGCGTCTACTCAGTAATTACAGATTACAGGTATTCGTGATTAAATACTGGAAACACATTCAATATCACGGATATAGCGTTTGGGAGCCGATACTGCAATCAGAACAGAGAACTGACCGATATCCAAGAAGCTCTTTTGCAATAAACAAGTGTGCACACAATTTTTGGTTCAAACACAATACATGTGTGACACTAGCTCTTTGACATGGATCATATGGGGGCTGCCCTTGCACAATTCATACAAGTAGGCACATGTGTGGCGTGATGGGCAATAAATGCTAAAAGTTTTGATGTGATGCATTGCTTCATGTTCCTTCCATATCTCTGAATGCAAACCAGGTTATTTTAGACAAATCAAACAGCACCAAGATAATATTGGAGTAGACACAAGACCACCACACCAATACGAGCCCATGTGCTCGGATTTGGACCGGCCACACCCTCATGGAATCCGAGCTCGCCGGTCCCCCTTGTCCCATTTGTCCCCATCTTTTCCCCGTCCCTTCATTGCAGTCACATCACCTCATTCTTATTACTTATTTAATCTTTTTTGGTGCCTATAAAAGCCAAATCAGTGAGCAAGGGAAGGGCTCTCTCTCTCTCTCTCTCTCATTCTCATATATTCACAATAGATAGTTTTATTTTAGTTTGTTTTGGTTTAGACTTGAGAGTTGTGTGAGCTTTACTTGGTCTCTTCTTCTTCTTCCCTCTTGAAGTTTTCTCTTGAGAGCTTCATTATGGAGGTTGAACAAGTTACCAATATCTTACACCTCTTCTTCAAGTGTTAATAAATTTGTTGTTTCTTTTATTACTTGCTTCTTGTTCTTATTTGCTTTTCTTGTTATTATGCTTAACTAATATCCTTGGTGGTGGTAATGGTAAGGAAGTGAGATGAAAGGCTTTGCCTCATCCTCCTCTTGTTAATGTTTAATGTGTTTATATATATGATTCTAACTTAAAAATTGTTTATGTATTGATGTGATATGGTATTTTGAAACATGGTTACTTTGTAACCTCCTCATATACCAAATTCACTCTCTTTCCCCTTTTCAATGTTTAAGTTAAAATCAATTTAATGTTAAGGTTGCTAGGTTTAGATACGGTATTTTGTGATCAAGTGCTTGACAATCTCTTGGTTTCATATACGATATACTATCACAAACACTTAGCAAACTCAACACTAAAATCATTTGCTCTCATTAACTAATTTGTGTTTTTGATGTTGTGGTAAGCTTGCTAACCCTCGTGCATAGTGTTGATACCCCAAGCTCAGACATAGAAACGGTAAGTGAACAAAACGGACTCGTTTCGTGTTTTGCGGCGAATATCGGAATTTGATGTTTTGTGCTTCGCAACCGCCTTGACACGTCATGCTTCATACCGGGATCGACGTAAGGAAAAACAACTCATGATCACGGGAGCTTCGAAGGAATGGTCGCGATTCGACCTTTCAAGCCAAAGCCACAACCACTTCTTTCTTATCTTCTTTGCTTGCTTTTCTTGTTTTTGTATTCTTTATTTAGTGACAAAACCAACCATTCGTTATTTGTTGAACCTTAAATCACAAGATCTAATACACAATTCTCTGCGGATTGACCCGTACCTACCGGCTTGCTACAACGCGCCGTGCACCTGCGGTTTATAAATTTTAAAACGAGAATGATCTCGCGTGCGCATTCCATTTCCTTAAAATCATATCCATTTCCAAACATACGCGTTTGCGCACGCGGGTGAGTTCCCAACAAGTTTTTGGCACCGTTGCCGGGTATTGTTATTTCTGGTTCTTACTAACAAAACTAACTTTTAACATTTTTTTTTCAAAACTAACACAAAACTAACAAATTCTTTTCACTTTGTTCTTTGTCCTTGTAACCTGCTAGCACTCTGTGATTCAACTAAAAATCATGTTATACCATTAGAATACAAATATAACCTAGATGAGCCACACAAAATTCAAGCACAACCACTCGGAATCCGACCGGCGACATTGATGAATTATCCGAGCTCGCCGGCCCTTTCAAGGTGTTTTTGATTTTTTGTTCTTGTGTGATCTCCAGTGTGTTATCAGTACTCTAGTAGTATTGTTTGATTTTTATAATTTTGAGTGTGCAGGAATTGGGGCATATATATCGCTTTTTGATACTAAATATCGTATTTTCCGACATTTCAGGTTTCTCACGGAATTATGACCAGCGATCGTGCGGAGCGAGCCTCAAACTCAATTTCAAAACATCAGTGAAGTATAGTGCCAAAGACCCGGATAGTTTGACCCGCGCAAGCGAACAATCAAAGACTTGGATCACTTTTAAAGGGGTTTTCTTAACCAAATCACATCGGTACATATTTCCTAACGCACTCCTCTTGAATCCAACGCATTTCACTATTCTATCTTCTGCAGGATTCTTCGCACAAGCTTGCCACCAATTGCACAGAGAACTAACCGTATTTTTTGCAGCGCTTAAAATTAAACTGAAAAGGAATTGCTTAAATTGTTTGATGTCTTGAATTCTTTTATAGATTGCGCATTTGCATCTTAATACGGATTTAAGGGCAAAAAGACCAACAAGATACGGTACAGGATTTCATTACCTTTTTCCGTAGCCCACAAATCACAAAACTGCATTCTTGCATACCCACGGTAATTTAAAATCAACTAGAACTTTAACTCTAAGGACTTCGCGCTTATTAGGCTAAGTTAACTGTGTTTAGAACACCGCTTAACGGTATATCGTTCACAGGGTGTCTGGGCAAGTGTTCAAAAGAAATGGTTATCTAATTAAGAAACTTCGCGAAAGCGTTGGAAAACCTCCCATTATCTCTTGCACTTACCTGGCTTCATGATCCGTATATCTTGAGTCCGTTTCTCAACACAGTTTTACTTCGACAATCAGGTTCTTGAGCAGGTCTAGTTAACTAGCATACCATAGACTGCTAGGGTGTGATATTCTTTGTTTTTGTGACATTTGTGAATTCTTGTTAATATGGGTGATACATGATTTAATTCAATTTCTCACGATTCTTATTCTTTTGTTTATACTCAGTCCCAATTCTTTTGTTCAAATTGCCACGATTCTTCCCACATTCATGAAAATTGTCCTTTTCTAGGGGGTGACCAATCGTCCCAAATTTTTGATAATGGTCACCCACCTAACACACTTGAATCCAGTTCCACTTCAATTAGAGACCTAATGATTGAGGATTTAGAGAAAGAGGTCGACAGATTGATTGCTTTAGCATCACCACCGTCACAACCCTCTCTTTCTGAAACAACTGATCCATCCTTAGGGAATCATGGTGAGATAGATACTAGGTTGACTGTTTTAGAGAAAGGTATTGAAGTGATGATTGCGGTCGAGAATCAAACAGCTGCAACGCTAGTCCTGTGTATATAGCAATCTGAGCAATTGTTTCACGCTCAAGCTCAATCTTTGGCTAGAATTGAAGAGCATGTAGCTGTAGTGATTCTAAAGAGTAAACACGGCCAATTAGAACCACATAATGTTGATATCTGTCATCTAGGAAGTCACCCAAGTAAGATAAACGATCAATTGAATTTTGATGATTTCATAGATGACGATGCAATTGAATTGACTAAGTGTTATCAGGGCACACAAGAAAGACCACCGACTGATTTTGTCATTCCTACTTTAGAGGAGGAATCTTGTGATTTTGACGGTTATGGTTTGGATAGATTGTTAGAAGAAATCAATGATCAGGAACCCACGATTTTTGTATCACCTAGTGATATTGTTTCGGAAGAAACGTTAGGGTGGGAACCTACCTTTTTAAATGACATGAACATACCCAGATATGAATGTGATGAAGAAGAACGTGCGTTGGGAATTGTGAGCTATAGAAGTGAGTATAGGATTGTGCAGAATTATAGGGAGGAAGACAGCCTTGAAAACCAGTCTTTCATACAGAGTTTTGAAGAATTATTTGCGGATGAACTGGATATATGATTCGTATGTCAAAAACTATTTCTAAACCGCAATCAAGAACGGCGTCGCATGAAGCTAGCCGGTGAGTACGGGTCGGTCCACAGGGATTTTGTGAATCTCCCAGTCGCGCTTACGAGTTAATTCCGAAGGGTGTTCGGATTAATTATTAAATCTAAAAACCGAATTAACCTAGGGCAATTATCTAGATCTACTCTTGCTAGGGCTAGGTTTAGGGATGGTTTGGAAATGCAATTAAATCTCACCGCTTTCAATACCCGAATGAAGATCTGTGAGGAGTTATGGTAATTATCAATAAAGGGGATTAGATCCGTTCGGGAAGGTGTTCCTTCATCTAGGTTCTTGTCCTTCCTTTAGAGATCCTTACCCTAACCTCCATGGAAAACACGCGCAACCGGTCCTTTACACTACGGTGTCATCGTTACCTCGAGGGGTAGGATGCCGTAGGGCGCGGTATTTGCGTGTATGGATGGAGTCCTATTGTAAATATTTGGTGGGTAAGAAAGGGATGGGAGATCTCATCTCTCAAAATCCTTCCTCAAAGCTAAATCCTAAACAAGTTCCTAAGACATGAAATTAAATCTATCTAGGGCAAGAAATTGAAATCTACACTAGGGCAAGAAATTAAATTACTTACAGATGGCTCTCTCCAAACATCAACGCAGGGTTGTCAGATCTGAATTCATGAAGTGAAAAGAGGCACCAATGCTCTCCAAAAGATTTCTAAATTTTATTCATTAAAGGGAGGCATGAAAAGAATACAATGATTTGGGCTTCTATTTATAGGAGATAGAAACCCTAGGTTACAATTGATTCACATGTCTACATTTACCAAAATATCCTTAGGAAGACCTAGTCAAAGTAGACTTCCAAGCTTTGGTAAAATTTTATGTCTGGAAATTTTGGAACTGATTCTGGGCTTCTTGGGCTTTTTATTTCTTTGGATCTTTATCAATTTGGCTTCTCTATTTCTTCCAGATCTCCAGTAAACAATTGAAGTGGACTTTTAACCGTTTGCTTTGTAATCTTGGACCTTGCGTTGCCTTGTACTGATCTTTTGTGTAGGCTTGATTAAGATCTTTCTATTTGTTGGTCAAAGTCCCTTTTTTGTGTCGTCTTTTGTCTTTTTCACTTTTTTCGCTCCAAGAACCTGTAACCTGTAATATGTAGTAGACATGCGTCAAAAGCACATGTTTATTTATAAAACGAATAAGAATGGGGAATATAATAATGCAATATTATGGTGTGAACAAATACCCCCAAACTTATCTTTTGCTCGTCCTCGAGCAAACTTATTTTTATTCACTAAAATCCTAACCGCACTTTCGCAGGGAAACGCGATTGCACTGAGCACGTGCAACAAGCCGTTAAACCTCTAGGTGTCCCTAGTAGGAGGAGTGTTGTTTCCTGAGGGTTTTCAGCGGATACTACCTACAAAATCCTATCAATTCGGACCATTAACTTTTGTTCTCCAATTAGGTTTTCTAACAAGGAACTCTATTATCTTTGACCTGTAAATTATCCACCCATATTCTTCACACTTCCTCATTATTTAACTTAAGATTATATATGCTATGTAGACCTACTTAGCTTTCAGCTTTTCCTAAGTTTTCCTTCTAGGGTTCCATCTCCACTTAGGAATTTCTATCAACTCTACTAAAGATACAAGTTCTATTCTTCATTCCTTTCTCTTATCTAAACTCTAATCACATATCCCCACGTGTGTGTAAATATCACCCCTACACTTGGAAATTCAAATCAAGCAATCGTACTCTCGTCCATTGTCCAAAGCACTTATTAATTAGTGAATTTTTAAATGAAATTTGCTTACACATCCTTCATGCGACCGTTAATACTTCTTGAGGTACCAACTACCGATTACAAGATGCGTTAGCACTTTAAAGCGTACTTCCTAGTTTTGCAACATCCAAGGCTTTAGCAGTGACTCCCAAACCAGTTGGTCTAAGACACCAGGTGATGAAGCACCCTCGCTAAATATTTTTCTATTTTTGCAGTCTTAAGTAATCACAAAAACCAGTGTCCATTTTTTTTTATTCTTTATTCACTTTTTTTTTCTTTTATTTTCATTGTACTAAGGACTTTAGACAAGAGCATTTCAAGGTCTCTTCTACTATTCCAAGTTTCAAGGTGCGTGATTGTGCAAATTGTAGGGTATACATTTTCAGAATCTAGACTTAAGCTAGGAACTATTTTTCAAACTTATACTCTAATAAGAACATCAATACTCTTCCCTTATTTTGACTTAGCCCAAGAAGTGAACCCAAAATTTGCCTATTTCTAAATAAACTACAAGGCATATACTTTCTACCGTTAAACTTTAAGGAAGGTTATCTTTAGGGTTTTTAATTTACTACGTCTAAGATTTAGTTGTTCTTAGCCAGTTAACCTATTTGTCAAACTCAAGTCAAATACGGCCAAAATTGAATACATTAATTTTTATAATTTTTCAAAAATTTTCAATTTTTATGGGTTTTCAAATAAATATGCAAATGCAAAAATATATACAAATGAATGCGAAGGAAGAAGACGTACCGAGCATAAATACCCCCAAACTTGAACTTGACAGTGTCCTCACTGTCATGCTACACCAAGAGGGTCAAAATACCGGCACTCCCCTGTTTATTTATTTATAATTTTTTTTTTTATATTTTTAATGTTTTGAATTTTTTATTTTTTTTTATAGAAAAGAAAAAAAAAATATATATACATATATACAAAGATTCCCCCAAACTTAAGCTTGGTCTTGCACAAGCCAAAGGTTAGCACCAACCATTCAAAAATCTTATCGTGGAAATGGTATAGTTGGTGCAAGAAAATGAGAAGCACGCGAGACCGTGTGGAAAGAAGAATGGTAGAATATGGTCTCGGTGGGGGAGAAGAATGGCGAAAAGAAGAAGGAAGTGGAGTACGATCTTGAGGGTGTAAATTGAGTGAATAAATTAGCGCAATATGTGATGACCGATATGTTATAAGCGATTGCGCTAACCTATCAACCCGTCGGGAAATGGGGTCAAATCCCTCAAGATTCGCAAGAAAACATGGGTACGCCGAACTTGGTATCGGAGATGTAAGCGTAACGGTCATTTGTACGGTCGGGACAATAGGAGAGACGAATGGGAGTGAATTAGGGATAGTATCTTTCTCACCGTAGAAAACTATTTCGAACTTGAAAGATTCCATCAATGGTTCGAAACTACTATAATCAACCGAGTCTGATAGCTCATCTGAAAATGTAAAGGACTCAAACTCGGGCGGTGAGTCATCAACATCGTCCGAAAAAGTGAAACACTCGTAGGTGTTATCGGCTGTGAGAATAGTGTCAGATTCAAAGGAAAAGGTTTCAAGCTCACAGTCTTCAAGCAGGGTCGGAACGATGGGAAGGAGGGAGGGTGATATAATAGTCAAAGGTTCAGGAGGATGAATTGGAAAATCAGACACATCAAACAAAAATGATTCAACCTCAATATTATCCTCAAGACTCTCCTCAATACTATCCTCAATATTTAACTCATCCATGCCGTTATCATCAAAATCTAGACGCATATGAGATTCAGGAGAAACATTTAATAATTCAGGATGATGATTTGAACATAAAATTTCAAGCAAATCGACAGGTTCGTCATCCGAAATATTCCCGGCGTCTATATGCTCAATCAAGTGAAAATCAATTTCTTTAGACACCTCATCAAAAGCATGGATATCTATCGATTTAGGTTCTAGAGTGGAGGTGTAAAGATCGAAAGGATTAGGTGCGGTTTCACTCGAAAGGGGTTCTTCACAATCTGGCAAATCAAGCACTACAAAATTACACAACTCATCATTTTGGACACATGTTTGAAAATTGGAGTTGTTGGATTCAATAGGGTATGGGTAGGTTTGATTTGGAAATCCTCTCGCATTCTCACTCTGTCCAACCGCCTCTTTATACATTGAAATTTTTTGAGCTAGCGGGAAACTAGCTACCGGTTCACTAGGTTGCATAAGGGCGGCTAAAGACGCTTCCATATTCCTAGTCATTTTATTTGTTGCTGCAATGTACGCTTCCAACGACTCTTCCAAACTAGACTTAGGTGGTGAGGGGGTTTCGGTAAAAGATTCAAAATGGTGTGGATATGCAAAACTCCCAATAGGCTGTGTAGAAACGGTGTCTAGTGAAGGTGGGAAGGTTGGGTATGACTGGTAGGAAGTGGGTGGTTGGGCAGGGGTAGGGTCAACATATGGATAAAAAGGTGAATAGTCGTGTTGATCCCTAGAACTGGATGAGTGGAGAGGGGTGAAAGATCGGCCGCGAGATTGAGCAATATACTCAGCAATGGACATCGTCTTAGAAGTTACAGCAGGACTTGGAAAAGTGGTGTCAACATATGTAGGTGGTAAAGATGGACTTGGTCGACACAAAGTGGGTTGAAAAGTCAAACTGTTTCTCCTAGACGCCTCTATTTGATCTTTCAAAGATATTTTAGGCAAGGAAGGATCGTTTTTAAATTGATCGAACAAATTGCTGAACGACACAAAATTAGGTTCGGGATACCAAAGTTCGGCAAGTGATTTATTATGTGGGGTACCCATGTTAGAAGAAAGGGAGAAAGAAAGAAAGTTTGTTGGCGCAAGGATTTATTTGCGGCAAAAGTTTGCAAGTTCTTGTAATAAAAATTTTCCTTTTTCTTTATTTGAAAATTGTTGCAAAAAGATTTTTAATTAAAGATATGCAACCGAAAATATATTACCTGCAATCAGTTATTATCTTAAGCATATCAAAAGAATCTTTATTTGGAAAAAATTGTTGCAAAAAGATATTCGAGAAAAGATATGCAACAAAAAAGATTACTTGCAATCAATTTTCATTTCAAGCGGGGCCCAAAAAATCCCGCACAAGATTTTTTTATATGGAAGGGGATATATTTTATAGCTCACGGAATCCTGCAGGAATTTTCAGAAAAGATATTTCAAAAATTACAGAGGAGAAACAGAAGATCTTACAGAAAATTTTTCAGAAGAAGATGCCACCAGAGCGCCGCCCTTCCGCGACAATAGAGGTCTCATGCGGCGGAACCGCGGTCACACGTGCAGATCACGCCTTCAAATTCTCCTAACGTCACCAAAGAGCCTCCCTTCCACGGTGGGAGCAGCCAAATGCGGCGGAACCGCGGTCTATGGAGCTGATCAATGCTTCGAATTTCTTCGGTGGTTCTTTTAATAAAAGCCTCCTCTGTTCTGATCTTCTGATTATTGTTTTGCTTTCTGGAAATTTCCAGATCCGATTTTTGTATATCCTGCAAAAATTCAAACAACAAAGTATCCCTTCCAAAAAATAACAGATGAAATATTTTTGTATTTTTTATGATTTTTCAGATTTTTATGATTTTTTAAAATTTTGATTAACCCGAAATTGCGAAAAGGAAAGTTTTACGCCATCCCCGGCAACGGCGCCATTTGATTCGTATGTCAAAAACTATTTCTAAACCGCAATCAAGAACGGCATCGCATGAAGCTAGCCGGTGAGTACGGGTCGGTCCACAGGGATTTTGTGAATCTCCTAGTCGCGCTTACGAGTTAATTCCGAAGGGTGTTCGGATTAATTATTAAATCTACAGATCTAATTAACCTAGAGCAATTATCTAGATCTACTCTTGCTAGGGCTAGATTTAGGGTTGGTTTGGAAATGCAATTAAATCTCACCGCTTTCAATACCCGAATGAAGATCTGTGAGGAGTTATGGTATGTTAGTGTATATGCCGTAGGGGCCATTATTGTATCATACTAGTTTGTATATTACTTAATGGAAGCTTGGGATATTCACATATATATAACAGTATTGCTAAACATGGTAGTATGCTACATGGTTTTTCTATCTTAATATGTGAGTATACGTATTGATAGAACTCTTAGGATCTTGCTTGACTACCAGCGTTTTGATGGCAGTCACACTAGTGGGGGCTGGGTAGTCTACAAGCACATCCTTATTCAGGTCCCTAGTCGTTGGATTATCGAGACAGAGCATCGATACTCCGGAGTAGACTAGTGTGTACGCTTCTCATCCCAGTTGGGGAGATGGTCTATCCCACAACCGTCAGTACGTCGTACTGGAGATACTATGCAGGTGCTCGTTAGGTTACGGGTACACCGGACAGGACTCACAGGGAACTGTTGGTTGGTTTTATACGAGTCGTCGGTGAACAGTTCTCAGGTGACATGAGTACAGCATAGTCCGCAGACTTGACACTGCTACTTCGCCTCGAGTGTGTCCCATTGTTCTTAGATTGCTACCCTACCACGGCTCAAAAGAGTCGTGCAAACAGGTAGCAGTTGGGTGCAGTCCCGAGCACTTGGAGGCAGTGGCGGTTAGACAGGGTTCGTCTCTCCCGGTATTGGGGGTTGATATCGCGCCGTGTCAGAGAGCCATTACGCAAAGTCCCCGGCCAGGGCAAGCGAGATTTGCTGGTAGGTTCCAGTAGTTTCTCAGGGTGTAATGGGCTTCGCTCCGACACGACTTATACCACTATTAGGGGACTGACGCTTGCCACCCCCTAGGCCCGATATGCGATAGTCTTAGACGAACAGACCGGACTGTACGGAGATTGTCACATCAGACTCAGTAGGAGTTCGGATGGGTTTCCTCATCGGCCTTCTTATCGACATCTACCTGGGGACCGTTACGTACAGCTAGTGCCGCTTGCGGTCTGTGGTTAAACCCACTGCCAGCGTAGTAGTCGAGTCTCTAGAGTCCCACGCAGAGAGTTTCCCTACTCCAGGCGAAACGATATAGAGGTTGTATGGTTTTACGACAAGGGTTCGGACGCATACGTGTGTTTACGCACTTACGACTTTCGGACAGTTTTTACTAGTCGGCTTTGGTTTAAGCCAGTTACTAGTATCCGGTTTTTGGATTTATACAGTCTAAAGTTTTTCCGTGTTTTCATGGATAGGAGGGGCGTTCTCGTAATTGCGCGAGAAGCTTCTAGAAGATGGTGACTAAGGAGGTTTAGGTGGCATATACATTAAATGAGATTAGTGAGTCATATGGATGATTCATCCATGTCATTAATGCTTCATAATTGCTTAATGACTCATGGATGTGAATCACCATTAGATATTTATCAAGCATGGTTGTAAAACATTATCTTTTCTTTTCTTGATAAAAATAAAATGCTTGATATATATTATGATAACTCATTTTCTCATTTCATTATTATTCTCACCTTCTCTCTCCTCAAGCTCTCCCTCTTCAAACCCTAATCCTCCCCTCTCATGTGTTGAGTACAAGCATTAGTTAGACTACTTAATCCATAACCATACTCTATTTCATCTAGGTACTTTGATTAGCACTTAAAGATACCTAGTTGCCTCAAGTTTAGAGGCAAAGCTTGGAGTTTAGCTCTCGTGGTGGATCGTCTACTACTTGGAGAAGGCCGAGGAGGCGGTGGAGTTCGTAAAGACGAAGGACACGGTTCTTTAGGTATAATCCTTTTACATAGTAGTTTAGAACTTCTATGTTTGTTGTTAGTTATCGTTTAGCTTCGATTCATGCGGTTAGTCAATGTTTAGCATAAAAACAAGATCGTTTTTCATATTTCCGCCTCCCTGCAAGTCGTGGGGTGTTGTACATCGACTTACAGTGGTATTAGAGCCTCGCTAAACAATAATTAACTCACTTGCAAAATTGTATGAATTTCGAACGGAAAAAACAAAACCGGAAAACCCCGATATCATGTGTTTCTGTCGATTTTTAAATGAGGTCCAAAAATTTTTCAGGGACCTTCAGAAAGCCCTAAATGATAGTATTAGAACACCCAAGAAAATTGGGCTCATGAATCGGCTAAAGCAAAGCGGAACCGCGGCAAATCCCCCCGATCCGCCGCGATTCCGCCGCCGAGTTGCCGATTCACCAGCCCAAATTTCCTGTGTTGGTTCTCTGTGATATTTGGTATTTTCTGGAAGTTTTTAATTTTTGCTCAGGTTTCAGATTTACAGAGAAGTATTGGAGCAAAATTAAATGTGTTTAATCGATCGAAATTATACGGTATTTGCTTGTTGGATTATATCTGTGTTTGTATAATGTGTTCGTAAACCTCCCCTAACTGCTAGTATGTCGGTTGGCAGGGGGTTGCACATTTCTGTAATGGTTTTTACTGTTTGTGGATATGAACTGTGTTGGACTGTTGTGATGTTTAGCCGGGGTTATGTGATGGGTTATTATTTAATTCATTTGATGTAAATGTAATTTGTTGTAATATTATTTTGCGGGGCACATCCAGGTTGCGGTTGTAGCCACCGTTGTACTATTTCATTTTACTGTTTTTGCTCCTAGGACAGACCCAAGGTGGGGTGCACAAACTACCGGGTGGGTAGTTTGCCGTACCCGTTGGGGTCTTGGGTGGGGTAATGGCTATTCATCACAACCGTGTAATCCGTGTTTTGTTGCAGGCTCAAAACAAACACAGATTGCTTGTAAATCCAATAAAGTTCATCTGTGATCTGGAATGCCTATTATTGCGTCTGACGAATGTACAATATCTATATATGATAGCTATTTAGACGTCACTTATGTTTTACACCCGCGCTAGCCCAGCCCCTGCTCTGTCGTTAGTTAAGTAACCTAACGGGTAATGATGGGACCCCGTGGCGAATGCAGACGGCATAAGAGGACGTTGTATTTTCGTTGTTTTCTGCAATGATAGGTTAATGATGGGACGCATTATTAATAATGCAAAGAAAATAAACCAAAAGTTTAATCGTTGGAACAATTTAAAAGAAACCACTCGGTTAATTTTTAAAAAACAGATATTTTTAAATGCGGAGCTTTAACCACTCCTGTTAAAAGCTATCAGGTTCCTTCGGTTATATCAAGTTCACCACGTTCACGGTTTCGCCAAAACCATTCGTAGCCCTCCGTCATTTCATCTGGGTATTCAGTAGTATTCATGCTATGTATTTTGACCAACGCCAAGGCATAGTGTTGGTAGCTGCTGGATATTCATTTGTTGCATAAGATAGATGAGTTAGTTTGGGATAGTCGTATGATCATTTTGGCCAACGTCAAGGATATGTATGGATGGGTTCAAATTAACAAGAGAATGATGGGTAGAACTTGACATGTGACTTATGATATTTTGACCAACGCCAAGGTCATAAGAGCATGGGGAAAAAATATATATCGGGAATTTCTAAAGAAACTGAAATTTGCAAAGAGATGCATACCATTTGGAGTTTGATGAATGTTGGTAGGATTCCTTCAACATTATCATACGATGATATTTGTATCCCGATCCTACTGTGAGTATATGCTACTTATCAGGATATTCATCACTTAACGATCAATGCTATAAACCAAGTAGGTGTCAAGAAAAGTGTCAGCGGGGTTACGCCCCCAGAGAAAAGAGGTTCTTTAATTAAGGAACTTCGCGAAAGCGTTGGAAAACCTCCCTCGAAGTATCGACACTAGCCTGGCTGAACGGTTAAGCAAGAATTGTACAGTGAGAATAGTCCTGGCTAATTCTTCTTTTATGGTTTGAGGAAGGATTCGAGAAACAGTGGGAGCCATCCAGTTTAGATAAACTAAAAACCACTCTAAACTTGTAAGAGCATCATGCTAAAGAGTTTTCTTCTCTCTCTTCTAATTGCAGCGACCCTGAAAATGACTGGACTTAAGTTACTTTTAGAGAAAAATATACTGACAGGGCCAAACTATAAAGATTGGCTGCGGAATGTCAAAATGGCTTTGACCTATGACAAATTGGGGTACGTCCTCAACGCTACGGCACCTGCTGTCCCTGGTCCCAAATCCAGTAATGCGGATAAGGAAATCCGCAAAACCTGGGATTTCGATTGCGCGAAAGCCAAGTGCATCGTGCTTGCCTCGATGAACAATGAACATCAGAGGAGGCACGAGGATATGGAACTAGATGCCATATTTCTCCATACAAAGGAACTTTATGGAGAGCAATCTCGTATAGCAAGATACGAGACCTCTAAGAACTTGTTTCGAGCGAGGTTGGCTGTCGGGTCATCGGTAGGAGAACATGTCCTAAAGATAATCGGCTATATAGAAGAGCTCGCAGACCTTGGGACGACTTTGGATAATGAGCTCTATACAGACCTTATTCTCCAGTCCCTTCCTTCCACCCACGCCCAGTTTATCCTGAACTTCAACATTCAAAGAAAAGAAGTTGAACTTCCGGAACTCCTGAACATGTTAAGGAGTGCAGAGGGCACCTTGCAGAAGTCAAGGGAAACACCGCTATGTTTGTTGGCGGTGCATCTTCTTCCGGGTCCAAGGCTAGGGCCAAAGGAAGGAAGAAGAAGGCCGCCCCCAGACCTAGAGGAGGTGTAAGTAAGGTGGGAGGGAAGGGAAAGAAAAAGTTTGCGGTACCGGTAGTTGGCCAGGATGAGTGCTTCCATTGTCACAGGAAAGGGCACTGGAAGAAGGATTGCAAGGCATGGAACGCTAAGAACCAGGAACCGAAGCAAGCTGTGGCTTCGACTTCAGGTGTGTTTGTAATTGAGAATTGTCTGTCGATCAACTCTACTTCCGGGGTATTGGATACCGGATCAGGATCTCATATTTGCAATTCATTGCAGGCATTGAGAAACCGTAGAGTGCTGAAGGAAGGTGATATGACCCTAAAGGTTGCTAACGGAGCTAGCGTGGGAGCTACGTCCGTCGGGGATTATCACCTAGGATTGACGAGTGGACACATTTGGTTTTACATAACTGTTTTTTTGTACCAAGCTTAACGTGTAATATCATATCAGTTTCCTTGTTATCAAATAAAGGTTATGATTTCACATTTGTAAGAGATGTTGTTAACATCCACCTTAATCATGGTTTGATTGGGTCCGGTACACTAAATAACGGTATATATGTTTTAAACCAACTCCAAATTTTCAATGTCCAGAACACACTAAAAAGAAAGTCTCCAGATTTAAATAAAGCTTTCTTATGGCATTGTAGACTGGGTCACATCAATGAGAGAAGGTTGACTAAGTTGCATAGAGAAGGATATTTGGACTCGTTCGAATATCAAACATATGACACTTGTCAATCTTGTCTCAAAGGAAAGATGACAAAGACTCCATTTACTGGACAAGGAGTAAGAGCGAGCGAGCTCTTAGGACTCATACACATCGATGTATGTGGTCCAATGTCTACGCATGCAAGAGGTGGTTTTTCCTATTTCATTACTTTCACCGATGATTACTCAAGATATGGATTCATTTATCTGATGAAACATAAATCCGAGGCTTTTGAGAAATTCCAAGAGTATAAGAATGAAGTAGAAAACCAAACCGGCAAAAGTATCAAGACACTAAGATCTGATCGAGGTGGTGAATACTTGAGTGCCGAGTTCCTAGGTTACCTAAAAGAGAAAGGAATTCTCTCTCAGCTTACTCCTCCATACACTCCACAGCATAACAGTGTATCGGAGAGACGGAATCGAACCCTATTGTATATGGTACGATCCATGATGAGTAATGCTGAGTTACCGCGATCTTTCTGGGGTTATGCGCTAGAATCAGCGGCATATCTTTTGAACATGGTTCCTACCAAGACTGTGCCTACCACGCCATATCAGATGTGGAGTGGGAAGAAACCCTATCTTCAGTATCTGAAAATATGGGGATGTCCAGCTTTTGTTAAAAAGCAGCATGTGGACAAGCTCGAGGCACGATCAGTAAAGTGTAAGTTTGTGGGATATCCAAAGAACTCCAAGGGGTATCTATTCTATTACGCAGAGGAACAAAAGGTGTTTGTTTCTCGTAATGCCCATTTTCTAGAATATCAGTTTTTAGAAAAGGAAATAAGTGGGAGCGAAATAGAACTGGAAGAAATTCCAGAACCACAAACTGCTACTGAAAGTTTGGTAGAACCGGAAGTTCAAGAAGAATAGGACATTCCCGCACCCCTCCGCAGGAGTAGTAGGCCGTCTCATCCGCCTGAGAGATACTACGGTTTTCTCATAGATGGGGATAGAGATGATTGCATCATAGATGATGATGAACCTACTGACTTCCAGTAGGCTATCCAGAGTGGCAACTCGGTACGATGGCTCGATGCAATGCGGACCGAAATGGAGTCCATGTACACCAACAAAGTATGGACTTTGGACTTTGCTCCAGATGGGGTAAAACCCATAGGATGCAAATGGATCTTCAAGAAAAAGATTGGTGTAGATGGGCAGGTGGAAACCTATAAGGCTAGACTTGTTGCAAAGGGTTTTCGTCAAAGACCTGGTTTGGACTATAACGAAACTTTTTCTCCAGTGGTTATGCTCAAATACATTCGGGTCCTTCTTGCTATTGCTGCCTTCCATGATTATGAAATCTGGCAGATGGACGTAAAGACGGCTTTTCTGAATGGAAATTTAGAAGAGTGCGTCTATATGGATCAGCCAGAGGGTTTCAATCAGAGTGGGAGCAGCGGGAAAGTATGCAAGCTGCTTAAGTCCATTTATGGACTAAAGCAAGCATCGCGGAGTTGGAACATCTGTTTTGATGAGACAGTCAAAGAATATGACTTTATCAAAAATTCAGATGAACCGTGCATATATAGTAAAGTTGTAGCCAGAAGTGTCGTATTCCTCGTCTTGTACGTGGATGACATTCTATTAATAGGAAATGACATTCCTATGCTACAATCTGTCAAAGGATTCTTGTCACACAGGTTCTCCATGAAAGACCTGGGTGATGCCTCTTACATTCTGGGGATCCAGATCTATCGTGATAGATCCAAGAGGATGTTGGGACTTTCGCAGTCCAGGTATATCGACACTGTACTGAAAAGATTCAGTATGGAAGATTCTAAGCGCGGTAATCTACCAGCTTGTCACGGAATCACCCTCTCCAAAGAGATGTCTCCCAAGACTGATTTGGAAAGGGAACGCATGTCTATTATACCCTACGCTTCTGCGGTAGGCTCTATAATGTATGCGATGTTGTGCACCGGACCAGATGTAGCTTACGCACTGAGCGTGGTAAGCCGGTATCAGTCAGACCCAGGGGAGAAGCACTGGATAGCAGTAAAGAACATTCTCAAGTACCTGAGAAGGACTAAGGAGATGTTCTTGGTTTACGGCGGAAAAGACCTCAGGTTGGAGGCCTTTGCTGATTCCGGCTTCCAGAGTGATAAGGACGATTCCAAGTCCATGTCGGGTTATGTCTTTACCCTCAATGGAGGGGCGGTGTGCTGGAAGAGCTCCAAACAGGACACCGTTGCTGACTCGACGATGGAAGCGGAGTATATAGCTGCTTGCGATGCCGTAAAAGAAGCAGTCTGGATGAAGAAGTTCCTAACAGAACTTCAGGTGGTTCCTACCATAGTTGATCCAATACCTCTGTATTGCGACAACAACGGAGCTATAGCTTTAGTGAAGGAACCAAGGTCCCATCAGAAATCCAGACACATCTTAAGGCGGTATCACCTGATCAGGGAGATCATTGATCGTCAGGAGATCGAAGTTCGGAGAGTTGCTTCTGAAGAGAACATTGCTGATCCATTCACGAAGGCCCTACCTCAGATTCAGTTCAAGAGGCTACTCGAGATCATCGGTCTTCGATATGCCAGTACATGGCCCTAGTGCAAGTGGGAGATTATTAGTGTATATGCCCTAGGGGCCATTATTGTATCATACTAGTTTGTATATTACTTAATGGAAGCTTGGGATATTCACATATATATAACAGTCTTGCTAAACATGGTAGTATGCTACTTGGTTTTTCTATCTTAATATGCGAGTATACGTATTGATAGAGCTCTTAGGATCTTGCTTGACTACCAGCGTTGTGATGGAAGTCACACTAGTGGGGGCTGGGTAGTCTACAAGCACATCCTTATTCAGGTCCCTAGTCGTTGGATTATCGAGATAGAGCATCGATACTCCGGAGTAGACTAGTGTGTACGCTTCTCATCCCAGTTGGGGAGATGGTCTGTCCCACAGCCGTCAGTACGTCGTACTGGAGATAGTATGCAGGTGCTCGTTAGGTTACGGGTACACCGGACAGGACTCACAGGGAACTGTTGGTTGGTTTTATACGAGTCGTCAGTGAACAGTTCCCAGGTGACATGAGTACAGCATAGTCCGTAGACTTGACACTGCTACTTCGCCTCGAGTGTGTCCCACTGTTCTTAGATTGCTACCCTACCACGGCTCAAAGGAGTCGTGCAAACAGGTAGCAGTTGGGTTCAGTCCCGAGCACTTGGAGGCAGTGGCGGTTAGACAGGATTCGTCTCTCCCGGTATTTGGGGTTGATATCGCGCTGTGTCAGAGAGCCATTACGCAAAGTCCCTGGCCAGGGCAAGCGAGATTTGCTGGTAGGTTCCAGTAGTTTCTCAGGGTGTAATGGGCTTCGCTCCGACACGACTTATACCGCTATTAGGGGACTGACGCTTGCCGCCCCCTAGGCCCGATATGCGATAGTCTTAGACGAACAGACCGGACTGTACGGATATTGTCACATCAGACTCAGTAGGAGTTCGGATGGGTTTCCTCATCGGCCTTCTTATCGACATCTACCTGGGGACCGTTACGTACAGCTAGTGCCGCTTGCGGTCTGTGGTTAAACCCACTGCCAGCGTAGTAGTCGAGTCTCTAGAGTCCCACGCAGAGAGTTTCCCTACTCCAGGCGAAACGATATAGAGGTCGTATGGTTTTACGACAAGGGTTCGGACGCATACGTGTGTTTACGCACGTACGACTTTCAGACAGTTTTTACTAGTCGGCTTTGGTTTAAGCCAGTTACTAGTATCCGGTTATTGGATTTATACAGTCTAAAGTTTTTCCGTGTTTTCACGGATAGGAGGGGCGTTCTCGTAATTGCACGAGAAGCTTCTAGAAGATGGTGACTAAGGAGGTTTAGGTGGCATATACATTAAATGAGATTAGTGAGTCATATGGATGATTCATCTATGTCATTAATGCTTCATAATTGCTTAATGACTCATGGATGTGAATCACCATTAGATATTTATCAAGCATGGTTGTAAAACATTATCTTTTCTTTTCTTGATAAAAATAAAATGCTTGATATATATTATGATAACTCATTTTCTCATTTCATTATTGTTCTTACCTTCTCTCTCCTCAAGCTCTCCCTCTTCAAACCCTAATCCTCCCCTCTCATGTGTTGAGTACAAGCATTAGTTAGACTACTTAATCCATAACCATACTCTATTTCATCTAGGTACTTTGATTAGCACTTAAAGATACCCTCAAGTTTAGAGGCAAAGCTTGGAGTTTAGCTCTCATGGTGGATCGTCTACTACTTGGAGAAGGCCGAGGAGGAGGTGGAGTTCGTAAAGACGAATGACACGGTTCTTTAGGTATAATCCCTTTACATAGTAGTTTAGAACTTCTATGTTTGTTGTTAGTTATCGTTTAGCTTCGATTCATGCGGTTAGTCGATGTTTAGCATAAAAACAAGATCGTTTTTCATATTTCCGCCTCCCCGCAAGTCATGGGGTGTTGTACATCGACTTACATGGTAATTATCAATAAAGGGGATTAGATCCGTTCGGGAAGGTGTTCCTTCCTCTAGGTTCTTGTCCTTCCTTTAGAGATCCTTACCCTAACCTCCATGGAAAACACGCGCAACCGGTCCTTTACACTACGGTGTCATCATTACCTCGAGGGGTAGGATGCCGTAGGGCGCGGTATGTGCGTGTATGCATGGAGTCCTATTGTAAATATTTGGTGGGTAAGAAAGGGATGAGAGATCTCATCTCTCAAAATCCTTCCTCAAAGCTAAATCCTAAATAAGTTCCTAAGGCATGAAATTAAATCTATCTAGTGCAAGGAATTGAAATCTACACTAGGGCAAGAAATTAACTTACTTACAGTTGGCTCTCTTCAAACATCAACGCAGGGTTGTCAGATCTGAATTCATGAAGTGAAAAGAGGCATCGATGCTCTCCAAAAGATTTCTAAATTTTATTCATTAAAGGGAGGCATGAAAAGAATACAATGATTTGGGCTTCTATTTATAGGAGATAGAAACCCTAGGTTACAATTGATTCGTATGTCTACATTTACCAAAATATCCTTAGGAAGACCTAGTCAAAGTAGACTTCCAAGCTTTGGTAAAATTTTATGTCTGGAAATTTTGGAACTGATTCTGGGCTTCTTGAGCTTTTTATTTCTTTGGATCTTTATTCAATTTGGCTTCTCTATTTCTTCCAGATCTCCAGTGAACAATTGAAGTGGACTTTTAACCGTTTGCTTTGTAATCTTGGACCTTGCGTTGTCTTGTACTGATCTTTTATGTAGGCTTGATTAAGATCCTTCTATTTGTTGGTCAAAATCCCTTTTTTGTGTCATCTTTTGTCTTTTTCACTGTTTTCACTCCAAGAACCTGTAACCTGTAATATATAGTAGACATGCGTCAAAAGCACCTGTTTATTTATAAAACGAATAAGAATGGGGATTATAATAATGCAATATTATGGTGTGAACAATATCCTCCGTGAGTTTGAGTCAGGATCAATTAGGGAACATCCCATGAACCTATCCTTTTCCAAATTTTTTGCGGATAAAATCCAGTTTTTAAACGAGATTGACTCCGAAACTCAACATATACTTCTTGAAAATTCAATTCATTCGAGCAACAATTATTTGACCTCTTCAAAATATCATCTTCATCTTCAACGTCTTCCAATCCCTACTTTTACACGCCCATGCCCTTCACTAATATCTAACATATACCTTTTTTCTTTTCATTTTATATACATATTCTTTTACCAGTCATTGCACTATATAGACAAAATCTTTAAATGGCTGGTATTAATTTCTGAACTAACCCAATCGTTTAACCTGTATATGCTGTAATTAGTCTTAGGTTTTTTCTTTTTATTTGAATAAAATTCTCACCCTGATGTCTAATTCTAGCTACCGGATATGGGGCAACAATGGGGACATCATAAAACTCGGATTTGGGGGTGAGCTCTGCATTTATTTTGCTGCATCATGTGTATATTCTGCAGTGCATACATATTAAAAAAACTAATAAAAATTGAAAAAATTTCCCAAAAATATAAAATCTTTTTCATGTTAGCTAGTGGGGGAACTTAGATTTGAAGTCTGACAGTTCGGTTGATAAGTTTGAAATAACTAAATCCTTTTTTGTGAGACCGACGACCCGAAAAATAACCCTCATTTGCGTTTAACCATAGCTGATATACGTCTTTTATAACACTTTACACGTGTCGTATGTTTTTGAGAATTTGATGAAAGTCTGACATGTCTGTAAACTTTTAAAATCGATAAATATCTTTAGGATCAAACAGGTTTGTTCTGAGTTAAGTAATATCAAGAGTAGTTCATTAAGTAAGGTGAATATGAAGGATATTATTGAGGTTTTAACAGAAGCTATAAGTCTGAAAAATAACCCATCTGAAACCTTATTGGAGTAATTACACAGCTTATCCACATGTAACGTCTTCGGATTTAAAAGAAAAAGCTGGCTATATCTCCGTTTTCACTGAGTTCAGAATATTTTAAAGTAAAATGAGTCTTTTGTTTTGTGGCCTTGGTAACTTGGGTAATTAAGTCCTTAGGGTGTCTCTACACCTAATGCCCTAAAAACCATATGGTTTGGGAGTCATTGACCCAAAGCTCGCTAAATTTCCAATCACCAAATAAAACAAGCTAAGCAAGTGTTCTCTCCAAGTTAAAAGTCCTCACGGTTCTTTGTGGGAGAATAATCTTGGCGGAGACAAGTTTTCTTATAAAACAGTTTTTTTTACGGAGATATGAAAGTTTATATTTATAAAGACGTTTTGCGCGATAACGAAGAGTGTGTATGAACAAAAACATGTGAAAGGTAGGAGTGAAGAATAAGACTTAGGTTCTCTGTTAAAAACGATTGAAATTCTGACTTGAAACCTAACTTGAGAACAAAAACTTGAGAAAATCTTAACTCCTTTCAAACTCGTGTGATCCTTCAGAAGTTTATCCTAGTCCGTAATTATGACATGATGACCTTAATCAAGTTCATAAAAACTTGTGGACACTATCCGCACAATCACGTGAAGACGCGTATGAGCTTATGTTAAACAAATTGTGATGAGTGAAAAATAGGGTTTAACGTTTCTGACTTGGGTAATAAAACTTCTAACTTTGATTCTTAACCTTAAGATTAGAATCAACAGTTTCTCCGCAATGCTAACTTGACTGGATTTTGTGGGTGTAATCCGCTGAAAACCCTCAGGAGACAACACTCCTCCTACTAGGAACACCTAGAGGTTTAACGGCTTGTTGCACATTTTCAGTGCAATCGCGTTCCCTATGAAAGTGAGGCTAGGATTTTTTGTTTTGCTCAGGATGAGCAAAAGATAAGTTTGTGGGTATTTGTTTATCTCAGAAAATTGCATTTTAATATCGCTCATTCATTATCTATTTTGTTATATATCGGTTGCTATTAATCAGTATCTGCTCAGTAATTACAGATTACAGGTATTCGTGATTAAATACTGGAAACACACTCAATATCACGGATATAGCATTTGGGAGCCAACACTGCAATCAGAACAGAGAACCGACCGATATCCAAGGAGCACTTTTGCAATAAACAAGTGTGCACACAATTTTTGGTCCAAACACAATACATGTGTGACACTAGATCTTTGACATGGACCACATAGGGGCTGCCCTTGCACAATTCATTCAAGTAGGCACATGTGTGGTGTGATGGGCAATAAATGCTAAAAGTTTTGATGTGATACATTGCTTCATGTTCCCTCCAAATCTCTGAATGCAAACCAGGTTATTTTAGACAAATCAAACAGCACCAGGATGATATTGGAGTAGACACAAGACCACCACACCAATACGAGCCCATGTGCTCGGATTTGGACCGGCCATGCCCTCATGGAATCCGAACTCGCCGGCCCCTTTGCCCCATTTGTCCACATCTTTTCCCCGTCCCTTCCTTGCAGTCACATCACCTCATTCTTATTACTTGTTTAATCTTTTTTGGTGCCTATAAAAGCCAGATCAGTGAGCAAGGGAAGGGATCTCTCTCTCTCTCTCATTCTCATATATTCACAATAGATAGTTTTGTTTTAGTTTGTTTTGGTTTAGGCTTGAGAGTTGTGTGAGCTTTACTTGATCTCTTCTTCTTCTTCCCTCTTGAAGTTTTCTCTTGAAAGCTTCATTATGGAGGTTGAACAAGTTACCAATATCTTGTACCTCTTCTTCAAGTGTTAATAAATTTGTTGTTTCTTTTATTACTTGCTTCTTGTTCTTATTTGCTTTTCTTATTATTATGCTTAACTAATATCTTTGGTTGTGGTAATGGTAAGGAAGTGAGATGAAAGGCTTTGCCTCCTCCTCCTCTTGTTAATATTTAATGTGCTTATATATATGATTCTAACTTAAAGATTGTTTATGTATTGATGTGATATGGTATTTTGAAACATGGTTACTTTGTAACCTCCTCATATACCAAATTCACTCCCTTTCCCCATTTCAATGTTTAAGTTAAAATCAATTTAATGTTAAGGTTGCTAGGTTTAGATACGGTATTTTGTGATCAAGTGCTTGACAATCTCTTGGTTTCATATACGATATACTATCAAAAACACCTAGCAAATTCAACACTAAAATCATTTGCTCTCATTAACTAATTTGTGTTTTTGATGTTGTGGTAAGCTTGCTAACCCTCGTGCTTAATGTTGATACCCCAAGTTCGGACATACAAACGGTAAGTGAACAAAACGGACTCATTTCATATTTTGCGGTGAATATTGGAATTTGATGATTTGTGCTTCGCAACCGTCTTGACAAGTCATGCTTTATCTCGGGATCGATGTAAGGATGGACAACTTATGATCAAGGAAGTGTCGAAGGAATCGTTGCGATTCGACCTTCCGAGCCAAAGCCACAACCACTTCTTTCTTATCTTCTTTGCTTGATTTTCTTGTTTTCGTATTCTTTATTTAGTGACAAAACCAACCATTCGTTATTTGTTGAACCTTAAATCACAAGACCTAATACGCAATTCCCTGCGGATCGACCCGTACCTGCTGTTCAGACCATAATATTGCATTTATCATTCCCCTATTCTTACCCTTTTTATAAATAAACAGGTACTCTTGACGCACGTTTGTTGCATATTGCAGGATACAGGTTTCTGGAGCAAATACAGTGAAAAAGACACAAAACAACAGAAAAAGGGACTTTTGACCAACAAGCAGACCAATACTAGTCAAGCCTAGTTGAAGAACAATGCAAGGTCCAAAATGTCAAGTGAACGGTTAAAAGCTCGCTACGAGTATTCACTGAATTATCTGGAGAAGAATAAGAAGCCCGTTAGAGAAACTACATATGGAAACAAGAAGCCCAAGAACCCCTGAACCAACCCAAGAATTTGCAGAGCCCAATTCCTCAGTTTGGCCGCGGATCCGCGGCCAAACCCTACCTGGCGCCGCGGATCCACGGCCATCAAGCTCCCGTGTCGGTGGAAAATCTCTGGGTTGTTGCGACGATTCTGGTGTTAGGATTTTACGTGGGCAAATCTGTAATTGCGCAAGTGCGAGAGCCTGTAACCCTAGGTTTCCTATTTTCCTATAAATTGTAATTTTAGATCTAAAAATTGTATGCCTCTTTTCAATAAATAAAATTCAGAAATTCTGGAAGTGACATTCAGATCTGTTCTTTATCGCTTGGAGGGAGCCATCACCATTAGTAAGTGTTTTTCTTTTATTCTTTTAATGTTATTTCATCCCCTAATGAGCGAGTAGTCTCCTCGCTTGTTAGGGTTAGCCTTAGGGAAAGGGTTGAGAGATGAAATCTCTCACCCCTTTCAATGCCATATTAAACTATCCCATTAAGAACTCCATGCATGCGCGCACAACCGCTCCCTGCGGCACCCTACCCCTCGAGGTAACGGTGAACCGCAGTATAAAGGCCCGGTTGCGCGCGTTTTCCATGGGGGTTAGCGTAATTATCGATAAAGGAAGGATACGAATCTAGAGGAAGAAAACATCTTCCCAAAAGAGTCGTATCCACTTTATCGATAATTACTATAACACCTAATGGATCTAAAATACGGCATTGAAAGCGGTAAGGAAACATCAATCTCCAAAACTTCCTCTAAGCCTAACCCTAGCAAGAATTTAAATTAGATTAATTAAGTTTTAGATCTAGATTTTTATAAAACCAAAACAACAAATAGAATCAACTCGTTAAGACACATAAAAGGAATTTACCCGTCTCTGTGGATCGACCCGTACTCACCGGCTAGCTGCGAAGCGACGCCGTTTCTGATTGCGGTAATTACAGTTTTTGACACCAATCAAATGGCGCCGTTGCCGGGGACGGCGTAATCTTTCTTTTTTGTGAATTTTCGGGTTGATATAAATTTTAAAAATTATAAAAATCTGAAAATATAAAAAATATAAAAAAATAATCAAATTTGATCTGTTTGAAGGGTGTATCTTTTGGATCTTGCAGGAACAGCGAAGAATCACGGATCTGGAATTTTACAGAGGGCAAATAAAAATTTGGTACATAAGAACAGAGAGAAATTGCAAGTCCAGAGCAGTGAAATTTTTTCCAGAGGCTGATCCCATCATTCCGCCGCCCATCCACGGCCTAAACCCTATAACTGCCGCGGATCCGCGCTCCTCCTGCCACGTCAGCGCACCAACTTTTGTGGGTTTGTCTCTCTTTCTTCCCTCTGCAACCTAAAGTATATCTCTCTGTAAAAAGTTTTCTGCAGGAATTCTTTGCGTAAAGAGTCTTTCTCCCCCTTCTAAATAACAGATTTCTGCAGGTTTCTTTGCGCCGTGCTAAAAAAAAAAATTTTTTTTGATTGCAAGTGAAATTTTATCTATTTTGCATAATTTAACCGGATTCTAAGGGGCTATTTGACCAAACTCAGATTGGGTGGGGATTTCATCACCCTTCCCAGGACCCCAGAAAACACCTAAAGCATTTTGCATCGACCACAATTAATAAAAAAAAGATTAGACTCAGACCTAAGGACGGCGAGCTCAATAGGAAAAGGACTAGGGTAGGCATCGGCCGTTTATCCTAACCGACATTGCGGTGTCTAGGCTAGTGGTTATTAATTAGGCCCACTGTAGTGGTGGTTCCTTCCCACTTACCTGGCCGTATTTGTCTGTGAAGAGGCGGTTTGAGGTCTATTTCTAGCCCTACTTAGGAGCTGTCTAGTAGACCTAGGCGACCCTAGATCTAGGCCTGATTGTGCATGTGTGGTTGATACTTTTGTGTCATGAGTCCATTTTCTAAAACCGTCTTGCAAAACTCTTCAATAAAAAAATTAATGAAAAATCTTTTAAAAAACTTGCAATAATTTTGTCGCTAAGAAATCCTTGCATTCTTCTATCATGGGTACCCCACATAACAAATCACTTGCCGAATTTTGGTATCCCGAACCTAACTTTGCGTCGTTCGTCAATGTGTTCGGTCAATTTAAAAACGATCCCTCCTTGCCAAAGAAATCTTTGAAAGATCACATAGAGGAATCTAGGAGAAACAGTTTGACTTTTCAACCCACTTTGTGTCAACCTAGTCAACCTTTACCACCTACATATGTTGACACCACTTTTCCAAGTCCTGCTGTAACTCCTAGGCCGATGTCCATTGCTGAGCATATTGCTCAATCTCGCAGTCGATCTTTCACCCCTCTCCACTCATCTAGTTTTAGGGATCCACACGATTATTCACCTTCTTATCTATATGTTGACCCTACTCCTGTCTTACCACCCACTTCCTACCCATCATACCCGACCTTCCCACCTTCACTAGACACTGTTTCGACACAGCCATTAGGGAGTTTCACATACCCAACCAATTGTGAATCTTTTACTGAAACCCCCTCACCACCTAAGTCTAGTTTGGAAGAGTCGTTGGAAGCATATATTGCTGCAACAAATAAAATGATGAGGACAATGGAAGCATCCATGGCCGCCCTTACGCAATCTAGTGAACCGGTAGCTAGTGTCCCGCTAGCTCCGAATTTTTCAATGTGTAAGGCGGCAGTTGGACAGAGTGAGAATGAGAGAGGATTTTCAAATCAAACCTACCCTTACCCAATTGAAACCCACAACTCCTGTTTTCCATCTATTGTTCCAAATGATTCACCAGTTGAAAATAAAAATGAGTTGTGCAATTTTGTAGTGTTTGATTTGCCAAATTGTGAGGAACCCCTTTCAAGTGAAACCGAACCTAATCCTTTCGATCTTTACACCTCAACTCTAGAACCTACATTGATAAATATCCATGCTGTGGATGAAGTGTCTAAAGAAATTGATTTTCACTTGATTGAGGATATAGACGCCGGGAATATTTCGGATGATGAACCTGTCGATTTAATAGAAATTTTATGTTCAAATCATCATCCTGAGTTATTAAATGTTTCTCCCGAATCTCATATGCGTCTAGATTTTGATGATAATGGCATGGATGAATTAAATAGTGAGGATAATAGTGAGGAGAGTCTTGAGGATGATATCGAGGTTGAACCATTTTTATTTGATGTGTCGGATTTTCCAGTTCAGCCTCCTGAACCTTTGACTGTTATATCACCCTCCCTCCTTCCTATTGTTCCGACCGAACAAATGACTGTTACGCTTTCATCTCCTATACCAAGTTCGGCGTACCCATGTTTTCTTGCGAATCTTGAGGGATTTGACCCCATTGCACGACGAGTTGGTAGGTTAGCGCAATCGCTTTTAACACATCGGTCATCACAAATTGCGCTAATTTATTCACTCAATTTACACCCTCAAGATCGCACTCCACTCCGCCATTCTCCCCCACCGAGACCTTATTCTACCATTCTTTTCTCAACACGGTCTCGCGTGCTTTACATCTCTTTTCTTTCCATCCCATTCTTGCACCAACTCTACCATTACCATGATAAGATTTTTGAATGGTTGGTGCTAACCTTTGGCTTGTGTAAGGCCAAGCTTAAGTTTGGGGGGAACCTTTGTATATATGTATATATCCTTTTGTTTTCTTTTTCTATAAAAAATAAAAAAATAAAAAAAATTTCAAAACATTAAAAATATAAAAATTATAAATAAATAAACAGGGGAGTGCCGGTATTTTGACCCTCTTGGTTTAGCATGACAGTGAGGACACTGTCAAGTTCAAGTTTGGGGGCATGCTCGGTACGTCTTCTTCCTTCGCATTCATTTGTATATATTTTTGCATTTGCATACTTATTTGAAAACCCATAAAAATTTGAAAAATTTGAAAAATTATAAAAATAAATGTATTCAATTTTGGCTAATTGACTTGAGATTGACAAATATGTCAACTAGCTAGAAACAACTAGATCTTAAACTTAGTAAATTAAAAACTCTAAAAATAACATTCCTTAAAGTTTAACGGTAGAAAGTATATGCCTTGTAGTTTATTTAGAAATAGGCATATTTTGGGTTCACTTCCTGGGCTAAGTCGAAACAAGGGAAGAGTATTGATGTTCTTATTAGAGTATAAGTTTGAAAAATAGTTCCTAGCTTAAGTCTAGATTCTGAAAATGTATACCCTACAATTTGCACAATCACGCACCTTGAAACTTGGAATAGTAGAAGAGACCTTGAAATGCTCTTGTCTAAAGTCCTTAGTCCGATGAAAATAAAAGAAAAAATATGAAAAAAATGGACACTGGTTTTTGTAATTACTTAAGGCTGCAAAAATAGAAAAATATTTAGCGAGGGTGCTTCATCACCTAGTGCCTTAGACCAACTGGTTTGGGAGTCACTGCTAAAGCCTTGGGTGTTGCAAAGACTAGGAAGTACGCTTTAAAGATGCAAACGCATTTTGTAATCGGTCGTTGGTACCTCAAGAAGTATTAACGGTCGCATGAAGGATGTGTAAGCAAATTTCATAAGTGCTTTGGACGAGAGTATGATTGCTTGATTTGAATTTCCAAGTGTAGGGGTAATTTATACACACACGTGGGGATATGTGATTAGAGTTTAGATAAGGGAAAGGAATGAAAGATAGAACCTGTATCTTTAGTAGAGTTGATAGAAATTCCTAAGTGGAGATGAAACCCTAGAAGGAAAACTTAAGAAATGCCGAAAGCTAAGTAGATCTGCAGGATATATATAATCTTAAGTTAAATGATGAGGAAGTGTGAAGAATATGGGTGGATAATTTACAAGTAGAAGATAATAGAATTCCTTATTAGAAAACCTAATTGGAAAACAGAAGTCAATGGGCCGAGTTGATAGGATTTTGTGGGTAGTATCCGCTGAAAACCCTCAGGAGACAACACTCCTCCTACTAGGGACACCTAGAGGTTTAACGGCTTGTTGCACGTGCTCAGTGCAATCGCGTTTCCCTGCGAAAGTGCAGTTAGGTTTTTTGTAGTGAATAAATAATAAGTTTGCTCGAGGACGAGCAAAAGGTAAGTTTGGGGGTATTTGTTCAGACCATAATATTGCATTTATCATTCCCCTATTCTTACCCTTTTTATAAATAAACAGGTACTCTTGACGCACGTTTGTTGCATATTGCAGGATACAGGTTTCTGGAGCAAATACAGTGAAAAAGACACAAAACAACAGAAAAAGGGACTTTTGACCAACAAGCAGACCAATACTAGTCAAGCCTAGTTGAAGAACAATGCAAGGTCCAAAATGTCAAGTGAACGGTTAAAAGATCGCTACGAGTATTCACTGAATTATCTGGAGAAGAATAAGAAGCCCACTAGAGAAACTACATATGGAAACAAGAAGCCCAAGAACCCCTGAACCAACCCAAGAATTTGCAGAGCCCAATTCCTCAGTTTGGCCGCGGATCCGCGGCCAAACCCTACCTGGCGCCGCGGATCCGCGGCCATCAAGCCCCGTGTCGGTGGAAAATCTCGGGGTTGTTGCGACGATTCTGGTGTTAGGATTTTACGTGGGCAAATCTGTAATTGCGCAAGTGCGAGAGCCTGTAACCCTAGGTTTCCTATTTTCCTATAAATTGTAATTTTAGATCTAAAAATTGTATGCCTCTTTTCAATAAATAAAATTCAGAAATTCTGGAAGTGACATTCAGATCTGTTCTTTATCGCTTGGAGGGAGCCATCACCATTAGTAAGTGTTTTTCTTTTATTCTTTTAATGTTATTTCATCCCCTAATGAGCGAGTAGTCTCCTCGCTTGTTAGGGTTAGCCTTAGGGAAAGGGTTGAGAGATGAAATCTCTCACCCCTTTCAATGCCATATTAAACTATCCCATTAAGAACTCCATGCATGCGCGCACAACCGCTCCCTGCGGCACCCTACCCCTCGAGGTAACGGTGAACCGCAGTATAAAGGCCCGGTTGCGCGCGTTTTCCATGGGGGTTAGGGTAATTATCGATAAAGGAAGGATACGAATCTAGAGGAAGAAAACATCTTCCCAAAAGAGTCGTATCCACTTTATCGATAATTACTATAACACCTAATGGATCTAAAATACGGCATTGAAAGCGGTAAGGAAACATCAATCTCCAAAATTTCCTCTAAGCCTAACCCTAGCAAGAATTTAAATTAGATTAATTAAGTTTTAGATCTAGATTTTTATAAAACCAAAACGACAAATAGAATCAACTCGTTAAGACACATAAAAGGAATTTACCCGTCTCTGTGGATCGACCCGTACTCACCGGCTAGCTGCGAAGCGACGCCGTTTCTGATTGCGGTAATTACAGTTTTTGACACTAATCACCTGCCGGATTGCTACAACGCGCCGTGCACTTGCGATTTATAAATTTTAAAACGAGAACGATCTCGCGTGCGCATTCCATTTCCTTAAAATCATATCCGTTTCCAAACATACGCATTTGCACGCACGGGTGAGTTCCTAACAAGCCGCCATACCCCCCACAACGGAGGCAGGGGCGGCTCATCTCCCCCTCCAAACGTCATCGGCGTCTTATCCGCTTGAATCGACAGGCTCACATTGATGGTGGATGCACTCGTCCGCGTCCAAGCAGCAGGCCCTACCCACCAGACCGTGAATCCCCCTAGCCACGCTCAGGCCCTCGATCTCACACACACTCATCACAGCGTTACCGAGCGCCGCGTGCCAACTCCGGCCGCCATGACCCGCCTGCGGCAAATGATTCCATGACCCGCTGGGTGCCGGATACCTCCATACCCCGATCTCAGGGAAGATTAGGCCATCGTCCCCACGTTCGCCGTGCGCTCACGCCCCCTGAGGAGATGTCAGTCAGTTCGCCTGCTTCCAGGCATAACCGACGTCCCCACTCTCGCCGAGGCTGTGCGAACAACGACCATCGGATTACTCGAGGAGGGTTGTTCAGTCGAAAATAGTGTACTTTTAACATGACAATTTCCTTACTTCTCTTAATCATCTAAAGGTATTTGATATAAATATAACACATATTAGAAGTCCATCTGCAAAAATATCAATTACCATGTGTTATACATTATAATCAATATTATGAAGGAAATTGTATTTTAAATATCTTTTTACGCATAATATTTTGTATCTCACATTCTTCATTGAGATCTTGTGCAAAAATTAGCTCAGGTCAGATATCGGAATCGGAAATTCGCCGATTAAAATACAGGAAATCGAAGAATCAAATACTGGCAGAAATTCAGAAGAAATAAGAAGATTCCAGATATCACATAAAGACCCAGAGATCAACAGAATAAGACCACAGAGAATTGAAGACATGAGCTCATTAATCGGCCGCGGATCCACGGTCGAGTCAGGCTGAGTCACCGCGGATCCGCGGCCAATTCAGGGAGTTGGCTATCGAGAATTCTCCAGAAGCTTCATTGCAACGTCCTAGTTTATTGAGGAAGCCTCGTTGTAACAACTTTGTTCTGGAAACTTCTCTATAATAACCTAGCTTATTGAGAAAGCTTGATAACTACCTAGCTTATTTTAGAAGCCTCTTTGTAACAACCTAGCTTATGAGGGAAGCTTGATTAGGGGCTATAAAAATGACCTAAGCCTTGAGGTGAGGGGTTGGAAACTTTTGATCCAAAAACCAAATCAAGAAAAAGAGCTAAAAAGATCCAATTCCAAATCAAGATCCAAGA
Organism: Agapanthus africanus; assembly: GCA_030015575.1. Lineage (NCBI taxonomy): Eukaryota > Viridiplantae > Streptophyta > Magnoliopsida > Asparagales > Amaryllidaceae > Agapanthus > Agapanthus africanus. Next base: position 156,487,872 of record JASDDO010000024.1, read on the forward strand.
TCAAGAATCGTTGAGAAATTCATTGAGCGAAATCATTCAAGATTCCTTTACGCGAAGCCGATCGTCATCAACGAGCACATGATCCTCGATAGATCCAAGGCTCACAGTGATCGAGCGAAGCGAAGATCGACGGATAAATTACCTCTTAAAAGGAGTGATCGAGAGCAATTCTTCTTGTAATCTCGGATTGAAGAAGTTGTAATTTGAAGTTGAATAATAAAGGTGATCATTACTTTTAATCTCGCATTTTTTAAATCTCCGCATCATGAAATCTTTAATTTTTGATTCTTCTATTTTCATGATGTGTGAATAAATCTCCGCTTACTAGGATTCAAAGGAATTTGGTAGATCAAATGGTGAAAGAATCCTATATTCATCTTAAATCTTATGGAGATTATAAACTTTAGCAAAGAGAATCATCGATGTCCAAATTGTGAGCGAGATCAATTTATTGTGAATTTCGTCACAATTTGGGGATTAGATTGATGATCCTTCTTGTTAAAAGCTAGATAAGAATGGCAATCAATGAAAGGACAATGGGCAATGAAGAAGAAACCCTAGTTTTTTCAAGAGATCCCTAATTCTCATTTTTAGTCATCAATCTAGTTTTAATTCTACCAATAGATAAGATGAATCATTTTGAATAGTCATCCATGGCTATTAATTCCGTTCGAATCCTACAAGCCTTCTACAATTTTCTTAATAACTAAATCTTAAACATTTTCTTGAATTTTCTTTCTTGAAAACGATTTCTTGAATTTCTTGAAACTATTAAATTCAACTAAATCTTGAACTATTTCTTGAATTTCTTTACTAGTTTTTTCGACTCAATTAAAGCAAGAATTTACGAATTCCTTGAATCCCAGAGAACGACCCGTGCTCACTAACGCTCGCTACACGGGATACTGTTATTGATTGCGGTTACTAAACTACATACCTATATTCTTTTTCTTTTTTGAACCAATCAAATGGCGCCGTTGCCGGGGATACGTGCGTAATTTATTTTTTCTTGCTGTTTGGGTTGAAATATTATTATTCCATCAAAATTTAAATCAAAAACGCATCGTTTGCTTAACGATTAGTTGTGAATTTTGCAAGAAAATCTGGAATCACTGTAGCAGGGAGATAAAGATTCAGGTCATTTCATCGAGACCAGAAGAGCAAGGGGAGCATCAGTACCAAAAATTGTTCAAAGAACAGTCTAGTTGACTGCGGAACCGCGACAAGAAGCAGTAATTGGCGGCGGAACCGTGGTGTTCTTGAAGAATTAAGGTTTCAGCTCTCTGTGGTATAATTTCTTTCTTCTTCTCTCTCCTATGATTAGTCCAATAACAACTTTTCTGCTGGATTCTTTGCAAAAATTCGCTGCTTAAAAAAAATTTCTTGTTGCATGTTTTGATATTAGTTGTTTTTGCATATTTTAATACGGAAATTAAGGGGCAAAGACCAAATTCAGATTAGGTGGGGATTTCATTATCCTTCCTAATCCCCAAAATCACAAAACTAGCATCCGCATCACCCTTCATTAATTAAAAAATATCTAGACCAAGACTCTAAGGACCGTCGCGCTCAATTAGGACAGAGGAAGGTCGTGGGTAATCTACTGCTTATCCGCATTTCTTTTGTGGTGTCTAGGCAAGTGTGTCTAAGGAAAGTGGTTACTTAATTAGGCCCGCTATTTACATAGCGGATACCTCCCACTTACCTGGCACTTACCTGGCCATAAGAGGGATAAAGAGATAGTATAGGATTTATCCTGCGATTTGTCTTCTGGAAGTCTAGGAGCGGTCTAGTGAGTTGACCTAGGTGACCTTAGATCTAGGTTTGATTGTGCATTTTTGTGATTTGTCTAAATCTGTCTTTTTCAAAACAAACCATAAAACAAACCTTTCTTTTAATTTACGCATACGCTGCCACTTGCGCTAAACCCGCTTAGTGCATGCTCGGCTGGACACGGGATTCTAGTGCCCGTCTTGTCCGCATTTCTTCTATCGATTCCGAAGTCGGTATTTCTTTATCTTCTTTTTCCTCACCACCCACAACAATCACCGAGATAGACGGTTCTCCATCGAATTTTAATAACACCACTCTGCCACCACCTGCAGGTGCACAGAATCTACCGCATATATCTCTCCAAAAGAGATGCTACCCTATACATGGTCCTCTTTCGACTTGTCTTTCCATTCCACCAGCCAACGGGGATAATTTCGAAATCAAACCACACTATATCAATCTTTTGCCTAAATTTCACGGTTTAGAGTCTGAAGACGCATACATTTTTATCACCAAATTCGAAAACCTATGTGCTGTGATAGGCACTTCATAACTTTCTGTGGATACTATGCGTTTACGTCTTCTCCCGTTTACTTTGTGCGATTTAGCCGAAAATTGTCTTTATAACACACCCGCACACTCAATTTCCAATTGGGATGAATTCGTTATAGCATTCTTTAAGAAATTGTATCCCAATCATAAGATTGCCCGTGTTAGGAGTGAAATCAACCAGTTTTCCCAGCTTCCCAATGAACCATTTTGGAAATGCTTTAAACGGTTCAAGGATCTTCTTGTCCAATGTCCTCATCATGGAATCCATAGATGGGATTTGTGCCGAATTATATATGAGGGCATTAATCCAACGACAAAACAGATGCTTGAAACCATGTGTCAAGGCAATTTCATGTTTAAAGACGATGGTGAAGCTTGGAAATTTTTGGAAGATTTTTCTAAAAACACCTTGCAATGGGAAAGCATTAGTCCATCATCTAGGGGTGGTATCCATCAACTTGATGTTTCCATTGCCGTAAAAGCCGAAATGGAAGCAATGCAAAAGAAACTCGAAGGTATGGAAAACAAATTTTTATTAGCCTCCCTAAACCAGGTGACGCTCCCTAAAACCGTGTGTGGATGTTGTTCCGATCCATCACATCTGACGGAAGAATGTCATTTGAATTCTCCATTTCAAGGTCAAGAACACACTAATGCTGCTTTTCAGCAACGACCTAGAAACGATCCTTATTATCAAAGTTGGAGGAATCACCCTAATTTTGCTTGGAACCAACACCAAACTCAAAATACGGTTCCAAACCAAAATAACTTTTAAAGGGTTCCTCCACAGCAACAGCAACCACCACAGAATCAGCACCCCTTTCAACCACAAACTTTTCAAAATCCAGCCAACAATTCTGCACCGTATAATAATTCTTTCCAAACGGCCGGTACCGAAAACTCCTCTTCACTCGAACGAACCTTGGATTTGTTTATGAAACATTCTATGCAAATGTCGGCTGATATAAGGTCTTCTATCGATATCATAAAGAAGGACTCCGCCTCCCACAGTGAGAGTATAAAATCGATAGAAGTACAAATTGCACAATTAAATGTCGCAATGAGTGCTAGAGAGAAAGGGAAACTTCCATCTCAACCCTTACCGAATCCTGGCCACTTACAACATCATAACGTGAATGCCATCACCACGTTGAGATCCAGAAGAGTACTGAATAACCAAGTCGGTGAACAGGTTGATAATGATGAATCAATCAATGACACCCCGGCTTCCACTTCCACTTCCACTTCTGATCCTAGTTCATCTTCTTCCAAGCCTATTCTCCGTTTTCCCCTAGGCTCGAACCCTCCGCCTACCTCATTGAGTCAACCTAAAACGATCCCCACTCCAATTCTGGGATCCGTTCTACCCACACGAACTTCTCCACAAATGTTGGACCCAACTATTATCGATAAAGCTCCTTATCCAAATAGGTTGAGGGCCAACAAACCTAATGCACAAATGGAAAAGATTATGGAAATATTTAAAAAGGTTAACATAAATATCTCTCTCCTAGATGCTATCCAATAAGTTCTGGCTTATGCGAAAATACTTAAGGAATTGTGCACTAGGAAGAGAAGAACTCAAGTGCCGAAAAAAGTGTTCATGACGAGTAATGTTAGCACAGCTTTTACCCAGCAATTACCAAAGAAACGTAAGGACCCTAGCTGTCCTACAATCTCTATTTCTATTGGGGGTAAAAATATTAATCGTGCTCTATTCGACCTTGACGCTAGTGTTAACCTGCTTCCTTACTCAGTCTATGAGCAGTTAGGTATTGGAGAGTTGAAACATGCCCACTGCACTCTCCAAATAGCAGATCGATCTATCACCAAACCTAGGGGTGAACTTGAAGACGTGTTGATAAAAGTTGGGGAATTTATATTCCCTGTGGATTTTACTGTTTTAGATACACAGCCTGTAGCAAACCCACGGAACCAAATTCCGGTGATTCTCGGTTGACCCTTCTTGGCCACTTCCAATGCCGTCATTAATTATCGTAACGGTTCTATGAACTTAACCTTTGGGAAAATGACAATTGAGCTTAACATTTACAAGCTAGGAAGTCAACCATCTGAACATTCTGCTCATTTACTTGATGTCTGTTCTGTCCACGAGATAGCTCCCGAAAACTGCAAGGTTGAAGAACTTTGCTTTGATGATCTCGACGACATTAGTACATCATTGTTTAATCTTGCACAGTATCATAGTGAGGACATTTTTGATGAGTCCAACCCCGAGTTTGAACCTTTTGACTCATCACAAAAGTCAGTAGCGCTTTTCGAGTCAATATCCTATACATGTTATGAACTTCTTAGGGAATCCGAAAATCATTTTCTTACCCCACCTTCTATTTTCTCTCCGCCGACATTAGATCTCAAACTATTACCTTCTCATCTTAAATATGTATATTTAGGTGAGAATGGGTTTTTGCCTATGATCATATCCGCTTCTCTAGCTTTATAGTAAGAGGACGCTCTTTTGACGGTCTTGAGATCAAATCGGCAAGCATTTGGTTGAACAATGGCAGACATCAAAGGGATTAGTCCCTTGATTGTAGAACATCATATACATTTGATGGATGAAGCCAAACCAACTAGAGACCTACAAATATGGTTGAATCCCGTCATGAAGGAGGTGGTAAAGAAAGAAATCGTCAAGTGCCTAGATAGTGGTATAATTTACCCAATCTCTGATAGCCAATGGGTAAGTCATATTCATGTGGTCCCTAAAAAGTCTGGCATCATGGTCATAACTAATGAGGCTAATGAGTTGATCCAAATACGCTACGCACCCAAACTGGGTGGCGTGTATGTATTGATTATAGAAAACTCAATGCCGCAATGAGGAATGATCACTTCCCTCTACCTTTCATTGACCAGATGTTGGAACGATTAGCTGGACATGAATATTATTGTTTCATGGACGGATACTCTGGCTATAACCAGGTCCCTATCGCCGAAAAGGATTAAGATAAAACAACATTTACTTGTCCTTTCGGTATATTTGCTTATAGACGCATGCCCTTTGGGTTATGCAATGCTCCCGCTACATTTCAGCGGTGTATGATAGGGATATTCTCAGACATGGTCGAGAATTTTCTGGAGATTTTCATAGACGATTTCTCTATATTTAAGGACTCATTTAAGGATTGCCTACGTCATCTTGACGCGGTTCTTACCCGCTGTAAGGATAAGAACTTAATTTTGAATTGGGAAAAATGTCATTTTATGGTCCAAGAAGGTATCGTGCTTGGACATGTCATTTCACGAAAAAGGCATTGAGGTAGACAGAGCTAAAATAGATGTCATCCATAACCTTCCTCATCCCAAATGCGTAAAAAATATACGATCTTTCCTTGGTCATGCAGAATTTTATAGGAGATTCATTAAGGATTTTAGCAAAATTGCTAGACCTTTAACTCTTCTCTTGGCCAAGAATACTACATTTCACTTTGATTCGGATTGTGAGGCTGCTTTTGAATCACTTAAAAGATCTCTTACTACAGCCCCCGTTCTATCATTTCCTAAATGGAACCCCCTGTTTGAGCTTATGTGTGATGCATCAGATTTTGTTGTTGGTGCAATCTTAGGACAACACATTGATAAGATGCCACATGCAATTTATTATGCAAGTAAGACCTTGAATGATACCCAAATTAATTATACAACTACCGAGAAAGAACTCTTGGCAGTTGTATTTGCATTAGAAAAATTCAGACCTTACTTGATTGGCTCACCGATTGTGTTTACACTGATCACTCCGCCCTAAAACATCTTTTATCTAAGAAGAATGCTAAGGCCAGGTTAATATGTTGGATCCTGTTATTACAGGAATTTGATCTTGTCATACGAGATAAGAAAGGATGTGAAAACGTAGTAGCCGGCCATTTTCACGCATCTCTTCTTCACCTACTGTGACCTTTCCAATAAACGACTCTTTTCCTGACGAACAGCTCTTGACCGTATCCTGCGAACCTTGGTTTGTGGATATTGTGAATTATCTAGCAACGGGACTTATTCCCAGCGAATGGTCTAAACAAGACAATCATCAATTTCTATCCCAAGTAAAGCATTTTTACTGGGATGAACCTTTTTTGTTTAAGTATTGTCCCGACCAAATCATTCGCAGATGTGTCCCTAATGATGAATTCAAGAGTGTTTTGTCTTTCTGTCATGATCATGCATGTTGTGGTCACTTTGGTCCACGTAAAACGGCGGAGAAAGTTTTGCAATGTAGTTTTTACTGGACAACATTATTCAAAGATGCATTTGATCATTGCAAAACTTGTCCACGGTGTCAACACACGGGTCGGATTTCTCGAAAAAATGAGATGCCACTCCAACCTATCTTGGTTGTTGAAATTTTCGACGTTTGGAGTATTGATTTTACGGCTCCTTTTCCCAACTCTTTTGGGAATTTGTATATCTTGTTAGCGGTTGATTATGTCTTAAAATGGGTGGAAGCAATACCATGTCGCACTAATGACAACAAGGTTGTTATTAAGTTCCTTAAAGAAAATATCTTTTCGCGATTTGGACACCCTCGCGCTATAATTAGAGACAATGGGACACATTTATGTAATCGGTCTTTCAAGACTTTGATACGGAAATATTCAATCAACCATAAACTTTCTACGCCCTATCATCCCCAAACGAGCGGGCAAGCTGAAATTTCCAATACGCAAATCAAACAAATTTGGGAGAAGATAGTTTTTAAAAACCGGAAAGATCGGTCAACCAAATTGACGGATGCTCGTTGGGCATTTCGTACCGCGTATAAGACTGATCTTGGTATGTCTCCTTATCGACTAGTGTTTGGAAAGGCATGCCACCTTCCTGTCGAGATCGAACATAAAGCAATGTAGGCCATTAAAGAACTTAACTTCGATTTAAATCAAGCCTGCAACTTTCGGAAGCTGCAATTAAATGAGCTAAGAGAACTCCGCGATGAAGCTTACGATAATGCGGTTATAGTAAAGAATCGGACTAAGATATTTCACGATAAAAATATTTTGAGAAAAACTTTCATCCCAGCACAACAAGTCCTTCTTTACGATTCCCGTCTCCATCTTCATGCGGGTAAGCTAAGATCTCATTGGAAATGACCATTTATGGTGCAGTATGTATACCCGCACGGGGCAGTTGAAGTTGAAGATATTAAAAACGGTTATATTTTTAAAGTGAATGGGCATAGATTAAAACCGTATTTTTCCACTGACCCCACGGAAGAACTCCTGTTTTTACAGGAGCCGATTTATCATAACTGAATTTCCTCCGCCTCACCTCCATGTCTCGATAATATTGTCTCATCATAAGGATAGAGGTGAGTTAAAAAGGACTTAACTGAATATTCATATGATTAAAAATAAGTTTGGGGGAGATTTTCACGTTCATTTATTCTTGTACCCCGTTAATAACTTACCTCCCGGGTCTACAGGTTTCTGAGATTTAGAAGATTACAACAATGAGGATACTGCTGTAAACAGGTTTGGGGGAGGTTTGTGCTAATTTATGCATTACTTTGCATTACACTTTACATAAGCACAAAATATTTTTTCTTTTATAATAAAAGATTAGAAAGTGAAAAATTACATTTAAAAGATTGGAAGAATTTAAGAAAACCAAGAAAGTTATATGTTTTCTTAAACGAAACTAGTAATAAGTAGTTATGAGCCGTTGTCCCAAGGGTTAGTATGATGAAGGGGGTCACTAATCTGAGGATAAAAATAAGTCTGAAAAATAGTTCCTATTCTGGAAGCCAAACATCTGAACGTTGATACCCTACTATACGCACTTACACACGTCTTGAAACTCGGGATAGTAGAGAATACCTTGAAATGCTCTTGTCTAAAAGCCAAAGTATGAAAAAAATAATAAATGAAGTATAAAAGTATAAAATGGTGAAGAAAAATGAACACTGGTTTTGTAATCACCAAGGCAGCAAAAAAAATATAGCGAGGTTGCTTCATTACCTAGTGCCTTAGACCAACTGGTTTGGGAGTCACTGCTAAGCCTTAGGTGTTGCAAGACGAGAAAATTACTAATTACTCCTAATATGTGAGCACATGTAGTAATCGGTCGGTTAGTACCTCAAGAAGTATTAACGGTCGTATGAAGAATGTGTGAGCAATTCCATCCAAAATATTCACCGACTAAAAAGTACTGAGGTAGATGGACAAGAGTATGATAACTTGAATTGAATTCTCCAAGTATAGGGATGTCTTTTACACACACGTAGGGGTATATGATCGGTGTTTGGAGGAAAGGTAGGGATGAAGAATAAAGGCGATATTTTATTGAGAGATGAGGTGATTTCTAATATCTTTTCATGACCAGTAAGATAGGGCTCATGACAACTGAAAAGCTAGTGTAGTTGAAAACTCTAATTTTCAAGTTCTTTTTTTATAATTCTTATCTTTATATATAACTTTCACGGTCTATCTTTTATTATAGGATTTTATGGGTGTAATCCGCTGAAAATCCTCAGGAGACAACACTCCTCCTACTAGGGACACCTATAGGTTTAAAGGCTTATTGCACGTGCTCAGTGCAACCGTGTTTCCTACGAAAGTATGCTAGTTAGTTTTTCTTTTTCTTTCTATTTTTCTCCTTCTCTTGACTAAATAAAGTTTGCTCGAGACGATCAAAGTCAAGTTTGGCGGTAAATGATTCCATGACCCGCTGGGTGCCGGATACCTCCACACCCCGATCTCAGGGAAGATTAGGCCATCGTCCCCACGTTCGCCGTGCGCTCACGCCCCCTGAGGAGATGTCAGTCAGTTCACCTGCTTCCAGTCATGACCGACGACCCCACTCTCGCCGAGGTTGCGCGAACAGCGACCATCGGATTACTCGAGGAGGGTTGTTCAGTCGAAAATAATGCACTTTTAACATGACAATTTCCTTACTTCTCTTGATCATCTAAATGTATTTGATATAAATATAACACATATTAGAAGTTCATCTGCAAAAATATCAATTACCATGTGTTATACATTATAATCAACATTATGAAGAAAATTGTATGTTTAATATTTTTTTATGCATAATATTTTGTATCTCATATTCTTCATTGAGATCTTGTGCAAAAATTAGCTCAGGTAAGATATCGGAATCGGAAATTCGCCGATTAAAATACAGGAAATCGAAGAATCAAATACTGACAGAAATTCAGAAGAAATAAGAAGATTCCAGTTATCACATAAAGACCCAGAGATCAACAGAATAAGACCACAGAGAATTGAAGACATGAGCTCACTAATCGGCCGTGGATCCGCGGCCGAGTCAGGCCGAGTAGCCGCGAATCCGCGGCCGATTCAGGGAGTTGGCTATCGAGAATTCTCCAGAAGCTTCATCGCAACGTCCTAGTTTATTGTGGAAGCCTCGTTGTAACAACCTTGTTCTGGAAACTTCTCTATAATAACATAGCTTGTTGAGAAAGCTTGATAACTACCTAGCTTATTCTAGAAGCCTCTTTGTAACAGCCTATCTTATGGGGGAAGCTTGATTAGGGGCTATAAAAAGGACCTAAGCCTTGAGGTGAGAGGTTGGAAACTTTTGATCCAAAAACCAAATCAAGAAAAAGAGCTAAAAAGATCCAATTCCAAATCAAGATCCAATATCAAGAATCGCTGAGAAATTCATTGAGCGACACCATTCAAGATTCCTTTACGCGAAGCCGATCGTCATCAACGAGCACGTGATCCTCGATAGATCCAAGACTTACGGTGATCAAGAGAAGCGAAGATCGACGGAGAAATTACCTCTTCAAGGGAGTGATCGAGAGCAATTCTTCTTGTAATCTCGGATTGAAGAAGTTTTATTTGAAGTTGAATAATAAAGGTGATCATTACTTTTAATCTCGCTTTATTTAAATCTCTGCATCATGAAATCATTAATTGTTGATTTTTCTATTTTCATGATGTATGAATAAATCTCCGCTTGCTAGGATTCAAAGGAATTTGGTAGATTAAATGGTGAGAGAATCCTATATTCATCTTAAATTTTATGGAGATTATAAACTTTAGCAAAGAGAATCATCGATGTCCAAATTGTGAGAGAGATCAATTCATTGTGAATTTCGTTACAATTTGGGGATTAGATTGATGATCCTTCTTGTTAAAGGCTAGATAAGAATGACAATCAATGAAAGGACAAGGGGCAATGGAGGAGAAACCCTAGTTTCTTCAATGGATCCCTAATTTTCATTTTTAGCCATCAATCTAGTTTTAATTCTACCAATAGATAAGATAAATCATTTTGAATAGTCACCATGGCTACCAATTACGTTCGAATCCTACAAGCCTTCTAAAATTTTCTTGATAACTAAATCTTGAACATTTTCTTGAATTTTCTTTCCTGAAAACGATTTCTTGAATTTCTTGAAACTATTAAATTCAACTAAATCTTGAAATATTTCTTGAATTTCTTTACTAGTTCTTTCGACTCAACTAAAGTAAGAATTTACAAATTCCTCGAATCCCGGAGGACGACCCGTGCCTACTAACGCTCGCTACATGCTATACTGTTATTGATTGCGGTTACTAAACTTCATACCTATATCCTTCTTCTTTTTTGAACCAATCAAGGGCTCTCTCGAGGATTTAAGAAATTTGATAGAGCGGAATCGGAGCCACACAATCGCACAGACCCAAAGCGGGGAAAGCCACCACTCCGACCATGCAGAATCCTCAGGGTACCATCACCGACTTGAATCCCTCGAAAAGAAAATCGATGGTATACGACGAGATAGCCATATGTCCAGCGAAGGGGCCAGGTATTCCGCTGATTCACTCTCAAAGCCCTTCACGGAAGAGCTGCTGGCCGAGCACGTCTCGTCCAGGAACAAGCCGCACAAAGTGGCCCTCTTTGACGGGAAGCCTGACCCGAAGGACCACCTAGACGCATTCACGGCATGCATGAGCTTTCAAGATAACTCGGATGCGGCCCAATGCCGAGCTTTCCCCACTACCCTCATCCGGGCTGGCCGGGACTGGTTCCGGGGACTTGCGCTGCGTTCCATCTTGTCCTTTGGCGAGCTGGCTTCCCAATTCCTCGGTCATTTCGTCGGAAACCGACGACAGAAAAGGACGGTCGACTATCTGTTCACCGTCAAGAGCGGAGACAATGAATCCTTCAAAGGGTACGTCACCCGCTTCTTCAACGCCCTACTGGAGGTTCCAGAGCACCGCGATGAAACGGTTATCACCGCGCTGAGGTCAGGTCTTAGGAACAAAGTGTGACTCTGCTCTTTTGCATTAGCGCAACCTAAGACCATGGCCGAAGTGAAAGCCTGGACCGAGCAAGAGATCCAACTCGAGTCGGAACTGAACTCAAATCTGCCCCGAGCCGACCAAACGGACTGAAAGAAAAGAGGCAGGGAGGCGAGAAAGAAAGTTGACCACCCAAAGCCTTACTCCCCGAGGTTCTAGGAGTACACTCCTCTAAATATCTCCCAGACCGAGCTGCTAGAGGAGGTTAAGGGAGAGAGGTTCTTTAGCTCCCGCCAGTCACCCAAAGGGCCAACAAGCGTCTCCGCGGCCCATATTGCGCCTTCCACAGGTCGCAGGGTCAACCCACCGAGGGCTGCAAACAACTCCGTGACTACATCGAGGAGTTGATCCGCTCCGGCCACCTGGCAAAGTACTTACAGGACAACCTACAGGCGGAGAGGGAGGAGGACCAAACTCCTCTCGGGGAATTAACGATCGGGAAGATCATGGTCGTTATCTCGGATCCAGCTAGGTAAAGCAGGGGGAACCACCACTCCCTCCCAGTCAGGGGAGCAAACGATCCGCCCCACAAGAAATGCAAGAGGAATGATCCGATCATCTTCACCAATGAAGACCTCCATGGCATATCGCTTCCTCACAATGACCCTCTCGTGATAACGGCCCGAGTCCACCGTTACGAGGTCTAGAGGATTTTGGTCGATTCAGGGAGCTCGGCGGATATCCTATCCCATGACTATTTCCAACGCATGGGGCTAAGACCATCCGACCTACGGAAGACCTCCCAACTCCTCTCTGGGTCCACAAACCACTCCGTCCCGGCCGAGGGGTTGGTCACCCTCCTCCTCAACATCGGGGAAGCGGGAAATACGCGAACCATACTGGTGGACTTCCTCGTCGCTAAAGTCCCTTCATCCTATAACATTCTCCTGGGACATCCGACCTTGAACGCCCTTCGGGCTCAAATTTCAACTTATCACCTTGCGATCAAATTCCCATTAGATCAAGGAGGAACATGCTAGGTCTACGGAAACCAGCAAACCGCCAATATTTTCCTCGCTTCGACGTCCCTCGTCGTGAAGCAGGGCGCCGATTTTGAGGACACGCGTGATTTCCAGGGGTCCTTGGATGCGCGCGACGACCAAAAAGAAATTCGAGGCGCCCCTTTAGAAGCATTAATGAAAGTCCCCCTCAAAGAAGGGGTCGGTAGCCAAACAGTCCAGATCGACTCTCTCCTGACCGGAGATCCCTGCAAAGACTTGATCCGTTTTCTCCGTAAAAACTCAGACGTGTTCGCTTAGACACCAGCGGACATGCCCAGGATCGACCCAAAAGTGATCTCCCACAAGCTCGGGGTTGACCCGCAAGCCCGACCCATCCGGAAAAAGAAGAGAAGCTTCGCGTCAGTTAAACAAAAAACAATAGAAGACGAGGTAGATCGGTTGCTCGCAGCCAACTTCATCAGGAACCTGGAATACTCAGATTGGCTGGTGAACGTGGTCATGGTCAAGAAGGCAAACGGAAAATGGCGCATGTGCATCGATTTCATGGACTTAAACAAGGATTTCCCCAAAGACAACTATCCGCTTCCTCGGATAGACCAGCTAGTAGACAGTTCGGTCGGCCACGAACTACTGAGCTTTATGGATGCCTTCTTCGGTTACAATCAGATCCGGATGAACCTGGCCGACGAAGAACTTACCGCCTCACTATAGATCGGGGGGTGTACTGCTACAAAGTGATGCCCTTCGGACTCAAAAACGCTGGGGCCACGTATCAACGTCTGGTCAATAAGCTGTTCAAACCACAGATTGGGAGAAACATGGAAGTCTACGTCGATGACATGCTCGTGAAATCCGTCTCCTCATCCGGGCACACTAAAGACCTCGGTAAGACATTCGATGTCCTGCGCAAGTACAAAATGAAGCTCAACCCAGCCAAATGTGCGTTCGGGATCACCAGTAGCAAGTTCCTCGGGTTTGTGGTTACCCATCGAGGAATCGAAGCGAACCCAGAAAAGATCAGCACCATCCTCAACATGGCAACTCTCAAGAGTAATGTAGACATCATGCGTCTCACGGGGAGGGTTGTTGCCCTGAGTCGCTTCATGTCCAGATGCGGGGAAAAGTGCCTCCCGTTCTTCAAAGCCCTAAGGAAAATTCCTAAGTTCGAATAGTCTGAAGAATGCCAGAACGCGTTCGAACAACTCAAGGCGCACCTAGGGACTCCCCCACTACTCACCCGATCAGTCGAGAGCGATGAGCTATTATTGTATCTAGCCGTCTCCGACCAAGATGCTGGATCGGTGCTTGTCAGAGAATTTGAAGGCATACAGAGGGCGATCTACTACGTGAGCCACGTATTCAAGGATGCAGAGACAAGATACCCCGCTATAGAGAAAATAGTCCTGGCACTTGTCGTCGCCTCCAGAAAAATTCGACATTATTTCCAAGCACATACAATTCTCGTCCTCACCGAGTGACCTTTAGGGTCTATTCTCGCCTCCCCCGAGTCGTCAGGTCGTCTGGAGAAATGGAGGTGGGAATTGTCCCAATTCAATATCAAGTACCGCCCCCGACAAGATATCAAAGCGCAGGTCTTAGCAGATTTCGTTGTCGAGTGCACTATTCCCACTAAAGAAGGAACGACAACGCAAGGCCCTAAACCCCGTCCCTCGGTCGAAGAGGTACCCGACCCCATCCCGGACTGGGTGCTCTACGTGGATGGATCCTCTACCGAGGAGGGGAGCGGGGCTGGCCTGATCATCTGCGGCCCGAACGAAGCAGAGATGGAATACTCTTTAAAGCACGGGTTCAGAGCATCAAACAACGCCGCGGAATACGAAGCTTTGTTAGCGGGACTGCGAATTGCTTCCGGGGTAGGGCTGAAAACCATCAGAGTTCACAGCGACTCCGCACTGGTCGTCGGCCAAGTAACCGTGCGTTTCGAAGCCCGGGTGCCACTCATAATAAAATACCCGGCCAAAGTAAAAAGGCTTCAAAAAAATTTTGACGAAGTCTAGGTGGAGCAGATCCCCAGGAACTTGAACACCCAAGCTGACTTCTTAAGCAAGCTCGCTTCTTTCTATTTGGCTAGCCATAAAAGGAACATCCTCTTCAAAGTCTTACCACGGCCCAGTGTGTGTAAGGCTACACCAGCGCCCCGGTCATCAATCCGTGACCAAACGCGGAACAAAAACTTTTCAAAACGGCGCTAACGTAACCGTAAATCCCGGATCGTGCCATTAACCCTATTCTGGTAAACTGTAAAGAGTTTAGAGAGATTATACCGATCGATCCGTGTCCTTCGGTCTTCAACCTCTGCCCCAAGCTCGTCGCGGCTTCCTCGATCAAGTTCGCTCTCCGGTCTCCCTGGCCGAAGACGATCCACGTCGAGAATTAGTAATACGGGCTCCCGCTTCAAAACCAAAGTAACTCGGGTATCCAGTTTGCTAGTCTAGATACCCAAGATGAAGTAGAGATAGTGGGTAATCATTTTGTTTCAGAGCACCCAAGGATTTGGGTGGAGGTAAATGAAGTTGCCAAAAGTGAAAGTGTGAGCACATGAAAAAGCTTGTGAGGAAAAATTGAGCTCGGCCAAAAAAAAATGGTTCTCTGAGGATTTCTTAATTGTAGTGTGTTGTCAATTAGTGATATCATTGCAACTAAAGAATTCTCTCTCCAAAAAAAAAATATCCTAAGCTAAATAAAAACAATCAATGCTCAAAAAACAAGACTACTAATTTTGCCCAGCTTCGAAATTGGTTCTGTGGTTTTAAATTGTAGTGGTGGATGTTAAACAAATTAAGCAACACATGAGCACAAGAAAATCCACAGCCAAAGAAAAACCATAACTCACACTTTAACCAATTAAACATTAAACTAAATGTTTAATCCAATAAAATGAAATGGCAACTTCAAAAGTAAACTCGTAACGAATTACAAGAATACCCATCATCCGTATATACATACCCACATCCGTATTCCGACTGAATATAAATACAACGAGACAAAAATAATCCAACAATATAATACTAGGATCCGGCTTAAATACAAGCCCACTAGTATTATCCGTCCGATCATGATATGTTCACAAGTGCACGTATATGATCGAACCCTGCCATACAACCATACGGCCTCTACAATGTTTCTCCCGAACCAGAGAAACCCTCTATGTGGGACTCTAAAGACTCGTCAATACGCTGGTAGTGGGTTTAACCACAAGCACATCAGTGGCACTAGCTGTACGTAACGGCTGCCCAGGTATTGAGCGAAAGAGAGGCCGACGAGTGAACATATCCTGAAACCCTACTGAGCCTGACAGTGACAATATCCGTACAGTCCGGTCCGTTCGTCTTTGAGCATCGCATATCGGGTCTAGGGGGTGGATAAAGTCAGACCCCTAATAACGCGATATTTAGTGTCGGTATGAAGCCCATCACCACCTGAGAAACTATTGATCCGAATCAGTAATTCTCGACTATCTTGGCCAAGAATTTCTGGTGATGGCCACCCGTGTAACTGCGACCTCTACCCCTAATACCGGGAGAAACGAATCCCCTGACGATCCGCTCACTGCCTCCATGTGGCTCGGGACTGTACCCAACTAAAACCTGTTTGTACGACTCCTTTGAGCCGTTGTAGGGTACTAATCAAAGCACAGTGGGAACTCATACGAGACAAATGACGATCTCAGGTCGATAGACTAACATGTACACATGTCACCAGGGAACTGCCATCTGACAATAGGTATAATACCAACTAGCATGTTCCCGACGAGTCCGTCCGGTGTACTCATAACCCAATGAGCACCTGTATACTATCTTAGGTTAACTAACTGACAACAATGGCTAGTGAGACCGGCCATCGCCCCTCGTCGGGGTCTCGATCCGTATACACTAGTCTACTCTCGGAGTATCGATGCCCAGTCTCGAAACTCCCACGACTAGGGACACTTTAAGGATGTGCTTATAGACTACCCAACTCTCACGTATATGATCGCCATCATACTGCTGGTAGTCAAGAAAGAATCCTATGGGCTCTATCAACAAGTAATAGTGATATGTAATGTCACTTGAAGCATGTACACGATGATAAAGACAAACCAGATATCATACTATCATCTCGAGTAAGGCTGTCCTACCGGTATAGGTCTTCCCTCAATCATTGCAATCACGTGCCTGTGATCTAATAATTGACTTGATGGCACTATAGCCAACAATCTCCCACTTGCACTTAAGGCTAATTATTGCGGTGTCGCATACTCACAGCCCGTGTGATACCGAACACCCAACTCCTCTACTAATCAGTTTCACAAAGCTCGTTTGTGAAACTATTGTGTTCGAGAAATAGCCTCAGTGAGTAGGTCTGCTCTGATGTTTCTTTCTATATCTCTCTTTATCTTAAGTTCGCGGAGAAAGACATCTCCCGAAATGACCAATACCTGTCTTAGAATATGTCTGGATATCTGATGGGACCCAGTTCACAAATGAACTCCAAATCCATCAAACTTCTTAGACTGTATCGTCAACTGAATTTAATCAGTATCCTGCGCCATGCTTCCTTCTGTATCCGCTTGGACCACCTGTCCAAACTATTGCCCCTCGTCAGAGGGAAAACTATAAATATGATAGTCACTCTGTCATCCATGTCACCTTGGAAGCCTGGAATGATAACCGTCTCCTGAAGGAGGCTGTTGTTATCAAATCCTTAGAACATCCACTTAAGTTCATAAACTGCTTATGAACGTTTCTCCAGGATTGGATTAATATATCAACTTATTGCATCTAGTGCACAAACAACATCTGGTGTGGTACTTGACATTTCATGATTGACTCAATTGCCTAAGCAAGTGATTTGCTAATCATGCACATCCCTCTCCTCTTTAGTCTGTAAGACACCTTTAGAGAGGGTGACTCCATCACCTGCAGGTACACCACCATGCCAAGAGTCGTCAATTCTAAAACACCTTTAGAATACTGTCTAAGTACCTAGATTGGGAAACTCCCCAAATCTAGATCTAAAACCATAGATCTAGTAACTAGAATGCCTGACATTATATCCATTTCCTGTGTGGAGAAACCACTGTGTGACAACCACAGTATAACCGATCGTAGTATAGGAATTTCACTTCCTACAATGTGCATGTCATCCAAATAACAGGACAGCACACCCTACTACCTTCTTAACAGATCCATCTCCTATTCTGATGAAGTCAAAGTCCATGACTATCACATCAAAAATAGATGATCTTTCTCCGCTATACTTGCTTTAGTCTATAAATAGACATAAGCAACTTGTTCACTATGCTTCCGCTGCTTCCACTGACTACAACAATCCTCTGGCAGAGTCATATACACGTGCACTTTTAAAGTTAGTTTAGAATGACGATATACTCATCCTCCTGCCGGGTCTCATAGTCTAGAACAGCAGTAATAGAAAGTCTGGGTAAACAAGAACCTCCATGTCACCGTCTTTGAGGATACCGAAGTACCTCTCGGGCGCCTGAGGTTACCCACTATATCTGCGGAGTGGCTAATGGAATGTCAAAACCGATTGAATTTTTAGGTTCTTATTAAATCTTTAGTAATCGTTTGTGGTTCTGGAATCACTTCCAGTTCTACCATACTCCCACTACTGTTTTCTGAAAAAATCCATGTTACTAAAACTGTGGCGAGTCAAGAACAATATCACTATTGATCTTTCATATGGTAGAATGTTAACCCTCGTCATATCCCCGGTTAACCCACAAACTGCCATTACAGAAATGTGCCTTGAGTTATCCAGAGTCTGGTTTTAAACATAAGCCGGAAAACTCCATATAGCTTAACATCGTTAAGATATGAACCATTCTATATACAATATAGAAACAGAGGCACTGATTTAATTGGAACCAGATTCAAATCATGCAGCTGTCTTCAGTGCATGTCAACTAAATGGAAGGAGGCCAATCAGTATTACTCAATATAGGAATGCATCCAGATATGAGTAACCTGAAAGAGAAGCAAGTTCTCAAAACCATTACTATCAACTGAATACCAAACACAAGTATCTACATTTTCGATCACCTCGAATAATCCTGATACTTGCAACACCTGGTTCTCTACTTTAATCTTGTACCTATAACTTCTCAAAACTTGGACCTTGTATTTCTGCGAAACACTTGTCTAAAAACTATAGAAGTTACAAGTAAACAGAATATAGTGAGAGGACCAACCCTTCTGTCCTAATGGACACAGGATAACATACAATACTTTGTATAAGTTCCCTGAGTTCAATAACTCAAACCCTATGCGTCGTAGGTTGAAAACTGTACTATGGTTAAGAAGAATTACACCGTTGTTTATTGCTCTTTACCTAACCATCAACTGATATAGGTAAATGTCATGGACATAATTTCAAAAAGTTATATCTCACTTTATAAAATAAACGTACAGATATAACAGTTTGAAATTGTTGCATAACAAAGGATATTCAACAGCGGTCCGCTTCAGGGGGACCTCCTCGGCTTTAGGAGACTCCTCCTCCCTCGCCCGGGATGCCGGGTCCCTCACAAGCTTCTAACCCTCCCCAAACAGCGCTCTTCCAGGGCTGGGGGTGTTGCTGAAGGCTTGGCCGGAAGAGCTTTCCTTGAGGCCGCGCTTGGACCAGGGCGGGACAAGCATGCGCCACCGGTCTTTTTTCCTTGGGCCTGGGCGGCCATGGCAGCCATGATCTTTGATCAGTCCGTGGCCTCTGCAAAAAAGAATACGCAGGATAAAATGATCAGCGACACTGAAAAAGCAATGAAAACTCAGAAAAGTCTAAGCAGATCGTCGGAAACCCTAACTTACCCAAGAAACGCGCAGGACTGAGCCCGGCTGTAACACTTTAGAATGCGATTAGTGTTAATTAAGCGATAATACGGGTTTTTAGTAAAAAGTTTACCAAAATAGTTTTCTCGCATTTTATTAAGATTAATCAATATTTTATTATTATTTGTTTTGGCTTGCACACACTTGTGCATATTAACATGGGGGTTGTTTGGTGTTAACCTTGTTTAGTGGCCATGACACCTTAAAATAATCCATGCCATGATTAACCTTGCACTTAGATTTTTGTGTGTGAGTTATCCACTTGTTTTGGATTGAGGGAGGTGGCTAGGTGAGTCATGGAAGGCTTTAATGCTTGCATTAATGGAGGTGAGGGAGAGAGTAAGTGTAAGGTAGACACTCACCCTACACTCACCCTCTCATCCTTATCTCATTCTTCACTCATTGCCCTCTCTCATTCTCACCTCACTCTCTCATTCTCAATCATTTCTTCATCTCCTCTACTCTCAACTGAAACACTCACCATCTCATCACTTAAACATTGCAAAACTTCATTAAATCCCACTAAAGCACTTTTCAAGTCTTGATTTAGCCTTTAGGATCCCTTGGAGTATGGAAAGCTAGGATCTTTTGAGCAAGTGGGGATATGTATAACCTCTAAGTTGTTAAATAGATTTATTATTGTGTTGCCTTGTAGTTGTTTTTTAGAACACTAAAAGTATAGTTTTATGCATATATCGTATTTTTAGTGTCATTATAGGATGTCTGTGATCTGCTGTGATCCCGAGTGTATACTGGAAAATCTAGCAATGTAGTAGTGATGTACTAGTGACCCAAAGTGTACACCTGAAGCATGAACCCCACGTGATCGTTTTTGGCCGGTGCCTTTTGGGGAAAATCCGGCGACCTCGGTTTTGTTGGGGAGTTGGGGCTTGGATTTTGTAGGGTAGTTGTTTGCTGTTGTTTTAGAGTGTTTGGTACTTGTTCTCCTCCGAAACACAGAGACGCGACCGCGTAGGTTCGTCTTGCCTGAATTTGGGGGCAGATGCTAATTGGTACTATCCTTCCACCTCTCCGAAGATGCCAAGTTGATTTATGACACCATGTATCGAAAGTTTAAACGGATGCGGCTGATATAGCAGACTTCGTCAGATCCCCCCTCGTTGAGGGGTTTTTGATTGTGGGGACGCTATTCCCTGCAGGCGCAAGCCCCTACAGTTAATTACGCTACCGCATCGCGGTAACCACTTTCTCCTTCTCCAGATGGTCACTTCGTGTCGTGGGTGTTTGTTTTTGTTTTTGGTTGCCCATGGATTGTATACGGAGACTAATTTATGTTTTCGCCCGTAGGGCGTGGATTAGTCCAAATCCGTATTCTTCTTTGATTTAGGTTTATGGTTGGGTTTAAGGATATGTTAGTCCCATTTGAGACTAAGATCAACTTAAACGTTTATTAAGGACACATTAGTCTAATTTTAGACTAAGATCAACTTAACGGGATCGTTTAGATCCAACAAAAGAGCATTTGGACTCTATTATTTAGTTTAGGGACATTGCGGTCGATTACCAGTTTAAAAACATGGTGGTCCAGCATTAGTTTAAGGACATTACAGTCCGTCGTTAGTATAAGGACGTTTCGGTCCAAGGTTAAGGACATCATAGTCCATGGGCTTAAGGACCCCACAGTCTGAGGTTAAGGACATCATAGTCTGTGGGCTTAAGGACCCCACAGTCCGTAGTTTAAAGACGTCATAGTCTATAAAGTTTAAGGACATCATAGTCCATGAGTTTAAGGACCCCACAGTCCATGGAATGATTGGTTATCGGGACCCGTCACCTCTCTAAAGACATTGAAGGATTACAACGACAAATTTCAAAGGAGTGAAGAGATGTACCCTTGAACCAAAGTTGATAGGGAAATCTGTAGTCCAATTTGGGACTAAGATCAATTAATTAGATTATGAGCACATTGACTCGGTTAAATCTGAATTGAGGACTTATGGCCAATTTGGGCTAAGTCCAATTAGGTTCGAAATGTTGGACCTTTGTTGGACTGTTGAACATTTGTCTGGGTTCAGCCCCCTATTATTTAGCAATGCTAAACAGGGATTTGGGACTCTGACAACATTTTGCCTTTTACTGGGCACTGAACATTTATCATGGCTCTGGATTTTAAGGTTCATTTGAAGGGGAAATTTGCCTCTGGAAGACTAAACCAATTTGGGCTAGGCTTGGCTTTAAAAATAGTGTTTAACACTAGAGGATACTTGGCGATCACGTGCCCCCACGTGATGCGCTGAAAATAGTGTTAAACACTAAGGACGAAGCGCTTAGAGTAGTGTTAAACACTGAAATTGAATTGGTCACGTGGGGTCACGTGAGGTGTCTGAGAATGGGCCAACCCTCCTTTATTTTACTCTCAAAATCTGCAAATAAGCGTTAAACACTTAGCCTCTGTAATCATCACGTGTGGACACGTGATAGTGCCAATATGTTGGGTATTAATTCCTCTGTTTTCCCTCTTTTATTCTTTTGAAAAGGGTGTTTGTCAGTGGTCACGTGGGGGCACATGAGGCGCCCTAGATCAGCACTGCCTTTGGCTTTATTCTCTTTAGTTTTAAGGGTCACATGGGAGCACGTGAGGCATTGCCTCTGTGCTAATTCCTTCTTATTTTGAGGAGTCCATTAAAGGGTCACGTGGGGCACGTGACCTAGTCTTGTTCTTTCTTTTCTACTCATTGAGGATGAGGGTCACGTGTTACCACGTGACTAAGTTCTTTACGAGCATGGAGAGCTTTAAGTCACTTGTTTTAAGAATTAGATTCTTTTGTAGGGTTAAACCCTAATTCTGTTTAGAGGAATTAAATTCCTATGTGTTTGGAAGAACTAAATTCTTATGTAGGGTTAAACCCTAGTTACATTTGGAGTAATTAAATTCCTATGAATTTAGAAGAATTAAATTCTTATGTAGGGTTAAACCCTAGTTTCAATTGGAGGAATTAAATTCCTATGAATTTGGAAAAATTAAATTCTTATGTAGGATTAGACCCTAGTTTCATTTGGAGGAATTAAATTCCTATGAATTTGGGGGAATTAAATTCCTTAAACTCAATTCTCCCTCTAAGTTTTGGATCTGCATGGAAGAATCTCCCCGATTAGAATTAAATTCTCAACTTGTGGGGAGATCTGCTTCTGCAGATCTTCAACCAAACGAAGAACTAAGTTCTTATTCAGAAGAGTTAAACTCTTAATTTGATAATTAAATTCTCTTTTATTTTATGGAGCTTAGATCTCTTTCCCCTTTCTCACCTAGGGTTTCTTTTCTCTGAAAAGATCTTCTTTCCTCTCTTGAGAATTAAATTCTCCTCTCTTTTTTCGCTCTGTTGTTGTTTTTCTCCAAAAATCAAAAGATCCTTCTCTCCTCTTCTTGGCTCCTATTTATAGGAGAAAGAAAAGAATCAGTTTGTTTAGTCAATCTTTCATTGAAAGATTTTAATTGATTTTGTAACCAACATGATCTTTTAGATTACTCAGTGAATTTTATTCACCATTGGATTTTTTAATCCAAAAGATATTCTGTTTGTTATTCTTGGTGAATTTCAGGAAAATCTTTTCTTGTATAGAATCTTTCTATAAATTGGTGATTTTTAATCCCCGTTGGATTTTTAATCCAACGGTGCTCCACTTTATAGAGCACAATCTTTTTTTGTTTGGAAAGATTTAGAGAGATCTTTTTTCAGTTAAGGTTCTCGATTCCCTCTTAATTAGAATTTAATTCTATTAGTTCAGAAGGCTTAAGAGCCCATCACGTGTTGGCACGTGATCCTACTATTTGATCATTTAAATAGAATTTAATTCTATTAATTCAGAGAGCTTAGGAACCCATCACGTGTTGAGACGTGACCCCCCTGATTAAGCATTTAACCAGAATTTAATTCTGTTTTTAAAGATCTAAGGAATCATCACGTGTCAGCACGTGACCTTTGGTCACGTGTGAGCACGTGATGCCCCAATGGGGTTTTCCCTTGTTGTTTTATTATGTCTTTTAATCCCTTTCAGTGGGTTTAAGGGCCCATCATGTGTGGGCACGTGACTCCTGTTGATTAGAATTCAATTCTATTATAACAGAGTCCCCAGGAAACCATAACGTGCCTGCACGTGACCCTTGGTCACGTGTGAGCACGTGATGCCCTATTGTGGTTTTTCCCGATATTTTATCAGGGAACAAATGCCCCCACATCGTTGTTCTCACGTGTTTGCACGTGAGTGCAACGCTGTCATCTTTTGTAGCCATTGGATTTGCCTAGGGAAGGGGGAAGATGAACCGTTTCCCATCCCATCCTATAAATGCAGGGGTCCCTTCAGAAGCGCCTCCACTTTTTCCATCTTCTTCCTTGCTCATTTTCCTTTGAGAATTTAATTCTCTCTCAGAGCTTCGTTCTCTGTTTCAAAAATTTCCAGAGTTTAAGTCTGTCCAAGAAAGAATCCTTTCTTCACGTAATGATCTTGGACGACTGAAGAACTTCTTGTAGAAATTTTCTTTGGATTTTAAATCCACACCAAGGGTTTTTCCCTTTAACAAGAACCCATCTTTCCAAGTTAAAATAATGTCCAATCTTTGAATAATAAACTCCTTTTGTTAGGGCTTCTCTAATCTCAGGGATCGATGGTGATACTTGTCTTCTCTCTGGAATTTAATTCCATTTCCAAGAGCTTAGCTTTGCCAATTTTCTGAGAATTTAATTCCTTAAAAGAACTTAGTTCTTCACAGAGGACTTCTTGAGATGTTCTTGCCCTGAGTTGTTCTTTACAAATTTTTTTTTTCCAGATAGATCCTTCTCGATTTTGCATAGAGTTCTGCAGTGGGTTTTCTTTTTTGGGGAATGTGTAGAGTTGTTTGAAATCCACTGTTCATTTATTGAGAATCTTCCTTTTATTCCTATAATGATTACCTTGCCTCATCATTAGTGAGTCGCCCTTTTGATTTTGTGGGGCCCTTGTGTTTTGTAACTAATGGTCCCATAAAATAAGTTGTTTACCGTTTTCTTCCACTGTCCCTTATATATATATATATATATGTTTACAAATATATATACACCTATGGGCTTCATTAACAGTTTCCTTTCATCTGTTTTGGGAACAATGGCTTCTCTTCCGTACTTCCCTTTCACCCGCTCGGAGGCTGCCTATCCTCAGTTACCGTCTGATGAGGAGGTGATGGCGATGATTAAAGCTCACGACCCTAATCGCACCAACTTGCTTTTATAGGGAACCTGGTATGGGCACATCATTCGGGGCCGCCGCAGCTTTCTTTGTAAGATACCAACAGAGCTCACTTTCCCGTTTTTGCCAAAGGAGTGTCCACGGACTGCCTTTGCTGTGGAGATGTTGAACTAGACCCCTGCGGGACGGCTCGAGCCGTCGACAACTGGGATTCCAAACCACCCTGTGCCGGCTATAGATATCTTAGGGCGTCGTATCTACCAAGGTGAAGCTCAGCCCTGGGGACAGGTTTACAACATAGGGCTTACTCCTCGACAACCCACGGGTTACCTTCTCTGGGATCATTATATCCTATCTGCTCATCGTGCGCGATTGGAGAGGGTCGGGCTCTATCAGGCGGTGTATGCATCTCTCTTCCACTATCAGTCCGCTCATGTCTGGTGGGTTAAGGCTTTCTTAAATCAATGGAATCTTCCCACCAACACCTTCTTTCTAGGGGACTGCGAAGTTTCAATTTCTCTGGAAGAGTTTCACGAGATTGTAGGGTGTTTTTCGTCACCCCAGTGAGATGGGAATACGCGCGCGCTTGTCAGGCGTACTACAGATTCCCCCTGCCTAGGGTAGGCCGGGGTTTAATGATTGTGGGGATCCGAATCTCCGGCAGCCGCGGACTAAGCTGCCGTTAATTACCCCTCGCCTCTGGGGCGAGGGAACCTCCGATTAACGGGTTAAACTGGTCATGCGAACCCAATGTGCGGTGTGCGTGTGTGTTGTTTTGAAAGGGGGGTTTTTGGATATATCGGGAGCCACGCAGAGTTTTTACGGGGGTCCCGCTACCCGGATAGCGGGCTGGGGGTCAAGGGGGCTAGCAGCCCCCTTGCGGGGTTCGGGGCAGCGCCCCGGCCCGAAAATTTTTTGGAGGGGGAGAATGTGGCGGAGTATGTATATGTGTGAATTTGTATACATATGTATGTGTATATGTATGTACATAAAAAGAGAGGGAAAAGGCATCCAAGGGATGCGTGGGGGGCCACGTGTCGGCACGCGAGCGCCTTGCGCACTTGCGCAGGTGCGCAAGCGCGCGCGCCACGTGTCGGCGCGCGGGCGCCTTGCGCACTTGTGCAGGTGCGCAAGCGCGCGTGCCACGTGTCGGCACGCGGGCGCCTTGCGCACTTGCGCAAGCACACAGGTGCGCACGCCACGTGTCGGCACGCGGGCGCCTTGCGCACTTGCGCAAGCGCGCAGGTGCGCAAGCGCGCGCGCCACGTGTCGGCACGCTGGCGCCTTGCACACTTGCGCTGCGCGCCGGAGAGGCACAAGAGGCTTTTAGCCTGAAAAAATTTCTCAGAAGAGAAATCAGAGAGGAGTTGGACTCCTGAATGTTTTTTTCTTCTTTTTTTTTTGAGGGTTTAGTGAAAGATGTTCTTCTTCTTCCTCCTCTGTTAGATGGATCTTGAAGATCAAGAGATGTGGGATTTCAAAATCTTTTCTTTTTGAGATCTGATGGAAGATCTGAGTTCCCCTTGATGGGTTTTGTGGTGAAAAACTATTTAGTTTTGAAAAAGGAAGAGTAAAACTCTTGATTTAATTCAAAAGAAAGAAGAAGGTTTTGGAACCTTGAAGAAGAAAGAAAGATCTCAGATCTGAAACTTGTTTTTTGAGAGAATGAAAGGTATATATTTTTTTATTCATCATGTTGCCTTTTATAGGCTTACATATTTGCATATAGCCCCTTGGGCTTCACAAAAATGGCATTTTAGCCATCCCATGGCTCATGTGCCATTTCATTTTTTGCACATAAGCCATGGGCTTACAAAATATTGGCTTTATGCCCATTTTGCATACATTCATGTATAAAAAATTACATAAAAATTATTTATTACATGATTTTGTCGTTGCCATGGGGAGGCTGGCCGTGGGCTTGACTTGGGCATGGGCCCGCTTGACCTGGGCTTCGGCCCACCTAGCTTGGGGGTTGACCTTGACTTTGACTCGGTCAACCGGGGTGTAAATTTTTACCCCAACAAAGTGCCCCCCATCAATAAATGCACACCGCAAATTTGAGTTGTGTGCATGAAATTGATGGATCTTGAAGCTGAACTTCGAGGTGGAACATCATTCCGGAGGCGAAGCATCATCTCGGGGAGCATGATTCCCGAGGATCGGAGCATCATTCCGATGAGCGGAGCATGATTCCAGGGATCGGAGCATCATTCTGATGAGCGGAGCATGATTCCAGAGTTCGGAGCATCTTTCCGAAGAGCGGAGCATAATTCCAAGGAGCATCATTCCGGAGTTCGGAGCATCTTTCCGATGAGCGGAGCATGGTTCCAGAGTTCGGAGCATCTTTCCAAAGAGCGGAGCATAATTCCAAAGATCGGAGCATCATTCCGATGAGCGGAGCATGGTTCCAGAGTTCGGAGCATCTTTCCGAAGAGCGGAGCATAATTCCAAGGATCGGAGCATCATTCCGGAGTTCGGAGCATCTTTCCGATGAGCGGAGCATGGTTCCAGAGTTCGGAGCATCTTTCCGAAGAGCGGAGCATAATTCCAAGGATCGGAGCATCATTCCGGAGTTCGGAGCATCTTTCCGATGAGCGGAGCATGGTTCCAGAGTTCGGAGCATCTTTCCGAAGAGCGGAGCATAATTCCATGGATCGGAGCATCATTCCGATGATCGGCAGACATTCTGACCGAAGCATGATTTCGATGCAGAGGTAGATTCCTAGGCGAAGTATAATTCCGACAAGGGAGGCAAATATTCCGAGGCGAAGCATTGATTTCGACACGGGGTATATTTTGAGACGGAGCATGATTCCGGCGCAGAGCTTGTTGGCTGACTTGATTCCGAGGCGAAGCATAATTTCGACAGGGAAGGAAGGTACACCGAGGCGAAGCATCATTTCGACACGGGGTGCACATTCTGAGACAAAGCTTGATTCCGACGCAGAGCTGGTTGGTTGATTTGATTCCGAGGCGGAGCATAATTCCGGCAAGGAAGGTAGATATCCCGAGGTGAAGCATGATTTCGACACGGGGTAAATTCTGGGACGAAGCATGATTCCGCCGTAGAGGTTGTTGGTTTGATTTGATTTGGGTTGACATCAGCATCGCTACACTGGAATATGGTACCGAGAGCGAATCATCACTTGTCATGAGAGGATCTGGGAATGGGTTTTTTTTTTGGTTTGGCATCAGCATCGCTACACTGGAATAATGCCAGGAGCAACTCATCATTTGCCCCGAGAGGATTTAGGAGAAATTGGGATTGTTTTACGCCCGTGGATTGTATACGGTTTTGCAGGAGGTATGATCCAGACCGTAGGGCCGGAAAAATTTCGGGACTTTGTCGGCGTCTGCATCGCTGCACTGGAATATGGTACCAGGAGCGACTCATCATTCGCCGTTGGGGTATGGGATTTGGGATTTGGTTGGCGTCTGCATCGCTGCACTGGAATATGGTACCAGGAGCGACTCATCATTCGCCACTTGGGGTATGGTATTGGAATTTGGTTGGCGTCTGCATCGCTGCACTGGAGTATGGTACCAGGAGCGACTCATCATTCGCCGTTGGGGAGCGATGGCTTAGGAGACAGGTTTAGATCCCTGTCACCTAAGACTTTTCAATTTTATGGGCCGTGAGGGTCCCATAAAAGCATTTTCTCCCTACGAGTCATAAGGATCCCGCAGGTGTATTTTCTCCTTAGGAGTCGTGAGGACTCCTAAGTGTGTTTTCCCTTTATGATTCGTAAGGATCCCACAAAGGTTTGTTCTCCTCATGTATCGTGAGGACACATGAGTGCGTCTTCTCAATGGAGCATAATTCCAAAGGCGGAGACCAGCCGCGTAACTGGTGATTACGGTGGGGCATGAGGGTGATGAGAATTATTTGAGCCCGTGGATTGTATACGGTAGTCAATTTGGGGACTAACCGTAGGGCTGGGAGAATTTCGAGAAATTGGATTTTGGTTGGCGTCTGCATCGCTGCACTAGAATATGGTACCAGGAGCGACTCATCATTCGCCGTTTTTTTTTTTTGCATTTTTTTTGTTTTACCGCGATTGCTCTATCATTTCAGCTTTTCTTATCGCGAAGGTCGCGATTGCCCCATCATTTCGGCTTTTATTCGCGGTTGCCCCATCATTTCGGCTTTATTTTCATCTTTATTTTACTCGCTGATTTTTATTGCGAGTTGCCCCATCATTTCGGCTTTTCTTTATTTTCATCTTTATTTTACTCGCTGATTTTTATTGCGAGTTGCCCCATCATTTCGGCTTTTCTTGATTTTCCTTTTATTTACACATTTTTTTATTTACAATTTTTTTTACATTCCCAGTTTAACGACTTAGAGGTCGACTATTCCCAGTTTAGTGACATGGTGGTCAACTGTTCCCAGT
Organism: Agapanthus africanus; assembly: GCA_030015575.1. Classification (NCBI taxonomy): domain Eukaryota; kingdom Viridiplantae; phylum Streptophyta; class Magnoliopsida; order Asparagales; family Amaryllidaceae; genus Agapanthus; species Agapanthus africanus. The sequence continues at coordinate 156,516,857 of JASDDO010000024.1, forward strand.
TTAATGACGTGGTGGTCGATTATTTCCAGTTTAAAGACTTGGTGGTCTGCGGGTGTTCCCAGTTTTATGACGTGGTGGTCGACTGTGTTCAGAGAAAGGCAGATGTCTGAGAGAATTAGTTTTACGAAGAACTTCGGTCTCCGTTTGTATGAAATTGGCGGTCGCATCTTGACTGTTTACTAACACGCCTTTGGACAGTTCTATCTCTCCTGCCTTGTATTGCTTTTCGACCCAATCTTTGAAGACGAAGCAGTCCTCAATGGCATGACCTATCACTCTGTGATAGGGGCAGTATTTGGGGTCGTCGGTCCTATTCGCTTCCTGCGGTCTTTTTGACTCTGGCAGTTGTAGACCGTTCTTCAGGGCGTTTTTGAATATTTTACGGATTTTGTCCCTTCTGAAGGAATAGACCTTATCCAGCTTCTCTTTCAGTGGAGATTCTCCCCCCTCTCCGAACATTGGCTTCCGAGGCTGGTTGGCGCTAGGCCCGCTCATCCCTTGCTTATTTCGGTTAGCCGAAGCATTGAAAGATTTAGAATCGTCGGAATCTCCGCCTTTGCGATTATCGTCCTTTCGGTTTCTCCAGGACCTATTGTTATTTTGGGAATCCGAGGAGGACTCCTGCTTTGAGCGCTCCAGCATTTGAACTTTTCTGGTCAGTTCTTGGAATGTTTTGAGACCCGCGGTGCATAGAAACGGGGCCATCCAATTGTTGAGATTTCCGACAAGGAGACTGACAGATTGGTCCTGCTCTATCGGTGGTTCACATTTGACGGAGAGATTGCGCCATCGGGTTATAAAATCCGTGTTGCTTTCGTTGTTCTTGGGCTTGGTCCTTACGAGCTCGGCAATGGTAATCTTATCGCCGACGCTCATGAACCTCTGCCGAAACAGAGACTCCATTTGGACAAAAGTTGTGACGGAGCCATCCGGTATGCTCGCGTACCAGTCGAAAGCAACATCGGTCAAGCTATTAACGAACTGGCGGAGGAGAAGCGCATCATTGCCCCCAGTATTCCCGCATGAGGCTTTGAAGTGGGCGATATGCTGATTCGCATTTCCCGTCCCATCGAATCTTCCGAATTTGGGGATGACATAGCCGCTAGGAAATTCTACCAGATCATACTGAGCAGGATATGGTCTCCCACTACTCCTGATATCTTTTTGCGCTTCGGCTTCGGCTACCAAGGTTTTGACTTTGTTGGCAACCAAATCCATGATTTGATCTTGGGTTAGCGGGCTACTATCATCGGTAGCCAAGAAATTTCCTGAGATAGGATGCGATTGACTTTCATGCGGTCCGGCCACTTTTGGATTTGAGGAAATAGGCGTCGGTTGCTTTGGGACACCATTTCCCGGTTCATGAGAGCCCTGCGCCTGATTGGGCGGCTGAGAGGCAAGTTGGGCCGTAAGCCGTAAGACGACATTTGTCAAGTCGTCGATCTTTGAGTAGAGCTTGGCCATCTCCTTGTCTTTGCTTCTGAGCTGCTTTCGGAGCTCTTGGAGAAGTTGTTGCTCTGCGGCCTTAGGACGGAAAGTTGGCTCATCTTTGCTTTCCGAGCCTGACTCCTCATGAATTGAGGGCTCTCTTTGCCTATCAGCCTCATCGAGAGGGTTTTCATCATCCAGCAAAGGCGGCTGTTCTTGGGAAGCGGCCACCACATTCAAGCCAGATTGGGTTTGAGATGTGGTGGCACCGTCCTTGCTCTTGCTGCGCGTGCCCACCGTGTAGACAGTGTGGACCACATACCCAGCCATTTCCTCATCTTCGGCGGGGTAACCCTGTTCTTCGAACCTCATGAGGTTCAGCCTGGCCGGAGCCCTAGCCCTTTTGTTGGCTCTATATCTGAGCCTTTTCTCCCTCAGCTTCTCGATTTTGAAGGCTTGGCGGGCATCCGCTACCTGGGAAGCCATTGTGAGTTGATCAGAGGGGAGCTTAGAGAAGACACCCAATCGAGCAGTGGTCAAAGGCACCGCTGGAGCATGGTCGGGACGCATTGTAGCTTTGTTGGTGTCGATGGCCTTGCCCCCAGCTGGGGCCATGGAGAGTCGTTCGGAAACGGACTTGCGCTTGGGTTGAGGTGCCCTCGCGACCACCACATTTGGCCTTTTGCCTTTCGGGACTGGTTTGTCTGCCACCGGGGCTTGAGGAGATGGGATGGCGCCAACTGGCATGAACGTAATAGAGCCAAATGGTAGCAGCGGCTCCTCCTATTGTCGCCCGAGACTGGCCGGAAGGACCATCCTGGAGTCTATCTTCATCGTGTAGGAGACGGGAGCCGTGCTGAGAGCTGAGTTCATCTTTGGAGACATTGTTGAAAGGTGATTGCTTGAAAACCTGCATGAAGAAAACATTATTTCAGTATAAATATAGGTATGTATATTGACTGAGTTTGCATGAATGCTTAACCCGAAATATGGGAGGAGAGATTGGTCCCACCGGGCGTGCCAGAACCTGTAGGGTGTTTTTCGTCACCCCAGTGAGATGGGAATATGCGCGCGCTTGTCAGGCGTACTACAGATTCCCCCTGCCTAGGGTAGGCCGGGGTTTAATGATTGTGGGGATCCGAATCTCCGGCAGCCGCGGACTAAGCTGCCGTTAATTACCCCTCGCCTTTGGGGCGAGGGAACCTCCGATTAACGGGTTAAACTGGTCATGCGAACCCAATGTGCGGTGTGCGTGTGTGTTGTTTTGAAAGGGGGGGGGGTTTTGGATATATCGGGAGCCACACAGAGTTTTTACGGGAGCATGTATATGTGTGAATTTGTATACATATGTATGTGTATATGTATGTACATAAAAAGAGAGGGAAAAGGCATCCAAAGGATGCGTGGGGGCCACGTGTCGGCACGCGAGCGCCTTGCGCACTTGCGCAGTTGCGCAAGCGCGCGCGCCATGTGTCGGCGCGCGGGCGCCTTGCGCACTTGCGCAGGTGCGCAAGCGCGCGCGCCACGTGTCGGCGCGCGGGCGCCTTGCGCACTTGCGCAGGTGCGCAAGCGCGCGCGCCACGTGTCGGCACGCGGGCGCCTTGCGCACTTGCTCAGGCGCACAGGTGCGCACGCCACGTGTCGGCACGCGGGCGTCTTGCGCACTTGCGCAAGCGCGCGCGCCACGTGTTGGCACGCTGGCGCCTTGCGCACTTGCGCTGCGCGCCGGAGAGGCACAAGAGGCTTTTAGCCTGAAAAAATTTCTCAGAAGAGAAATCAGAGAGGAGTTGGACTCCTGAATGTGTTTTTCTTCTTTTTTTTTTTTTTGAGGGTTTAGTGAAAGATGTTCTTCTTCTTCCTCCTCTGTTAGCTGGATCTTGAAGATCAAGAGATGTGGGATTTCAAAATCTTTTCTTTTTGAGATCTGATGGAAGATCTGAGTTCCCCTTGATGGGTTTTGTGGTGAAAAACTATTTAGTTTTGAAAAAGGAAGAGTAAAACTCTTGATTTAATTCAAAAGAAAGAAGAAGGTTTTGGAACCTTGAAGAAGAAAGAAAGATCTCAGATCTGAAACTTGTTTTTTGAGAGAATGAAAGGTATATATTTTTTTATTCATCATGTTGCCTTTTATAGGCTTACATATTTGCATATAGCCCCTTGGGCTTCCCAAAAATGGCATTTTAGCCATCCCATGGCTCATGTGCCATTTCATTTTTTGCACATAAGCCATGGGCTTACAAAATATTGGCTTTATGCCCATTTTGCATACATTCATGTATAAAAAATTACATAAAAATTATTTATTACATGATTTTGTCGTTGCCATGGGGAGGCTGGTCGTGGGCTTGACTTGGGCATGGGCCCGCTTGACCTGGGCTTCGGCCCACCTAGCTTGGGGGTTGACCTTGACTTTGACTCGGTCAACCGAGCTGTAAATTTTTACCCCAACAGAGATCTCGGGGTTGCCGGTCAGGGGGGCGCTCTATGAAGAACTGCTGCCTCCTGATGTGTATCTTTTCGAAACTGAGCCTGCTATGCTTGACAGTTTGTCGACTGAAAATGCCGTCCGCCACAAGCACCCAAGTTTAATCAAGACTCTGAGCATTTTTGAGAAGCTATTCACAGAGTCAGAGGAGCAGGGCGTCACTTTCAAAAGATTTATCTCCTGCTTCCTTCGCGAAGACGTTCTATCAAAGACGGCTCCAAAGTTCGCGAATATCAATGACCCCTTTGGGTTCGGTTTAAACAAGCTACCGGCTAAAGAAGAGGATTTGCAGCAATTCTATATTCCCATCCTGTCGGCTATACCTTTTGAGTCAATCGCAGCTCCTGGCATAGATGAAGAGACTTTCTTCATGGGTTTTATCAGCGTCCGGCTCAGCTGGTTCGTCATTCCAATGCACCGTCGATTCATGAGGGCTTCGGTCATTTACCCTGCTCATCGCATCGCCCCGCTTCCCAGAGTACGCTGAAATGGACACGTGACATAGCCAACCATGCTACTTGTGGGTAGGAAGTATCCATCCACAGTCACATTACGGCTGTAGAGATATCAAGAACAAAATAAAACTATCTAAAACATGTCCATAATCCAAGATAACATGAATCAAGAATAATAAAGTGCGGAAGCGAAAGATCCAATACAAAATAATTGGAATGTATGTCCCATAATACGGGCTCACATCAGGAATAAAATGCAGGAAAGAAAACTAACTAATACTGACACCTCACAGCTCAGCCTGCTGGCTGAAGTACTCTTGCTCGGACTGCAACAGCGGTACGGAATATGGGCCATGCAAAACCCATACATCAGCGCGTCATGTCATCCAGTAATATAATATGAACAGTGTAGCAGGCAATGCAATATAAACATGAATAAAACAAGAGTAACAATAATATAAGTCAGAGCAGTGCAGGGTGATGTGCAGTGGGTAAACTAAACTGTTCTATCAGGTTTTCTGTTCTAAAGTCTTTGAAACCAAATTGATGAATCATCGATGTAACTCAATAGTATCCCGTGCATGCCCGGGACCACGGTCTAAGACTCTCGGGCTGAAACCGAGACGTGCCGCTAGGCACTAACAGGGAAAGGATAAACACCAACGATGTCAGTAGCATCGTCACGAGGCGGGCCTGGCCTCTAAAACTGATCAGTGCAGGTAGTGAACTGTTGAGTTACAAGTCAGGTTTCACCTTTGATTTTCCCATCCCCCCAAGTTATATGTGTAAGTCAAGTCAGGTATCCCGAAATCAAGAAATTAATGCCAACACAGGATCAGGTAAAGAGGTTTGTCTGGATAGACAACATGGACGGTCCATGAGGACTACATGTCAGGTTTGTTGGCATTAGACACAAGATCAGGTAACGGGTCAGGTCATGGTACATCAGGTCAAGTCAAGCAGTATACGGTAACATGTTGGGTAGATCAATATATATATAGCAAGTCAGGTCAAGATGTAAACAATATCATGGGTGTGCTCACAATCAGTTATACAAGAAAGCGTGGTTATCATCACATGATATAAGCAATGAATTAAGCAATAAGCAGATTTACTCAATTTGCAGTACAGCTATTAGTTGTGTCACAGAGATGATTTCAATGTTATGCGAATGCAGTATGACAATTATGGCCTTTTAATCATGTTAACAATTTTAAGAACTTTAGAGGTGCAATGATTTATATAAAGGTTCAATACAGCTATTACAGGTTAAAAATGCACACGAGTGTCCAAATGGAACAAAACTATAGAGATAAATGCCATAAGCTATGTCAATATTAAAAATGTGATTAAACGGTAAATGTGGTTATTAGGTTCAATTGCAAACTGTAGGTTCCAAGTTTAAAGATAAAATGATATATAACAATATTGTACATGAAAATGAGAAATGATCGTACCAAAGTTAAATTTACGGGTTTAGGGTGTCATAATATATATGTAAATATTGTATAGCATGTAGCAAGGGGTACTTGCCTCGACGGGCCGCGAACCGGGAAAAACGGAACGTAAATCGTCGGCGGGGAAACTCGCGACGGGCGCACGGTTCACGGAATGAACCCAAACGACGAACAATGGAACCACGCGGGTCGGGGTACCTCGCTGGAACGTCGGGTCACGTCGTCGGCATCATCGGATTCCGGCCAAGAAATGAACAGTAAACGGTCACGACATGCAACAAGAAGAGAAAGAAAACAGAGAAGAAAGGAAGTAGGATCTGAGAAGGGGTGCTCACGATGATCCGTGGGACGGGTGGTGATGGTCGACCTCGTCGACGGAGCTCCGGCGGTGGCCTACGACGGCAGCGACAAGAACCTGCAGATCAAGAAACTTCACAGAGAAGGGAAAAAGAGGAAACGAAAGAGGAGGAGAGGAGAAGAAGCTTACAGAGGGGATGTGCGAGGCCGGGGAGGCGGATCGAGATCGCCGGCGGCGACAGATCCAGCGGCGCAAACACGTGCTGGGTGCGCAGATGGCCGCGGGAGCAGGTGCAGGGTGCACGGGGTTGAAAGAAGGAGGAAGGAGGTATAGTGGGTCGGTCGAGGGCGAGGAGGCGACGAGCCCGGTGGTGGTGGTGTCGGCGTTGGGGTTGCGGTGGCGAGGGGCACGCAACGGTAGGGTTCGCTGGGGTTGCAGGCATGGGCTCGGGTAAAAAGGAGGAAGAAGGAAAAGGTGGCGAGGAGAGGGAGGCTCGGTTGAGGGCGAGGAGGCGACGAGGCCGGCGAGGGTGGTGCCGGCGTTGGTGTTGCAGCGGCGAGGGGCAAGGCGGTTGGAGTTTGCGCGATGGGTTACGTGAAGGAAATATATGCGTAGGGAGAGATAGAGATAGAAGGGAGAGAGAGAGATATAGATAGAGGGCGAGATACAGAGGAGAGAGAGAAAGGAGGTGGGGCCCACGGTTTAAGAGGAAGCGATGATTGGCTGAGGGAAAGAGATTAGGTTAGGAAATAAAATATAAATAAAGATTTATATCATATAAAGAATATTAGATGGTTTAAATATTAAAATCTGGGATTTTTGGCGCAAAGTAAAACATTTCCAAATTGCGCCCGGGTCGGGTCCAAAAATTCGAAATTGAAATAATAGAATTTTAAGCGGGATCCAAAAGTGAAAATGAAGTATTTTTCAATCAAAAAGCATACCTCCAAAACGGACACATGCACGTGCGCGTAGCCGTCCAAACTCGCCCGTTTCACCGAACGGAACGAGAACACGATGCACGGACGCCACAACAGGGTTAGGGGTAACAAGTAGGCCAAGATGGATATTTTTAATTTTATTTTAGATGCCAAAATTTGTTATATGCAGAAATGAATTTGCCGGGTAAATTTTACAGTAAGTAACAATCAAGCAAGTTAAATGAAATAAGTGTCGCATTACGTTTAAACGGTAACTGAAAATAGTAGCATTGGGCTCGGGTGTTACATTATACCCAACTACAAAAACAATTTCGTCCTCGAAATTCCAAGATTACAAAGATAGATAACTACAAGAAAAGGTGAGGAAACTTCTGCCGGATTTCATCTTCTCGTTCCCAAGTGGATTCTCCATGCGAGCGATTACCCCAAGAAACAAGCACAAAAGGGATCACCTTGTTCTTAAGAACCTATTCCCTTCGATCCACGATCTCAATCGGTCGCTCCTCAAAAGTTAAGTCTTTTCATACTGTTAGCTCCGAATGATCCAATACATGTGTTTCATCTCGAACATACTTACGGAGTTGAGATGCGTGAAACACATCGTGCACATTCACCAAGGACTGCGGTAACGCCAAACGATACGCTACCTCACCAACACGCCCCAAAATCTCAAAGGGTCCAACGAATCGAGGACTAAGCTTTCCTCGACTTCCAAAACGAATCACCCCTCTAGTCGGTGATATCTTCAAGAATACCAAATCTCCCACGGCGAACTCTAAAGGTCTCCTTGACGTGTCTGCCCAACTCTTCTGTCGGTCTTGTGCTGCCTTCATAAGATTTCTGATAGTGTTAACCTTCTCAACTGTCTGCAGAACCAAATCTGGTCCCAATAATCTTCGTTCACCGACATCGTCCCAACAAAAAGGTGAACGGTATTTACGACCATACAATGCTTCAAATGGAGCCATCTGGATAGTTGCCTGAAAACTGTTGTTGTAAGAAAACTCCACCAAATGTAGATGATCCTCCCAAGAACTCTTGAAGTCCAACATGCATGCTCTCAACATATCCTCAAGAGTTTGGATCGTTCTCTCCCACTAACCATCAGTTTGAGGATGATAAGCTGTGCTAAACATCAATCGAGTCCCCAAACTTTCCTGTAAACTCCTCCAGAAGTGCGATAAGAACCGAGTGTCCCGATCGGACACGATGCTCACCGGTACTCCATGCAATCTTACAATCTCTTGCATGTACCGCTCTGCCAAAGTCTCTGTTGATTGACCAACCCGGAAAGGAATGAAGTGAGCTGCCTTGGTCAATCGATCAACAATCACCCATACAGCATTGTTGCCCTTTGGACTCCGCGGTAAAGCCGTCATGAAATCCATGGTTATATGTTCCCACTTCCACTGAGGAATCGGAAGTGGTTGCAATAAACCAGCAACCCTTTGATGTTCATCCTTAACTTGCTGACACACCAAGCACTTTGCCACAAAGCGAGCAATCTCCCGTTTCATGCCTTCCCACCAGAAATGTTGTCGAATATCTCGGTACATCTTTGTGCCTCCTGGATGTACAGAATAAGCTGAACTGTGTGCCTCCTTCATAAGCTCCTCAAGAATATCTCCCTTTGGCATACACAAACGGCTACCATACCTCAACAAACCATCTTTGTGGATCAATAAATCTGGTCGTAGTCCGGCTTCAACCTGCTCTCGAAACTTTTGCAGTCTAGGATCCTGCGATTGTGCTGCTTTAATATTCTCGATCAACGATGACTGTACTTGCAGCTGCATCAACTGTCCATTAGAAAGCGATAGCACAACCTCCAAGTGAAATCTTCGAAAATCTTCAACGAGCTCCTTCCGCGTAGTTGACACCTGAATTGCTGGTAACCGACTAAGCGCATCCGGCACGACATTAACCTTCCCCCGGATGGTACTTACGATCAAGATCGTAGTCAGCCATCAGCTCCAACCATCTACGCTGCCTCATATTAAGCTCCTTCTGTGTGAACACATAATTTAAGCTCTTATGATCAGTAAAAACTTCGACCTTTTCGCCCAAAATGTAGTGTCTCCAAATCTTCAAAGCGAAAATCACAGCCGCAAGCTCCAAGTCATGAGTTGGATAATTCTTCTCATGGGTCTTCAAATGTCTCGATGCGTACGCTACAACCTTCCCATGCTGCATCAAAACACATCCCAATCCTTTCCCAGATGCGTCGCTGTGAGTCACCAATCCTCCGGAATTGTCTGGCATGGTCAGAATAGGGACGGTTATCAACTTCTGCTTCAACGTCTCAAAAGCTAACGCACATTTATCCGTCCATACAAAAGGTACCTCCTTGCGCGTAAGCTTGGTCAACGGCTCCACCAGACGAGCAAAGTTCTCCACAAATCTTCTGTAGTATCCGGCTAATCCAAGGAAACTTCTTATCTCAGCAACATTCTTTGGAATCGGCCAATCACGAACTGCTGTAATCTTTTCTGGATCGACGGCCATTCCATCGCCAGACACAACATGCCCCAAACACTTTACTTCTTCCAGCCAAAACTCGCACTTACTCATCTTCGCATACAACTTCTCTTGTTTCAACGTTTGTAGTGCGATCTTCAAATCTCAGCATGCTCTTCAAAACTCTTCGAGTAAACCCGAATATCATCAATGAACACCACAATAAACTGGTCCAAGAATGGTGAAAAGATTCGGTTCATCAAGTCCATGAATACTGCCGGCGCATTCGTTAACCCGAAGGGCATCACTAAGTATTCATAATGTCCATACCGAGTTCGGAACACCGTCTTGCAAATATCTTCTGCTTCACTCGGACCTGATGATATCCGGATCGCAAATCCAGGTTCGAGAATACCCTCGCGCCACTAAGCTGCTCAAAAAGTTCTCCAATGCGAGGGATAGGGTGTAAGTCCATGCTACCTCTCCCGGTACTTTCGGGCATGCGGAATTTGACGAAAAACAATTTTCTAGAGGTGGTAACATGGACTCAAAACCGGATTTTTGTTAAACATCTAACTAACAACCTAACTAGGAGTTGTTAACTACTCGGTTAGGGGGTTATACCTTTCTTTCTTGAACTCCTTCTTCTTTGACTCTCGATGGTTGTCCGGATCGGCTTCATCCCGTCATCTCCTTGCGCCGAAGATCGATCCACCTGAAAGCTTCTACCTTTGGCTTCTTCTTCGATCTTTGAAGAAACTAGTTCACTTGGTTTGCTAAACCTTGTGAACTAGAGTGAGTAGAGAAGAGTGTGTTGGGATTTTCTCTATGGTTCTTGGTTCTCAACACATGAGACAAGTGAACCATAGACTAAAGAGAGGAAGAGCAAGAGGAAGAAGATGAGAGCTCAAGAACACAAGAGAGAGAAAGGAAAATGAAAGAATGAGAAATACTTTTCTCTCTTGACTCTCATAATCCAAAGCCATCATCACAAATCATAGCAATCAAGTATTATGTGATGGTTTAAGCTACAATAGCCATATCATTTCATGCACTCATTTTTCACAAGAGAAACAAGCAAGTAAAAAGTCTTTGCCATGAAATGATAGCCATTGTCATCATGATGGTCAACTAGTCCAACCTAGTCAACCAGTCAACAAAGTCAACAAGTCAACAAAGTCAACCCCTTAACAACCATGTCACCATAATACTTAATTAATATTATTGTTAATTACATTTCATATTCTCATTAGGGCTGAGCAAAAAGTCAATAGTCAACAGTCAACAACCAACAACCCTAATGAGAATCCTCTGCCTCTGTCTCTCCGTTAACTGTGCATACACACCGGCATCCGCGTTCCGAGGAACACGAATACATACTGGATAAAACCAATCCCAAAACGTACACTAGGATCTGGCTTAAACCAAAGCCCGCTAGTGTTAACTGTCCGGACACTGTACGTGCATAAGTGCACGGATATGACCGAACCCTGTCGCAAAACCATGCGACCTGTCGCAAAACCATGCGACCTCTACTCTTTTGCCTAAAGGCGAATAGCTTTCTGTGTGGGACTCTAAAGACTCGACACTACGCTGGCAGTGGGTTTAACCACAGACCGCAAGCGGCACTAGCTGTGCGTAACGGTCACCAGGTAGATGCCGACAAGAAGACCGACGAGGTGAAACCCATCTGAACTCCTACTGAGCCTGAATGTGACAATCTCCGTACAGTCCGGTCTGTTCGTCTGATACATCGCATGGCGGGCCTAGGGGGGCGTTAAACGTCAGTCCCCTAATAGCGGTACAAGTCGTGTCGGAGTGAAGCCCAAAACACCCTGAGATAACACTGGAAGCCTACCAGTATATCTCGATTGCCCTGGCCAGGGACTACTCGTGTAATGGCTCTCCTAGACACAGCGCGATGTCAACCCCCAATACCGGGAGAGACGAATCCTGTCTAACCGTCACTGCCTCCAAGTGCTTCGGGACTGCACCCAACTACCACCTGTTTGCACGACTCCTTTGAGCCGTGGTAGGGTAGTAATCAAAGTACAGTGGGAACACACTCGAGGCGAAGTGACAGTGTCAAGTCAGCGGACTAAGCTGTACTCATGTCACCTGGGAACTGACGATAGGTATAATACCAACCGGTCAGTTCCCGACGAGTCCTGTCCAGTGTACTCGTAACCTAACGAGCACCCGTATACTATTTCCAGTACGACGTACTGATGGCTGTGGGACAGACCATCTCCCACACTGGGATAAGAAGCACATACGCTAGTCTACTCCGGAGTATCGATGCCCTGTCTCGATAGTCCTGTGATTAGGGACCTGTATAAGGATGTGCTTATAGATTACCCAGCCCCCACTAGTGTGACTGCAATCACAACGCTGGTAATCAAGCAAAGATCCTAAGGGCTCCACTAATGTGTATAGGTGATATACTAAAATAAACACATGTACACATTGAAGTAGAAACAAACCAATTAGCATACTACTATATTGAGCAAGATTGTTTATACAAGGTGAATATCCCAAGCTTCCATTAAGTAATATACAAACTAGTATGATACAGTAATGGCCTCTAGGGCATATACACTAACAATCTCCCATTTGCACTAAGGCCATGTACTGGCGTATCGAAGACCTATCATCTCGATCAGCCACTCGAACTGAGTCTGGGGCAAGGCCTTGGTGAATGGATCTGCAGTGTTATCTTCTGAAGCAACCCTCCGAACCTCGATCTCCTGGCGATCCACGATCTCCTTGATCCGGTGATACCGCCTCAAGATGTGTCTGGATCTCTGATGGGACCTGGGTTCCTTCGCTAAAGCTATAGCCCCGTTGTTGTCGCAATACAGAGGTATTGGATCAACAATGAACGGAACCACCTGAAGTTCTTTCAAGAACTTCCTCATCCAGACAGCTTCTTTTACGGCATCAGATGCAGCGATGTATTCCGCTTCCATCGTCGAGTCTGCAACGGTTTCCTGTTTGGAACTCTTCCAACACACCGCCCCTCCATTGAGGGTAAAGACAAAACCCGACATGGACTTGGAATCATCCTTGTCACTCTGGAAGCTGGAGTCAGCAAAGGCCTCGATCTGGAGGTCTTTTCCGCCATACACCAAGAACATCTCCTTAGTCCTTCTCAGGTACTTGAGAATGTTCTTTACCGCTATCCAGTGTTTCTCCCCAGGGTTTGACTGATACTGACTTACCACACTCAGTGCATAAGCTACATCCGGTCTGGTACACTACATCGCATACATTATAGAGCCTACCGCAGAAGCGTAGGGTATAATAGACTTGCGATCCCTCTCCAAATCAGTCTTGGGAGACATCTCTTTAGAGAGGGTGATCCCGTGACAAGCCGGTAGGTTACCGCGCTTGGAATCTTCCATACTGAATCTTTTCAGTATGGTGTCGATGTACCTGGACTGAGAAAGTCCTAATATCCTCTTGGATCTATCACGATGGATCCGGATCCCTCGGATGTATGAGGCATCACCCAGGTCTTTCATGGAGAACCTGTGTGACAAGAACCCCTTGACAGATTGTAGCATAGGAATGTCATTTCCTATTAAGAGAATGTCATCCACGTATAAAACGAGGAATACTACAGTTCTCGCTACAAATCTACTATAGATGCATGGTTCATCTGGATTTTTGATAAAGCCAAATTCCTTGACCGTCTCATCAAAACAGATGTTCCAACTCCGCGATGCCTGCTTTAGTCCGTAAATGGACTTAAGCAACTTGCATACCTTTCCGCTTCTCCCACTCTGAATGAAACCCTCTGGCTGGTCCATATAGACACACTCCTCTAAATTTCCATTTAGAAAAGCGGTCTTTACGTCCATCTGCCAAATCTCATAATCGTGGAAGGCAGCAATGGAAAGAAGGATCCGAATGGATTTCAGCATGGCTACTGGAGAAAAGGTCTCGTCATAGTCCAAACCAGGTCTTTGACGAAAACCCTTTGCAACCAGTCTAGTTTTATAGGTCTCAACCTGTCCATCTACACCAATCTTCCTTTTGAAGATCCACTTGCATCCTACGGGTTTTACCCCGTCTAGAGCAATGTCCAACGTCCATACTTTGTTGGTGTACATGGACTCCATTTCGGTCCGCATTGCATCCAGCCATTTTACCGAGTCGACGCTCTGAACGGCTTGCTGGAAGCTAGTAGGCTCATCATAATCTATGATGCAATCCTCTCTATCCCCGTCTATGAGAAAACCGTAGTATCTCTCGGGCGGATGAGACTGCCTACTACTTCTGCGGAGCGGCGTAGGAATGTCCTGTTCTTTTGAACCCTCTGGTTCCACAAAGCTTTCAGTAATAGCTCATGGTTCTGGAATTTCTTCCAGTTCTACTGTGCTCCCACTTATCTGGGTTTCCAAAAACTCAGTTTCCAAGAAGTAGGCATGATGAGAAACAAAAACCTTTTGTTCCTCTTCGCAGTAGAAGAAATATCCCTTGGAGTTCTTAGGATATCCCACGAACTTACACTGTACAGAGCGTGCCTCGAGCTTGTCCGCATGCTGCTTTTTAACAAAAGCTGGACATCCCCATGTCTTAATGTGCTTAAGATAGGGTCTCTTCCCACACCACATCTCATATGGTGTAGTAGGCACAGTCTTAGTTGGAACTCGGTTCAAAAGGTATGCAGCTGATTCTAGTGCATACCCCCAGAATGATCGCGGTAACTCAGCGTTACTCATCATGGACCGTACCATATCCAATAGGGTTCGGTTCCGTCTCTCCGATACACCATTATGTTGCGGAGTGTATGGAGGAGTAAGCTGAGAGAGAATTCCATTTTCTTTTAAATAGTCCAGGAACTCGGCACTCAAGTATTCACCACCTCGATCCGATCTTAGAATCTTGATACTTTTGCCCGTTTGTTTTTCTACTTCATTCTTATATTCCTGGAACTTTCCAAAGGCTTCGGATTTATGTTTCATTAAGAAGACATAACCGTACCTTGAAAATTCATCCGTAAAAGTAATGAAGTAAGAATAACCGCTTCGCGCATGTGTAGACATTGGACCGCACACGTCGCTGTGTAAGAGTCCCAAGAGCTCGCTCGCTCTTACTCCGTGTCCAGTGAACGGAGTCTTTGTCATCTTTCCTTTGAGACAGGATTGACAAGTGGCATACGATTGATATTCGAACGAATTCAAATATCATTCTGTATGTAACTTCGTCAACCTTCTCTCATTGATGTGACCTAGTCTACAATGCCATAAAAAAGTCTGATTTATTTCCGGAGACTTTCTTTTGTGTGTATTCTGGACATTGAAAATCTGTGGTTGGTTTAATACGTATATACCATTGCTCAATGTACCTGACCCAATCAGAACTTGATTAAGGTGAATGTTTACAACATTGCTTACAAACGCAAATTCATAACCTTCTTTAGAAACCAAAGATACAGAAATGATATTACAAGTTGCGTTGGGTACAAAAAAGCAATTACGCAAAACCAAAACATGTCCATCTGACATTCCCAGGTGATAGTCCCCCACGGCCTTAGCATCCATGCTAGCTCCGTTTGCAACTTTGAGGGTCATGTCACCTGCCTTCAAAACCCTACGGTTTCTCAACGCCTGCAAAGAATTACAGATATGAGATCCCGATCCGGTATCCAATACCCAGGAAGTAGAGTTTATTGAAAGACAGTTTTCAATAACATAAACACCTGAAGCTGAAGCCGCAACCTGCTTCAATTCCTTTGTCCTGGCTTTCCAAGCCCTGCAATCATTCTTCCAGTGTCCTTTCTTATGACAATAGAAGAATTCTTCTTTATCTACAAGTTGTCCCGCTTTTTTTGTTTCCTTTGCCTTTCCCTTCGTATCCACTTTACCAACACCGCCCTTTGGTTTGGCAGGGGCTTTCTTCTTCTTTCCCTTGGCTTTCTCCTTGGACCTAGAAGAGGAAGATCCTCCTACAAACAAAGTGGATGTTTCCCTACCTTTCTCTAGGGTGCCCTCTGCACTCCTCAGCATGTTGAGGAGTTCTGAAAGTTCAACTTCTTTTTCTTGTAAGTTGAAGTTCAGGATAAACTGGGCGTAAGTGGAAGGAAGGGACTGGAGAATCAAGTCCGTATAGAGCTCGTTCTCTAACGTGGTCCCAAGTTCCGTGAGCTCCTCAATGAAGCCAATCATCTTAAGCACGTGTTCCGCTACCGATGATCCGATGGCCAACCTTGCCGAAAATAACTTCTTCGACACTTTGTATCTTGCGATACGAGATTGCTCTCCATACAGTTCTTTTGTATGGAGAAATATGGATTCGAGGTCCATATTCTCGTGCCTCCTCTGATGTTCGTTGCCCATAGAGGCAAGTACGAGGCACTTGGCCTTCGCGCTATCAATCTCCCAAGTCTTACGGATTTCCTTATCCGCGACGCTGGAGGTGAGACCTGGGACAGGGGGAGCTTTGGTGGTAAGAAGATACCCCAGCTTTGTCGTAAGTGATTGCCATTTTGACATTCCTGAGCCAATCTTTGTAGTTTGGCCCTGTCAGTATGTTTTTATCTAGAAGTAACTTAAGTCCAGTCATGTCGATTGGTCGCTGCAATTAGGAGAGAGAAGAAACACTCAGCATGACGCTCTTGCAAGTTTAGAGTGGTTTTTAGTTTGTCTAAACAGGATGGCTCCTACTGTTTCTCGAATCCCTCCTCAAACCAAAAAAGAAGAATTAGTCAGGATCAATCTCACCGTACAATACTTGCTTAACCGTTCGGCCAGGCTGGTGTCGGTACTTCGAGGGAGGTTTTCTAACGTTTTCGCGAAGTTCCTTAATTTAAGAACCTCTTTTCCCTGGGGGCGTAGCCCCGCTAACACCTTTCTAGACACCTACTAGGTTTATAGCATTGATCGTTAAGTGAGAAATTTCCCGAGGAGTAGCATATACTCACAGTAGGATCGGGATCCAAATATCATCGCGTGACGAAACTGAAGGAATCCTACCAGAATCATCACACTCCAAATGGTATGCAACGCTAGCAAGTTTCAGTACTTATGAAACTCCCGATGTGGATTTTTGCCCCATGCTCTTATGACCTTGAGTTTGGCCAACAAATCATAAGTCACATGTCAAGTTCTACCTGTCGTTCTCCAGGTTAATTTGAATCCACCCGTACCTACCCTTGACTTTGGCCAACAAGGCAGTACGACTGTTCCAAACCAACGCATCTATTTATGCTGCACATGAATACCCAATAGCTACCAATCACTATGCCTTGACTTTGGCCAACAAACATAGCTTGAATACTATTGACTATTCATGTGAAACGACGGAGGGCTACGAATGGTTTTGGCGAAACCGTGAACGTAGAGAACTTGATATAATCGATGGAACGAGATAGCTTTTAAAAGGAGTGGCTCAAACTCCGCATTTTAAAAATTGGTTTTGAAAAGAACCGAGTGGTTTTTCGAAAGTGTTCCAACGACTTTTACTTGGTTTATTTTCTTGCATTGGTTCTTTTAATGCGTGATATTCTTGCATTAGTTATTTTAATGCGTCCCATCATTTAATCCTATCATTGCAGAAAACAACCAAAATATGACGTACGCTTATGCTATTCGCATTCGCCACGGGGCCCCATCATTACCCGTTAGGTTACTTAACTAACGACAGAGCGGGGGCTGGGCTAGCGCTGCTGTAAAATATGAGCAACGCCTAAATAATATCATATATAGATATATTGCAATGATAGACATTTCAGATCACAGATGAACACATTGGGTATACTAGGAACCCGCAATTCGTACGAGCCTGTAACGAAAAGCAGATTACACGGTCGCGGTGAATAGCCAAAACCCCACCCAAGACCCCTACGGGTGCGGAAACTACCCGCCAAGTACCCGAAGCGAAGCAACCTCCCTCAACCCCGTGAGTAGGCCACTCGGCACTTCGTCATACCCGGTATTTTGTGCACCCCCTCCATGGGTCTATCCTAGGAGCAAAAAAACAGTAAAAAGAAATTATACAATGACGGCTACAACCCCGACCCGGTTGTGCGGCCATATAAATAATTATTACATCAATTTACAAATTTACATGAATTGAAAGAAAAGAAAACTCTCGTCTCACAACCTCCGACTATTCACCCGCGACAATCCAATGAATTCATATACACATTCCAGCAACATTACAGATCACAGATTTGTATAAACCCCACTAATCGACATATAGCGATTAGCAGACGTTCAATACAAATATCACATCACAGAAAAACCCGTCAGCTTAAGTCTTTTAGAAGTTCGATCAAAAATACGGATTTTTAGGCCCCAAACACAAAATTTTCGTTCTGGAAAATCTGGGCAGAAAAAACATATACCAAAATTCCTAAAATACCCCATAGAACAAACTGCAGTGAAGACGATCCAGAGAGGAGCTCAATCGGCCGCGGAACCGCGGCAATAGTAAGCTATTGCCGCGTTTCCGCGGTGGTTTGGTGAGATCTCTGGACCGTCTTTCTACAGCAGACTATAAAAACCCTGAGTCGATTTTTAAAGCATGATTTATTACTTTTACAGCACTTTGAAAATCGACAGCAGGTTTAAAATCCGGGTGTATTTCGCGACTTTTTCTCCGATCGAATTTCTAATTACTTTGCTAACATGTTAGATAGAGTTTAACTAGGCTCTGATACCACTGTAAGTCCATGATACCTCTCCCGGTACTTTCGGGCATGCAGAATTTGACGAAAACAATTTTCTAGAGGTGGTAACATGGACTCAAAACCGGATCTTTGTTAAACATCTAACTAACAACCCAACTAGGAGTTGTTAACTACTCGATTAGGGGGTTATACCTTTCTTTCTTGAACTCCTTCTTCTTTGACTCTCGATGGTTGTCCGGATCGGCTTCACCCCGTCGTCTTCTTGCGCCGAAGATCGATCCACCTGAAAGCTTCTACCTTTGGCTTCTTCTTCGATCTTTGAAGAAACTAGTTCACTTGGTTTGCTAAACCTTGTGAACTAGAGTGAGTAGAGAAGAGTGTGTTGGGATTTTCTCTATGGTTCTTGGTTCTTAACATTTGAGACAAGTGAACCATAGACTAAAGAGAGGGAGAGCAAGAGGAAGAAGATGAGAGCTCAAGAACACAAGAGAGAGAAAGGAAAATGAAAGAATGAGAAAGACTTTTCTCTCTTGGCTCTCATAATCCAAACCCATCATCACAAATCATAGCAATCAAGTATTATGTGATGGTTTAAGCTACAATAGCCATATCATTTCATGCACTCATTTTTCACAAGAGAAACAAGCAAGTAAAAAGTCTTTGCCATGAAATGATAGCCATTGTCATCATGATGGTCAACTAGTGCAACCTAGTCAACCGGTCAACAAAGTCAACAAGTCAACAAAGTCAACCCCTCAACAACCATGTCACCATAATACTTAATTAATATTATTGTTAATTACATTTCAAATTCTCATTAGGGTTGAGCAAAAAGTCAATAGTCAACAGTCAACAACCAACAACCCTAATGAGAATCCTCTGCCTCTGTCTCTCCGTTAACTGTGCATACACACCGGCATCCGCGTTCCGAGGAACACGAATACATACTGGATAAAACCAATCCCAAAACGTACACTAGGATCTGGCTTAAACCAAAGCCCGCTAGTGTTAACTGTCCGGACACTGTACGTGCATAAGTGCACGGATGTGACCGAACCCTGTCGCAAAACCATGCGACCTGTCGCAAAACCATGCGACCTCTACTCTTTTGCCTAAAGGCGAATAGCTTTCTGTGTGGGACTCTAAAGACTCGACACTACGCTGGCAGTGGGTTTAACCACAGACCGCAAGCGGCACTAGCTGTGCGTAACGGTCACCAGGTAGATGCCGACAAGAAGACCGACGAGGTGAAACCCATCTGAACTCCTACTGAGCCTGAATGTGACAATCTCCGTACAGTCCGGTCTGTTCGTCTGATACATCGCATGGCGGGCCTAGGGGGGCGTTAAACGTCAGTCCCCTAATAGCGGTACAAGTCGTGTCGGAGTGAAGCCCAAAACACCCTGAGATAACACTGGAAGCCTACCAGTATATCTCGATTGCCCTGGCCAGGGACTACTCGTGTAATGGCTCTCCTAGACACAGCGCGATGTCAACCCCCAATACCGGGAGAGACGAATCCTGTCTAACCGTCACTGCCTCCAAGTGCTTCGGGACTGCACCCAACTACCACCTGTTTGCACGACTCCTTTGAGCCGTGGTAGGGTAGTAATCAAAGTACAGTGGGAACACACTCGAGGCGAAGTGACAGTGTCAAGTCAGCGGACTAAGCTGTACTCATGTCACCTGGGAACTGATAACTGACGATAGGTATAATACCAACCGGTCAGTTCCCGACGAGTCCTGTCCAGTGTACTCATAACCTAACGTGCACCCGTATACTATCTCCAGTACGACGTACTGATGGCTGTAGGACAGACCATCTCCCACACTGGGATGAGAAGCGCATACGCTAGTCTACTCCGGAGTATCGATGCCCTGTCTCGATAGTCCTGCGACTAGGGACCTGTATAAGGATGTGCTTATAGATTACCCAGCCCCCACTAGTGTGACTGCCATCACAACGCTGGTAATCAAGCAAAGATCCTAAGGGCTCCACTAATGTGTATAGGTGATATACTAAAATAAACACATGTACACATTGAAGTAGAAACAAACCAAGTAGCATACTACTATATTGAGCAAGATTGTTTATACAAGGTGAATATCCCAAGCTTCCATTAAGTAATATACAAACTAGTATGATACAGTAATGGCCTCTAAGGCATATACACTAACATAGGGTACTTGTTCTTAATAGTCACCCGGTCTAATTCTCGATAGTCGATGCACATCCTTCTTGTGCCATCCTTCTTCTTTACTAGAAGAACCGGAGCTCCCCAAGGCGAGTTACTGCTTCGAATCCAACCTTTTTCAAGCAATTCAGCAACCTGTTTCTTGACTTCTTCTAACACTACTGGTGCCATTGGATAATACGCTTTGGATACTGGCGCTGCACCAGGAATAAGATCAATTGTGAACTCCAAGTCTCGCTTTGGCGGTAATCCCGATATATCTTCAAACACGTCCATAAAATCACGAACAACAGCCAGCTCTTCACGTTTATCAACATCCATTGTTGCAAGAGTATTGTTTGTCGGCCTAGCCCTAAACTCGACTGGCCCGACAAAACTGCTTCTTCCAGTGAAGGTAAACTCAGGATGTCCGGGAATCTGGAAAATTACTTTCTTTGCCTTACAATCAATGTGAGCGTGGAAAGTTCCAAGAAAATCCATTCCCAAGACGACTTCATAGCTGCCCGTATCAATCACCAAGAAATCTGCAAAAAGCTCCCGTCCGCACACAACAACTGTACAATCTTTATATTCCCTACCAGCTATGATTTTCCCATTCCCAGTGTGTATGTCCCAGAAACTAGACAGGGTCGTGTAGTCAATCAAGTGTGTAGTTTAAAAACTTGGATGGCATAAAACAATGGGATGCACCAGAATCAAATAACGCTAATGCGGGAAAACCACGAACGAGTAGAGTACCTGAAACAACCTCTCCTGACGCCTTAGCTTCTTCTGCTGTCAAGGTAAAAGCTCTAGCCTGGTTAGCTCCTTGAGTCAGCTGTTTCTGTCCTTGGAACGGTCTCTGCGGAGGCTTCTGAATATCATCCCTCGTACGAAACTTCGACGGACAAGCACTAACGGCGTGATCTGCCGCTCCATAACCAAAACAGAGTCCCAGCCTCCTTCGACAATCCTTTCGCACATGTTCGTGTACATTGCAGTAGTTACAAATCACGCTCCTTTTCCGATCAACCACAATTGTTTTCTTCATTGGTGCTATGCTGCGTCTGTTCACCGGAACGCTTCTACGTATGGACATTTGGTTCAGTGCAGATGCCGGTTTCAGCTCGGTCTGTCTCTTTAGATTCTCCAGCAATCCCCTTATCACTCTACGCATGGCGGCTTTGTCTGCACGTCTTTGGTACATCTTCAAATTTTTTACCGGCCATATTCCTGGAATCAAAATACCCAACATTAGCATGATGATAGATTCAAAATATAGATCAAGGCTAGAACTCCAAGATACTTAAATAGAGTGCCGCATTGTAACTATGCCGCGGTATCATAGCCACAATTACATAACTCCACCCAAGTCTCCTAAGTCCTAGAGATAACAAGGAATCAGGTTTTTGAGTCAATATGCAAAGGAAATTTGCACATCGTAAAAGATATAATCAGGAAGAATGTGATTCAAGAATGGTTAAACGGTAAGGTGGCAGGACATGTTTCCTAAACACGGGTATTCTGATTCGTGTATTGGGTACAATACCCAACTACAAAAAGAATTAACCCGACTAACCTATGGCTCTGATACCAAAAGAACCATGTCACGCCCCGTTTCCCAGAGTACGCTGAAATGGGCACGTGACATAGCCAACCATGCTACCTGTGGGTAGCAAGTATCCATCCACAGTCACATTACGGCTGTAGAGATATCAAGAATAAAATAAAACTATCTAAAACATGTCCATAATCCAAGATAACATGAATCAAGAATAATAAAGTGCGGAAGCGAAAGATCCAATACAAAATAACTGGAATGTATGTCCCATAATACGGGCTCACATCAGGAATAAAATGCAGGAAAGAAAACTAACTAATACTGACACCTCACAGCTCAGCCTGCTGGCTGAAGTACTCTTGCTCGGACTGCAACAGCGGTACGGAATCTGGGCCATGCAAAACCCAGACGTCAGCGCGTCATGTCATCCAGTAATATAATATGAACGGTGTAGCAGGCAATGCAATATAAACATGAATAAAACAAGAGTAACAATAATATAAGTCAGAGCAGTGCAGGGTGATGTGCAGTGGGTAAACTAAACTGTTCTATCAGGTTTTCTGTTCTAAAGTCTTTGAAACCAAATTGATGAATCATCGATGTAACTCAATAGTATCCCGTGCATGCCCGGGACCACGGTCTAAGACTCTCAGGCTGAAACCGAGACGTGCCGCTAGGCACTAACAGGGAAAGGATAAAGACCAACGATGTCAGCAGCATCGTCACGAGGCGGGCCTGGCCTCTAAAACTGATCAGTACAGGTAGTGAATTGTTGAGTTACAAGTCAGGTTTCACCTTTGATTTCCCCATACCCCCAAGTTATATGTGTAAGTCAAGTCAGGTATCCCGAAATCAAGAAACTAATGCCAACAAAGGATCAGGTAAACAGGTTTGTCTGGATGGACAACAGGGACGGTCCATGAGGACTACATGTCAGGTTTGTTGGCATTAGACACAAGATCAGGTAACGGGTCAGGTCATGGTACATCAGGTCAAGTCAAGCAGTATACGGTACCATGTCGGGTAGATCAATATATATATAGCAAGCCAGGTCAAGATGTAAACAATATCATGGGTGTGCTCACAATCAGTTATACAAGCAAGCGTGGTTATCATCACATGATATAAGCAATGAATTAAGTAATAAGCAGATTTAATCAATTTGCAGTACATCTATTAGTTGTGTCACAGATATGATTTCAATGTTATGCGAATGCAGTATGACAATTATGGCCTTTTAATCATGTTAACAATTTTAAGAACTTTAGAGGTGCAATGATTTATATAAAGGTTCAATACAGCTATTACAGGTTAAAAATGCACACGAGTGTCCAAATGGAACAAAACTATAGAGATAAATGCCATAAGCTATGTCAATATTAAAAATGTGATTAAACGGTAAATGTGGTTATTAGGTTCAATTGAAAACTGTAGGTTCCAAGTTTAAAGATAAAATGATATATAACAATATTGTACACGAAAATGAGAAATGATCGTACCAAAGTTAAATTTACAGGTTTAGGATGTCATAATATATATGTAAATATTGTATAGCATGTAGCAAGGGGTACTTGCCTCGACGGGTCGCGAACCGGGAAAAACGAAACGTAAATCGTCGGCGGGGAAACTCGCGACGGGCGCACGGTTCACGGAATGAACCCAAACGACGAACAATGGAACCACGCGGGTCGGGGTACCTCGCTGGAACGTCGGGTCACGTCATCGGCATCGTCGGATTCCGGCCAAGAAATGAACAGTAAACGGTCACGGCATGCAAACAAGAAGAGAAAGAAAACAGAGAAGAAAGGAAGTAGGATCTGAGAAGGGATGCTCACGATGATCCGTGGGACGGGTGGTGACGGTCGACCTCGTCGACGGAGCTCCGGCGGTGCCCTACGACGGCAGCGACAAGAACCTGCATATCAAGAAACTTCACAGAGAAGGGAAAAAGAGGAAAGGAAAGATGAGGAGAGGAGAAGAAGCTTACAGAGGGGATGTGCGAGGCCGGGGAGGCGGATCGAGATCACCGGCGGCGATAGATCCGGCGGCGCAAACACGTACAGGGTGCGCAGATGGCCGCGGGAGTAGGTGCAGGGTGCACGGGGTTGAAAGAAGGAGGAAGGAGGTGTAGTGGGTCGGTCGAGGGCGAGGAGGCGACGAGCCCGGTGGTGGTGGTGTTGGCGTTGGGGCTGCGGCGGCGAGGGGCACGTAACGGTAGGGTTCGCTGGGGTTGCAGGCGTGGGCTCGGGTAAAACAGAGAAAGAAGGAAAAGGTGGCGATGAGAGGGAGGCTCGGTTGAGGGCGAGGAGGCGACGAGGCCGGCGAGGGTGGTGCCGGCGTTGGTGTTGCAGCGGTGAGGGGCAAGGCGGTTGGAGTTTGCGCGATGGGTTACGTGAAGGAAATATATGCGTGGGGAGAAAGAGAGATATAAGGGAGGGGGAGAGAGAGAGAGAGATAGAGAGCGAGATACAGGGGAGAGAGTGAAAGGAGGTGGGGCCCACGGTTTAAGAGGAAGCGATGATTGGCTGAGGGAAAGAGATTAGGTTAGGAAATAAAATATAAATAAAGATTTATACCATATAAAGAATATTAGATGGTTTAAATTTTAAAATCTGGGATTTTTGGCGCAAACTAAAACATTTCCAAATTGCTCCCGGGTCGGGTCCAAAAATTCGAAATTGAAATAATATAATTTTAAGTGGGATCCAAAAGTGAAAATGAAGTATTTTGCAATAAAAAAGCATGCCCCCAAAACGGACACACGCACGTGCGCGTAGCCGTCCAAACTCGCTCGTTTCACTGAATGGGACGAGGACACGATGCACGGACACCACAACAGGGTTAGGGGTAACAAGTAGGCCAAGATGGATATTTTTAATTTTATTTTAGATGCCAAAATTTGTTATATGCAGAAATGAATTTGCCGGGTAAATTTTACAGTAAGTAACAATCAAGCAAGTTAAATGAAATAAGTGTCGCACTACGTTCAAACGGTAACTGAAAATAGTAGCTTTGGGCTCGGGTGTTACAGCTTTATCGCCTGCTTCCTTCGCGAAGACGTTCTATCAAAGACGACTCCAAAGTTCGCGAATATCAATGACCCCTTTGGGTTTGGTTTAAATAAGCTACCGGCTAAAGAAGAGGATTTGCCGCAATTCTATATTCCAATCCTGTCGGCTGTGCCTTTTGAGTCAATCGCGGCTCCTGGCATAGATGAAGAGACTTTCTTCATTGGTTTTATCAGCGTCCGGCTCAGCTGGTTCGTCATTCCAATGCACCGTCGATTCATGAGGGCTTCGGTCATTTACCCTGCTCATCGCATCGCTGGAGGGACGCGACTAGCCGTGGGCATTGCGGGGCTAGCGCATCTGTATCATGGGTTAAGCGCTGCAGCCAATACCTCAACACCAGGCGTGAACGTAGTGAGTTTCTCTCTTCATTATTTTACGTCATGGATTGAGATGCATTTGCTAGGGGCATTTGCCGCGCACCAGAGACCCAGCTTTTATGATGCATACACTTTTCCGCGGCTTATGAGGTTGGTAGACGCCTCTGCTCGTGATCCGACCCAGTCCGGAGCTATTCGTGTGCTGCTCAGTCCCTATGCCAATGCGGGCGGGATGGTATTCAACGATCGAGTCCTCTCCGTTCCTTTAGGATCGATTCAACAGCTTTGTGACTCGTCGAAAGAGGGAGCACCTTCCCTGAAGCCCAAGGAAGCCATGCACTTATATTCAATCAGACCGGGTTATCTGGTATTTCGTCAAAACGGTGCGGCCCTTTTTATGCGGTACAACCCACACCGCTTTACTCGGCAACTGGGATATGACCAGGGTGTCCCCTTTGAGGCGTTTACAGTGGAGACCGGCCCATCGTCGGAAGTTGTTCGTGATGCCGCTCATCCCTTCATGCGGCTGAACACCGGCTTACCCTTCGTAATTCCTGAGGCAGACTACATTCCTCGATGTGTGGGGGCTTCACGGGCTGGTACCTCCACCGGGTCAGTCCTATTATTGTTGAGGAGAGGAGGATGCTCCTTGGATATAGGGTTCCCACTCCGATCCAGGCTACGAGAGTCCCGCCGCGACCACGGGCAGTGGTTCGCCCTCCCTTGAAAGATGCTGGTGTTGTGCTTGTTCCTGAGACTACGGAAGTGGATCTAACTCCCACAGCTGGTATGCCGCCGTACACTAGAGCTCAAGCAAGGGCCAATAAGGTGCCAGTAGCAATATCATCAGCTGCGGCGTCAGCAATGGCCGTGTCGTCATCGGTAGCACTGCCGAGTGAGGATATTGAAGGCGGGGTGGGCCAACGTCGCACTAAAGCGCTGAGGGGAAAGAGGCGATCGTCTTCTGTAGTTAGTTCTGGGTCCAAGAGGCGAAAGAAGACGGTCACCAATCTGGTCGACTTTTTAGTGGAATCAGAGCCTATCCTTCAAGATGAACCACCAGCCATGCAAGAATCGGATGGTGGTCTACTTTTCTCGGGTTCATCTGCCGAGGAAGCCGCGCAGTTTTCTGAGGCTATAAGACGCTCACAGGATGAATCTGAGAATGTAAGGATCCCGAAGAGGCCTTATCCTGCCGTCATCTTTTACGAAGATCCTCCATTGATACGGCAGATATTTATAGGTCCTTTGGAAGAGGAAGGCGAGATAGCTCTTAAATAGCCTATCTCGGCCGATGCCGAAGATGCGATTTCTTTGTGGACCAGTGGCCATGAGTCTACCCTCGAACCCCAGCGAGCATACCTCCTCAGGAAGGAACGCCGGCTTGAACAAGCCATACTAGAAGCTCATTTACGCATTGGTATACTTATATATCCTTTTGTAGTGTTTTGCACTGCTTATATATATATCCTTATCCTCGTGAAAACTTTGCAGGGACTTCGGCAATGACGGAAGATCTGAGTTCGAGTCGCGCCTTGACTATGGACTCTGCAAACATCCCCAATGAGACACTAGTAAGTGTAGAGGGGGTTGATACAACAGTTGTTCCTGCCACGGAGCTCTCATCGGTGATTTCCGTTCCCCCGGTGCTTGCTCCTCCGGAAGAGGCATCTTCATTGGCTGTGGATTCTATGGATCTTTCTGTAACATTTCAGAAAAATAAAATATTATTTTTGGGAATTTTTATAATTAAATAATATTATATTGAATATTTTAATATTGCGGTATAATTAAATACCGATAAATTGGGAAAAATTTGGAAAATTATGGAAATTACTAAAAAGAGGGTTTTTTATGTGATTTATGCAAATTATGAAAGTTTATGATTTATTTGACACTATTTTAGTGCTAATCGCGATTAAAAATCGCTTATCGCGGATTAAGCGTGTTTTGTGCACATAGCATGCACAAAGTCTTTTCTTTTTCACACTTGTGCATTTTTCTACCATGGTTTCATTTGGGTTTCCTATTCCAATTTTAAAAGAAAAAGAATAAAGAATGAGGGATGGGCATGAGAGAGAAGAGAAGGTGAGGGGTGTGTTGACTTGATCATTGGTTTCCTTTCATTTATTTTTCCTCTTCATCTCCCCTCCTCACTTCACCATGGAAGCACCTCCTCCCTCCTCCACTACAACCCCCACTTCATCATATAATCTTCATTAAAACTCCATCCCCATTTCACAAAAGTTGTGCACAAGCTCACAAGCTACACTTTGGACAAAGAAAAATCACATTTTGGTGCTGTAGGGGATTCTTAGGTCCCAAATGAGGTAATCCTTTCACAAATAGTGTAGTGTTTCATTTGCTTAAGCCTCTCTTCAAGTTTGAAATCGTTTTGGCGAAATTTAGTGAAACTTTAAAATTTCAAGTTAGGGTTAGGGTTTGAATTGAGATAGTGTAATTGAGGCTAAATATTGACCTTAAACCCATGTGGTGATTGATTAGAGACCTAAACCAGAGACTAGAACCCCTATTAGCAAACTTAGAAATCCCCGATATCCGTATTTTGTGGAATTCTGTAGGGAATATGAAATCTGCTATCACCCGGAGCCTCTGAAAGTTATTTAGCAAATACCGAGACACAAGCAGGCAACCTAGAACCTATAACCAAAACCCTGGACCTAACCCCCACTTCCAGGCCGCCAATTTAATCCTTCTGGCCTCAATTTACGGCCAGAGTAGGATCATTTTGGTCCGTGTTTATTCTGTGGCTCCTTTATCAGTAAAATAGACCCTCCATATATGCCAAATTGGCAAATTTGACCTAGGGTAAAATCTGGGACCATTTTCTTGAGTTGCTGCATTGTTTTGCGACTTCGTTTTAATTTGGGATTTGGTATTTGATATTGTGTTTCCGTCGTGTGGCGTTTGAACGCCAACGACTAGGATTATTGGTTGTGTTTTGCATGCGAGACTATAGGTTTTGACCTATGAACGTTACGCGTGCCGAGTTGGTTTTCGTGTGCGATTTCTATTTACAATGTCATTTAATACACATGTAGGCACCCTCGAGTGGGCTCGGAGCAACAAGGATGGGCGTGGCGACATCGACTCTAGCAAGCGAGGATCAATGTGAGTAGATTATATCTACGGGGAAGTCGGGTGGATGGCGTATAGCACCCCCGCAGTTCGATGTTTAGTATGCTATATATATATATATATATACTATATATATATGATATTTTTTGTGTGAGATATGGATATTCAAGATATGATTAGGTGTTCAATGGTTAGATTAGGGTTGTTAGGAGTGAACTAGTATAGCTTCTTAGTCGCGAACCCTAGAACAGGTTTACACCCACACGCACACACATGCTTACTTGTTATACTTGTGCGGATATGGGGATACGTATATATATATATATACACACATAGGTATGGGACGATGTGTATATAGACACGTATACCTACACTTGGATGATGAGGATAGTGGATGATATTTGGAGATGAGTCGGTGAGATTGGGTATGGTGCCATGAGATCGGTGATATGATGTGATTCGTATTATGAGATACGACATGAGATTTTAGCAGGCCTTTGGGCGTGTGTTTTCATACACGCATATATATATTGATGGTATCAGTTTGTACTAGACTTATATCAGTACCCCAGTTCATGAGATATGATGATAAGGATACCATATAATTGATGTGATAAATGCGAGATTCGACCCATACCCAGATTTGGGATGCCGTACGACGGATTTACGTACGAGCTATATATTGATGATAGATCCGCACTCTTGACTCGAGGATGTCATGTGATATATTGTATCATACGCGGTACTATTGAGGCAAGATCACCGACTATTATATATATATATATATATATATATATATATATATATATCGACTCAGATTTAGGTGGTTTCCATTCCCCTTTGATTAGCTTGTTAGTTAGATCTGTAGTTTACTTAGTAGATGTTAGACTAGACCCGAGTCATACCTATTTCAAAACTAACGAATCATGAGTATTTTAAAGACAGGCCAAGGGATTCTACGGATATTTTCAAAAGACGCATCTTTTCTTAAAAACACCATAGCCCTTATTTTTCTAAACACCACGGATCGTGTTATTTCAAATGGCAAAACTGTATGACATATACTGATTGATGTAGATTCTTCTCTGTCGCGTTTATTATTTGATTTCCGCATATTCTTGCTATTCGCATCGCATTGCATGTTTAAATGTGTTTATTGTTATATTAAACCCATGCTGTCAGAACACCAGCACCATTATCGATGATGCGTATGTTCCACGTACACCTGCTTGCCGGCTCACACACTTCATCATCGATAATTGCCATGTCACTACACAGTAGGATTGTTGCATCAGGATATGACTACTTGTATATCCATATTGGCGTACACACTTATTGTACACCCATACTTGCATACATACGTATTTGCACATACATAGATGATTCTGGCTTGATTTTGGAGAATTGGGAACCGCAAGATACATTTTAAAACCGATTCATTTTAAAGGAGCGGTTTTCCCTCGATATGTGCATATTATTGTTTTATGTTGCATGATATATGGATATGCTAACATTTCTATCATATGTCGCATACATCATGCCTTATGATTTTACGCATTGAGATATGCCGTTTTCATGAGATTTCTGGATTTGAGAACCGTGGTCATTTTAAAAGAAAGTATGCATTGTTTAAAAACCCGATTTCTCTTGATATGATATTTCAGTGCGTCCACCATGCATTTTCTCAGTTCTGAGTCGTGTGACATGTGAAACTCGATTCGAGGAGCTGGATGAGGCCGATTGCGGGTACATGGTGGACCCGGTATGGTACCCCGGGGCGAGAACGGATCTGTCGTGCAGTAGGCGATGAGCCTGGCAGAGGGACCACTACCTACCGGTGATAGTATTTGGGCTCGGCGGATATCCGGAGGATACCGACCGGAGTTGAGAGATGATATAGGCCGATCCGGACTGACGGAGCCCGATATATGAGGATTTACGTGCCGATGCTGGGCACGGGTTTCATGATGTTTTCGAGTGTTGATGCTAGACACTCAGGTTCCATGATTTTGACGTGTCGCGAGGGACACACGTTGATTTACATCCTCATACTTCCATGCATATGCTTTATGATATTTACCTGCATGATGTTTTGTGTCATTGGGTGACACGTGGATGGGATCCACATACATACAGACATGATTACATTGATGATACTTCATATTTATGATATGTTGCTACCGGAGGCACTGACACGAGCACTTGGTATTACACTGATGTATAGATGTTTACCCTTGCCACCTTATCATGCTTCAGACTTTATCATATTGAGGATATATATTATTACTGATCGTTTGACCTAGGATGAGTCATACATACGATTTCTGCTCTGTGATGTTTTCTATTCACGAGTTAGCAACTCACCCCCGTTGTGCCACAGTTCTTGCAGGTTTTGCCGTACAGGTTTCATTTCGGCTTTGCTGGCACGCTGTTTCCATTCTGGGTGATTTGCTTTAGTAGGTGGGTCCACTCGCATCATGACCACCCTTGAATTTATTTTAATCAATTGTATCTAGTAATTCCATCAACCAGACTTGTATATTTATTTCAAACTTTGAAAACCAGTTGTGTATTATTTCGACCTTAGAGTCGCGCGTTGTAGTATTATGGTTTTCATGATGATTTTGAGTTTCCTTTTGAGTTTTGATCCTCGCCCTTCGGCGTTGTATATTATTGCTTGCGTGGTTGTGACCGTAGATTGACGAAGAGCTAGCTCCCGCTTGGGGATGCCTTTTATCACTATGCATATATTATTCTTGTTGTACCCCGTTTGGGGTCAGTATTTATAAAGGAAACTCTGCCGAAATTTTCAGAAAAGACTTGGGATTTTTAAAATGCACATTCGGCTTATGTTATTTAAAAACACTTGTTTTAAAACTAGTTTTCTTTAATTCTTCTTTAAAATGGTTTTAGATTTCTGGGCTTTTGGCTTACTAGAATTAGATGAGGTCCTATAGACTTCATATGATTCAAGGGCCAGTCACGTGCTATTTCGGGTCGTGACAAAGTTGGTATCAGAGCGCTAGGTTAACCTTGGTTCGAGTCTAAGTTTGACTATGCAGAGCCTAGAGCATTTTTATATATTCGGAACTTAGGCTTAACCTTACGGAACTTAGACTTAGTCGAGGGGTATTAGACCCGAACTTTCGTCGCATAGGTTGACCTTGGTTGATGGAATAGGTGACTTGAGGAGAGTGGCGTACCGTGTGTATGTTCTGCGGCATACTTACGATACGCCACTCCGCTTAAGGAGCCTTAGGATGTACATTTCCTTGCACAGTATTATATTCATTCCTATGATCTATCCTCATCGATATTGGTTATGATTTTGCTGCCATGATTACACGGGCAGAGAGAGCTACAGCTAGAGTTGCGGTCAGCATGAGCTCGTCACGAACGAGGACTGACCAGGGCGTGATTCCAGAGACATACGATTGCATAGAAGCGTCATTTTATTATGTTTTCGCGCCATGAGCGTTTGATGGATCTCTTTTACGGGATTTCTCGGATGTGCTGATCAGCACCAGAGGATCAGGCTACTGCTAGAGGCCAGCTAGAATATGATGATCATTGATGTATCGCTTATTCATGATGATTGAGGCACTGTTCAGCATGCAAACGAATGAGCCAGTTGTTGCTGCAAATGATGAGATATCGTCCAGATGTTGGAGCTATTGCAGCATGAGTATATACTTAGAGATATGATGGAAGGTCGCTAGTCACCCGAGGATGAATGACTAGGACATGTGGTTCGTTCGCTTACCCCGATGCGAGGTCATCAGATGGATTGATTCCAGCTAGAGACGACTTTACGCAGGTAGGTTGAGAGTCGATGGAGACGATCGAATGTCAGGAGCCCATTTTCCAAGTTTAAAGTATTCAGAGACAAATGCAAGTAGTGCTATGGACCCTCTAGAAGAATGAAACCCTAACTCGACGTAATGACCATGGAACGCCTTTGAACCTTAGGGTTTGCGGCAGTTTAGCGGTGCCATTTGTGAGGCTTGAGTTTGCCCTTCTACGGTTGGTCCACAGGTGCTGTGGCATGTACTGGAGTACTATTAAACTGCACCCAAGATGTTGAGCTCTTGGTGGATTATGGAACCTTGACAAATCGATCGAAAAGTTCGACATCATTCGGATATCATGTGATGTGATACATTGCTTGGGAGACTCCAGATATGAGTATAGCCGTTGGAGCACAGTCCATGCAGGCATAATGTGACGAGTCTGAAGAAGTCGATATTAGAGAAAAAGTAGAGTAAGAGGTTCGTACGAGATCTTGATGAGATGACGTTCCACTCTGCCGACATCAGAGATGTGATACGCATGCAGAGGCGTTGATTATTGATATATCTTTCAGAAGGAGTCGCGATGAGAATGCAACCGTTCCGGAATAAGAAACATATATAGTAAAGGGTGGTAACTTCCGGGCAATTCGGCAGAAACGAGATTTGAGAGGGACCGCGACAGGACCTTTCTGGGATACTATATGAGAAGACTGGGATCCAGGAGCGGTCATATTGCGCACACCCAGCAGGCCAAAGTTCGGTATCGTCGACGAGATATGTTATGAGTGACCATGACAGTTGGCCAGATATTCTTAGAGGATGTGCTTGAGCGGGACTATTCTGCCATACTTGATTTCGGTATTTTGGGCGATCTATTCGCATGATTTAGTCTTGATGACTGAGTTTCATGATATTTGTTTTCGTGCACCATAGTTGCACCTAATAGGTATTCATATTTTGTGCATAGTTATTAAACTTGAGTTATGCATTATACACCGTTGTGTTGATTTATGATTTGTGCACAGTTATTGCACTTGATATCGTTTTGTGCCTTGGTTGCATATGTTTATGACTTCATGGACTTTATACAGTTGAGTCGGTTTTGTGCATATAATATGCACACGATTTGGTATTTGCACTCGGTATAGTTCATATATGCTTGCAGTGCATTGATACATATTTGTGCACTACGGTTGCACATGATTTCAATTCTGATATTGATGTTGATTTCGTGCACTCTGTGCATTTGATTTGGATTCTTGCGCATATTTGGCGCGCTTGGATTGGATTTTGCATATGTTCGGCGCTTGATATTGGATTTCGTGATTTCGTGCACGTTGGATGCACATGATTTAGATTCTATTCGTGCATGATGGATGCACCTGATTTGGATTGTCGCGCATGTTGGGCGCATGTTATGAGATGTGATGTTGGTGCACACCAGATGCACTAAATCAGGATTCTTCATGCATATCAGATACACCTGATATTGCTGTCAGGCACACCCGTTGCCCTTGACAAATGTTCCGTGCACACCCGATGCACTTAGATTTTGTTTCTGTGCACATGTATGGCACATTCATGGATTCGATTTCCGTGCGCACCAGACGCACAGGGTATTCTTATATACATTTTGGGATTGATTTCTTATGGAGCAGTATGTTTTTATGATATTTGCTATTTGTTTTCGTACTGAGCAGGACTAGTCAGTAGACAGTATCTGGATATATTTTGCATGCATTGATAGCTATCGAAGGGATTTCCAAGAAGGGAGCTATAGTCTCAGTATTTACCAACGTGTCTGATATGACACGAAACGTTAAAAACAAGGAAACCCTTCTAAATTGTTTTCAAAAACGGCGGGACGGGTATATTAAACAACAGATATATACATATATGGTTATTTTCTTACAATAGACGTCCGCCATTGTGCAGTGTTATGCGCATCGCACAGCGATTTAAAACGGTTTGGCATGCATTTCCTTCAGATTTTTACATGTATAAATTTGATATTTACATGTATAGTTTTGATGTATATCGCGCTAGGTTTCGTATTGGATTTGACATTGGTGTCTTCACCATGACTCTGATGATTGCGTGATGCTTGACGGAGTTTTGATTATGAGTTATCTGCTCATTGTTCATGCGCATGCATTGCGCTATGATGAGTTTTATGTATTGATGATTTCGGAGCCCCGACGACTTGGACTTTTTACTGAAATGTTTTAGTTTTGAGGGGTTTAAATTTAAATTCAGGGACCGAATTTCTTTAAGGGGGGAAGATTGTAACATTTCAGAAAAATAAAATATTGTTTTTGGGAATTTTTATAATTAAATAATATTATATTGAATATTTTAATATTGCGGAATAATTAAATACCGATAAATTGGGAAAAATTTGGAAAATTATGGAAATTACTAAAAAGAGGGTGTTTTATGTGATTTATGCAAATTATGAAAGTTTATGATTTATTTGATACTATTTTAGTGCTAATCGCGATTAAAAATCGCTAATCGCGGATTAAGCGTATATTGTGCACATAGCATGCACAAAGTCTTTTTTTTCACACTTGTGCATTTTTCTACCATGGTTTCATTTGGGTTTCCTATTCCAATTTTAAAAGAAAAGAAAAGAAAAGAATAAAGAATGAGGGATGTGCATGAGAGAGAAGAGAGGGTGAGGGGTTTGTTGACTTGGTCATTGGTTTCCCTTCATTTGTTTTTCCTCTTCATCTCCCCTCCTCACTTCACCATGGCAGCACCTCCTCCCTCCTCCACTACAACCCCCACTTCATCATCTAATCTTTATTAAAACTCAATCCCCATTTCACAAAAGTTGTGCACAAGCTCACAAGGTACACTTTGGACAAAGAAAAAACACATTTTGGTGCTGTAGGGGATTCTTGGGTCCCAAATGAGGTAATCCTTTCACAAATAGTGTAGTGTTTCATTTGATTAAGCCTCTCTTCAAGTTTGAAATCGTTTTGGCGAAGTTTAGAGAAACTTTGAAATTTCAAGTTAGGGTTAGGGTTTGAATTGAATTGAGATAGTGTAATTGAGGCTAAATATTGACCCTAAACCCCTGTGGTGATTGATTGGAGACCTAAACCAGAGACTAGAACCCCTATTAGCAAACTTAGAAATCCCCGATATCCGTATTTTGTGGAATTCTGTAGGGAATATGAAATCTGCTATCACCCGGAGCCTCTAAAAATTATTTAGCAAATACTGAGACACAAGCAAGCAACCTAGAACCTATACCTAAAATCCTGGACCCAACTCCCACTTCCAGGCCGCAAATTTAATCGTTCTGGCCACAATTTGCGGCCAGAGTAGGGTCATTTTGGTCCGTGTTTGTTCTGTGGCTCTTTTATCAGTAAAATAGACCCTTCATATATGCAAAATTGGCAAATTTGACCTAGGGTAAAATCTGGGACCATTTTCTTGAGTTGATGCATTGTTTTGTGACTTCGTTTTAATTTAGGATTTGGTATTTGATATTGTGTTTTCATCGTGTGGCGTTTGTGTAAGTGCACGGCGGCGCCCCGGCCGTCAATCCGACGCCGGAATGCGGAAACGAAGCTTTCTCAAAACTAGAAAATCGGCACCACCGCGCACTATAAAACCCGGATCGAGCCATTAACCTAACGCTAGCAAATACTAGAAAGGGGTAGAATGTTATACCGAGCGATCCGTGTCCTTCGATCTTCGGCCTCCACTCCGATCTCCTCGCGGAATCTCCGGTCATCAGCTCCTCGTCGTAACGGGCACCATATCGCTGGGTTCTTTTACGGGCTCCCACCTCTGGACCGAGGCAACTCGGGCATGAAGTTGGCGCGTCGACGTGCCCAAGGATGCTGTAGATGAAGTGTAGAAACCATTGTCTCAATGGGGTTGAAGTTGCCATTTGATGGAGGTGGAATGAATTTTGAAGTGAGCTAGAATTTGTGTAGCAAGAAAATGAGATGAACTAATTTCCCCATACAAAATGAATCTCTCCCACAAACCCATGAAAATGTGGCCGGCCAACCAGAATGAGGAGGAGGAAAAATTGATGGATTAAAACAACTAGGGAAAAATAAAAGTGATAACAAAAAGAAATGGTCACATCAATTTCTCATCCAAATCCTATCTCATTAATGCAAGCTATGATCAGTAGAAAAAGCAAAGATGCTTAAACCATCATAATCAACCAATTACAAATAAACCCCTCCACTTGGCTAATTTGCAAACTTGCAAATTAGCCCCTCCAACAGAAAAATCCGGCCGTGAAGGAACAAAGGAAAACTGGCCGGAACGGAATGCAAACTGGCAACTTCAAAAAACTGATCCCGTAATAAATTACAGGAAAACCCCGCGACTGTATATACATACCCGCACTTGTATTCCCACTGAATACAAATGCAAAGAGAGAAAATGTACACTGTACAATACTAGGATCTGGTTGAAACCAAAGCCCGCTAGTATTTTCCGTCCGATCATGATCTATGGAATACCGCACGTATCTGATCGAACCCTGCCATATCTCCATACGGTTGTTCATATCAGATTTTTGCATTTTCATACCACCCAATTTTTGTCACATTACATATCGGTAGATACTCTTGAGCCGTGTTTGCTAGTCAATTGCAGGATACAGGTTCTCGGTTCTTAAACGGTGAAATTCATGGAAAACACGAAAAAATCCGGGTTCCTGCCAACCACAGATAAAACACGGTCTCCGCTCGTCATCCGTATGTTGCCATATACCAGTTTAGGAAGACAAAATGTCAAATCAATGTCACCTTCATGCACAAGGCTCAATGGCAACAACAAGTTCCAAGAAATCTACGCGGAGCTCGAGGCAATCATTCCAAATCTTGACAAAAAGTCCACCTTTCCCTCAACAGAAATTCTGGAAAATTCGTGAAGAAATTATGGAAAAATACAGATACCAGAATAAAGGGCACAGAGGATCAGGGTACCACCAAAAAGCACTAGGCCCAACTCCACTATTAGGCCGCGGATCCGCGGCCTTATGATGGCGGCAGACAGAGAACTTTGGGGGGTAGGATGGTCTTTTCATGTGTGTTCTGAAGGTTGCCCTAGATTTCCATTCTCCAGCCTATAAATAGCCCAGAAGTTTGAGAAGGAAGGGGTCCATTCTTGTATTTTCTTTTTCTAGGTTTTAGTTCACATGTTCTTCTTCTTCTCACCTCTTCTCCATTAAACTTGTAGTGAGCTTTTGAGTGAAGAGTGATGAATAAAGAAGACCATTTTATTATCATGCTTGTCTACTTATCTTTATGCTTGTTGTAATTTTAATTCGTTAAGTAGTTGTTGTTATTTTCTTGTTGTTTCTTTCTTCTCTCTTTTTCTTTATCATTCATACGACAATGATACTTACGCTCGATCCTCGCAAAGGTGAGGTCGCAAATAGTTAGTCGTATTCTTCTAATCTCCTTCTTTCTATCTTCCTCTTTTGTTTTGTTTTGTTTTTCCTTATCATGAAGTGTGAGTAGTTTTATACTTGTTAGGGTAGGATAAGGGAAGTTTGAGAGAAGGAAATCTCTCTCACTCTTTCCTTGCCCAACAACTTAAATCGACTCCCGTTAATTGAACCACAATCCGCTCCTTACGGCACCCTATCCTACATGATAGCGGTGATTCCGTAGTGAGACCGATTGTGGTTGAATTAACCGGAGGTTATGGATAAGATCCAAGAACGGACGGACAAGCACCAAAAGGAAGGACTATGCGTTGGAAAGCCTAGCTTATACTCGCAAGTTCCTTCCTAGTCGTGCTAATCCCCGTTGTTGCCGATTACCGTAACACCGATATTAAGTGGGGCAACGAAAGATGTGGAGACTCCTAACTCAAACTAACCTAATCCTAACCCTAACAAGCTCTCTTTAAATATCAACTCAACACTTAGATAATCCAACAAAATCTGAAAACAGGACTTAACTCGTTAAAACACTTTGAAAAAGACTCCCATCTCCCTGCGGACGACCCGTACTCAACCGGCTAGCTACAAGCGAAACCGTCTTGATTGCGGTATTTAAACTAGAACTTGAACACGCACGTAATCTAACAATCAAATGGCGCCGTTGCCGGGGAGACGGTAGTTTATTTCTTTGTGTAATTTCGGGTTAATTTGTAAGTATAAAAAAAACGAAAAAAAATACTTTGTAAAAGGAACCATCTTGTTATTCTTGATTAGTTTTTGTGCAAGTGTGCAGGAAAATACAAAGTTCAAGATCGACGCCAAGGACGTTGAAAATACGGAGTTCAAGTACAGTGCCAAAGACGTGGGAAGATAGACCCACATTTCGCGGCTACACCGCGACGGACCAAAACGGAACAAACGGTCTACTGTCGAGATCTGGAGCAGGTCCAGTAAGCAACTGAAGATTCAGCAAATCCAGACAAGCAGAGAACAAGCACAACAGCCCACACAAAAATTTTGAGGCTCCAATCCCACCATATAGCCACGGAAACGCGGCATAAGGAAGCTTAGGCCGCGGATCCGCGGCCACTTGGTGGCTTCAGAGCCCCAAAATCTCTCTGTAAGTCCCTCTGCCTCTCCCCTCTCCTCTGAACTCCACTGAATTGTGTTTTCTGCAGCCTTCTTTGCGCAAACTCTTCTCCCCCTTCCAATAAACTGTTCTTGTGCAGGATTCTTTGCGCCGCAAATAAAAAAATTATTTGCAGTTGATTTGTTACTGTTTTGCATTTCTTTAATACGGACTTAAGGGGCTTGAAACCAATCCAGATTAGGTAGGGATTTCATCACCCTTCCCAGGACCCCAAAAATCACTAAAGCATATGCATTGTCCATTGTAAATTAAAAAATACTAGACTTCAGCCCTAAGGACTTCGCGCTCATTAGGAGAAGATAAACCGTGTTTAGAACCTCGCTTAACCGTATATTGTTTACGGGGTGTCTAGGAAAGTGTTAAAGGCGCAACCGCCGAAAGAGAAAGGGTTATTTAATTAAGGAACTTCGCGAAAGCGTTGGACAACCTCCCCTTATCTCTGCACTTACCTGGCCTCGTGATCAGTGTATTTTTAAGCCTGTTTCTCGACACTGTTTAACTTCGACAATCAAGTTCAGGAGCAGGTCTAGTAGACCTAGGTTACCCTAGACCTAGGTGTGATTGTGCATATCTTGTTTGTGATTGCTTAAGCCGTATTTCCGTACATATTTCTTTAAATCTCTTTCTAAAAACAAAAAAGAAAAAGAAAAAATCAAAAACTTTTATAAAAACTTGCCCTTTTGTCGCCAAATCCATTTTCACCCACCACCCATCGCCTTTCTTCATTGACGTTTTCTTACCCTCACCTTCTCCGCTTTGACTATACTAAACTCGTTTAGTGTATGTCCGCTTGGACTCGGGACACTAGCGCCCGTCTAGTCCGCGTTACGTTAGTCGCGACCGACTACGCGATCGACTCCGAAGTCGATACTCCGTCCACTCCTCTTTCACCCCTTCCTTTGCCGGCCAACTCCGACGTTGACCGGAATTCTGTTCATACATCTTCACCTTCACCTTCACCTTCACCAACCTCTTCTTCCGCGATGTCGGGATTTAATCCGAACATCTCTTTGACCACCGCTGGATTGGCTCCACCTCCTACGGAGACCAATATCCCACCACCTCCGCCTGTTGTAGCGCCGCAGCGAATCACGCTCCAGGATCGTTTCTATCCCACCCGTTCTGCACTTCCCACCTGCCTTTCTCTTCCTCCGGCCAATGGGGACAACTTTGAAATTAAGCCCCATTTCATCAACATGCTTCCACGTTTTCATGGGCTTGAATCTGAAGATGCCTATATCTTCATCAATAAATTTCAAAACGTCTGTGCCATGATGAAAACCACCCAGCTGTCGGATGATGCTATACGTCTACGGGTGATTCCGTTCACTTTATGCGATCTCGCTGAAAAATGGCTGTATAGCACCGCTTCTCACTCAATCACCAGCTGGGACGAGTTTGTTAAAGCGTTTTTGAAAAAATTTTATCCAAATCATAAGACCGCAAGGATTCGAAATGAAATCAACCAATTCTCCCAGCTTCCTTCTGAACCCTTCTGGAAGTGCTTTGACCGGTACAAAGACCTTCTTGTTCAGTGTCCTCACCACGGTATAGAGAAATGGCAACTCTGCCAAACCTTATACGAGGGACTGAACCCAGCAACGAAGCAGTTGCTGGAAACCATCTGTCAGGGCCACTTCCTATCGAAATCTGACGAGGAAGCGTGGCAGTTCTTTGACGACCTTGCGGAGCAAACGCTACAGTGGGAGAGCACCAGACCGACTTCTTCTTCTACCTCCACTTCTACCGGTCAGTCTAGGGTAGGAATCCACCAACTCGACGTCTCTATTGTGATGAAAGCTGAAATGGCTGCTATAACAAGAAAGCTTGAAGCGATAGAGAGCAAATTTTCTGCTCCTGCCCCTACCCCTGTTCTCCCCCTTCGTACCATCTGCGCTTGTTGTTCCGATCCTTCTCACTTGACCGAAGAGTGTCCTTACAATCCACCCTCGCAAGAACAGGATCAGGTTAATGCTGCCTTCCAGCAAAGACCGAGGAATGATCCATACTCTTCCACCTACAATCCCGGTTGGAGGAACCACCCCAATTTCGCCTGGAATCAGAATCAGAATCAATTCCAAGGCAACAATTTCCAAAGGGCCCCTCCGCCGCAACAACAAGCGCAGCAACAAACTCAACACCAATATCAGCAGCCCTTCCAACCCCAACCTTTCCAAAACCAGACGAACAACTTTGCACCCAACAACTCTTTTCCACCAAACAACTTTGTTCCGTCAAACAACGATAAGGTTTCCTCGCTCGAGCGAAGTCTGGAGGCGTTTGTTAAACAATCGACTCAATCCACCGCCAACATCCAGTCTTCGATTCAATCTTTAGTGCAACACACTGCCGCACACGGGCAAAGCATCAAGACCATCGAGGCCCAGATTGCACAGCTGAACGCGGCCTTAAGCGAGCGAGAGAAGGGGAAGCTCCCATCCCAGCCACTTCCAAATCCCGGTCACCCACATAATGCACATGTTGCTCTTGAACAACAAAACCATAATGTGAGTGCCATGACTACACTGAGATCGGGGAGGATGCTGCAAAACAACACCGGCACACGAATCAATAATGACACCCCGGCCGTCGCTTCTTCTTCTTCTTCTTCTTCTCCTTCTTCTTCGTCTTCCGAGCCTATTCTCCGTTCTTCAACAAGCTCTCCTTCCTCTTCTTCTGCTCTGAACGGACCCACTTCTCACTCCACGAAAACACCTATTCTGGGATCCGTTCCAACTCCAAAATCTCCTCCTCCAGCATTAGACTCAACCAATTTTCAAAATGTTCCATTTCCAAACCGGTTGAGGTCTAACAAACAAAATCCTCAAATGGAGAAGATTCTGGAGTTATTCAAGCAGGTTAACATTAACATTCCTCTTTTAGATATTGTCTAACAAGTCCCGTCCTACGCGAAAATCTTAAAGGACTTGTGCACGAAAAAGAGGAAGTCTCAGGTACCCAAGAAAGTTTTCTTGGCTAGTGCTGTGAGTGATGCCCTTACCCAATATTTACCACAAAAACGGAAGGACCCTGGCTGTCCTACAATTTCAATTACTATTGGGGATAAGAACATCAACCGCGCACTATTAGATCTTGGTGCCAGTGTTAACCTGCTTCCGTATTCAGTATACGAGCAATTAGGCGTCGGAGAGCTGAAACCCACACACTGCACTCTCCAAATGGCCGACCGATCGATCACCCATCCTAGGGGTGAGCTAGAGGATGTGTTGATAAAAGTCGGGGACTTCATATTCCCCGTTGACTTCATTGTATTAGATACACAGCCTGTAGCTAACCCCCGAAATCAAATTCCGGTGATACTCGGTCGCCCATTTCTCGCAACCTCAAATGCTGTGATCAATTGTCGCAACGGTTCAATGAACCTCTCTTTTGGAAATATGACGATTGAACTCAACATTTTTAGGTTGGGGAATCAGCCCGCCGAACCTAATGCTCATATACTGGACGTCTGCTCAATCCAGGAGATCACCCCCGAAGAGTGTGAATTCGAGGAGTTTCTGTTTGATCACGATAATCTTGACGCCACTAGTGCGTTTCTCTTCGAACCTGCTGCTGTTTCTACGCCCGACAACGACTACGAGTGTTTCACGTTCTCGAACGATCTTAGCCGCGCACAACCCGAGTTTGAATCTTTCGATTTTTCGGATGAGTTACCTGAACCATCCAACTCAGTTGCTTACACTCGCTTTGAACCTTTGCTGGAGTCCTTTGAGTTCGAGACCTTTGCACCAGTCTTGCCTTCCATCATTTCACCTCCAACGCTCGAACTCAAGTCGTTGCCGTCTCACCTTAAGTATGCTTACTTAGGTGAGAACGAGACCCTCCCTGTCATCATCTCGGCTTCTCTAGCTCCCGAGCAAGAGAAAACCCTTCTCGCGGTCTTGCACAGCAACAGGCAAGCTTTTGGCTGGTCCATGGCGGACATCAAGGGGATTAGTCCCCTCATCGTTGAGTATCACATTCATCTGATGGATGATGCCAAACCAGCCCGGGATCCACAGAGACGTCTCAATCCAGTCATGAAAGAGGCTGTGAAGAAGGAGATCGTAAAATGTCTAGATAGTGGTATCATTTACCCTATCTCTGATAGCCAGTGGGTTAGCCCCATTCATGTCGTCCCCAAGAAGTCGGGCATCACGGTCATCACTAACGAGGCGAACGAGTTAATCCCTACTCGCACCCAAACTGGGTGGCGAGTTTGCATTGATTACAGAAAACTCAACGCCGCAACGCGGAAAGACCACTTTCCGCTACCTTTCATTGACCAGATGCTTGAACGATTGGCCGGACACGAGTACTACTGCTTTCTTGATGGCTACTCCGGCTATAATCAAATTCCCATCGCCGAAAAAGACCAGGACAAGACCACTTTCACTTGTCCTTTCGGCACGTTTGCATATCGACGCATGCCCTTTGGGTTATGCAATGCGCCCGCTACCTTCCAGCGGTGTATGATGGGAATTTTCTCGGACATGGTGGAAAAATTTCTGGAGATTTTCATGGATGACTTCTCCATCTTCGGCGATTCCTTCAACGAGTGTTTGCTGCATCTTGACGCTGTCCTTACCCGATGTAAGGACAAGAATCTCACTTTGAACTGGAAGAAATGCCACTTCATGGTGCGCGAAGGTATTGTCTTAGGACATATCATCTCGCAAAATGGCATAGAGGTTGACAAAGCAAAGATTGAGGTCATTTCCAATCTGCCTCCTCCCCGATGCGTCAGAGATATCCGAGCCTTCCTTGGCCATGCCGGTTTCTATAGACGGTTTATCAAGGACTTTAGAAAGATTGCTAGGCCCTTGACTCTTTTGCTGGCCAAGGACACGCCTTTCGACTTCAAATTATGCTGTGTGACTGCATTCGAGTCACTGAAACGCTCACTCACTTCTGCTCCCGTTCTTTCTTCACCTGACTGGACGCACCGATTCGAGATTATGTGCGATGCATCCGACTTTGCCATCGGTGCTGTCCTTGGACAACACATCAAAAAGATGCCGCACGTAATCTATTACGCAAGC
Organism: Agapanthus africanus; assembly: GCA_030015575.1. Classification (NCBI taxonomy): domain Eukaryota; kingdom Viridiplantae; phylum Streptophyta; class Magnoliopsida; order Asparagales; family Amaryllidaceae; genus Agapanthus; species Agapanthus africanus. The sequence goes on from JASDDO010000024.1 coordinate 156,560,649, forward strand.
CTAACCCTGAACGACGCCCAACTTAACTATACAACAACTGAGAAGGAATTCTTAGCTGTTGTATTTTCTTTAGAAAAGTTCAGGCCCTATCTCATCGGCTCTCCAGTCATTGTCTACACAGACCATTCAGCTCTCCGCCATCTTTTTGCGAAGAAAGATGCAAAATCTCGGTTAATACGTTGGATCCTCTTGCTTCAAGAGTTTGTCCTTGTCATTAAGGACAAACGAGGATGTGAAAACGTGGTTGCCGACCATCTCTCACGACTTCCTTCTTCGCCTTCGCTTCCAATTCCGATCAACGACGTTTTCCCGGATGAACAGATCTTGACAGTATCGTGCGAACCCTGGTTCGCAGATATTGTGAACTATTTGGCCACGGGATTACTACCGACCGAATGGTCAAGTCAGGACAGACTTCGCTTCTTATCCTAAGTAAAACACTTTTACTGGGACGAACCCTACTTGTTCAAGTACTGTCCCGACCAGATTATTCGTCGGTGTGTCCCTGATGAGGAATTCAAGAGTGTGCTGTCATTTTGCCACGATCAAGCGTGTGGCGGGCATTTTGGGCCCAGAAAGACAGCTGAGAAGATCTTGCAATGTGGTTTCTATTGGCCACAACTTTTCAAAGACGCTCATGACTATTGCAAGACTTGCTCCCGGTGCCAACACATGGGCCGGATATCCCGGAGGAACGAGATGCCGCTCCAACCGATCTTGGTTGTGGAGATTTTCGATGTTTGGGGGATAGACTTCATGGGGCCGTTTCCCAGCTCTTTTGGGAACTTGTACATTCTTCTAGCTGTTGATTACGTCTCTAAATGGGTCGAGGCTGTGCCCAGCCGGACTAATGACAACAAGGTTGTCGTTAGGTTTCTCAAAGAAAACATTTTCTCCCGGTTTGGGCACCCCCAAGCGATCATTAGTGACAATGGAAGTCATTTCTGCAACAAAACCTTTGAGGCCTTGATGCGGAAATACTCCATAAATCATAAGCTTTCTACGCCCTACCACCCCAAACCTGCGGGCAGGCCGAAGTTTCAAATCGGCAAATCAAGCAGATACTGGAGAAGACGGTTTCCAAGAACCGTAAGGATTGGTCGCTGAAACTCACTGATGCCCTTTGGGCATTTCGAACCGCTTATAAGACCGACCTTGGCATGTCTCCCTATCGGCTCGTGTACGGAAAAGCCTACCACCTTCCTGTTGAAATCGAGCATCGCGCATTTTGGGCGATAAAGGAGCTGAATCTGTCTCTTGAGGATGCGGGCAGCCATCAGAAGCTGCAGCTAAACGAACTATGCGAGCTTAGGGATGAGGCTTACGATAACGCGGTTGTCGTTAAGAATCGAATGAAGGTGTTTCACGATAAACACCTTTTGCGCAAAACCTTCGTACCTGGTCAGCAGGTACTGCTTTACGACACCCGACTTCACTTCCATCCTGGAAAGCTCGGATCTCGCTGGAAAGGGCCGTATTTTGTTCGGAATGTGTATCAGCAGGGCGCTGTGGATTTGGAAAATCCAAAGGACGGTTCACTTTTCAAAGTAAATGGACACCGATGCAAACCGTACCTTAGCGCCGAACCAACAGAGGAGCTCCTGTTCTTACAGGAGCCGGTTTACCCTGAATGATCTTCCTCTGCCTACCTCCAAACTTCGGTTATCCAGCCTAGAACAGCGGACACTGTTCCGAATAAGTTTGGGGGTATGTACAAACCATTTTGTATATATTTGTGTATATTCTTTTTCTTTTCTTTAAAAACAAAACCAAATAAAAATTTTTGTATCGCTAACCGACAATTTTGAACCTTCCAACTGCTCTCTTCATGCAACGACAGTGAGGACACTGTCCAGTTTAAGTTTGGGGGTACACTCGGTACGCATTTCTTACCTTCGCATTCATATATATATTTTGCATCTGCATAGTAATATCCATAAAATCCATAAAAATTTGAAAATTTTCTAAAAAATATAAAAACTTTTTTGTCAAGTTAGCTTGTGGAATAACTCTGATTCAACATTCGACGGTTTTTATTTGAAAAAATAGGAATAACTAAATCTTACGTTTGGATTTTGAAAACCTGAAAGATAACTCTCCTTTGAAGTTAACTATAGCTGATATACGTCTTTACATCACACTACACGTGTCGTAAGATTTTGGGAATTAGATGACAAGTCTTTCATGTTTAAACTTTTAAACAGATAAATGATTTTCTAAGGATCAAATAGGTTTGTTCTGAAATAAGTAATGTCAAGAATAGTTTATGAAGTAAAGCGAATATGAAGGAATGTTATTGATGCCGTAATTGGAACTAAGTCTGAAAAATAACCCATCGGAAACTTGATTGGAATGATTACACACCAAACTCACTAAACACGTCTTTTATCCAAAAAATAATTGAACTGCCGGTTATATCTCCGTTCGTATTAAATCATCTGATTTTCACGCCAAACTGTCTTTTGTTTTTGGACCTAGGTAACTTGAGTAATTAAGTCCGCTGGGGTGTTTCTACACCTAATGCCCTAAAACCAACTGGTTTGGGTGCATTGGCCCAAAGCTCGCTAAGAAGCCTAGAAAGTCCAGTTTTAAAACAAAGTCAAGCAAGTGTTCTCTCCGAGTTAAAATTCCTAACGGTTCTTTGTGTGAGAATAATCTTGATAAAAGACAGGCTTTTATAAAAAAATTTAACGGAGATATGAAGGTTTTATTCTATGATAAAGACTATTGCACGTTCACAGAGGTGTGTATGAAATGAAAACAAGAAAAAGGTGGAGTGAAAAATGCGACTTAGTTTTCTGTTATAGAAGATAGAAATTCTGAAGTTGAAACATTACTGGAAAATGAAACTTGAAAAATGCTTAACTCTTTATGAAACTTATGTGATCCTTTTAAAATTATTATCTGGGCTTTATTGTGCGACATGATAACTTTAATCGATCCTTCTGGAACTTAACGACACTATTTGCACTGCACGTAAAGACATATAAAATCTGTAGTTAAATAAGAAGCGAGGTGTGAAAAATAAAGGTTCGATGGTCTAGACTTAGGATTATAGAATTGTTATTTTCTAAAACAAAACTTTAGGGTTTGAAGCTTAGTTATTTTACAAAACCAACTTGACCGGATTTTGTGGGTAGTATCCGCTGAAAACCCTCAGGAGACAACACTCCTCCTACTAGAGACACCTAGAGGTTTAACGGCTTGTTGCACATGCTCAGTGCAATCGCGTTCCCTGCGAAAGTGAGGTTAGGAAATTTTTTATGAATAAATAGGCTTTTCTCAGGACGAGCAAATGATAAGTTTGGGGGTATTTGTTCATATCAGATTTTTGCATTTTCATACCACCCAATTTTTTTCACATTGCATATCGGTAGATACTCTTGAGCCGTGTTTGCTAGTCAATTGCAGGATACAGGTTCTCGGTTCTTAAACGGTGAAATTCATGGAAAACACGAAAAAATCCGGGTTCCTGCCAACCACAGATAAAACACGGTCTCCGCTCGTCATCCGTATGTTGCCAGATACCAGTTTAGGAAGACAAAATGTCAAATCAATGTCACCTTCATGCACAAGGCTCAATGGCAACAACAAGTTCCAAGAAATCTACGCGGAGCTCGAGGCAATCATTCTAAATCTTGACAAAAAGTCCACCTTTCCCTCAACAGAAATTCTGGAAAATTCGTGAAGAAATTATGGAAAAATACAGATACCAGAATAAAGGGCACAGAGGATCAGGGTACCACCAAAAAGCACTAGGCCCAACTCCACTATTAGGCCGCGGATCCGCGGCCTTATGATTGCGGCAGACAGAGAACTTTGGGGGGTAGGATGGTCTTTTCATGTGTGTTCTGAAGGTTGCCCTAGATTTCCATTCTCCAGCCTATAAATAGCCCAGAAGTTTGAGAAGGAAGGGGTCCATTCTTGTATTTTTTTTCTAGGTTTTAGTTCACATGTTCTTCTCCTTCTCACCTCTTCTCCATTAAACTTGTAGTGAGCTTTTGAGTGAAGAGTGATGAATAAAGAAGACCATTTTATTATCATGCTTGTCTCCTTATCTTTATGCTTGTTGTAATTTTAATTCGTTAAGTAGTTGTTGTTATTTTCTTGTTGTTTCTTTATTCTCTCTTTTTCTTTATCATTCATACGACAATGATACTTACGCTCGATCCTCGCCAAGGTGAGGTCGCAAATAGTTAGTCGTATTCTTCTAATCTCTATCTTCCTCTTTTGTTTTGTTTTGTTTTTCCTTATCATGAAGTGTGAGTAGTTTTATACTTGTTAGGGTAGGATAAGGGAAGTTTGAGAGAAGGAAATCTCTCTCACTCTTTCCTTGCCTAACAACTTAAATCGACTCCTGTTAATTGAACCACAATCCGCTCCTTACGGCACCCTATCCTACATGATAGCGGTGATTCCGTAGTGAGACCGGTTGTGGTTGAATTAACCGGAGGTTATGGATAAGAGCCAAGAACGGACGGACAAGCACCAAAAGGAAGGACTATGCGTTGGAAAGCCTAGCTTATACTTGCAAGTTCCTTCCTAGTCGTGCTAATCCCCGTTGTTGCCGATTACCGTAACACCGATATTAAGTGGGGCAACGAAAGATGTGGAGACTCCTAACTCAAACTAACCTAATCCTAACCCTAACAAGCTCTCTTTAAATATCAACTCAACACTTAGATAATCCAACAAAATCTGAAAACAGGACTTAACTCGTTAAAACACTTTGAAAAAGACTCCCATCTCCCTGCGGACGACCCGTACTCAACCGGCTAGCTACAAGCGAAACCGTCTTGATTGCGGTATTTAAACTAGAACTTGAACACGCACGTAATCTAACAATCAACGGCCTCTACAGCGTTTCGCACGAAACTCGAGAAAACGGTCTGTGGGGGACTCTAAAGACTCGTCAATACTTTGGCTGTGAATTTAACCACTAGCACGCCAGAGGTATTAGCCTATACGTGACGGGCTACCAGGTATTGACCAAAAGGGACGTCGATGAGCGAACTCATCCTGACACCCTACTAATCCTGTCAGTGACAATATCCATACAGTCAGGTCCGTTCGTCTATGAGCATCGCAGGGCGGGCCTAGGGGGTTGGTAAAAGTCAGACCCCTAAAAGCGGTACAAGTCGTGTCGGAGTGTAGCCCAGAACACTCTGAGATACTACTGGAATACCTACCAGTAAATCTCCTGCCTTGGCCAAGGACTTCGTGTAATGGCTCTCCTAGACACAGCGCGACCTCACCCCCAATACCGGGAGAGACGAACCCCTGAAGATCCGCTCACTGCCTCCATGTGGCTCGGGACTGTACCCAACTAAAACCTGTTTGCACGTCTCCTTTGAGCGTGGTAGGGTAGTAATCAAAGCACAATGGGAACTCACACGAGACAAATGACGATCTCAGGTCGATGAACTAACCTGTACACATGTCACCAGGGAACTGCTATCTGACGTCAGGTATAAGACCAACTAGCATGTTCCCGGCGAGTCCTGTCCGGTGTACTCATAACCCAATGAGCACCTGTATACATCTTAGGTGAACCAATTGACACCAGCGGCTTGTGAGACCGGCCACCGCCCCTCGTTGGGGTCTCGACTGTATACACTAGTCTACTCTGGAGTATCGATGCCATGTCTCGAAACTCCCACGACTAAAGACCTTTTAAGGATGTGCTTATAGACCCCAGCTCCCACGTATATGATTGCCCTCATACTGCTGGCAGTCAAGCAAGAATCCTAGGGGCTCTATCAACGTGTAATAGCGACCTGTAAGGTCACCTAAAACAGTACACGATGATAAAGATAAACCAGATAGCATACTATCATCCTGAGTAAGACTGTCCTATCGGTATAGGTCCTCCCTCAATCATTGCAATCACGTGCCTGTGATCCAAAAATTGACTCTGAGGGCACTATCTCCAACAATCTCCCACTTGCACTCAAGGCTAATTATTGCGATGTCGCATACTCACAGCCCGTGTGATACCGAACACCCAACTCCTCTACTAGTCAGTCTCACAAAGCTCGTTTGCGAAACTATTGCGTTCGAGGAATAGCCTCAGTGAGTGGATCCGCAGTGATGTTTCTTTCTATGTCTCTCTTTATCTCAAGTTCGCGGAGAAACCCATCTCCCGAAATGAGCAATACCTGTCTTAGAATATGTCTGGATGTCTGATGGGACCTAGTTCATAAATGAACTCCAAATCCAAACTTCTTAGACTGTATCGTCAACTGAACTTAATCAGTATCCTGCGCCATGCCTCCCTCAGTATCCGCCTGGACCACCTGTCCAAAATACTTCCCCTCTTCAGAGGGAGAACTATAACTCTGACAGTCACTCTGTCATCCAGGTCACCTTGGAAGCCTGTAATGATAACTGTCTCCCAAAGGAGGTTGCTGTTATCATTTCCCTATAACATCAACTTATGTTCTAAAACAGCTTCCAATCGTTTCTCCAGGATTGGATTAATATCATCTTACTGCATCTCGTGCAAAAATAACATCTGGTGTGGTACTTGACATCTCATGATTGACTCAATTGCCTAAGCAAGTGATCTGCCAATCATCTACATCCCTCTCCCCTTTAGTCTGTAAGACACCTTTAGAGAGGGTGACTCCATTACCCGCAGGTACACCACCGTGCCAGGAGTCTTCCATTCTAAAACACTTTCAGAATGCTGTCTAAGTACCCAGATTGGGAAACCACCCAAATCTAGATCTATAGATCTAGTAACCAGAATGTCTTGATATTATATCCAAGTCCCATATGGAGAAACCACTGTGTGACAACCAAAGTATAACCGATCGTAGTATAGGAATATCACTTCCTACTCTGTGTATGTCATCCAAATACCAGGACATCACACCCTACTACCTTCTTAACAGATTCATCCCCTATTCTGATGAAGTCAAACCTATGACTGTCACATCAGAAATAGATGATCTATCTCCTCTATATCTGCTTTAGTATATAAATAGACATAAGCCACTTGTCCACCACGCTTCCGCTGCTCCCACTGACTACGACAACCCTCTGGCAGAGTCATATAGACGTACACTTCTAAAGCTAGTTTAGAACGACGCTATACTCATCCTCCTGCCGGGTCTCACAGTCTGGAACAACAGCAATGGCAAGTCTGGGTAAACAAGAACCTCCCTGCCACCGTCCTTGAGCATACCGAAGCACCTCTCGGGTGCCTGAGGTTACCCACCATATCTGCTGAGTAGCTAATGGAATGTCAAACCAGATTGAATCTTTAGGTTCTTATCAAATCTTCAGTAATCGTTTGCGGTTCTGGAATCACTTCCAGTTCTACCATACTCCCACTACTGTTTTCTGAAAAAAATCCATTTTTATTAAAAACCGTGGCGAGTCAAGAACAATATCACAATTGATCATCCAGATGGTAGAAAGTCAACCCTCGTCATAGCCTGGGTCAACCCACAAACAGCCATTACAGAAACGTGCCTTGAGTTATCCAGAGTCTGGTTTTAAGCATAAGCCGGACAACTCTCCGTACCTTAACATCGTTAAGATATGAACTGTTCTATATCCAATACAGAAACAGAAGCACTGATTTAATTGAACCAGATTCAAATCATGCAGCTGTCTCCAGTGCATGTCAACTAAATGGAAGGAGGCCGATCAGCGTTACTCAAACTAGGAATGCATCCAGATATGAGTAACCCGAAAGAGAAGGAAGTTCTCTTAATCATTACTATCAACTGAATACCATTCTCAAGTATCTACATCTTCGGTCACCTTGAAGAATCCCGACATTTGCAACACCTGGTTCTCTACTTTACTCTTATACCTATAACTTCTCAAAACTTAGACCTTGCATTTCTACGAAACACATGTCTAAAAACTAGAGAAGTCACAAGTAAATAGAATATAGTACGAGTATCTACCCCTCTGTCCTAATGGACACTAGACAACATACAATACTCTGTATAAATCCCCTGAGTCCAATAACTCAATCCCTGTGTGTCGTAGGTTGAAAACTGTACTTATGGTTAAGAAGAATTACACCGCTGTTCAATGCTCCTTACCTAACCATCCACTGATATAGGTAAATGTCATAGACATAATTTCAAAAAGGTATATCTCACTCTATAAAAATAGACGTACAGATATATCAATTTGAAATTGGTGCATAACAACGGATATTCAAAACCAAATATTTGTCATCCGGCAAACAGCCCAGGCGATTTCCTCAAATATCACCAATTACAACGAATTCCGATATAATGAGGATGATCACCTAATTCCCAATAACTTACTCCCACTCATCATCTGTAAAACCAAACAGATGTGAGAATCATACCTGGTAAATACATACCCTGGAGCAAGGGCTAATTGGGAAATCAGTTTTCTTTTAACAGTACACAGTGAAACTGAAACATTGAAATGTTTCGTAGGGGTATCCGGGTATTCCTAGTAATGCCTCTTCCATTATCAGATTCACAACTGTAATCGTATACTTCTTTGCCATCTCTCCAGATCCCTTTATATGTCTTTTAGTCATTACCTTCTGCACACCCTTTTAGGCCAAATGGTTTTCTTCCTCCCCTACCGTTCGGCACCAGCCTATGGTCAGGAAGAAGACTATCCAATAAGCATAATGGGTGTACTATCCTAATCCTAGGAGCACTCGCAACGCGAGAGAAGGTAAAGATAAAAGACACCTGAATAAACCTTATTCCTATTTCTCCTGAACCAGAATCCATCCCCGAACTGGAACAAGTTCCTTTCGAGTTCGTATATAACCATACGATGGAATATCCAAATAACTGTGGATCTTCGTAGTGATACGGAGTGTCCTGGAGAAATACAAAGGTGAAGTGGGAGTGGTAATGAAATACTTGGTTTGGTCGTGAATAGCAGTCGCAATTTACTTTGCCCTCCTTCTAATCCCTTTATTTGTCTTTACATAATACCTTTTGTACACCATCGTTAGGCTAATTGGTTTTCTTCATTCCCCACCGTTCGGCACCAGCCTAAGGTTTGGATGAAGACTATCCAATTTGCGTAATAGGTGTACTAGCTCCTAAACTAAGGAGTACTCGCAACCTGAAAGAAGGTAAAAGGAAAAGACAACTGAATAGTCCTATTCATTTTCTCCAGAACCGGAAACCATCCTCGAATAAATTCCTTCGAGTTCGTATATAACCATACGATGGTTTTGTCCAATGGAAGTGGACGTTCGTAGTAATACGGGGTGTCCTGGAGAAAAGGGTAAAAGTAGGAGTGGCAAAGAGGTATGCAACTCTGACAATCCAAAAGCCAGTGTTTAAGAAGGTTCGGTTAATCTTGGTCACTGGGTCATAGTCCAAGGTCGGGTCATGGTCGCTGCCAAAGAGAGAGAGAAAAGAAACACTCAGCGTGCACTCTAACCTAGATCATAATGGTTATCACTTTATCTAATCAGGAAACCTCCCACTGTACCGTCAAATTCTCCTCCAAACCTGAAAGAAGAATTCGTCGGGATCACCCGAGGAGTAAACCAACTCATCAGTGGGAATCGGGATCCAACTATCATCGCATGATAACGTGACGGAATCCGCTCACATTATCACATTCCAGAAGGTATGCGCATATCTGGCAAGTTTCAGTTTCTTTAGAAACTCCCGATGTGATTTTTACCCCATGCTCTTATGACCTTGACTTTGGCCAACAAATCATAAGTCACATGTCAAGTTCTACCCGTCATTCTCCAGGTTAATTTGAACCCACCAGTACCTACCCTTGATTTTGGCCAACAAGGCAGTACGACTGTCCCAAACCAACGCATCTATCTATGCTGCATATGAATACCCAATAGCTACCAAATAATGTGCCTTGACTTTGGCCAACAAACACAGCTTGAATACTATTGACTATCCATATGAAACGACGGAGGGCTACGAATGGTTTCTGGCGAAAACCTTTAACGTAATGAACTTGATATCGTTGAAGGAACCGAATAGCTTTTTATAAAAATATAGTGACGAAAACCTTTGCTAAAGAGGTCACTCCCGGTGAAGGGATCTTGGCTCTTTCCCCGTAGAATGAGGTGCAGGATATTCCAACTGAATACCACGATGCAAAGCAAAAGGCAATCGGCTATAGTGAAGTTATTACCCTGACGCAAACTTCTGTCCAAGGGGTCACTCCCGGTGAAGGGATCTCGGCCCTTGCCTCGTCGACTGAGGTGCAGGATATTCCAACTGAATACCACTGTGCAAAACAAAAGAGAACGCCCTTATAATAACAGATTTTTGAAAAATGTTCCAACAACATTAGAATAGGTTTGTTTAGCTTGCATTGATCCGAATCAACGCGGTCCCATCAATTGATCACACCAATAAAGAACGAAAATAATGATGTACGTATATGCCACCCGCATTCGCCACTGGGTCCCGTCATCACCCATTAGGTTACTTAACTAACGACAGAGCGGGGACTGGACTAGCGTGGGTGCAAAACATATACAACATCTACTAGTATATATATCAATATATAATATTCGCTCAAGGCGTGATAAAATGCAACATCACAGAAATGTAATAAGCATCACAGAACAATACAGATATCTGGGATCCCCGGGTTTCATAGAGCCGCTACTGAAACCCGACGTTCCCCTGGTCGTGTGGATAGCCTGTGCAATGAAATCCTAGGCCCCTACGGGCGCGGCAAGTTACCCGCCAAAACCTGAAGCGGGGCAGCCCCCTTCAGCAACGTGAATGGACCACCCAGCACTTCACGGAATCCGGTAACTTGGGCACCCCTCCTTAGGTCAACCTGTACCCCCTACCAGTGCGGTGAATAGCCCGCCAATTCTAGAGTAAAGCCCCCTTCATCTCAAAGCCATGAGATGCGGGCCCGTTGCCCTCTAGAACCCGGCTACCCGTGCACCCCTCCGCGGGGTACTCCTAGTACAGAAAGTAAAATATACATACAACGGGTACATCGACCTTAGCCCGGTCGTGCCCCAAAAGAATAATATACAAACAGGCAGTGACGGCAGTCCACAGGTCGGACGCTCGCCCCGCAATATCAAATGTACATAATAAACCAAACTGTACTACCATTGCATCCAGGCTATCCACCACGACAATCCGCAACATCACAGCACAACACAGAACATCAACGTGAATGTCACGTTCGCAAATCCGTCTAAAAGGGCTATAGCAGTTAGACAGGATTTACCGATCAAATGACATTCACGGTCGCAGATATAATGTAAATACTGTGAACTAACATGTTTAAAATTTTCGATCGACTAAATTTACCGAAGTGGGCCCCAAGCACAACTGTAGTACTCAAAGAAATTCTGGGCCCAAACAGAACATACCAAAAACCCTATTTCCATGCCAGAGAGCCACTGTAGAAATCTGGTGCATTGATGACACTGTTAAGCGGCGGAACCGCGGCCAAAGTGGGGTTAAGGCCGCGGTTCCGCTGCTCTACTGTAAGATCATGGTGCCAAATTTTTGCAGTGTTCTCTAAAAAGCCTGCACATATTTCTGCAATACACCAAATAATTTTTGGAGCACAAATGAAAATCGACAGAAACTGTGTTTTTGAAATCGGGTTTTCGGAATTTTTGTTCGATCGAAGTTCTAAACACGTTAGAGTAAGCTAGACTAGGTTAATAGTGTGGCTCTGATACCAATGTAAGTGCACGGCGGCGCCCCGGCCGTCAATCCGACGCCGGAATGCGGAAACGAAGCTTTCTCAAAACTAGAAAACCGGCACCACCGCGCACTATAAAACCCGGATCGGGCCATTAACCTAACGCTAGCAAATACGAGAAAGGGGTAGAATGCTATACCGAGCGATCCATGTCCTTCGGTCTTCGGCCTCCACTCCGATCTCCTCGCGGAATCTCCGGTCATCAGCTCCTTGTCGGAACGGGCACCACATCGCCGGGTTCTTTTACGGGCTCCCACCTCTGGGCCGAGACAACTCGGGTATGAAGTTGGTGAGTCGACGTGCCCAAGGATGCTGTAGATGAAGTGTTGAAACCGTTGTCTCAATGGGGTTGAAGTTGCCATTTGATGGAGGTGGAATGAACTTTGAAGTGAGCTAGAATTTGTGTAGCAAGAAAATGAGATGAACTAATTTCCCCACACAAAATGAATCTCTCCCACTCACCCATGAAAATGTGGCCGGCCAACCAGAATGAGGAGGAGGAAAAATTGATGGATTAAAACAACTAGGGAAAAATAAAAGTGATAACAAAAAGAAATGGTCACATCAATTTCTCATCCAAATCCTATCTCATTAATGCAAGCTATGATCACTAGAAAAAGCAAAGATGCTTAAACCATCATAATCAAGCAAATTACAAATAAACCCCTCCACTTAGTTAATTTGCAAACTTGCAAATTAGCCTCTCCAACAGAAAAATCCGGCCGCGAAGGAACAAAGGAAAACTGGCCGGAACGGAATGCAAACTGGAAACTTCAAAAAACTGATTCCGTAATAAATTACAGGAAAACCCCGTGACTGTATATACATACCCGCACTTGTTGGAGATAGTGCCCTCAGAGTCAATTATTGGATCACAGGCACGTGATTGCAATGATTGAGGGGAGGACCTGTCACAGTAGGACAGTCTTACTCAAAATGATAGTATGCTATCTGGTTTATCTTTATCATCGTGTACTGCTTTAGGTGACCTTACAGGTCACTATTGCACGTTGATAGAGCCCATAGGATTCTTGCTTGACTACCGGCAGTATGAGGGCGATCATATACGTGGGAGCTGGTGGTCTATAAGCACATCCTTAAAAGGTCCCCAGTCGTGGGAGTTTCGAGACAGGGCATCGATTCTCCAGAGTAGACTAGTGTATACAGTCGAGACCCCGACGAGGGGCGGTGGCCGGTCTCACAAGCCACTGGTGTCAGTTGGTTCACCTAAGATGTATACAGGTGCTCATTGGGTTATGAGTACACCGGACAGGACTCGCCGGGAACCTGCTAGTTGGGTTTATACCAGACGTCAGATAGCAGTTCCCTGGTGACATGTGTACAGGTTAGTTCATCGACCTGAGATCTTCATTTGTCTCGTGTGAGTTCCCACTGTGCTTTGATTACTACCCTACCAAGGCTCAAAGGAGTCGTGCAAACAGGTTTTAGTTGGGTACAGTCCCGAGCCACATGGAGGCAGTGAGCGGATCTGCAGGGGTTCGTCTCTCCCGGTATTGGGGGTGAGGTCGCGCTGTGTCGAGGAGAGCCAGAACATGAAAAGTCCTTGGCCAAGGCAGGAGATTTGCTGGTAGGTATTCCAGTAGTATCTCAGGGTGTTCTGGGCTACACTCCGACACGACTTGTACCGCTTTTTGGGGTCTTACTTTTACCAACCCCCTAGGTCCGCCATGCGATGCTCATAGACGAACGGACCGGACTGTACGGATTTTGTCACTGACAGGCTCAGTAGGGTGTCAGGATGAGTTCACTCATCGACGTCCCTTTTGGTCAATACCTGGTAGCCCGTCACGTATTGGCTTATACCTCTGACGTGCCAGTGGTTAAATCCACAGCCATAGTATTGACGAGTCTTTAGAGTCCACCACACTCAGTTTCTCAGGTTTCGGGCGAAACACTGTAGAGGCCGTATGGAGATATGGCAGGGTTCGATCAGATACGTGCGGTATTGCACGGATCGTGATCGGACGGTTTTTACTGGCCGGCTTTGGCTTAAGCCGGATTCTAGTATTTGATTGTGTAGTTTTGTCTCTTTGCATTTGTGTTCAGTGGGAATACAAATGCGGTCATGTATTTGTAGTAGCGGGGTTTTCCTGTAATTTATTACGGGATCGGTTTTCTGAAGTTTCCAGTTTGCATTCCGTTCCGGCCAGTTTTCCTTCATTCCTTCTCGGTCGGACTTTCTGTTGGAGGGTGTTAATTGCAAGTTTGCAATTAACATTTAGTGAAGGGGTTTCTTGCATTATTTTAACCTCTTCATGATGAGATTCCCTTTTGGTCCATTCCAATGCTTTTCATTTGATGGTGCTTTGTTATGATGAGAAAAGAAATGAGAGTGACCATTTTTCTATATTGTTTTTCCATTCTATTTTTCTATATACTTTGAGAGGTTTTCTTTTTCTCTCTCCAATCTTCTTCATGCTTGAGAGGGGCCGGCCACTTGAAGGGGAAGAAAAAAAAGAGAGAGATTTCATTTTTTGCGTGTTGGTGGAAAATCATTTCTCATTCTCATGTTGCATCAAAAATTCCTAGCTCATTTCTCTTCTCCTCACCTCCATCATTCCTTGGCAACTTCACATACCCTAAGAGACATGGCTTCTACACTATTCTATAGCAAGCCTTGGACGCGTCGGCTAGCCAACTTCGCGCCCGAGTTGCCTCGGTCAAGAGGCGGGAGCCCGTAAAAGATTCCGGCTACGTGGTGCCCTTTCCGACGAGACGATGATGGACGGAGATTCCGCGGGAGATCGGAGTGGAGATGAAGACCGCAGGACACGGATCGCTCGGTATATCTCTAACCCTTCTCTTGTTAGCTAGGACTTGTTAATGGCATGATCCGGGTGTTTAGTGCGCGGTGGTGTCGGTTTGCTAAGTTCGCAAAATTAAAGTTTATCACCGCTTCCGCATTTGGCCGCAGGATTGACGGCCGGGGCGCCGCCGTGCACTTACATTGGTATCAGAGCCTCGTCATTAACATAGTCTAGCTTTGTTTAATGTGTTTACAATTCCGATCGACCAAAATTCCAAAATCCGCGTTTTTCTTCACATCAGTTTTCTGTTGATTTTTTTCTGGCTCGAAAATTTTTTCAGATTGCAGAAAAGTGATGTACTGGAAATTCTAAGAACACTGTAGAAATTCGATACAGTGACTCCACAATGGGAGCGCGGAACCGCGGCGAAACCCCCCTTTAGGCCGCGGTTCCGCCGCACCATGTTGAGATCACTGCGTCAAATTTCTACAGTTGCTTTCTGGGGTGTTTTGAGGGGTTTTGGAATATTAATTTTTGGGCCCAGAATTTCTTGATGTGCTACAGTAGTACTTTGGGCCCACTTGTTAAAATTTGATCGATCAGATATTATAAACACATTATTTCACAGTATTTACATTATATCTGCGACCGTGAATGTCACTCGATCGGTAAATCCAGTCTAACTGCTATAGCCCGGTTAGACGGATTTGCGAACGTGACTTTCACGTTGATGTTCTGTGTTATGCTGTGATGTTGCGGCTTGGTCGTGGGGGATAGCCTGGATGCAATGCTAGTACAGTTTTGTTGTATTATGTACATTTGATATTGCGGGACGAGCGTCCGACATGTGGACTGCCGTCACTGCCTGATTGTATTATTATTTTGGGGCATGGCCAGGTTGCGGTCGTTGTACCCGTTGTATGTATATTTTACTTTCTGTACTAGGATTACCCCGCGGAGGGGTGCACGGATAGCCGGGTTCTAGAAGGCAACAAGCCCGCATCTCATGGCATTGAGACGGAGGGGGCTTCACTCTGGGATTGGCGGGCTATTCTCCGCACTCGTAGGGGGTACAGGTTGACCCAGGAGGGGTGCCCAAGTTGCCGGATTCCGTGGAGTGCCGGGTGGTCCATTCACGTCGCTGAAGGGGGCTGCCTCGCTTCAGGTCGTGGCGGGTGACTTGCCGCGCCCGTAGGGGTATAGGATTTCATTGCACAGGCTATCCACACGACCAGGGGAACGTCGGGTTTCAGTAGTGGCTCTGTGAAACCCGGGGATCCCAGATATCTGTATTGATCTGTGTTGCTATACATTTCTGTGTTGTTGCATTTCATCACGCCTTGAGCGAAAATTATATATTATATATATACTAGTAGATATTGTATATGTTTTGCATCCGCGCTAGTCCAGTCCCCGCTCTGTCGTTAGTTAGCTAACCTAACGAGTGATGACGGGACCCAGTGGCGAATGCGGATGGCATATACGTACATCAGTATATTTTCGTTCTTTGTGGTGTGATCCATTGATGGGACTGCATTGATTCAGATCAATGCAAGATAAACAAACCTAATCTGATGTTGTTGGAACACTTTTCAAAAAGCTGTTATTGCAAGGATGTTCACTTTTGTTTTGCACCGTGGTATTCAGTTGGAATATCCTGCTCCTCAGTTGACGAGGCAAGGGCCGAGATCCCTTCACCGGGAGTGACCCCTTGGACAGAAAGTTTGCGTCAGGGCAATAACTTCACTATAGCCGATTACTTTTGCTTTGCACCGTGATATTCAGTTGGAATATCCTGCACCTCATTCTACGGGGAAAGAGCCGAGATCCCTTCACCGGGAGTGACCTCTTTAGCAATGGTTTTCGTCACTATATTTTCAAAAAGCTATCCGTTCCTTCAACGATATCAAGTTCAGTACGTTAAAGGTTTTCGCCAGAAACCATTCGAAGCCCTCCATCATTTCAGTTAAATATTCGGTAGTATTCAAGCTATGTATTTTGACCTCACGCCAAGGCATAGTGTTTGGTAGCTGCCGGGTATTTATCTGTTGCATAGATAGATGCGTTGGTTTGGGACAGTCGTACTACTATTTTGGCCTACGTCAAGGGTATGTACGGGTGGGTTCAAATTAACCTGGATAATGATGGGTAGAACTTGACATGTAACTTATGATACTTTGACCTTACGCCAAGGTCATAAGAGCATGGGGCAGAAATCACATCGGGAGTTTCAAAAGAACTGAAACTTGCCAGATATGCGCATACCTTCTGGAGTGTGATACCGTGAGCGGATTCCGTCATGTTATCATGCGATGAGAGTTGGATCCCGATTCCCACTGATGAGTTGGTTTACTCCTTGGGTATTCCCGACTAATTCTTCTTTTAGGTTTGGAGGAGAATTTGAGGTACAGTGGGAGGTTTCCAGATTAGATAAATTGGTAACCATTCTGATCTAGGTTAGAGTGCACACTGAGTGTTTCTTTTCTCTCTCTCTTTGGCAGCGACCATTGACCCGACCCTAGACTATGACTCAGTGACCAAGTTGACCGAACCTTTTTAACACTGGCTTTTGGATTGTCAGAGTTGCTAACCTCATTGCCACTCCTACTTTTACCCTTTTCTCCAGGACACCCCGTATTACTACGAACGTCCACTTCCATTGGACAAAACCATCGTATGGTTATATACGAACTCGAAGGAATTCGAGGATGGTTTCTGGTTCTGGAGAAAACGAATAGGACTATTCAGTTGTCTTTTCTTTTCACCTTCTCTCAGGTTGTGAGTACTCCTTCGTTTAGGAGATAGTACACCTATTACGCAAATTGGATAGTCTTCTTCCAAACCTTAGGCCGGTGCCGACCGGTAGGGAATGAAGAAAGCCAATTAGCCTAAACGGTGTACAGAAGGTATTGAGTTCAGACAAAGCAAGGGATTAGTAAGAGGGCAAAGTAAATTGCGACTGCTATTCACGACCAAACCAAGTATTTCTTCGCCAATCCTAAATCACCTTTGTATTTCTCCAGGACACTCCGTATCACTACGAAGATCCCAGTTTATTGGATAATCCATCGTATGGTTATATACGAACTCGAAAGGAACTTGTTCCAGTTCGGGGATGGATCCTGGTTCAGGAGAAATAGGAATAAAGTACATTCAGGTGTCTTTTATCTTCACCTTCTCTCGCGTTGCGAGTGCTCCTAGGATTAGAACAGTACACCCTTTATGCTTATTGGATAGTCTTCTTTCAAACCATAGGCTGGTGCCGAACGGTAGGGAAGGAAGAAAACCATTTGGCCTAAAGGGGTGTACAGAAGGTAATGACTAAAGACAAATAAAGGGATTTGGAGAGGTGGCAAAGAATTATACGGTTGTAGTTGTGAATCTGGATAATGGAAGAGGCATTACTAGGAATACCAGGACACCCCATCGAAACATTTCAATGTTTCAGTTTCACTGTGTACTGTTAAAAGAAAACTGATTTCCCAATTTGACACTTGCTCCAGGGTGTGTATTTACCAGGTTGGATTCTCACATCTGTATGGTTTTACAGATGATGAGTGGGAGTAAGTTATTGGGAATTAGGTGACCATCCTCATTATATCGGGATTCGTTGGAATTGGTGATATTTGAGGAAGCCACCTGGGTTGTTTGCCGGTCGGCAAATATTTGGTTTTGAATATCCGTTGTTGTGCACCAATTTCAAATTGATATATCTGTACGTCTATTTTTATAGAGTGAGACATACCTTTTTGAAATTATGTCTATGACATTTACCTATACCAGTGGATGGTTAGGTAAGGAGCATTGAACAACGGTGTAACTCTTCTTAACCATAAGTACAGTTTTCAACCGACAACACACAGTGAATGAGTCACCAGACTCAGGGGACTTATACAGAGTATTGTATATTGTCCAGTGTCCACTAGGACAGAGGGGTTGGTCCTCATACTGTATTCTGTTTACTTATGACTTCTCTAGTTCTTAGACAGGTGTTTCGTAGAAACACAGGGTCGAAGTTTTGAGAAGTTATAGGTATAAGAATAAAGTAGAGAACCAGGTGTTGCAAGTATCGGGATTCTTCAAAGTGATCGAAGATGTAGATACTTGTACATGGTATTCAGTTGATAGTAGTGGTTAAGAGAACTTGCTTCTCTTTCAGGTTACTCAAAATTGGAAGCATTCCTAAGTTGAGTAACGCTGATCGGTCTCCTTCCATTCAGTTGACATGCACTGGAGACAGCTGCATGATTTGAATCTGGTTCAATTAAATCAGTGCCTCTGTTTCTTGGATATAGAGCAGTTCATATCTTGACGTTGTTAAGATACGGGGAGTTGTCCGGCTTATGCTTAAAACCAGACTCTGGATAACTCAAGGCACGTTTCTGTAATGGCTGTTTGTGGGAGTATGGTAGAACTGGAAGTGATTCCAGAACCGCAAACGATTACTGAAGATTTGATAAGAACCTAAAGATTCAATATGGTTTGACATTCCATTGGCCACTCTGCAGATAAGGTGGGTAACTTCAGGCACCCGAGAGGTACTTCGGTATACTCAAGGACGGTGGCAGAGAGGTTCTTGTTTACCCAGACTTGCCATTGTTGTTGTTCCAGACTGTGAGACCCGGCAGGAGGATGAGTATAGCGTCGTTCTAAACTAGCTTTAGAAGTGCACGTATATATGACTCTGCCAGAGGGTTGTCGTAGTCAGTGGGAGCAGCGGAAGCATTGGTGGACAGGTAGCTTATGTCTATTTATAGACTAAAGCAGATATAGCGGAGATAGATCATCTATTTCTGATATGTCAGTCATAGGTTTGACTTCATCAGAATAGGGGATGGATCTGTTGAGAAGGTAGTAGGGTGTGATGTCCTGATATTTGATGACATACACAGAGTAGGAAGTGATATTCCTATACTACGATCGGTTATACTTTGGTCGTCACACAGTAGTTTCTCCACATAGGACTTGGATATTATATCAGACATTCTGGATACTAGATCTATGGTTTTAGATCTAGATTTGGGTGTTTTCCCAATCAGGGTACCTTGACAGCATTCTATGAGTATTTAGAATGGACGACTCCTGGCATGGTGGTAAACCTGCAGGTAATGGAGTCACCCTCTCTAAAAGTGTCTTACAGACTAAAGGGGAGAGGGATACACATGATTGGCAGATCACTTACTTAGGCAACTGAGTCAATCATGATATGTCAAGTACCACACCAGATATTGTTCTTGCAGTAGGTGCAATAAGTTGATATTGATCCAATCCTGGAGAAACAGTCGGAAGCAGTTTTAGAACATAAGTTGATGTTCTAGGGATATGATAATAGCAGCCTCCTTCGGGAGACGGTTATCATTCAAGACTTCCAAGGTGACCTGGATGGCAGAGTGGCTGTCAGAGTTATAGTTTTCCCTCTGACGAGGGGCAGTATTTTGGACAGATGGTCCAGGTGGATACTGAGGGAAGGTATGGCGCAGGGATACTGATTAAGTTCAGTTGACGATACAGTTTAAGAAGTTTGGATTTGGAGTTCATTTATGAGCTGGGTCCCATCAGACATCCAGATATTCTAAGACAGGTATTGCTCATTTCAGGAGATAGCTTTCTCCGTGAACTTGAGATATAGAGAGACATAGTAAGAAACATCACAGCGGATCCACTCACTGAGGCTATTCCTCGAACGCAATAGTTTCGCAAACGAGCTTTGTGAGACTGACTAGTAGAGGAGTTGGGTGTTCGGTATCACACGGGCTGTGAGTATGCGACATCGCAATAATTAGCCTTGAGTGCAAGTGGGAGATTGTTGGAGATAGTGCCCTCAGAGTCAATTATTGGATCACAGGCACGTGATTGCAATGATTGAGGGGAGGACATGTCCCAGTAGGACAGTCTTACTCAAAATGATAGTATGCTATCTGGTTTATCTTTATCATCGTGTACTGCTTTAGGTGACCTTACAGGTCACTATTGCACGTTGATAGAGCCCCTAGGATTCTTGCTTGACTACCGGCAGTATGAGGGCGATCATATACGTGGGAGCTGGTGGTCTATAAGCACATCCTTAAAAGGTCCCTAGTCGTGGGAGTTTCGAGACAGGGCATCGATTCTCCAGAGTAGACTAGTGTATACAGTCGAGACCCCGACGAGGAGCGGTGGCCGGTCTCACAAGCCACTGGTGTCAGTTGGTTCACCTAAGATGTATACAGGTGCTCATTGGGTTATGAGTACACCTGACAGGACTCGCCGGGAACCTGCTAGTTGGGTTTATACCAGACGTCAGATAGCAGTTCCCTGGTGACATGTGTACAGGTTAGTTCATCGACCTGAGATCGTCATTTGTCTCGTGTGAGTTCCCACTGTGCTTTGATTACTACCCTACCACGGCTCAAAGGAGTCGTGCAAACAGGTTTTAGTTGGGTACAGTCCCAAGCCACATAGAGGCAGTGAGCGGATCTGCAGGGGTTCGTCTCTCCCGGTATTGGGGGTGAGGTCGCGCTGTATCGAGGAGAGCCAGAACATGAAAAGTCCTTGGCCAAGGCAGGAGATTTGCTGGTAGGTATTCCAGTAGTATCTCAGGGTGTTCTGGGCTACACTCCGACACGACTTGTACCGCTTTTGGGGGTCTGACTTTTACCAACCCCCTAGGCCCGCCATGCGATGCTCATAGACGAACGGACCGGACTGTACGGATTTTGTCACTGACAGGCTCAGTAGGGTGTCAGGATGAGTTCACTCGTCGACGTCCCTTTTGGTCAATACCTGGTAGCCCGTCACGTATTGGCTTATACCTCTGACCTGCTAGTGGTTAAATCCACATCCATAGTATTGACGAGTCTTTAGAGTCCACCACACTCAGTTACTCAGGTTTCGGGCGAAACGCTGTAGAGGCCGTATGGAGATATGGCAGGGTTCGATCAGATACGTGCGGTATTGCACGGATCGTGATCGAACGGTTTTTACTAGCCGGCTTTGGCTTAAGCCGGATTCTAGTATTTGATTGTGTAGTTTTGTCTCTTTGCATTTGTGTTCAGTGGGAATACAAATGCGGTCATGTATTTGCAGTAGCGGGGTTTTCCTGTAATTTATTACGCGATCGGTTTTCTGAAGTTGCCAGTTTGCATTCCGTTCCGGCCAGTTTTCCTTCATTCCTTCTCGTTCGGACTTTCTGTTGGAGGGTGTTAATTGCAAGTTTGCAATTAACATTTAGTGAAGGGGTTTCTTGCATTATTTTAACCTCTTCATGATGAGATTCCCTTTTGGTCCATTCCAATGCTTTTCATTTGATGGTGCTTTGTTATGATGAGAAAAGAAATGAGAGTGACCATTTTTCTATATTGTTTTTCCATTCTATTTTTCTATATACTTTGAGAGGTTTTCTTTTTCTCTCTCCAATCTTCTTCATGCTTGAGAGGGGCCGGCCACTTGAAGGGGAAGAAAAAAAAGAGAGAGATTTCATTTTTTGCGTGTTGGTGGAAAATCATTTCTCATTCTCATATTGCATCAAAATTTCCTAGCTCATTTCTCTTCTCCTCACCTCCATCATTCCTTGGCAACTTCACATACCCTAAGAGACATGGCTTCTACACTATTCTGTAGCAAGCCTTGGACGCGTCGGCTAGCCAACTTCGCGCCCGAGTTGCCTCGGTCAAGAGGCGGGAGCCCGTAAAAGATTCCGGCTACGTGGTGCCCTTTCCGACGAGACGATGATGGACGGAGATTCCGCGGGAGATCGGAGTGGAGATGAAGACCGAAGGACACGGATCGCTCGGTATATCTCTAACCCTTCTCTTGTTAGCTAGGACTAGTTAATGGCACGATCCGGGTGTTTAGTGCGCGGTGGTGCCGGTTTGCTAAGTTCGCAAAATTAAAGTTTATCACCGCTTCCGCATTTGGCCGCAGGATTGACGGCCGGGGCGCCGCCGTGCACTTACAACACTTGTAGTCCCACTGAATACAAATGTAAAGAGACAAAATCAACACTGTACAATACTAGGATCTGGCTTAAACAAAAGCCCGCTAGTATTTTCCGTCCGATCACGATCCGTGGAATACCACACGTATCTGATCGAACCCTGCCATGTCTCCATACAGCCTCTACAGCGTTTCGCCCGAAACTTGAGAAAACGGTCTATGGAGGACTCTAAAGACTCGTCAATATTTTGGGTATGGATTTAACCACTAGCACGTCAGAGGTATTAGCCTATACGTGACGGGCTACCAGGTATTGACCAAAAGGGACGTCGATGAACGAACTCATCCTAACACCCTACTGAGCCTGTCAGTGACAATATCCGTACAGTCTGGTCCGTTCGTTTATGAGCATCGCATGGCGGGCCTATGGGTTGGTAAAAGTCAGACCCCCAAAAGCGGTACAAGTCGTGTCGGAGTGTAGCCCAGAACACCCTGAGATACTAATGGAATACCTAACAGTAAATCTCCTGCCTTGGCCAAGAACTTCGTGTAATGGGTCTCCTAAACACAGTGCGACCTCACCCCCAATTCCGGGAGAGACGAACCCCTGAAGATCCGCTCACTGCCTCCATGTGGTTCGGGACTGTACCCAACTAAAACCTGTTTGCACGTCTCCTTTGAGCGTGGTAGGGTAGTAATCAAAGCACAGTGGGAACTCACACGAGACAAATGACGATCTCAGGTCGATGAACTAACCTGTACACATGTCACCAGGGAACTGCTATCTGACGTCAGGTATAAGACCAACTAGCATGTTCCCGGCGAGTCCTGTCCAGTGTACTCATAACCCAATGAGCACCTGTATACATCTTAGGTAAACCAACTGACACCAGTGGCTTGTGAGACCGGCCACCGCCCTTCGTCGGGGTCTCGACTGTATACACTAGTCTACTCTGGAGTATCGATGCCCTGTCTCGAATCTCCCACGACTAAGGACCTTTTAAGGATGTGCTTATAGACCCCAGCTCCTACGTATATGATGGCCCTCATACTGCTGGCAGTCAAGCAAGAATCCTAGGGGCTCTATCAACGTGTAATATCGACCTGTAAGGTCACCTAAAACAGCACACGATGATAAAGATAAACCAGATAGCATACTATCATCTTGAGTAAGACTTTCCTACCGGTATAGGTCCTCCCTCAATCATTGCAATCACGTGCCTGTGATCCAATAATTGACTCTGAAGGCATTATCTCCAACAGTTTGAACGCCAACGACTAGGGTTATTGGTTGTGTTTTGCATGCGAGACTATAAGTTTTGACCTATGAACGTTACGCGTGCCGAGTCGATTTCTATTTACAATGTCATGTGATACACATGTAGGTACCCTCGAGTGGGCTCGGAGCAACACGGACGGGCGTGGCGACTGATTTAGAGAGGTTTTATCGATCAAAAATATAATTACCGCAATCAAGAACGGCGTCGCTCTGCAGCTAGCCGGTAAGTACGGGTCGGTCCACAGAGATGTTGTGAATCTCCTAATCGCGCTAACGAGTTAATTCCAAAGGGTGTTCGGATTGATTATTAAATCTAAAAACCTAATTAATCTATATCTAAGTCTTGCTAGGGTTAGGTCTAGGTTAAGTTTGGAAAGTCTATAAATCTCACCGCTTTCTATACCCATATGAAGATCTAATTAAGTGTTATGGTAAATATTAATAAAAGGGATTAGGATGATTGGGAAGATTGTTCTTCCTCTAGATCTTTGTCCTTCCTTTCTTAATCTTTACCCTAACCTCCATGGAAAACCTTAAAATCCGGGCCTTTAGACTACGGTATCACCGCTACCTCGTGGGTAGAGTGCCGTAGGGAGCGGAATAAGAAGGTATGCATGGAGTTCTATGAAAATATATGACGGGCAAGAAAGGGGATGAGAGATCTTCATCTCTCAAACCTTCCCCAGATCTAACCCTAACAAGCTTGGAGACTACCCACTCATTAGGGAATTAAAATACATTTATCCAGGGCAGAGAATAAAAATTACCTAGGGCAAGAATTGAAATCTAAACTAGAGCAAGGAATTAAATCTACTTACAGATGCATCTCTCCAATCATCAACGCAGGGTTGTCAGATCTGAATTCATGAATTGAAAGAAACACCGATGCTCTCCATAATGAATTCTAAAATTTATTAATGAAGGGAGGCATGAGAAATTACAATGATTAGAGTTCCTATTTATAGAGAATAGGAAACCCTAGGTTACATTTGATTCGCATGTCTGAATTTACCAAAATATCCTTAGGAAGACCTAGTCAAAGTAGACTTCAAGCTTTGGTAAAATTCTATGTCTGGAAATTTTGGAACTGATTCTGGGCTTCTTGGGCTTTTTATTTCTTTGGATCTTTATTCAATTTGGCTTCTCTATTTCTTCCAGATCTCCAGTGAATAATTGCGGTGGACTTTTAACCGTTCGCTTTGTAATCTTGGACCTTGCATTGCCTTGTACTTTGAGAATTTTATCTTTGATGTAGGCTTGATCAAGAGTCTTCTGTTTGTTGGTCAAAGTCCACTTTTTTGTGTCGTCTTTTGTCTTTTTCACTGTTTTCGCTCCAAGAACCTGTAACCTGTAATATGTAGCAGACATGCGTCAAAAGTACCTGTTTATTTGTAAAAAGAATAAGAATGGGGAATATAATAATACAATATTATGGTGTGAACAAATACCCCCAAACTTATCTTTTGCTCGTTCTCGACCAAACTTATTTTTTATTCTTGACAAAAACCTAACCGCACTTTCGCAGGGAAACGCGATTGCACTGAACTTGTGCAACAAGCCGTTAAACCTCTAGGTGTCTCTAGTAGGAGGAGTGTTGTCTCCTGAGGGTTTTCAGCGGATACTACCCACAAAATCCTATCAAATTGGCTTTTTCGACTTTTGTTTTCCATTTAGGTTTTCTAACAAGGAATTCTATTATCTTCGACTTGCAAATTATCCACCCATATTCTTCACACTTCCTCATCATCTAACTTAAGATTATATATGTTCTGCAGACCTACTTAGCTTTCGGCGTCTCTTAAGTTTTCCTTCTAGGGTTCCATCTCCACTTAGGAATTTCTATTAAAGATACAAGTTCTATTCTTCATCCCTTTCTATCATTTAAACTCCAATCACATATCCCCATGTGTGTGTATAAATCACCCTTACACTTGGAAATTCAAATCAAGCAATCATACCCTTGTCCGTTGTCCAAAGTACTTATTAGTAGGTGAATTTTTAACTGAATTTGGCTTACACATCTTTCATGCGACCGTTAATACTTCTTGAGATACTAACAACCGATTACAAGATGTGTTTGCACATTAAAGCGTAATTCCTAGTCTTGTAACACCCAAGGCTTTTAGCAGTGACTCCCAAACCAGTTGGTCTAAGGCACTAGGTGATGAAGCACCCTCGCTAAATATTTTTCTATTTTTTAGCCTTAAGTAATCACAAAAACCAGTGTCCATTTTTTTTCTTTTATTCACTTTTTTTCCTTTTATTTTCATTGTACTAAGGACTATAGACAAGAGCATTTCAAGGTCTCCTCTACTATTCCAAGTTTCAAGATGCGTGATAGTGCAAATTGTAGGGTATACATTTTCAGAGTCTAGACTTAAGCTAGGAACTATTTTCAAACTTATACTCTAATAAGAACATCAATACTTTTCCTTCGTTTCGACTTAGCCCAAGAAGTGAACCCAAAATTTGCCTATTTCTAAATAAACTACAAAGCCATATACTTTCTACCGTTAAACTTTAAGGAAGGTTATTTTTAGGGTTTTTAATTTACTACGTCTAAAATCTAGTTGTTCCTATCTAGTTAACCTATTTATCAAACTCTAGTCAAATAAGCCAAAATTGAATACAATAATTTTTATAATTCTTCAAAAAAATTCAATTTTTTATGGTTTTTCAAATAAATATGCAAATGCAAAAATATGTACAAATGAATGCGAAGGAAAAAGACATACCGAGCATACCCCCAAACTTAAATTTGACAGTGTCCTCACTGTCATGCTAAACCAAGAGAGTCAAAATGCCGGCACTCCCCTGTTTATTTATTTATAAATTTTTTTATTTTTTTTTGAATTTTTTGTTTTTTTATATTTTTTTTATAGAAAAAGAAAACAAAAATATATACATATATACAAAAGATTCCCCCCAAACTTAAGCTTGGCCTTACACAAGCCAAAGGTTAGCACCAACCATTCAAAGATTTTATCGTGGTAATGGTATAGTTGGTGCAATAATGGGGTGTAGAAGAAAGAAATGAGAAGCACGCGAGACCGTGTGGAAAAAAAATGGTAGAATATGGTCTCGGTGGGGGAGAAGAATGGCGGAAAGAAGAAAGAAGGGTCGCGCGATCTTGAGCGTGTAAATTGAGTGAATAAATTAGCGCAATATGTGATGTCCGATATGTTATAAGCGCTTGCGCTAACCTATCAACCCGTCGAGAAATGGGGTCAAATCCCTCAAGATTCGCAAGAAAACATGGGTACGCCGAACTTGGTATTGGAGATGAAAGCGTAACTGTCTCTTGTACGGTCGGAACACTAGGAAGGACGAAAGGGAGTGAATTAGGGATAGTATCATTCTCACCGTAGTAAACTGTCTCGAACTTACAAGATTCCATTAATGGTTCGAAACAACTGTAAGCAACCGAGTCTGATGGTTCAACTAACTCATCTGAAAATGTAAAAGACTCAAACTCGGACGGTGAGTCATCAACATCGTCCGAAAAAGTGAAACACTCGTAAGTGTTATCGTCAGTGAGAACTGTGTCAGATTCGAAAGAAAATTTTTCAAACTCACAGTCTTCGAGCGTGGCCGGAATGATGGAAAGGAGGGAGGGTGATATAACAATTAAAGGTTCGGGAGGATGAATTGGAAAATCCGACACATCAAACAAAAATGGTTCAACCTCAATATGATCCTCAAAACTCTCCTCAATACTATCCTCAGAATTCTCCTCAAAATTCAACTCATCCATGCCATTTTCATCAAAATCAAGACGCATATGAAGTTCGGGAGAAACATTTAAGGATTCGGGATGATGAGTTGAACATAAAATTTCAATCAAATCGACAGGTTCATCATCCGAAATATTCCCGGCGTCTATATCCTCAATCAAGTAAAAATAAATTTCTTTAGACACCTCAAGCATGGATATTTATCAATTTAGGTTCTAGATGGGAGGTGTAAAGATCGAAGGGATTAGGTGTGGTTTCACTCGAAAGGGGTTCTTCACAATTTGGCAAATCAAACACTACAAAATCACACAACTCGTTTTTATTTTGAACTTGTGAATCATTTAGGACATTCGATGGAAAACTGGAGTTGTGGGCTTCAATTGGGCAAGGGTAGGTTTGATTTGGAAATCCTCTCTCATTCTCACTCAGTCCAACCGCCTCCTCATACATTGAAAAATTTGGATCTAGCGGAAAACTAGCTACCGGTTCAGCAGGTTGCATAAGGGCGGCCACGGACGCTTCCACATTCCTAACCATTTTGTTTGTTGCTAAAATATAAGCTTGCAATGACTGTTCCAAACTAGACATGGATGGTGAAGGGGTTTCGGTAAAAGATTCGAAACTGTTTGGATACGTGAAACTCCCAAAAGGTTGTGTAGAAACAGGGTCTAGTGAAGGTGGGAAAGTCGGGTAGGACTGGTAGGAATTGGATGGTTGGACAGGATTAGGATCAACATGTGGATAAAAAGGTGGATGGACTTGTTGATCCCTAGAACTAGATGTGTGGAGAGGGGTGAAAGATCGGTTACGAGATTGAGCAATATGCTCAGCAATGGACATCGGTTTAGGAGTTACAGCTGGACTCGAAAAAGTGGTATCAACATATGGAGGTGGTAAAGGTTGACTCGGTTGACATAAAGTTGGTTGAAAAGTTAAACTGTTTCTCCTAGACGCCTCTATTTGATTTTTCAAAGTTATTTTTGGCAAGGAGGGATCGTCTTTAAATTGACCGAACAAATTGACGTACGACGCAAAATTAGGTTCGGGATACCAAAGTTCGGCAAGTGATTTATTATGTGGGGTACCCATGTTAGAAGAAAGGGGAAAAGAAAGAAGGTTGGGTGGTGCAAGGATTTCTCAGCGGCAAAAGTTGCAAGTCTTTTTAAAAAAAATTCCTTTTATTATTTTTTTTAATTTGTTTTGCAAAAATTTTCGATAATGGGCTAAGACACAAATGCAAATAACTAGAAATGCATAATCAGTCCTAGATCTAGGGTCACTTAGGTCAGCTAGACAGCTCCTAACTGTTCCAAAGGGCTAGAAATAGAACCTCAAACCGTCTCTTCACCGCCAATTGTGGCCAGGTAAGTGCCAGGTAAGTGGGAAGGAACCACACTGTGGGCCTAATTAAAAACCACTAGCCTTGACACACTTGCCTAGTCACCGCAAAGACAGGTTAGGATAAACGGCCGATGCCTATACTAGTCCTCTGTCCTATTGAGCGTGACGTCCTTAGGGCTGAGTCTAATATTTTTTTAATTAAAGATTGGTCAATGAAAATGCTTTATGTGATTTCTGGGGTCCTGGGAAGGGTGATGAAATCCCCACCCAATCTGAATTGGTCAAAAGCCCCTTAAAGTCCGATTAAAGATATGTAAAACAATAAATCACATGCAATCAAATCTTTTTTTTTGTGAATTTCAAAGTTTGCAAGTTTTCTAATTAAAATTTTCCTTTTTTCTCTTGCTCTTTATTTGGAAAGATATTTTTAGCAAAAAAATTAAGGATATGCAAATCAGAAAAGATCACTTGCAATCAATTATTATTTTAAGCATAGCGCAACGAATCCTGCATAAGATTTGTTATTTGGAAAGGAAAAGATTTTTTTAAGCGCAAAGAATCCTGCAGGAGATTTTTCAGAAGATATATCGGAGATTTGCAGAGGAGGAGATCAGAAGACTTACAAAGTTTTTTTTTTCCCGCACTTCTGCCCTTTTCTGGGAACCGAAGAACCGCGAAAACGCGGCGGGAGGAGCTTCAAACCGCGGAACCGCGGCCGGAAAGAGGTCGCGCGATTTTTTTTTTTTTGGAGCAGATCACCGTGATTCTTCTTGTTTGACTCGGTCCTCCAAATTTCTTCTGTTCCTCGGTTTTTGTGATTTTCTGTTTGTTCGGATTTGATATTTGCTGTTTTGATCTCTCTAGATTTCCAGATCCGAATTTTTTCGTAGATCCTGCAAAATTCACACAAAAAATACCCTTCCCAAAAATAACAGATGATATATTTTTATATTTTTTTGATTTTTCAGATTTTTATGATTTTTTTAATTTTGATTAACCCGAAATTGCAAAAAGGAAATTACTACGCCATCCCCGGCAACGGCGCCATTTGATTTAGAGAGGTTTTATCGATCAAAAATATAATTACCGCAATCAAGAACGGCGTCGCTTTGCAGCTAGCTGGTGAGTACGGGTCGGTCCACAGGGATGTTGTGAATCTCCTAATCGCGCTTACGAGTTAATTCCGAAGGGTGTTCGGATTGATTATTAAATCTAAAAACCTAATTAATCTATATCTAAGTCTTGCTAGGGTTAGGTCTAGGTTAAGTTTGGAAAGTCTATAAATCTCACCGCTTTCTATACCCATATGAAGATCTAATTAAGTGTTATGGTAAATATTAATAAAAGGGATTAGGATGATTAGGAAAATTGTTCTTCCTCTAGATCCTTGTCCTTCCTTTCTTAATCTTTACCCTAACCTCCATGGAAAACCTTAAAATCCGGGCCTTTAGACTACGGTATCACCGCTACCTCGTGGGTAGAGTGCCGTAGGGAGCGGAATAAGAAGGTATGCATGGAGTTCTATGAAAAAATATGACGGGCAAGAAAGGGGATGAGAGATCTTCGTCTCTCAAACCTTCCCCAGATCTAACCCTAACAAGCGAGGAGACTACTCACTCATTAGGGAATTAAAATACATTTATCTAGGGCAGAGAATAAAAATTACCTAGGGAAAGAATTGAAATCTAAACTAGAGCAAGGAATTAAATCTACTTACAGATGCATCTCTCCAATCATCAACACAGGGTTGTTAGATCTGAATTCATGAATTGAAAAGAAACACCGATGCTCTCCATAAAGAATTCTAAAATTTATTAATGAAGGGAGGCATGAGAAATTACAATGATTAGAGTTCCTATTTATAGAGAATAGGAAACCCTAGGTTACATTTGATTCGCATGTCTGAATTTACCAAAATATCCTTAGAAAGACCTAGTCAAAGTAGACTTCAAGCTTTGGTAAAATTCTATGTCTGGAAATTTTGGAACTGATTCTGGGCTTCTTGGGCTTTTTATTTCTTTGGATCTTTATTCAATTTGGCTTCTCTATTTCTTCCAGATCTCTAGTGAATAATTGCGGTGGACTTTTAACCGTTCGCTTTGTAATCTTAGACCTTGCATTACCTTGTACTTTGAGAATTTTATCTTTGATGTAGGCTTGATCAAGAGTCTTCTGTTTGTTGGTCAAAATCCACTTTTTTGTGTCGTCTTTTGTCTTTTTCACTGTTTTCGCTCCAAGAACCTGTAACCTGTAATATGTAGCAGACATGCGTCAAAAGCACCTGTTTATTTGTAAAAAGAATAAGAATGGGGAATATAATAATACAATATTATGGTGTAAATAGTGACATCGACTCTAGCAAGCGAGGATCAATGTAAGTAGATTATATCTACGGGGGAAATCGGGTGGATGGCGTATAACACCCCCGCAGTTCGATGTTTAGTATGCTATATATATACTATATATATGATATCTTTTGTGTGAGATATGGATATTCAAGATATGATTAGGTGTTCAATGGTTAGATTAGGGTTGTTAGGAGTGAACTAGTATAGCTTCTTAGTCGCGAACCCTAGAATAGGTTTACACCCACACGCACACACATGCTTACTTGTTATACTTGTGCGGATATGGGGATACATATATATATATACACACATAAGTATAGGACGATGTGTATATCGACATGTATACCTACACTTGGATGATGAGGATAGTGGATGATATTTGGAGACGAGTCCGTGAGATTGGGCATGGTGCCATGAGATCGGTGATATGATGTGATTCGTATTATGAGATACGACATGAGATTTTAGCAGGCCTTTGGGCGTATGTTTTCATACACGCATATATATATTGATGGTATAAGTTTGTACTAGACTTAGATCAGTACCCCAGTTCATGAGATATGATGATAAGGATACCATATAATTGATGAGATAAATGTGAGATTCGACCCGTACCCAGATTTGGGATGTCGTACGACGGATTTACGCACGAGCTATATATTGATGATAGATCTGCACTCTTGACTCGAGGATGTCATATGATATATTGTATCATACGCGGTACTATTAAGGCAAGATCACCGACTATTATATATATATATATATATATATATATATATATATCGACTCAGATTTAGGTGGTTTCCATTCCCCTTTGATTAGCTTGTTAGTTAGATCTATAGTTTACTTAGTAGATGTTAGACTAGACCCGAGTCATACCTATTTCAAAATTAACGAATCGTGAGTATTTTAAAGACAGGCCAAGGGATTCTACGAATATTTTCAAAAGATGCATCTTTTCTTAAAAACAGCGTAGCCCTTATTTTTCTAAACACCACGCATCGTGTTATTTCAAATGGCAAAACTGTATGAGATATACTGATTGATGTAGATTCTTCACTGTTGCGTTTATTATTCGATTTCCGCATATTCTTGTTATTCGCATCGCATTGCATGTTTAAATGTGTTTATTGTTATATTAAACCCATTCTCTCAGGACACCAACACCATTATCGATGATGCGTATGTTCCACGTACACCTGCTTCGGCTCACACACTTCATCATCGATAATTGCCATGTCACTACACAGTAGGATTGTTGCATCATGATATGACTACTTGTACATCCATATTGGTGTGCATACTTATTGTACACCCATACTTGCATACATACGTATTTGCATATACACAGATGATTCTGGCTTGATTTTGGAGAATTGGGAATCGCAAGATACATTTTAAAACTGATTCATTTTAAAGGAGCGGTTTACCCTCGATATGTGCATATTACTGTTTTATGTTGCATGATATACGGATATGCTTACATTTCTATCATATGTCGCATACATCATGCCTTATGATTTTACGCATTGAGATCTGCCGTTTTCATGAGATTTCTGGATTTGAGAACCGTGGTCATTTTAAAAGAAAGTATGCATTGTTTAAAAACCCGGTTTCTCTTTATATGATATTTCAGTGCGTACACCATGCGTTTTCTCAGTTCTGAGACGTGTGACATGTGAAACCCGATTCGAGGAGCTGGATGAGGCCGATTACGTGTACATGGTGGACCCGGTATGGTACCCCGGGGCGAGAACGGATCTGTCGTGCAGTAAGCGATGAGCCTGGAAGAGGGACCACTACCTACCGGTGATATTATTTAGGATCGGCGGATATCCGGAGGATACCGACCGGAGTCGAGAGATGATATGGGCCGATCCGGACTGACGGAGCCCGATATATGAGGATTTACGGGCCGATACTGGGCACGGGTTTCTTGATGTTTTCGAGTGTCGATGCTGGATACTCAGGTTCCATGATTTTGACGTGTCGCGAGGGACACACGTTGATTTACATCCTCATACTTCCATGCATATACTTTATGATATTTACCTGCATGATGTTTTGTGGCATTGGCTGACACGTGGACGAGATCCACATACATACAGACATGATTACATTGATGATACCTCATATTTATGATATGTTGCTACCGGAGGCACTGACACGAGCACTTGGTATTACACTGATGTATAGATGTTTACCCTTGCCACCTTATCATGCTTCAGACTTTATCATATTAAGGATATATATTATTACTGATCGTTTGACCTAGGACGAGTCATACATACGATTTCTGCTCTGTGATGTTTTCTATTCATGAGTTGGCAAATCACCCCCGTTGTGCCACAGTTCTTGCAGGTTTTGCCGTACAGGTTTTATTGCGGCTTTGCTGGCACACTGTTTCCATTCTGGGTGATTTGATTTGGTAGGTGGGTCCACTCGCATCGTGACCATCCTTGTATTTATTTTAATCAATTGTATCTAGTAATTCCATCAACCAGACTTGTATATTTATTTCAAACTTAGAAAACCAGTTGTGTATTATTTCGACCTTAGAGTCGCGCATTGTTGTATTATGGTTTTCATGAAGATTTTGAGTTTCCTTTTGAGTTTTGATCCTCGCCCTTCGGCGTTGTATATTATTGCTTGTGTGATTGTGACCGTTGATTGACGAAGAGCTAGCTCCCGCTTGGGGATGCCTTTTATCACTATGCATATATTATTCTTGTTGTACCCCGTTTGGGGTCAGTATTTACAAAGGAAACTCTGCCGAAATTTTCAAAAAAGACTTGGGATTTTTAAAATGCACATTCGGCTTATGTTATTTAAAAACACTTGTTTTCAAACTAGTTTTCTTTAATTCTTCTTTAAAATGGTTTTAGATTTCTGGGCTTTTGGCTTACTTGAATTAGATGAGGTCTTATAGACTTCATATGATTCAAGGGCCAGTCACGTGCAATTTTGGGTCGTGACACTTTCTGGGGGCGGCCCGGAGACTACGGGACAGGTGGCTGTGGTCACCATCCCTTCATTGGAGCCTACAGCGATGGCCACTGCTCCCCAATCGGAAGTTATTATATCGGCCCATGTCCCCGATGAGGTGCCTGGGGGCATGGAGGAGGCCGCCGAAGCTGCTAACCCTCCAGTCCAGAGTGTGAGAAGCATCGAAGGTAGCCTTCTATATTTTATATTAATAATCTCTCCATTATCTGAACTTTTTTGTCTTTTTAGAATTGCGCGGGTTGGCGCCGTCTATCGCTGATCTGTCCCCCAGGAAGTCTTTCCAGCGTCTGCTAGAGATGGCCGCTCCGCAGGCGATATCTCCTCAACGCATCGTCCTCTCTTCCGGGCAAGGTTAGCGTTATTTTCCTCTCCTCACGGCATTATTATTATTTCATATAATAACACTAGTGTCTACTACAGTTCTGTAAGCTGATGACGAAGTTGAGATTCTTAATGGGCCTGGGGAGCCTTCAGACCCTTCTTGCATGACCGTGGGTAAGTAGAGTTTCAATGTTGTTCCACCCGCTCTTTACTTGCGAGTCTTGCTGATTATTTTCTATGAATCTTAACAGCTTTGCCAGTTCTTACCACGCTGGAATCTCGTATCGTGATGCCGCCCGGCCCCGATGCTCTACGTGCCTCGGAACAGATGGCAAAGTTAAGCCTTCATTCTTTGTCGGCTCTGATTGAAGACCTTCGTGCTGGCAGTTTGATCACGGCCGAAGCATCTGCAGCTGAAGCCAACGGTTCTCTTCCCTTTCTTGCTACTTACCATAGTAAAACATTGGTGCAAGTCTGGGTTGAGTTCTGTCGTCAGGTGGAGGCTTGCTTGCATATTCTTGAATGTACACGCCTTCCTTCAGAGGTTGTGGCAGCGAAGGCGAGCTTACGGGAGCAGATCAAACGATGCGCCACAAATATGTTGTTGTTGGAGATAGTGCCCTCATAGTCAATTATTGGATCACAGGTATGTGATTGCAATGATTGCGGAGGACCTATACCGGTAGGACAGTCTTACTCAAGATGATAGTATGCTATCTGGTTTTCCTTTATCAGTCGTGTACATGTTCAGGTGACTGATTACATGTTACACTTTGATAGAGCCCTTAGGATCTTGCTTTACCACCAACAGTATGATGGCGATCATATACGTGAGAGTTGGGTGGTTTATACGCATATCCTTAATTGTGGTCCCTAGTCGTGGGAGTTTCGAGACAGGGCATCGATACTCCGGAGTAGACTAGTGTGTACAGTCGAGACCCCGACGAGGGGCGGTGGCCGGTCTCACAAGCCACTGGTGTCAGTTGGATCACCTAAGATGTATACAGGTGCTCATTGGGTTATGAGTACACCGGACATGACTCTCCGGGAATCTGCTAGTTAGTATTATATCTACCGTCAGATAGCAGTTCCCAGGTGACATGTGTACAGGTTAGTTCATCGACCTGAGGTTGTCATTTGTCTCGTGTGAGTTCCCACTGTGCTTTGATTTCTACCCTACCACGGCTCAAAGGAGTCGTGCAAACAGGTAGTTTTTGGGTACAGTCCCGAGCCATATGGAGGCACGTGAGCGGATCGGCAGGGGATTCGTCTCTCCCGGTATTGGGGGCGAGGTCGTGCTGTGTCTAGGAGAGCCATTACACAAAGTCCATGGCTATGGCAGGAGATTTACTGGTAGGTACTCCAGTAGTATCTCAGGGTGTTATTGGGCTTCACTCCGACACGACTTATACTGCTATTGTGGGTCTGACGTTACTAGCCCCCTAGGCAGATATGCGATACTCATAGACGAACGGACCGGACTGTATATACATTGTCACTGTTAGGCTCAGTAGGGTTTTCCGGATGAGTGCGCTCATCGGCATCCCTTAAGGTCAGTCCATGGGCAGCCGTTACGCATTGCTAGTGCCGCTGACGGTTTGTGGTTAAACCCACTGCCAGGGTACTGACGAGTCATTAGAGTCCCCCACAGACAGTTTCCCAAGTTCGGGCGAAACGTTGTAGAGGCCGTATGGTTTTATGGTAGGGTTCGGAAAATGCATGTGCGTTTACGCACGTGTTATTTTTCGGGCAGATGATACTGGTCGGCTTTGGTTTAAGCCGGATCCGAGTATTATATTGAGTAGGTATAATATCTTTGTCTCAGTTGCATTTGTATTCGGTCGTAATACAAATGCGGATATATTTATACAGTTTCGGGGTTATCCTGAAAGTCGTTTCAGGATCACTTTTGGAAGTTGCCAGTTTCCAGTTTTCTATCAGTCGTCTTTTAACATTTGGTTAAAGACGGATTTATCTTTTCTTCAGATATGAGTGAGTCATCATTCTAGAAGGTTCTAGAAGTGATGAAGTGGCTAATGAGTCATCTTGACATTAATGGTTGCATTAATGACTTGATGAGGTGTTTATGTGAGTCATTGTTTTCATTAAAGAGTTTTGTTAAGCTTAAGATATTTTGTGAGAAGCTTCATGTCTTATGGTCACCCTCTTTCTCCTACGGTCACCTCCCTCCTTCTATAAAGTGGCCGGCCCTCTCTATCCTCCTCACTTCACTTGGTTGATTTCATTTTAGAGAGAAAAGATTATGATAGTATTTGGGGTGTATGGAATTTCACAGTTCATTTCATTCCATCACCCAATTCCCACGGCAACTTCATTAACCGATTGTCCACGGACTTGGACGAAGTGAGACAAAGTCATCTACTCATTCTCTACATCATTCTTGGTCATCTCTTTTAGCAAACTTGACGATCGAGTTGCCTCAAGTCAGAGGCGGGAGCCCGTTTAAAGAATCAGTGATGTGGTGCCACCTCGACGAGGAGATCGGAGATCGACGAGATCGGAGCAGCCGCAACGGAGCGTGGGATGATGGTTGAAGAACGAAGGACTCGGATCGTTCGGTATAACCTTTCTACACTCTTTACAGTTTGTTAGTTTAGCAATAATGGAAGATCCGGGTTAAAGTATACGATAGCGCCAGTTAAAAGTTTTTGTTCCGCATTTGGCGTCTGTAGACTGCCGGGGCGCTAGCGTAGACTTACAGTGGTATCAGAGCCTCACCATTTTGCTATGCTAACTTGTGCTAACCGGAAATCGAAAATTGCAAAATCCTAGCTTGACAGTTTCTGTTGATTTTAAATGGTCTCAAAAATTAATTCTACATGTCTTAAAAATCTGTGCAGGCTTTTCTAAGAACCACGACAAAATTTGGGCACGTGTCTCCACCAAACAGCCGCGGAAACGCGGCCAAACCCATGGTTTGGCCGCGCATCCGCGGCCACGTGGTGAGCGCATGCTCCCAAATTTGTACAGTGGGGTCTCTGCAGGATTTTGTGGTTTCTGGTATATATCAAATGGGCCCAGGTTTTGTTACTGTTCTACAGATTTGCGTGGGGCCCACTTCTTGATATTTGGTCGATCGAAATTTAAACATGTTAGTTTACAGTGCTTACATTATATCTCCGACCGGGAATGTCATTTGATCGGTAAACCGCGTCTGATTGCTATAGTTCTTTTAGACGGGTTTGCGAACGTGACATTCGCGTTGATGTTCTGTGTTGTGCTGTGATGTTGCGGATTTGTCGTGGTGGATAGCAGTGTGCAATGGTAGTACAGTTTGAGTTTATTTGTACATTTGATATTGCGGGGCGAGCGTCAAACTTGTGGACTGCCGTCACTGCCTGTTGTATAATATTCTTTTGGGGCACGACCAGGTTGCGGTCGATGTACCTATTGTACTATTTTCATTTCTGTACTAGGTTTTACCCCGCGACGGAGTGCACGGATAGCCGGGTTCGGGAGGGCAACGGGTCCGCATCTCATGGCTTTGAGAGGCAGAGGGGTCCCACTCTAGAATTGGCAGACTATTCGCCGCACTCGTAGGGGGTACATGTTGACCCAAGGAGGGGTGCCCAAGATTACCGGATTCCGTGGAGTGCTGGGTGGTCCATTCACTATGCTGTAAGGGGCTGCCTCGCTTCAGGTTTTGGCGGGTAACTTGCCGCACCCGTAGGGGTCTAGGTTTCATTGCACAGGCTATCCACACGACAGGGGAACGTCGGGTTTCAGCAGCGGCTCTGTGAAACCCGGGGATCCTAGATTATCTGTATTGTTCTGTGATGCTTATTACTTTTCTGTAATGTTGCATATTATCATGCCTGGAGCGATTATTGTATATTGGTTTATATACTATTAGATGTTGTATATGTTTTACACCCGCGCTAGTCCAGTCCCCGCTCTGTCGTTAGTTAAGTAACCTAACGGATGATGACGGGACCCAGTGACGAATGCGGATGGCATATACGTACATTTTATTTTCGTTCTTTTCTGGTGTGATTGATTGATGGGACTGCGTTGATTCTGATCAATGCAAAGTAAAGCAAACCTGTTTACAGTTGTTGGAACAAATTTAAAATGTGTTATTGCAAAGACGTTTTCTTTTGTTATGCATAGCGGTATTCAGTGGAATATCCTGCACCTCATTCGACGGGGCAAGGGCCGATATCCCTTCACCGGGACTGACCCCTTGGGCAGAAGTTTGCGTCAGCGTAATAACTTCACTATAGTTGATTACAAGTTGCTTTGCATAGCGGTATTCAGTGGAATATCCTGCACCTCATTCCACGAGGAAAGAGCCGAGATCCCTTCACCGGGAATGACCTCTTTAGCAAAAGGTTTTCGCCACTATATTTTAAAAAGCTATCAGGTTCCTTCAGTGATATCAAGTTCACTACGTTAAAGGTTTTTCGCCAAAAACCAGCCGTAGCCCTCCGTCACTTCTTTTGGGTATTCAGTAGTATTCAAGCTATGTATTTTGACCAACGCCAAGGCATAGTGTTTGGTAGCTGCTGGGTATTCAATTGTTTCATAGATAGATGAGTTAGTTTGGGACAGTCGTTCTGCCATTTTGGCCAACGTCAAGGGCATATGCGGGTGGGTTCAAATTGACAAGATAGTGACAGGTAGAACTTGGCATGTGACTTATGACATTTTGACCAACGCCAAGGTTATAAGAGCAAGGGGCAAAAAAAAATCATATCGGGAGTTTCTAAAGAAACTGAAACTTGCCAAGTATGCGCATACCTTCTGGAGTATGAGTAACGTGGATGCATTCCATCACGTTATCATGCGATGAGAGTTGGATCCCGATTCCCACTGATGAGTTGGTTTACTCTTCGGGTGATCCCGATTGATTCTTCTTTAGGTTTGGAGGAGAATTTGACAGGACAGTAGGAGGTTTCAGAATTAGATAAAGTGATGACCATTCTGATCTAGGTTAGAGTGCACGCAGAGTGTTTCTTTTCTCTCCTCTTTGGCAGCGACCTTTGACCAACCCTAGACTATGACTCAGTGACCAGGTTGACCGAACCTTCTTAAAATACTGGCTTTTGGATTGTCTGAGTTGCATAAGTCATTGCCACTCCTTCTTTTACCCTTTGAATTTCTCAGAACACCCGTATTACTACGGATATCCACTTCCATTGGATAGATCCATCGTATGGTTATATACAAACTCGAAGGGACTTCTTCGAGGATGGATCCAGGTTCAGGAGAAATAGAATTGGTTTATTCAGTTGTCTTTTATTATCACCTTCTCTCAGGTTGCGAGAGCTCCTTGGTTTAGGAGAGCACACCTATTACGCTTATTGGATAGTCTTATTCCAAACCATAGGCTGGTGCCGAAAGGTAGGGAATGAAGAAAACCAATTAGCCTAAGTAGGGTGTG
The DNA here is from genome assembly GCA_030015575.1 of Agapanthus africanus. Lineage (NCBI taxonomy): Eukaryota > Viridiplantae > Streptophyta > Magnoliopsida > Asparagales > Amaryllidaceae > Agapanthus > Agapanthus africanus. The sequence goes on from JASDDO010000024.1 coordinate 156,600,452, forward strand.
CAGAAGGTAATATGTAAAGACAAAATAAAGGGATTAGAAAGAGGGCAAAGTAAATTGCGACTGATATCATTCACGACCAAAACCGCGTACTTCATCGCCACTCCTATTTCACATTTAAAAGAATAAGGTATTATTCAGTTGTCTTTTATCATCACCTTCTCTCAGTTGCGATTACTCCTTGGTTTAGGAGGGTACACCTATTATGCTTACTGGATAGTCTTCTTCCAAACCATAGGCTGGTGCCGAACGGTAGGGAAGGAAGAAAACCATTTAGCCTAACGATGGTGTACAGAAGGTAACGACTAAAGACAAATAAAGGGATTTGGAGAGATGGCAATAAAATATACGGTTGAAGTCATGAATTGGATTATGGAAGAGGCATTGCTATGAATACCAGGATACCCCTACGAAACATTTTCATGTTTCAGTGCATTGTTAAAGAAAAACTGTTTTCCCGATTAGACACTTACTCCAAGGGTATGGATTTACCAGGTTTCATTCTCATATCTGTATGGTTTTACAGATGATGAGTGGGAGTAAGATATTGGGAATTAGGTGATCATCCTCATTATATCGGAATTCGTTGTAATTGGTGATATTTGAGGAAATCGCCAGGGTACAGTTTTCCACCTACAACGCATAGGTTTTGAGTTGTTCAACTCAGCAGACTTATACAGAGTATTGTATGTTGTCCAGTGTCCATCAGGACAAAGGGGTAGGTCCTCGTACTATGTTCTGTTTACTTATAACTTCTCTAGTATTTAGACAAGTGTTTCGTAGAAATACAAGGTCTAAGTTTTGAGAAGTTGTGGGTATAAGAATAAAGTAGAGAACCAGGTATCACAAGTATCGGGATTCTTCAAAGAGATCGAAGATGTAGATTCTTGTGATTGGTATTCAGATGATAGTGATGGTTTTGAGAAACGAGTTTTCTCTTTCAGGTTACTCATAATTGGATGGATTCCTAAGTTGAGTAATGCTGATTAGCCTCTTTCCATTAAGTTGATATGCACTGGAGACAGCTGCATGATTTGAATATGGTTCCAATTAAATAAGTGCCAAAGTTTCTATATTGGATATAGAATAGTTCGTACCTTAAAAGATATTAAGGTACGGGGAGTTGTCCAGCTTATGCTTAAAACCAGACTCTGGATAACTCAGGGCACGTTTCTGTAATGGCTGTTTGTGGGTTGACCCTGGCTATAACGAGGGTTGATATTCTACCATTTGGAAGATCAATAGTGATATTGTTCTTGACTTGCCACAGTTTTAGTAAAAATGGATCTTTTTCAGAAAACAGTAGTGGGAGTATGGTAGAACTGGAAGTGATTCCAGAACCGCGAACGATTACGGAAAATTTAATAGGACCTATATATTCAATCAGGTTTGACATTCCATTAGCCACTCCGCAGATATGGTAGGTAACCTCAGACACCCGAGAGGTACTCCGGTAGCCTCAAGGACGGTGACAGGGAGGTTCTTATCTATCCAGACTTGACACTACTGTTGTTCCAGGCTATGAGACCCGGTAGGAGGGTTGTCGTAGTCAGTGGGAGCAGCGGAAGCATAGTGGGCAAGATGCTTATATCTATTTATAGACTTGAGCAGTTATAGCGGAGATAGATCATCTAATTTTGATGTGACAGTCATGGGTTTGACTTCAATCAGAATAGGGGATGGATCTGTTAAGAAGGTAGTAGGGTGTGATGTCAAGGTATCTGGATGACATACACAAAGTAGGAAGTAAAATTCCTATACTACGATCGGTTGAACTGTGGTCGTCACACAGTTGTTTCTCCAGACAGGATATGGATATAATATTTGACATTCTGGTTTCTAGATCTATAGTTTTAGATCTGGATTTGGGTAGTTTCCCAATGTGGGTACTTTGACAGTATTCTAATGGTTTTTAGAATAGATGACTCCTAGCATGGTGGTGTACCTGCAGGTGATGGAGTCACCCTCTCTAAAGGTGTCTTACAGACTAAAGGGGAGAGGGATGTGCATGATTGGCAGATCACTTGCTTAGGCAATTGAGTCAATCATGAGATGTCAAGTACCACACCAAATGTTGGTTTTGCACTAGATGCAATAAGTTTGTATTAATCCAATCCTGGAGAAACATAAGGAAGCAATTTTAGAACATAAGTACATGTTCTACGGATTTGATGACGACAGCCTCCTTCGGGAGACGGTTATCATTCCTAGCTTCAAAGGTGACATGGTTGACAGAGTGATTGTCAGAGTTATAGTTTTCTCTCTGACGAAGAGGGACAGTATTATGGACAGGTGGTTCAAGAGGATACTGTGGGTGGCATGGTGCCAGATACTGATTAGGTTCAGTGATCGATACAGTCTAAGAAGTTTGGATTTGGAGTTCATTTATGAACTAGGTCCCATCAGATATCCAGACATATTCTAAGACAGGTATTACTCGTTTCGGGAGATGGCTTTCTCCGCGAATTTGAGATTAAAAGAGATATAGAAAGAAACTTCTAGGCGGATCCACTCACTAAGGCTATTTCTCGAACACAATAGTTTTACAAACGGGCTTTGTGAAACTGATTAGTAGAGGAGTTGGATGTTCGGTTTCACACGGGCTGTGAGTAGTCGACATTGCAATAATTAGCCTTGAGTGCAAGTGGGAGATTGTTGGAGATAGTGCCCTCATAGTCAATTATCGGATCACAGGTACATGATTGCAATGATTGCGGAGGACCTATACCGGTAGGACAGTCTTACTCAAGATGATAGTATGCTATCTGGTTTGCCTTTATTATTCGTGTACATGTTCAGGTGACTGATTACATGTTACACTTTGATAGAGCCCTTAGGATCTTGCTTTACCACCAACAGTATGATGGCGATCATATACGTGAGAGTTGGGTGGTTTATACGCATATCCTTAATTGTGGTCCCTAGTCGTGGGAGTTTCGAGACAGGGCATCGATACTCCGGAGTAGACTAGTGTGTACAGTCGAGACCCCGACGAGGGGCGGTGGCCGGTCTCACAAGACACTGGTGTCAGTTGGATCACCTAAGATGTATACAGGTGCTCATTGGGTTATGAGTACACCGGACAGGACTCGCCGGGAATCTGCTAGTTAGTATTATATCTACCGTCAGATAGCAGTTCCCAGGTGACATGTGTACAGGTTAGTTCATCGACCTGAGGTCGTCATTTGTCTCGTGTGAGTTCCCACTGTGCTTTGATTTCTACCCTACCACGGCTCAAAGGAGTCGTGCAAACAGGTAGTTTTTGGGTACAGTCCCGAGCCATATGGAGGCACGTGAGCGGATCGGCAGGGGATTCGTCTCTCCCGGTATTGGGGGCGAGGTCGTGCTGTGTCTAGGAGAGCCATTACACAAAGTCCATGGCCATGGCAGGAGATTTACTGGTAGGTACTCCAGTAGTATCTCAGGGTGTTATTGGGCTTCACTCCGACACGACTTATACTGCTATTGGGGGTCTGACGTTACTAGCCCCCTAGGCAGATATGCGATACTCATAGACGAACGGACCGGACTGTATATACATTGTCACTGTTAGGCTCAGTAGGGTTTTCCGGATGAGTGTGCTCATCGGCATCCCTTGAGGTCAGTCCATGGGCAGCCGTTACGCATTGCTAGTGCCGCTGACGGTTTGTGGTTAAACCCACTGCCAGGGTACTGACGAGTCATTAGAGTCCCTCACAGACAGTTTCCCAAGTTTGGGCGAAACGTTGTAGAGGCCGTATGGTTTTATGGCAGGGTTCGGAAAATGCACGTGCGTTTACGCACGTGTTATTTTTCGGGCAGATGATACTGGTCGGCTTTGGTTTAAGCCGGATCCGAGTATTATATTGAGTAGGTATAATATCTTTGTCTCAGTTGCATTTGTATTCGGTCGTAATACAAATGCGGGTATATTTATACAGTTTCGGGGTTATCCTGAAAGTCGTTTCAGGATCACTTTTGGAAGTTGCCAGTTTCCAGTTTTCTATCAGCCGTCTTTTAACATTCGGTTAAAGACGGATTTATCTTTTCTTCAGATATGAGTGAGTCATCATTCTAGAAGGTTCTAGAAGTGATGAAGTGGCTAATGAGTCATCTTGACATTAATGGTTGCATTAATGACTTGATGAGGTGTTTATGTGAGTCATTGTTTTCATTAAAGAGTTTTGTTAAGCTTAAGATATTTTGTGAGAAGCTTCATGTCTTATGGTCACCCTCTTTCTCCTACGGTCACCTCCCTCCTTCTATAAAGTGGCCGGCCCTCTCTCTCCTCCTCACTTCACTTGGTTGATTTCATTTTAGAGAGAAAAGATTATGATAGTATTTGGGGTGTATGGAATTTCACAGTTCATTTCATTCCATCACCCAATTCCCACGGCAACTTCATTAACCGATTGTCCACGGACTTGGACGAAGTGAGACAAAGTCATCTACTCATTCTCTACATCATTCTTGGTCGTCTCTTTTAGCAAACTTGACGATCGAGTTGCCTCAAGTCAGAGGCGGGAGCCCGTTTAAAGAATCAGTGATGTTGTGCCACCTCGACGAGGAGATCGGAGATCGACGAGATCGGAGCAGCCGCAACGGAGCGTGGGATGATGGTTGAAGAACGAAGGACTCGGATCGTTCGGTATAACCTTTCTACACTCTTTACAGTTTGTTAGTTTAGCAATAATGGAAGATCCGGGTTAAAGTATACGATAGCGCCAGTTAAAAGTTTTTGTTCCGCATTTGGCGTCTGTAGACTGCCGGGGCGCTAGCGTAGACTTACAGTTGTCATGCGAGAAGAGGCTCAGCCAAAAATTTTCAGAGAGGAAGCTGGCTTCAACCGCGCTGGGGGAATTTCAAGCCAACCTCACGGCCAAGACCACTCGAGCGTATGAACTCTGGTGAGGGCTTCAAGAAGCTATCAAGGAGGTGGTAGCCATTGATAAAGCCGTCATTTTCACTCGCGAAATGGTCGAAGCTCATAAAGTTTCTGAAAAAGAGCTTGAAAGTCGGCTTGCTTCCTATCAGGCTCAGCAATCTCAAGCGGAGGCCCGTCTCTTAGCGATAATGAATCATGAGGCTGAGGCCCAGCGGAAAAAGGATGAATTGGCAAATCTATTGAATCGTCTACCGGCTTGAAGAATTGTACCTTTTTTGTTTATTCTTCTTTTGTACATACTCCTAAATGAGAGTATTTTTTGATTCTTTCATAAACTGTACTTTGTATTCATTTTGATTCATGAATAAAAGACATATTTTGCTTCATGATGGTGTGTCCCTTTTAGTAAATGCATTTTGTGGATAATCTATTTTGATCTCCTTACAGGACAGCGATGGCTTAGGAGTCAGGTTCAGATCTGCCTCCTAAGACTTTTCAGCTTTATGAGCCGTGAGGGCCTCATAAAGAATTTTCTCCCTACAGGTCGAGAGGATCCCGCATGCTTAATTTCTCTTTAGGAATCATGAGGATTCCTAAGTGCGTTTTCTCTTGTGAGTCGTAAGGATCTCACAAAAGAGTTTTCTCCCTTACGAGTCGTGAGGACCCGTAAGTGATGGATGAGGTTGACATTATCCGCATTTCACGGAGTCAGGGGTTGCTCTGGCCATTTCCCACGGGGTCAAGATTGACTTTAACCATGTTCTATGGGATCAGGATTTGCTCAGGATGCTTCCCACGGGGTCAGGATTGACATTAGCGATGTTTCGCAAGGACCAGGATCCGCTCTGGACGCTTCCCATGGGGTCAGGATTGACATAGCCGTGTTCTACAAGGACCAGGATCCGCTCTGGACGCTTCCCACTGGGTTAGGATTGACATAGGCCGTGTTCTACGAAACCAGGATTTGTTCTGGATGCTTCCTACGGGGTCAGGATTGACATAGCCGTGTTCCGCAAGGACTAGGATCCGCTCTAGAAGCTTCGCACGGGGTCAGGATTGACATAAGACGTGTTCTACGAAACCAGGATTTACTCTTGATGCTTCCCACGGGGTCAGGATTGACATAGCCGTGTTCCACAAGGACCAGGATCCGCTCTGGACGCTTCCCACGGGGTCAGGATTGACATAGGCCGTGTTCCACGAAACCAGGAGGGGTTGACTCTCGGTTGTCTGCGAATCGTCGAGTCATGGAACTGGGAATTTCGCCGCAGCTCCAATTTGTTGACATTGCTTTTGTTGTAATGAGACGGATGTTGAGATGATCTCCTGGCTATCTGTGAACCGTCGAGATTTGGAACAGGGACATTGCCATAGCTCCAAGGTTGATTGTCGCGTCTGAACCCTGCTGGAATGAGGACGAACGCTATTGGTGATCTCTAGGCTGTAGATGCGGCCGTCGAGACTTGGAACAAGGGACTCTGTCGTGGCTCCTTTTTGCAGACGTCATATATTCCTGCAGAGTCACTGATTTCTCTGCTAGTCGACGCGAATTGAGATGCTCTCGTCAAGGACGCTGATTTCCCTGAGGTTGAGATGAACCAGAGGAGAGGATCGACCAAGCCATTCAACGGCATGGCTTATTCCTAGACCTCAAAGATCGATGAGTTCTCGCAAGAATGTCCTAACGTTACAGTTAACCTTTGCTCTTTACGACAGAGGTCCGTTAGGGTCTGTGGTACTAGGGTTTTGCCTGTCGTACCGTCGCGTTGGCTGATGTATCCCTCGATAGGCAATCTTGTTGTTCGAGTAGCCTTGCGACTGTCGTGTCTCTGATCCCTTCGAGGGCTGGAAATGACGTCTTCAAGAAATCTTCCTAGGCAGTTTGACCGTCGGAAGAGCAAGCATTAAGAATTTTGCTATGCCGCTTTTTACTTAAGGTTAGGCTCAGTTTGGGGAGCCCCGATGAGTCATAACCACTCCGCGCTGGTGTGGGATGATCTCCGATAGTCCTTTAGGTTTTATATGAGTTGTCGTCAAGACCCTGAAGCTAGGAATTTGGCCTTTGCTTCGTTTGCTGGTATTGCGTCTGCTGTATCGAGATGAATGTCGTGGTTGTCTCTAAGTTGTTGGTGAACCGTCGAGGTTTGACACTAGGGATTTTACCGTGGCTCCGTTGTTTGATTGTCGCGTCTGAATCCTGCTGGAGGAAGAACGCTGTGGTGACATCTCGTCTGCTGTATCGAGACGAACGTCGAGGTGGTGACCACTCCATATGGGATGATCTCTAGTATTCTTTCAGGTTTTATATGAGTTACCGTCAAGACCCTGAAGCTAGGAATTTCGCTTTCGCTTCGTTTGCTTTGACGTGTCCGAATCCTGTTGGAGGAAGGACGCTGTAGTGACATCTCGTCTGCTGTATCGAGACGAATGTCAAAGTGGTGACTACTCCATGTGGGATGATCTCCGGTAGTTTTTCAGGTTTTATATGAGTTACCGTCAAGACCCTGAAGCTAGGAATTTGGCCTTCGCTTCGTTTGCTTGGGTGTTGCGTCTGCTGTAACGAGACGAATGCTGAGGTGGAGCTGGGATTTTGCCGTCACTCCGCTTTGTTTTGACCATGGGGTCTTTTGTTGACGTTGCATCTGTATCTAGCCGGACTTCGAAGGAACATCGTTCTTGACATTGCGTCTGCTGTAACGAGACGAATGCTGAGGTGGAGCTGGGATTTTGCCGTCACTCCGCTTTGTTTTGACCATGGGGTCTTTTGTTGACGTTGCATCTGCATACTGCTAGACTACGAAGGAACGCCGTTGTTGATATTGCGTCTGCTGTAACGAGACGAATGCTGAGGTGGAGCTGGGATTTTGCCGTCACTCCGCTTTGCTTTGACCATGGGGTTATTTATTGACGTTGCATCTGCATACTGCTGGATTGTGAACGAACGCCGTTGTTGACATTGCGTCTGCTGTAATGAGACGAATGCTGAGGTGGTCTTTAGGTCGTTAGTAAACCATCGAGATTTGGAACTAGGGACTATGTTGTGGTTCCGTTTGGTGATGTAACATCTGTGTCCTTCTGGAATGAGGAAGAACGCTGTTGTTGGTCTTCTGGGATGCAGATGTGACTGTCGAGACTCGGCTCTCTTTCTGATGGAGCCTGGTGGGATGATATGGTTCCCTCTTTGTTTGTGCCCCTGGATTGTATACAGGGATCGATGTGATCTCACCTGTAGGGCAAGAGTTTCATTTCATTTTATTTTTTTTATTTCTTTCCGCGATGCTCTATCATTTCAGCTTTTTTTATATAGCGAATGTCGCGATTGCCCTATCATTTTGGCTTTTTATTCACGGTGCCCAATCATTTCAGCTATTTATTTTATTTACTCGCTGCTTTTATTGCGAGTTGCCCAACCATTTCTTCTATTCTGTATGCATACATTTTTACTTGCTGATTTTGTTGCAAGTTGCCCCATCATTTCGGCTATTTCATATGCATTTGGGGCTCGCTGTTCGCTGCGAGTTTGGGATTGGACACCGATTTCGGCATCAGTATCGCTACAACTGGGATATTGCGAGGAGCGAATCATCATTTGTCTTTTTCGATGCCGAACAATGGTGGCTTAGCAAACAGGGTTAAGATCCTGTCGAATAAGGTTTTTGACTTCATGAGCCGTAAGGGTCTCATAAAGAATTTCTCCCTACGAGTCGTGAGGATCTTGTAGGTGAATTTTCTTCTTAGGAATCGTGAGGATTCCCAAGTGTAGGGTTTCTTATAAGTCGTAAGTATCTTACAAGAGTGTTTTCACCTTATAAGTCTAGAGGACTTACAAGGGTTTTCCACTGTGTGAACATATCCCCAGTCTCTGGTGGGACTCTCGTTAGGGAAATGTTTATTCGTGCTCGCGGATTGTATACAAGGGTCGAGACGCTTGTAGGGCAGTGTTGGAGGTTGGATTGCTTAAGAACAGGTTCAGATCCCTGTAGCTTAAGGCATTTGAATCCTATGAGCCGTGAGGGTCTCAAAGGGGAATTCTCCTTACGAGTCGTGAGGATCTCGTAAGTGTAAGTTCTCCTTAAGAATCGTGGGCATCCCTAAGTGTGTTTCTCCCTTGTGAGTCGTAAGGATCTCACGCAGGTGGTTTCTCCTTACAGGGTTGAGAGGACCTTGCAAGTGTTTTTTTTAACGAGATTGCGCCCTTTCGGGTTTTCACAAAGCTCGCCGGTAGTCCTGCTATTTTTACTCACGGAGCCCTTTCGGGTTTTCATCCGTGCCCATCTTGCTTGTGGACGTACCTTTTTTTTTACCACGTCAGCCTGGGGATGCGCGGGTTTGTAGTAGTTTAAAGACGTTTCGGTCATTAGCCAGTTTTAGGACATAGTGGTCCATTGTTAGTTTAAGGACATTTTGGTCCGCCGTTGCCATATTTGAGGCGAGTTTCTAGTTTACGGACTTTTCGGTTCATCGGGCTTTCTCTATGAATGAGCACGATGCCCCCGGCATGTCCATCTTTTTCAGATCATGTGGTTGTGGCGGGTTCATCTTCCAGTTTTCGGACAATGCGAACTTGCCTTGTTGGTATTGATCTTCAATCTAGCCTTTGAAGACGAAGCAATCTTCGATTGGATGGCTTACTGCTCGGTGGTAAGGGCAGTAATTAGGATTGTTGACATCGCCTGGCTGCAACGGACGTTTAGGGTCCGGCAGATTGATGAGCCTGTTGTGCACTGCCAGCTCGAACAGTCTCTTCATTTTATCCCGGGGAAACGAGTAAGGACGTCCCAGTCTTTCCTCCAGGGATGGGTGTGGATGCACGTTGTTTTGGCGAACAACCAGCTTTAAGTTGCTCGACTGTTGTTGAGTATTGGCGACAAAGGTCGCTTTTCCTTTCCCTTTTTCATTCCGAGGATCTGTCTTTAAGGAGGACGGTCTATGGCCCATCTGGTCCATTTGGGCCAGCTTGTCGATCAAGGCCTGGAAATTGGTCGGCTTGAAAAACATCATAAATTGGAAGATGGTCGCTTGAGGGTCGAGAGTACCCACAAATATGCCTACCGCAGGCACTTCTTCAATGCGCTGCTCGCACTTTGACCATAGATTCCTCCATCGTATCGCGTACTGGACCCAAGTTTCTCCAGGCTTCACCCTGGCATTGATCAATGCCATGATTGGGGTGTGTTCGCTAGCGCTCGCGAACCTCTGTGTAAAGAGTAACTCCATTTCTGCAAACGTCTTAACGGAGTCATTCGGGAGCACAGAATACCACTCAAATGCGGTTTCCGCCAACTTGCTGCACAAGGCTCTGAACCGAGCGACGTACTGATGCGGATTTCCCGTCCCCTTATATACGTGGAATTTGGGGATCGTGTATCCCGGCGGGTACCTTATTTGGTCATACGAGCCCGGATAGGGTCGTCCAGTCTTAACGATCTGCCCGGCCGTTTCACTCGCCTGATGAGCTCATATTTTCTGAGCGATGTAATCATCTAGAGCGGCCTTGGAGATGGTCTCCTCCTTGGCTGCTGAAAGAGCCGGAGGAGGGTTCGATGTCTCCCCTCTGTCATCTTCAATGATAATCGGGGGGTCTTTAGCTGGAGGTTCCGGCTGTAACATCATCCCAGCCATGTCTTGGAACAAAAGAGCCATTCGTTTTATGTTGGCCGCCTGTTCCACGGCCTCTTTTTCTTTCCTCTCGAGCATTCTTCGGAGGAATTCAGCATCAGTTTCTTGTTCCTGACGCTGCTCTGAGGTCTCTAGGTTTTCTTTCGGCCCAGTGAGTCCGGCCATTGTAGTCAGCATCTCCTGGAGCTTTTGTTGTTGTTGCTCCTGAGCCCTAGTCACTGATCGCGTAAGCGGTCAATGACCTATAGAGATACAGCTATCCTCTTTTCCAGATGCCATATATATGGTGTGCACCACCATGCCCCCAGACTTAGGGCGTTTAGATTCAATGTTCTTGCGATTCGCCATAGACAACGGAATTTTCTCCAGCTTTCTCCTCTTATGAGCGGTCGAAGTTGAGGGGGCCGTTGCAGTGGGCACCCAAACAGCTGTCGCCTTTTATGGCTTGACAGGATGGTCCTCTTCTCACTGAACTTTCACCTTTTTCTGTCGGCAAGAGTAATCTTGATCAATCACCGATTCCTGAACCTGTCGCCAAACTTTATAAATTTTAGAGGACAACCGCTGAGGGGGCTGCTCTAGCTTCGCCTTTGGGGCAGTCTCCACAGGTGGAGGAGATCTCTTCAGCACGGCAGTCGGAGAGTTTTTGCGCACTCTCCTTAGCGGTCCAAAGCTGTTCCCAGTTGGAACAGCGGCATCGATTTCCACCGTTGGAGCCGGCGGAGTCAGTCCAGAAGGAGAGTTGCCCCCAGCCTTCCTTACTTGGCGCCAGTGGCGACGTCGAGCGTGTCGAGCCGTTGGGATTGTCTCAGCTGTAAGGGTGACTTTCTCATGCCCCCTGAGTTGGTCAAAAGTTGTCGTTGTCAGCCTGTTGAAGACTAATGTCCGCTGAGTGGGGATAACCAGTCTATCGAAGGCAGACTTCCGAGCAGGGGAAGCAGCCTTGACGATTTCTCCTGGAATAGGAGCTGAAACCGTCAGTCTTGTGAAGACCGACCCTTTGGCAGGAGAAGCAGCTTTGATGACTTCGAGAGCAGGAATGGCTATCCTTTTTGGGGTAACCTTTTCTGGTATTGCAGGCTTGTTGGCGTTCTGGCCCAGTATGTTGAAAACTGAGGCATCGAAGTTGGGCGACCCGTTTAGAGGGGCCGCGGCAGTGGTAAGTCGATCAAAGACCGACTTCTTTGGGGCTTCTTGCGACAACAGCGGGGCATTGAAGATCATCGGTGGGAGCATGGTCCCGAAGAATAGCCCAGTGGTGGCCTGAGTCACCTGGTCCACCGGCATTGTAAGAACAGAGGCCGCCTGAGGCCCGTAGGTCACTCCTCCTGTGGGGACGGAGTGGGAGTTATTGCCATTATTGCATCTTATGCGGTTGAAAGCCATTTGATCTTCTGTTTTCTGCATGAGAGCAAAACCAAATCTTAGTACCTCGATCCCAAGGGAAACTATATCAAACCACGATTCGTTCGCGAAAACGACACACGAAGTGTGGAGTGGAAAGAGGAAAAGGTCCCACCGGGCGTGCCAGAATATGTTCTCCTCCGAAACACAGAGACGCGACCGCGTAGGTTCGTCTTGCCTGAATTTGGGGGCAGATGCTAATTGGTGCTATCCGTCCACCTCTCCGAAGATGCCAAGTTGATTTATGATACCATGTATCGAAGGTTTAAACGGATGCGGCCGATATAGCAGACTTCGTCAGATTCCCCCTCGTTGAGGGGTTTTTGATTGTAGGGACACTCTTCCCTGCAGGCGCAAGCCTCTGCAGTTAATTACGCTACCGCATCGCAGTAACCACTTTCTCCTTCTCTAGATGGTCACTTCGTGTCGTGGGTGTTTGTTTTTGTTTTTGGTTGCCCGTGGATTGTATACGGAGACTAATTTATGTTGTCGCCCGTAGGACATGGATTAGTCCAAATCCGTATTCTTCTTAGATTTGGGTTTATGGTTGGGTTTAAGGATACGTTAGTCCCATTTGAGAATAAGATCAACTTAAACGTTTATTAAGGATAAGTTAGTCTAATTTTAGACTAAGATCAACTTAACGGGATCGTTTAGATCCAACAAAAGAGCATTTGGACTCTATTGTTTAGTTTAAGGACATTGCGGTCGATTACCAGTTTAAGGACATGGTGGTCCAGCATTAGTTTAAGGACATTACAGTCCGTCGTTGGTTTAAGGACGTTTCGGTCCAAGGTTAAGGACTTCATAGTCCATGGGCTTAAGGACCCCACAGTCCGAGGTTAAGGACATCATAGTCCATGGGCTTAAGGACCCCACAGTCCGAGGTTAAGGACATCATAGTCCATGGGCTTAAGGACCCCACTTTCCGTAGTTTAAAGATGCCATAGTCTATAAAGTTTAAGGACATCATAGTCCATGAGTTTAAGGACCCCACAGTCCATGTAATGATTGGTTATCGGGACCCGTCACCTCTCTGAAGACGTTGAAGGATTACAACGAAGAATATCAACGGAGTGAAGAGATGTACCCTTGAACCAAAGTTAATTGGGAAATCTGTAGTCTAATTTGGGACTAAGATCAATTAATTAGATTATGAGCACATTGACTCAGTTAAATCTGAATTGAGAACTTATGGCCAATTTAGGCTAAGTCCAATTAGGTTCGAAATGTTGGACCTTTGTTGGACTGTTGAACATTTGTCTGGGTTCAGCCCCCCATTATTTAGCAATGCTAAACAGGGATTTGGGGCTCTGACAACATTTTGTCTTTTACTGGGCACTGACCATTCATCATAGCTCTGGATTTTAAGGTTCATTTGAAGGGGAAATTTGCCTCTGGAAAACTTAACCAATTTGGGGTAGGCTTGGCTTTAAAAATAGTGTTAAATACTAGAGGATACTTGGCGATCACGTGCCCCCACGTGATGTGCTGAAAATAGTGTTAAACACTAAGGACGAAGCGCTTAGAGTAGTGTTAAACACTGAAATTGAATTGGTCACTTGGGGTCACGTGGGGTCACGTGAGGCATCTGAGAATGGGCTAACCCTCCTTTATTTTACTCTCAAAATCTGCAAATAAGCGTTAAACACTTAGCCTCTGTAATCATCACGTGTGGACATGTGATAGTGCCAATGTGTTGGGTATTAATTCTTCTGTTTTCACTCTTTTATTCTTTTGAAAAGGGTGTTTGTCAGTAGTCACGTGGGGGCACGTGTGGCGCCCTAGATCAGCACTGCCTTTGGCTTTATTCTTTTTAGTTTTAAGGATCACGTGGGAGCACGTGAGGCATTGCCTCTGTGCTAATTCCTTCATATTTTGAGGAGTCCATTAAAGGGTCACGTGGGGCACGTGACCTTATCTTGTTCTTTCTTTTCTACTCATTGAGGTTTCCACGTGACCAAGTTCTTTACGTGAATGAAGAGCTTTAAATCTCTTGTTTTAAGAATTAGATTCTTTTGTAGGGTTAAACCCTAATTCTGTTTAGAGAAATTAAATTCCTATGTGTTTGGAAGAATTAAATTCTTATGTAGGGTTAAACCCTAGTTACATTTGGAGGAATTAAATTCCTATGAATTTGGGAGAATTAAATTTTTATGTAGGGTTAAACCCTAGTTTCATTTGGAGGAATTAAATTCCTATGAATTTGGAAGAATTAAATTCTTATGTAGGGTTAGACCCTAGTTTCATTTGGAGGAATTAAATTCCTATGAATTTAGGGGAATTAAATTCCTTAAACTCAATTCTCCCTCTAAGTTTTGGATCTGAATGGCAGAATCTCCCCGATGAGAATTAAATTCTCAACTTGTGGGGAGATATGCTTCTGCAGATCTTCAACCAAAGGAAGAACTAAGTTCTTATTCAGAAGAGTTAAACTCTTAATTTGAGAATTAAATTCTCTTTTATTTTATGGAGCTTAGATCTCTTTCCCCTTTCTCACCTAGGGTTTCTTTTCTCTGAAAAGATCTTCTTTTCTCTCTTGAGAATTAAATTCTCCTCTCTTTTTTCTCTCTGTTGTTGTTTTTCTCTAAAAATCAAAAGATCCTTCTCTCCTCTACTTGGCTCCTATTTCTAGGAGAAAGAAAAAAATGAGTTTGTTTAGTCAATCTTTCATTAAAAGGTTTTAATTGATTTTATAACCAACATGATCTTTTAGATTACTCAGTGAATTTTATTCACCATTGGATTTTTTAATCCAAAAGATATTTTGTTTGTTATTCTTGGTGAATTTCAGGAAAATCTTTCCTTGTATAGAATCTTTCTATAAATTGGTGATTTCTAATCACCGTTGGATTTTTAATCCAACAGTGCTCCACTTTACAGAGCACAATCTTTTTTTGTTTAGAAAAATTTAGAGAGATCTTTTTTCAGTTAAGGTTCTTGATTCCCTCTTAATTAGAATTTAATTCTATTAGTTCAGAAGGCTTAAGAGTCTATCACGTGATCCCACTATTTGATCATTTAAATAGAATTTAATTCTATTAATTCAGAGAGCTTAGGAACCCATCACGTGTTGACACGTGACCCCCCCTGATTAAGCATTTAACCAGAATTTTATTCTGTTTTTAAAGAACTAAGGAACATCACGTGTCAGCACGTGACCCTTGGTCACGTGTGAGCACGTGATGCCCCATTGGGGTTTTCCATTGCTGTTTTATTATGTCTTTTAATCCCTTTCAGTGGGTTTAAGGGCCCATCTTGTGTGGGCACGTGACTCCTATTGATTAGAATTCAATTCTATTATAACAGAGTCCCCATGAAACCATCACGTGCCAGCACGTGACCCTTGGTCACGTGTGAGCATGTGATGCCCTATTTAGGGTTTTTCCTGATATTTTATCAGGGAACAAATGCCCCTACAGCGTTGTTCTCACGTGTTTGCACGTGAGTGCAACGCTGTCATCTTTTGTAGTCGTTGGATCTGCCTAGAGAAGGGGGAAGATGAACTGTTTCCCATCCCATCCTATAAATGCAGGGATCCCTTCAGAAGCACCTCCACTTTTTCCATCTTCTTCCTTTCTCATTTTCCTTTGAGAATTTAATTCTCTCTTTCAGAGCTTAGTTCTCTGTTTCAAAATTTTCCAGAGTTTAACTCTGTCCAAGAAAGAATCCTTTCTTCAGGTAATGATCTTGGACAGCTGAAGAAATTCTTGTAGAAATTTTGTTTGGATTTTAAATCCACACCAAGGGTTTTTCCCTTTAACAAGAACCCATCTTTCCAAGTTAAAATAATGTCCAATCTTTGAATAATAAACTCCTTTTGTTAGGGCTTCTCTGATCTCAGGGATTGATGGTGATACTTGTCTTCTCTCTGGAATTAAATTCCATTTCCAAGAGCTTAGCTCTGCCAATTTTCTGAGAATTTAATTCCTTAAAAGAACTTAGTACTTCACAGAGGACTTCTTGAGATGTTCTTGCCCTGAGTTGTTCTTTGCAAAACAAATTTTTTTCAGATAGATCCTTCTCGATTTTGCATAGAGTTCTGCAGCGGGTTTTCCTTTTTGGGGAATGAGTAGAGTTGTTTGAATCCATTGTTCATTTATTGAGAATCTTCTTTTTATTCCCATAATGATTACCCTGCCTCATCATTAGTGAGCCGCCCTTTCGATTTTGTGGGGCCCTTGTGTTTTGTAACCAATGGTCCCATAAAATAAGCTGTTTACCGTTTTCTTTCACTGTCCCTTTTTTATATATATATGTTTACAAATATATATACACGTGTGGGCTTCATTAACAGTTTCCTTTCATCTATTTCAGGAACAATGGCTTCTCTTCCGTACTTCCCTTTCACCCTCTCGGAGGCTGACTTTCCTCAGTCACCGTCTGATGAGGAGGTGATGGCGATGATTAAAGCTCACGACCCTAATCGCACCAACTTGCTTTTATGGGGGATCTGGTATGGGCACATCATTCGGGGCCGCCGCAGCTTTCTTTGCGAGATACCAACAGAGCCTACTTTCCCGTTTTTGCCAATGGAGCGTCCACGGACCGCCTTTGCTGTGGAGATGTTGAATTGGACGCCTGCGGGACGGCTCGAGCCGTCGACAACTGGGATTCCAAACCAACCTGTGCCGGATATAGACATCTTAAGGCGTCGTATCTGCCAAGGTGAAGCTCAGCCCTGGGACATGTTTACAAGATAGGGCTTACTCTTCGACAACCCACGGGTTACCTTCTCTGGGCTCGTTATATCCTGTCTGCTCATCGTGCGCGATTGCAGAGGGTCGGGCTCTATCAGGCGGTGTACGCGTCTCTCTTCCACTATCAGTCCCCCCATGTCTGGTGGGTTAAGGCTTTCTTAAATCAATGGAATCTTTCCACCAACACCTTCTTTCTAGGGGACCGTGAAGTTTCAATTTCTCTGGAAGAGTTTCACGAGATCTCGGGGTTGCTGGTCAGGGGGACGCTCTATGAAGAACTGCTGCCTCCTGATGAGTATGTTTTCAAAACTGAGCCTGCTATGCTTGACGGCCTGTCGACTGAAAATGCCGTCCGCCATAAGCACCCAAGTTTAATCAAGACTCTGAGCATTTTTGAGAAGCTATTCACAGAGTCAAAGGAGCGGGGCGTCACTTTCAAAAGCTTTATCGCCTGCTTCCTTCGCGAAGACGTTCTATCAAAGACGGCTCCAAAGTTCGTGAATATCAACGACCCTTTTGGATTCGGTTTAAATAAGCTACCGTCTAAAGAAGAGGATTTGCCGCAATTCTACATTCCAATCCTGTCGGTTGTACTTTTTGAGTCAATCGCAGCTCCTGGCATAGATGAAGAGACTTTCTTCGTGGGTTTTATCAGCGTCTGGCTCAGCTGGTTCGTCATTCCAATGCACCGTCGATTCATGAGAGCTTCGGTCATTTACCCTGCTCATCGCATCGCTGGAGGGACGCGACTAGCCGTGGGCATTGTGGGGCTAGCGCATCTGTATCATGGGTTAAGCGCTGCAGCCAATACCTTAACACCAGGCGTGAACATAGTGAGTTTCTCTTTTCATTATTTTACGTCATGGATTGAGATGCATGTGCTAGGGGCATTTGTCGCGCACCAGAGACCCAGCTTTTATGATGCATACACTTTTCCGCGGCTTATGAGGTCAGTAGACACCTCTGCGCCTGACCCGACCAGTCCGGAGCTATTCGTGTGCTGCTCAGTCCCTATGCCAATGCGGGCGGGATGGTATTCAACGATCGAGTCCTCTCCATTCCTTCAGGTCCGATTCAACAGCTTTGTGACTCGTCGAAAGAGGGAGCACCTTCCCTGAAGCCCAAGGAAGCCATGCACTTATATTTAATCAGACCGGGTTATCTGGTATTTCGTTAAAATGGTGCGGCCTTTTTTATGCGGTACAACCCACACCGCTTTGCTCGGCAATTGGGATACGACCAGGGTGTCCCCTTTGAGGCGTTTACAATAGAGCCCAGCCCGTCGTCGGAAGTTGTTCGTGATGCCGCTCATCACTTCATGCGGCTGAACACCGGCTCACGGTTCGTAATTCCTGAGGCAGACTACATTCCTCGATATGTGGGGGCTTTTACAGGCTGGTACCTCCACCGGGTCAGTCCTATTATTATTGAGGAGAGGAGAATGCTCCTTGGATATAAGGTTCCCACTCCGATCCAGGCTACGGGAGTCCCGCCGCGACCGCGGGCAGTGGTTCTCCCTCCCCTGAGAGATGCTGGTGTTGTGCTTGTTCATGAGACGGCGGAAGTGGATCTAACTCCCACAGCTGGTATGCCGCCGCGCACTAGAGCTCAAGCAAGGGCCAATAAGGCTCCAGTAGCAATATCATCAGCTGCGGCGTCAGCAATGGCCGTGTCGTCATTGGTAGCACCGCCGAGTGAGGATTTTGAAGGCGAGGTGGGCCAACGTCACACTAAAGAGCCGAGGGGAAAGAGGCGATCGTCTTCTGCCGTTAGTTCTGGGTCCAAGAGGCGAAAGAAGACGGTGACCAATCTGCTCAACTTTTTAGTGGAATCAGAGCCTATCCTTCAAGATGAACCACCAGCCGTGCAAGAATCGGATGGTGGTATACTTTTCCTGGGTTCATCTGCCGAGGAAGTCGCGCAGTTGGCTGAGACTATAAGACGCTCACAGGATGAATCTGAGAATGTAAGGATTCCGAAGAGGCCTTATCCTGCCGTCTTCTTTTACGAAGATCCTCCATCGATACAGCGGATATTTATAGGTCCTTTGGAAGAGGGAGGCGAGATAGCTCTTAAACAGCCTATCTCGGCCGATACCGATGATGCGCTTTCTTTGTGGACCGGTGGCCACAAGTCTTCCCTCGAACTCTGGTGAGCATACCTTCTCAGGAAGGAACGCCGGCTTGAACAAGCTATACTAGAAGCTCCTTTGCGCATTGGTATACTTATATATCCTTTTGTAGTGTTTTGCACTGCTTATATATATATATATATATATATATATATATATATATATATATATATATCCTTATCCTCGTGAAAACTTTGCAGGGACTTCGGCAATGATGGAGGATCTGAGTTCGAGTCGCGCCTTGACTATAGACTCTTCAAACATCCCCGATGAGACACTAGTAAGTGTAGAGGGGGTTGATACAACAATTATTCCTGCCACGGAGCTCCCATCGGTGATTTCCGTTCCCCCGGTGCTTGCTCCTCCGGAAGAGGCATCTTCATTGGCCGTGGATTCCATGGATCTTTCTGGGGGCGGCCCGGAGACTACGGGACAGGTGGCCGAGGTCACCGTCCTTTCATTGGAGCCTGCAGTGATGGCCACTGCTCCCCAATCGGAAGTTATTATATCGGCCCATGTCCCCGATGAGGTTCCTGGGGGCGTGGAGGAGGCCGCCGAAGCTGCTATCCCTCTAGTCCATAGTGGGAGAAGTATCGAAGGTAGCCTTCTACATTTTATATTAATAATCTCTTCATTATCTGAACTTTTTTGTCTTTTTAGAATTGCGAGGGTTGGCGGCGTCTATCGCTGATCTGTCCCCCAGGAAGTCTTTCCAGCGTCTGCTAGAGATGGCCGCTCTGCAGGCG
Organism: Agapanthus africanus; assembly: GCA_030015575.1. NCBI lineage: Eukaryota > Viridiplantae > Streptophyta > Magnoliopsida > Asparagales > Amaryllidaceae > Agapanthus > Agapanthus africanus. The sequence continues at coordinate 156,619,913 of JASDDO010000024.1, forward strand.
ATATCTTCTCAACGCATGCGAGATACCCTAGTTTCATTTGGAGGAGTGGGAGTTATTGCCATTATTGCATCTTATGCGGTTGAAAGCCATTTGATCTTCTGTTTTCTGCATGAGAGCAAAACCAAATCTTAGTACCTCGATCCCAAGGGCAACCATATCAAACCACGATTCGTTCGCGAAAACGACACACGAAGTGTGGAGTGGAAAGAGGAAAAGGTCCTACCGGGCGTGCCAGAATATGTTCTCCTCCGTAACACAGAGACGCGACCGCATAGGTTCGTCTTTCCTGAATTTGGGGGCAGATGCTAATTGGTTCTATCCGTCCACCTCTCCGAAGATGCCAAGTTGATTTATAACACCATGTATCGAAGGTTTAAACGGATGCAGCTGATATAGCAGACTTCGTCAGATTCCCCCTCGTTGAGGGGTTTTTGATTGTAAGGACACTCTTCCCTGCAGGCGCAAGCCCCTGCAGTTAATTACGCTACCGCATCGCAGTAACCACTTTCTCCTTCTCTAGATGGTCACTTCGTGTCGTGGGTGTTTGTTTTTGTTTTTGGTTGCCCATGGATTGTATACGGAGACTAATTTATGTTGTCGCCCGTAGGACATGGATTAGTCCAAATCCGTATTCTTCTTAGATTTGGGTTTATGGTTGGGTTTAAGGATACGTTAGTCCCATTTGAGAATAAGATCAACTTAAACGTTTATTAAGGATAAGTTAGTCTAATTTTAGACTAAGATCAACTTAACGGGATCGTTTAGATCCAACAAAAGAGCATTTGGACTCTATTGTTTAGTTTAGGGACATTGCGGTCGATTACCAGTTTAAGGACATGGTGGTCCAGCATTAGTTTAAGGACATTACAGTCCGTCGTTGGTTTAAGGACGTTTCGGTCCAAGGTTAAGGACTTCATAGTCCATGGGCTTAAGGACCCCACAGTCCGAGGTTAAGGACATCATAGTCCATGGGCTTAAGGACCCCACAGTCCGAGGTTAAGGACATCATAGTCCATGGGCTTAAGGACCCCACTGTCCGTAGTTTAAAGATGTTATAGTCTATAAAGTTTAAGGACATCATAGTCCATGAGTTTAAGGACCCCACAGTCCATGGAATGATTGGTTATCGGGACACGTCACCTCTCTGAAGACGTTGAAGGATTACAACGAAGAATATCAACGGAGTGAAGAGATGTACCCTTGAACCAAAGTTAATTGGGAAATCTGTAGTCTAATTTGGGACTAAGGTCAATTAATTAGATTATGAGCACATTGACTCGGTTAAATCTGAATTGAGAACTTATGGCCAATTTGGGCTAAGTCCAATTAGGTTCGAAATGTTGGACCTTTGTTGGACTGTTGAACATTTGTCTGGGTTCAGCCCCCCATTATTTAGCAATGCTAAACAGGGATTTGGGGCTCTGACAACATTTTGCCTTTTACTGGGCACTGACCATTCATCATAGCTCTGGATTTTAAGGTTCATTTGAAGGGGAAATTTGCCTCTGGAAGACTTAACCAATTTGGGGTAGGCTTGGCTTTAAAAATAGTGTTAAATACTAGAGGATACTTGGCGATCACGTGCCCCCACGTGATGTGCTGAAAATAGTGTTAAACACTAAGGACGAAGCGCTTAGAGTAGTGTTAAACACTGAAATTGAATTGGTCACGTGGGGTCACGTGAGGCATATGAGAATGGGCCAACCCTCCTTTATTTTACTCTCAAAATCTACAAATAAGCGTTAAACACTTAGCCTCTGTAATCATCACGTGTGGACACGTGATAGTGTCAATGTGTTGGGTATTAATTCCTCTATTTTCCCTCTTTTATTCTTTAGAAAAGGGTGTTTGTCAGTGGTCACGTGGGGGCATGTGAGGCGCCCTAGATTAGCACTACCTTTGGCTTTATTCCCTTTAGTTTTATGGGTCATGTGGGAGCACTTGAGGCATTGCCTATGTGCTAATTCCTTCTTATTTTGAGGAGTCCATTAAAGGGTCACGTGGGGCACATGACCTAGTCTTGTTCTTTCATTCCTACTCATTGAGGATGAGGGTCACGTGTTACCATGTGACCAAGTTCTTTATGTGCATGGAGAGCTTTAAGTCTCTTGTTTTAAGAATTAGATTCTTTTGTAGGATTAAACCCTAATTTGGTTTAGAGAAATTAAATTCCTATATGTTTGGAAGAATTAAATTCCTATGTGTTTGGAAGAACTAAATTCTTATGTAGGGTTAAACCCTAGTTACATTTGAAGGAATTAAATTCCTATGAATTTGGAAGAATTAAATTCTTATGTAGGGTTAGACCCTAGTTTCATTTGGAGGAATTAAATTCCTATGAATTTGGGGAAATTAAATTCCTTAAACTCAATTCTCCCTCTAAGTTTTGAATCTGCATGGCAGAATCTCCCCGATGAGAATTAAATTCTCAACTTGTGGGGAGATCTGCTTCTGCAGTTCTTCAACCAAAGGAAGAACTAAGTTCTTATTTAAAAGTGTTAAACTCATAATTTAAGAATTAAATTCTCTTTTATTTTATGGAGCTTAGATCGCTTTCCCCTTTCTCACCTAGAGTTTCTTTTCTCTGAAAAGATCTTCTTTTCTCTCTTGAGAATTAAATTCTCCTCTCTTTTTTCTCTCTGTTGTTTTTCTCCAAAAATAAAATGATCCTTCTCTCCTCTTCTTGGCTCCTATTTATAGGAGAAAGAAAAGAATCGGTTTGTTTAGTCAATATTTCATTAAAAGATTTTAATTGATTTTGTAACCAACATGATCTTTTAGACTACTCAGTGAATTTTATTCACCATTGGATTTTTTAATCCAAAAGATATTTTGTTTGTTATTCTTGGTGAATTTCAGGAAAATCTTTCCTTTTGTAGAATCTTTCTATAAATTGGTGATTTTTAAATCCAACGGTGCTCCACTTTACAGAGCACAATCTTTTTTTGTTTGGAAAGATTTAGAGAGATCTTTTTTCAGTTAAGGTTCTCGATTCCCTCTTAATTAGAATTTAATTCTATTAGTTCAGAAGGCTTAAGAGCCTATCACGTGTTGGCACGTGATCCCACTATTTGATCATTTAAATAGAATTTAATTCTATTAATTCAGAGAGCTTAGGAACTCATCACGTGTTGACATGTGACCCCCATGATTAAGCATTTAACTAGAATTTAATTTTGATTTTAAAGGACTAAGGAATCATCACGTGTCAGCACGTGACTCTTGGTCACTTGTGAGCACGTGATGCCCCATTGGGGTTTTCCCTTGCTGTTTTATTATGTCTTTTAATCCCTTTCAGTGGGTTTAAGGGCCCATCACGTGTGGGCACGTGACTCCTGTTGATTAGAATTCAATTCTATTATAATAGAGTCCCTAGGAAACCATCATGTGCCAGCACGTGACCCTTAGTCACGTGTGAGCACGTGATGCCCTATTGGTGTTTTTCCTGATATTTTATCAGGGAACAGTACTGCTTGATTTTTATGTTTTTACAGTATACAATATCTGGGATTACTTTGCTTGTTTCTAGTGTTTCGACTACGCGCGTTACGTTTTCCGACATGGTTGATGATCTGGTGTAGCTGCTGCACTTGGGTTGGTTTTGGGGTGTTGCTACGCACGTTAACCACTAGACGAACACTTGAGAGTTTGTTTGGAGTTGGTGCATTGGTCAAGTGTAGTTTGTACGTGTTATTGGTCGATTTCTAATGTGAACTTGTTATGATTGTTGTATGATTTTAGGATCGCAGGCGGGGACTTCGGACGCTGTGAAGAAGGGAAAGCAAGTAGTTGGCTTTACTTAGCCCAAGATCATCTGTGAGTAGATTTAACATCTACAGGGGAATCGCCCGTATGGCGTTATGCGTCTGGGCTAGATTCAATGACATGATTATTAGTTATAAGTATATGGACATTGATTGTGCATGTGTACCATTGTTGCATACCTCATTTTCCTATTGCTTATGTACATAGTATTAATGAGACACAACACCATTACTGACGGTTTATGTTGTACGAGCACAAATTGTATGCCACACACACACCATCGATAATTTCCATGACACGCACAACATATATACATATGTGATATTGTATTGGTTAGTGACATTGAGACATTGATTCTTATTCCATTGTGCATATGAAATACAGCATACACATATACCTTGCTATACCTACATGCTTACACATGTACCTTGCTATAGCTACATGTTCACCTTTATATGATGTTGCATTTGACTTTAGAGAAATTTAGAACCGCATGATATATTTAATAACTTGATGCATTTAAATAGCGGTTTTTCCTTGATATGCTCATATTACTGTTTTATATTGCATATATTATATTTCATGGATTTACGCATTGAGATATGGATTTCATGTGATTTTATGTATTTGAGGACCGTGGTATTTCAAGAAATTATGCATTGTTTGAAAACTCCGGTTTCTCTTGATATGATATTTCGATGCGTCCACGATGAGTTTTCTCAGTTCTGAGGCTTGTGTTAGAAACCCGATGCGAGGAGTTGGATGAGGCCGTGTGCGGGTACATGGTGGACCCGGTATGGTACCCCGGGGCAAGAAAGGGATGTCGATGGATTAGCCAATGAGCCTGGCAGAGGGACTACTACCTACCGGTGATAGTATTTGGACTCGGCAGATACCTGGAGGGTACCGACCGGAGTTATGAGATGGACATGGACCAACCATTCTGCCGGAACCCGCGAGCCGATCCCGCAGACGGAGCCCATGATATGTGGATTTACATGTCGATGGTGGACATTAGTTTTCATGATGTTTTCGAGTGTCGATGTTGGACACTCAGATTCCATAAGGCTTACAGGATATGAGGACCGATCAGAGTGACGGTGCCTGAGGTATTGGGATTTGGAGTGTCATTGATGGACACTGTTGTTTTTCCACGATGAGGATTCCGCGATGATGATATGTTTTATCCCATACTAACCTTTCATTTGGTATGCATTGCTTCATGTATTAGTAGTATCTGATAGAGTACCTTTCATGACTGTTGCATATACATATTGCCATATTATACTATCAGTTTTCATGTGATAGATTATCGCAGTACGTGCATACCTGCGATTACCTGCATGATGTTATTTACTATTCATGAGTTGGCAACTCACCCCCGTTGTGCCACAGTGTTTTGCAGGTTGTTCCTCAGAGCAGTCGCGGCATGGCTTCTTCTTATTGTATCTTTTTGCAGCGGATACCGCTACGGCTGACTGTGAGCAGTTTTGCTATAGATGGGTTTTGCGGTTATCCGATGATGTTCATTGTATATCTTATTGTATCTAGTACTCTCCATCTACTACTTCATGTATTGACTTAGAGACGAGATGTGAGGACGATATTGTATATTATTTTGTGACTCTGGGTGTCGTGCTCGTGTGAGCCGGCCCTTTTCTTATGTTGATTATCTCTTTTATATTTTCTATTTTTTCGCTACGGCGTCGTATATCTTCTTGTGGTGGTTGTTTCTTCCTTTGGGCGAGATTTGCTCCCGTTTGGGGATGCTATACTTATATCTTATGTTTGTACCCTTTTCGGGGCTAGTTTTTACAAAGGAGGTGCTGCCAAAATTTTATGAAAGCAACTTAAGTTAAAGATTTTTACTTGAGGTTCCCAAAAGTTTTTAACAATGTTCTTATTACTTACTACTTTTGATGGTTTAGATTTCTGGATTTTCGGCTTACTTGAATTGCGTTACGCCTGTAGACGTTACGTGGTTTAAGTGCCGTCACGTACCAAATTTTGGGTGGTGACAAAGTTGGTATCAAAGCGCTATGTTTTACTTTTAGGAGTGTAGGATGACCTTGGTATGATGGAGTAGGTAGTTTAAGCAGAGTGACGTAGCGTGTGTATGTCCGCGGCATACTTACGACACGATACTCCGCCTAAGTGACCTTAGGACATATTTCTTGAAATTCCTTCTGTGATTATATACATCCTTGTGATTCGATTTCCGTGTTCTTATCGGATCCTATTTCCATTTCTAGCCATTATGCCGCCAAAGACTGTGAGGGCACAGGGAGAGGCAGCGAGAGCCGAGGTTAGAGTTGGCTCGTCTGAGACGAGGACTGACCAGGACGGTTCGCTCGCTGTACAGGAGCATATTGACCCGCCTTAGATAAATCGTATCGCGAGGCTAGAGACAGAGATGCAGGATTTGCGCCAGATGATGGGATCGTTGATTGAGGTCAGTCGAGCGCAGCGACAGGAGGTTGCCACTCCTGTTACCCAGTTATTCCTTGCTATCAGCACACAGCATTGTGTCACGTATACAACAACAATGGACGCAGCTCTACTAGATGAGGAGCGTCTTTCCTAGACTTTAGAAGTTCCAGGACCAAGGAGGGCTCGTACAGGTGTATCAGCCTAGAGAAAGATGTTTAGACGCCACGATAGATTTCGTTCAGGTCGCGGGAGTAGCAGAGGCTTAGGACGAGGTCAGTTGCTTAGCTCTTATCCCCAGGAGGGTCAACAGTCATCGTCTGGATGTTTCTGGTGCGGGAGCTTCCATCACCTCGTTAGGAATTGTACCGTGGTACGCCAGAGAAAGGCAACCGTACCATATATTACCTTACCACCTTCACCTCAGGAAGAGTTGCCTTTTGCGCCTGTTGTTGATCCGCATTAGAATTATGTTCAGAGAGGTCGTGGTCGCGGAGTGTTTGTTTAGAGAGGACAGGGTGGCAGAGGAAGAGGACAGGCACGAGCTTTTGCTTTGACTCATCAGGACGCGCAGGCGTCCAGTAGAGTTTTCAGGTACTTTTTCCGTATGTTCTTTTGATGCACATGTTTTGTTTAATCCGGGATCTATGCACTCGTATATTTCTACACACTTGGTGCCGAGATTGGGCCGAGAGTCGTGTATGCTAGATCAGTCATTTGTCGTGATTACTCCTGTTGGCGATTCTTTTGTTACGCGACACGTATTTCGGTCGTGTGACAATCGGATAGGAGATAGAGATTCGTCCGTCGATTTGATCCTTCTAGGTATGTTGGACTTTGACGTTCTCCTGGGCACGGACTGGTTAGCTACGTGCTATGCGTCTGTGGACTGGCGTGAGAAGACAGTCAGGTTTTTTTTTCCCGGCGAGTCAGTTCTTGTTGTGCAGGGGGCCGTGGTGCCGCCCCTCGCTGCTTGATTTCAGCCTTTTTCGCTAGTCGACTTTTGAGGAGAGGATGTCGAGGATTCTTAGTTTCCATTCATGATACCGGGGCCACAGTAGATTCGTTAGACCGGGTTCCTATCGTGCGAGAGTTTCCCGACGTTATTCCAGATGAGCCGGCGGAGCTTAGGAGCTTAAGGATCAGCTGCAAGAGTTTCTTAATAGGGGACTTGTATGTCTAAGTGTTTCTCCTTGGGAAGCTCCTGTTCTGTTCGTCAAGAAGAAGGAAGCCAGTTTGAGGTTATGCATTGATTTTCGTCAATTGAACCGAGTTACGGTGCGGAATAGGTATCCTTTACCTCGCATTGACGATTTCCTTGATCAGCTCCAGGGTGCAGGGCATTTTTCTAAGTTTGATTTGAGATCAGGTCATCATCAGTTGCGGGTTCAGAATGATGACATTCCGAAAACTTCTTTTCGTACACGCTATGTACATTATGAGTTTTTGGTGGTGTCGTTTGGACTTACCAATACCCCAGCAGCGTTCATGGATTTGATGAACCAGATTTTTCATGTCGTTCCTCGACCAGTTTATTATTGTGTTATTGATGACATTCTGGTCTATTCTAAGAGTCGAGAGGAACATGAGCAGCACTTGAGGATAGCTTTGCAGATATTGAGAGAGCACCGGCTGTTTGCTAAATTCTCGAAGTGTTCCTTCTGGCTTGATAGTGTTGACTTCCTAGGTCATGTGGTTACGGGAGACGGTATTTATATGGACCCGAGGAAGATCGAGGCCGTACAGCTTTGGCCCAGACCTGTATCAGTGACTGAAGTCTACAGATTTTTGGGCCTAGCCGGTTTTTTTACCGCCGTTTCGTGCAGGACTTCTTGTGTATTGCTGCACCGATGACCGGACTGACCAGGAAGGGGGTTCCTTTTCATTAGACTGAGGCATGCGAGCTGAGTTTTCAGCAGTTGAAGACACAGTTGACGACTGCACCAGTTCTATCTTTGCCTTCTAGATCGGGTGACTTTGTCGTTTACTGTGATGTTTCGCGAGTGGGGCTCGATTGTGTATTGATGCAGCATGATAGAGTTATCACTTATGCTTTGCGGCAGTTGAAGGAGCACGAGCGGAATTATTCCACTCATGATCTTGAGATGGTCGCGGTGGTCTTGCGCTGAAGATTTGGAGACACTACTTGTATGGGAAGTCATGTCAGAACCAGAGCTTAATGTACATCTTCCTGCAGCGGGATCTGATTTTTGAGACAGCGTCGTTGGATGGAGCTTGTGAAGGATTATGATTGTGAGATCCTTTATCACCCGGGCAAGCGAATGTGGTAGCTGATGCTTGAGTCGTAGGCCCGGGGGTAGCTTGTCCCAGTTGAGCGCAGTTCAGAGACAGTCTTCTGCAGATTTGCAGTTTTTGTGCGACAGCTGAGTACAGTTTAAGTTCACCTCCACTGGGGGAAAGCTTGCTCATGTCTGCGCCCGTCCACTTCTACTTAATCGTTTTCGTGGGGCACAGCCTGTCGATGCCCATTTGTCTAAGATTCTTGAGCATGTTCGGCTGGGTAGAGATTCGGAGTTCTTGATTGATGACCAGGGTGTGCTACATTTAGGGACTCGTTTGTTTGTACCTGATACCGATGGGTAGAGACGCGAGATCCTAAAGCAGGCACATCAGTCAACTTTTAGTGTTCACCTAAGTTCTACCAAGATGTAACGTGACTTGAGAGATAGTTACGGGTGGGCAGGGATGAAGAGTGATGTTTCGGATTTCGTTTCAAGGTGCCTGACTTGTCAGCGAGCTAAGGCTGAGCATTTGAGACCGGCAGGAGAGTTGCAATCTTTAACCGTTCCGGAGTGGGAATGGGAGCAGATCTCCATGAATTTCGTTGTGGGTCTACCTAGGTCTAGTCAAGGGTATGACTCCATTTGGGTGATTGTTGTCCGGTTAACGAAAGCGGCTCACTTCCTTCCAGTGAAGAGCACTTTCGGTTATGCTCGGTATGCTCAATTGTTTATTGGTGAATTTGTGCGTTTGCATGGAGTTCCTTCATGCATTGTATCCAATAGAGGCATCCAGTTCACTAGCCTTCTTTGGCAGAAGCTTCAGGAAGCCTTGGGTACCTGTTTGAGTTTTAGCACCGCTTTCCATCCGTAGATCGATGGTCAGTCAGAGTGGACTATACAGACTCTGGAGGATATGCTTCGTGCGTGCATGCTTAATTTTTGTTGGCAACTGGGATCGTCACTTTCCATTGATGGAGTTCTCCTACAATAACAGTTATCTGGAGACGATTCAGATGGCAACTTTTTAGGTTTGTATGGTAGATTGGGTCGATCGCCGGTCTGTTAGATCGACTCAGCGAGAGCAGGATTTTTGGACCCCAGCTAGTCAATAGACTACGGAGAAGATCCAGTTGATTCAGGACAGGATGAAAGCAGCCCAGTGCAGACAGAAGTCTTATGCCGACCGTCGTCGTCGCAGGCTTGAGTTCGCAGTGGGGGATCATGTATTCCTATGGATTTCTCCGATGAAGGGCGTGATGAGTTTTGGGAAGAATGGGAAACTTAGTCCCAGAATTGTAGGTCCTTTTGAGATCCTTGAGCGAGTTGGTACCGTTGCCTATCGTTTTGCACTTCCACCCAGATTTCCGGATGTTCACCCCGTATTCCTTGTGTCAATACTTCGCAATTTCCTTCATGACCCTTCTCACATGATTCAGCACCAAAACGTTCAAATAGAACGCGATCTTTTGTTCACCAAGCAGCCGATAGTTATATAGGATCAGCAGGTGGAGAAACTTCGGTCAAAGGTCTTGCCATCTGTGAAGATTCTTTGGCGTAGCCTGTCTAGTGAGGAAATCACTTGGGAGGCTGCGAGCGGATGCAGAAGAAATTCCCTCATCTCTTTGAAGGTACGCATAGTAAGAATTTTAAATTTGGGGACGAATTTCTTTAAGGGGGGAGATTGTAACACCTTAGAATGCGATTAGTGTTAATTAAGCGATAATGCAGGTTTTTAGTAAAAAGTTTACCAAAATAGTTTTCTCGCATTTTATTAAGATTAATCAATATTTTATTATTATTTGTTTTGGCTTGCACACTTGTGCATGTTAACATGGGTGTTGTTTAGTGTTAACCTTGTTTAGTGGCCATGACACCTTAAACTAATCCATGCCATGATTAACCTTGCACTTAGATTTTTGTGTGTGGGCTTGTTTTGGATTGAGGGAGGTGGCTAGGTGAGTCATGGATGGCTTTAATGCTTGCATTAATGGAGGTGAAGGAGAGAGTAAGTGTAAGGTATACACCCAACCTCTCATCCTTATCTCATTCTTCACTCGTTGCCCTCTCTCATTCTCACCTTACTCTCTCATTCTCAATCATTTCTTCATCTCCTCTACTCTCAACTGAAACCCTCACCATCTCATCACTTAAACCTTGTAAAACTTCATTAAATCCCACTAAAACACTTCTTAAGTCTTGATTTAGCCTCTAGGATCTTTTGGAGCATGGAAAGCTAGGATCTTTTGTGCAAGTGGGGTTAGATATAACCTCTAAGCTGTTAAATAGATGTTTTATTGTTGTGTTGCCTTGTAGTTGTTGTTTAGAACACTAAAAGTATAGTTTTGTGCACATATCGTATTTTTAGTGTCATTATAGGATATCTGTGATCTGTTGTGACCCCGAGTGTATACTGGAAAATCTAGCAATGTAGTAGTGATGTACTAGTGACCCTGAGTGTACACCTGAAGCACGAACGCCACCTGATCGGTTCTGGCCAGCGACTTTTGGGGAAAATACGGTGACCTCGGTTTTGTTGGGGAGTTGGGGCTTGGGTTTTGTAGGGTAGTTGTCTGCTGTTGTTTTAGAGTGTTTGGGACTGCTTGATTTTTATGTTTTTACAGTATACAAAATCTGGGATCTCTTTGCTTGTTTCCAGTGTTTTGAGTACACACGTTACGTTATCCAACACGGTTCGTGAACTGGTGTAGCTGCTGCATTTGGGTTGGTTTCGGGGTGTCGCTACGCATGTTAACCACTAGACGAACACTTGAGAGTTTGTTTGGAGTTGGTGCGTTGGTCAAACGTAGTTTGTACGTGTTATTGGTCGATTTCTAATATGAACTTGTTATGATTGTTGTATGATTTTAGGATCGCAAGCGGGGACTTCGGACGCTGCAAAGAAGGGAAAGCAAGTAGTTGGTTTTACTTAGCCCAAGATCATCTGTGAGTACATTTAACATCAACAGGGGAATCGCCCGTATAGCGTTATGCGCCTGGGCTAGATTCAATGACATGATTATTAGTTATAAGTATATGGAAATTGATTGTGCATGTGTACCATTGTTGCATATCTCATTTTCCTATTACATATGGACATAGTATTAATGGGACGCAACACCATTACTGACGGTTCATGTTGCACGAGCACAAATTGTATGCTACACACACACCGTCGGTAATTACCATGACACGCACAACACATATACATATGTGATGTTGTATTGGTTAGTAATATTGAGACATTGATTCTTATTCCATTGTGCATATGAAATACAGCATACACATATACCTTGCTATACCTACATGCTTACACATGTACCTTGCTATAGCTACATGTTCACCTTTATATGATGTTGCATTTGAAATTGGAGAAATTTGGAACCGCATGATATATTTAATAACTTGATGCATTTAAATAGCGATTTTTCCTTGATATACTTATATTACCGTTTTATGTTGCATATATTATATTTCATGGATTTACGCATTGAGATATGGATTTCATGTGATTTTATGGATTTGAGGACCATTGTATTTCAAGAAATTATGCATTGTTTGAAAAACCCGGTTTCTCTTGATATGATATTCAATGCGTCCACCATGAGTTTTCTCGGTTCTGAGACTTATGTTAGAAACCCGATGCGAGGAGTTGGATGAGGCCGTGTGCGGGTACATGGTGGACCCGGTATGCTACCCCGGGGCAAGAAAGGGATGTAGATGGATTAGCCGATGAGCCTGGAAGATGGACTACTACCTACCGATGATAGTATTTGGACTCGGCGGATACCTGGAGGATACCGACCGGAGTTATGAGATGGACATGGACCGACCGTTCTGCCGGAGCCTGCGGGCCGATCCCACAGATGATATGTGGATTTACGTGTCGATGCTGGACACTAGTTTCATGATGTTTTCGAGTGTCGATGTTCGACTCTCAGGTTCCATGAGACTTACAGGATATGAGGACCGATCAGAGTGACGGTGCATGAGGTATTGGGATTTGGAGTGTCGTTGATGGACACTGTTGTTTTTCCACGATGAGGATTTCGTGATGATGATATGTTTTATCCCATACTCAGCTTACATTTAATATGCATTGCTTCATGTATTAGTAGTACCTGATAGAGTTCCTTTTATGACTTTGCTTATACATATTGCCATATTATACTATCAGTTTACATGTGATAGATTATCGCAGTACGTACATGCCTGCGATTACCTGGATGATGTTATTTACTATTCACGAGTTGGCAACTCACCCCCGTTGTGCCACAGTGTTTTGCAGGTTGTCTCTCAGAGCAGTCGCGGCAGGGCTTCTTCTTATCGTATCTTTTTGCAGCGGATACCGCTATGGCTGTCTGTGAGCAGTTTTGTTATAGGTGGGTTTTGCGGTTATCCGATGTTGTTCATTGTATATCTTATTGTATCTAGTACTCTCCATCTACTACTTCATGTATTGACTTAGAGACGAGATATAAGGACGATATTGTATATTATTTTGTGACTCTGGGTGTCGTGCTCGTGTGAGTCGGCACTTTTCTTATGTTGATTATCTCTTTTATATTGTCTATTTCTTCGCTACGGCGTCGTATATCTTCATGTGGTGGTTGTTTCCGCCTTTGGGCGAGATTTGCTCCCGTTTGGAGATGCTATACCTATATCTTATGTTTGTACTCTTTTCGGGGCTAGTTTTTACAAAGGAGGTGCTCCAAAACTTTATGAAAGCAACTTAAGTTAAAGATTTTTACTTGAAGTTCCCAAAAGTTTTTAACAATGTTCTTATCACTTACTACTTTTGATAGTTTAGATTTCTGGGTTTTCGTCATACTTGAATTGCGTTACGCCTGTAGACGTTACGTGGTCTAAGTGTCGTCACGTGCCAAATTTCGGGTCGTGAGACCAGCCCAGCTCAGTACCTACTCAGAAAGCAGGACATCTGTCTGCTGGATCGGTTCCCATAAGGACACCACCCTCGCCTCGGGGGGCGGTCGACGGCTTCGTCCTCGGGCAGTTGGCCATGTGCCACTGTATGGGCACATGCCAATCCTCGCCCTCTGTTGGCCCGACGAAAACGTACTTCTTCTTCCATTTATGGATGAAAGAACGGACGACCACTACCCCGGACCCGGCCATCCCGCCTTTACGTTTTTTAAACGAAAAGTACACCCAGCTCGGTTTTCCCTTACTGGTACCGGGGTGATTTTTATAACAAAAAAAGACACGAAGAGGGTCAAACTGAAAGGGATCTGTTCAAGTTTTAACCGGGCCAAAAACTCAAGGAGGATCCTCCATGAGTTCGGTGCTAGCTGGCCCGGGGTAAGTTGGAAGCAACAAAACACCGCACAGATCTCGGGAGAGAAGGGCAGACGCATTCGTGCCCGGAATGCTTCCAGATACAGGGCAATCGCCTTATCCCGCACCTGATCTACATTCTCACCCTCTCTGGCTAAACGGAGTGAATAGCTAGAGGGGACATGGAATCGAGTCCGGATGTCGAAAAGCTCGACCATGTGATTCAAAACGGAGGGCACATCACGAGCATTACCGATGCGCACCTTGGGGGCTCTTGCTGCCGCCTGACGGCGAGCAGCACGGGCGGCCTTGGCTCTGGGGGCGAGCCCTAAGACTCAGTAGAAGAACCTCCTCGGTTAGCTGAAGCCGAGGAGGAAGAAGACCCTCTAGGCTCGGTCCCAGAAACTGGAGCCTCATCGTCCGACTCTACCCCTACTATATCTACAGACACATCGGATGAGGACATCTAACCTGATTCAAGGGAAGGATACTCTGAGGAAAATGAGGCTAAAGATCCGACCTAAGCAGAGGTGCGCTGGGCAATCTTCAAGCAACGAAAGAAAACTAAGGCAAAAGTGTCGGCCCTAAATGATCCCCTCCTATTTATACCCTCTAAAGAAAACATCCTACGACCCAAATCGACTCCCGCAAAAATGAAGCATCACACCTATCGGCCTTCGAAGCTCCACGTGGCGATCGGCCATTGGAGACATCTCTTCGTAGCAGAGTTAGATACAGCCTGCCGCTGCCCGCCAACCGACGCTCGACATGTGGCCTGCAACCCAACCTATGACCGAGTGAAACGGCGCCCCCTCATTAAAACGCAATCATTTCACTGATCCGTTAACGTCATCGAGGATACGCGCGAAAATTAAGGTGCGCGGGAAAATTCCATGTAGGCTCAAAGATCGAAACGACGCGACTGCCAAAATGCCATGTCGTTCCCGGGCAATCCACAACGAGGTATTTTCGGTACCAAGCTGAGCGGAGAAAACCAGGCAGGCCATCCTCGACCTGACTCTTAAATAGGTCAGAACGAGAGTGGGGGGCTAATAATAATGCTCAATAGCGGGAATTCCTTATATCACGACACGTAGACAATGACATGCCATCCATGTAAGCCCGCCATACCCCTGGGGTCTACGGAGGTGGAACAAGTGTGTTATAGTAAGGACTTTCCTCATACCTCGTCTCCGAGGTGGCACCCCACTTCTTACCCCGAGCAATGCAGCGGCAGAAACAACATTCCTTTTTGTTCATCTCCGAGCCATCCTTCGGGCCGAGCTTCCTCGGCCTCCCCAAGCAACCGAGAATGTGGAGCCCCAGCGACTCCGCAACGGCTCCATGTATCTTGCCAACGTGAGATATCCGCCGCCCTACGTTCTGCATCCCATGCAGGCGCGTTCCCCCATTAATGGATGTATCCCGTCATTAATGGGCAAATCCCGCCATTGGCACGGGCGTAACGCAAGGGCGTAATGGATGGCGACAAACCCGCACCGGCTAGCTCCATACAAGCACTATATAAACCCTTCTTCCAGACGACTCAGGTAACTCGAATTCATTCCAATACGCCACTACTCTGCTTTTATTTCTCGGCACTAATTTGATCGTCGAAGGGTCCTACGATGGTCACCCACCCCGGGACTTTGTTTGCAGATAGCTCGGCGTAAGCATCAACCCACTGAGATCCACAGTCAACAACTCCCAGATCAAATCTTAACCCCACAAGATCGCTCTCGCCAGATCGACGGAGGAAAACATCTGAGGGAGATTCCAGCATCCATCACCTAAGCACTCGGATAATCCCAAGAAACTAATCTAGATCCGCAAACGATCTCTCCTGTCAGATTTGAAACGGTGGCTTGAGAGGAAGCGACGCTCGTGCCAAAGGTTAATGTGGCCTAACTCCCTTTAAAAGACACTCTCGTCTCTCTCTCACAAAACCACACCACAGATTTAGCTATTTTTTTAACAATTTTAAAATTAAAAAAAAAACCATCATGATCTGCGAATGGCATTCATCGATAGCATCCGTGGCTTCTACAAGGTTTACAAGGCTGGATTAAGAGAGTACCATTAGGCGACATTTGTCTACTTCCTGGTGGGGATCGGATTGAGTAACTAATGGAATCTTTAATTTGTTTATTGTAAATATTTAATGTTTTTATATTTGTTGTTTTGCTTGGGCTTATTTATAAAAGTCCAATTAAGTTTTCAATTTTATTAGGGGAAATTGTTCGTGTGGAGAGATGACTTATTTTTAAACCTACCAAGTTTCAAAATTACCAAAAAACCCAAAAGTATGCTTTAACATTTTTTTAAATCCAAACATTGATTTGTGGTATGCATGCATTGCATATAATACCCTTTTAATATTTTTTGCGATATTAAAATCTGGGATTTCTTTGGATTTCCCAAAAATATTTGAACATGAGATTTTTTATTATTTAACTATAAATATTTTTGGCTTCTTTATTATTCTCTCTTTATCATTTCTTGCCCTAATTTCTTTTTAAAATCCATTTTCTTCATGCTTTCTTGCTCTCTTTATTATTTCTTGGCCTAGTTTCCGACTTTTTTATCATTCCCTATTTATTATTGATTGCCCTAGTTTTAGCCATTTTGGAGTGGAGATGCTGAAAATGGGAGAGGTGATAGAAGAATTGGAAGCGGAGAGAGATGAATTAGGGAAAATGGATTGGAGATTAAAGATTTGAAATGGGAGATATAGAAATTAGAAATGAGATAGGGAATTGAAGGAATTGGATTGAAGATGAGTGATTTAAAAATGGAGATGTAGATTTTGAGATAGGAGATTGAGAAGAAACATATGGGGAATCATAAGAGAAGCACCAACGAAGAAGAAGCCAAACTGATGGAGTTCTGGATCTCCTTCAGATGTTGTCTTCCATTGATCTGTAGCGAGCGTTGATGGATAGCTGAGATTTGGTTTGCCTCTTGAAGCATGTGGATCTCAGTGGGCTTGATTTGGAATGAAGCCGAGCTACCTGCAAGGAAGTCCCGGGGTGGTTGTACCACCATGGACCCTCCGATGATCAAGTTAGTCAAGGTATTTGGGCAGAGTAGCGGCCTATTGGATAATAATTGCCTTACCTGAATCATTTGAGAGGGGGTTTATATAGTGGTGGCAATGGGCTGACGGGCGTGAGATTTACGCCGGCCGTTACGCCCTTGGAGCCGCGTCTGCGCGAATGGCGGGATCCTCCATTAATGGCGAGATACGCCCGTTAACGGGGTAAAGCGATGGCGTGGGACGCGGGATCATGGGGCGGCGGATATCTCGCGTATGGCGAGATTCGCGGGGCCATGTCCGGGATGCTGATGATCTGCGCTCTGGGTCGGTCGATGAGATCGAGGAAGCTGAGCTTGGCGGGAGGCTCGGAGACGAGCGGGAGGCCGAGCAAGCTTGGTTATATCATAGCTCGGGGGCGAGCTGGGAGGGCTGAGGAAGCTCAGTGTGCAGGAGGGCTCGGAGGCGAGCCAATGGTTATTTGTAAGACAAGCATAGGAGTGGTCTGGAAGGCCACCGAGGGTCGGGAACATCCTTGGGAGGAAGGCCCGGGGAACGCCTTCGACGTACCATTCTTACTCCTTTCTCATAAGTCGTGGGACATGTCATCCGCCACGTGTCGTGATATGGGGAGTTCTCGGTATTGAGCATCATCATTAGCCCCCCCACTCTCGTCCCGACCTATTTCTGGGTTGGGTCGAGAGTGGTCTGATCGGTCACCCGGGCTAAATTCTTATTTGAATACATCATCGGCATGGATTCTAGGGCAGTTAATCATAATTTTATGACGTCAGCGGATCAGAGTAGAGATCGT
The DNA here is from genome assembly GCA_030015575.1 of Agapanthus africanus. NCBI lineage: Eukaryota > Viridiplantae > Streptophyta > Magnoliopsida > Asparagales > Amaryllidaceae > Agapanthus > Agapanthus africanus. Next base: position 156,637,488 of record JASDDO010000024.1, read on the forward strand.
ACATTAATGGGGAAGCGCCGACTCGATCGTACGTTCTTTGAGGCGCCAGGCCACGCGTCCGGCGCTGGTTGGCTGACATGATGGGCCGCTGGTGTCCTTGGCGCTTGAAGGGACGTGTCTAATGCTCCTGAGACACGTGGAAAATTGGTGGCCGTCGGACGCGAAGCGTCTGTTTTGGCGGGAATCGATCGGCGCCGTTGGATGCGCTTGCCGAAAGTTATAAATAGAGGTGGGACCCCCCCAAGGTCCACACTTCGCTATAATTCCCTCATCGCTGTGTGTGTTAGCTCGGCGCTCTTCCCTTTAGGTTGGATTTCTTGCGTTCTTCCCTCGGACGTCTCTTTCCTTTGCTCAGGTTAGATGTCTTCCTCTGGGGAGTCTGTTGAGGTAGTAGAAGTAGAGTCTAGGGAGTCTTCTTCCGCTTCTTCCTCTTCCTCGTCCGAGTCAGAATCCCCCAAGGGAGCTAGGGTTAGTCATGCCACCCGGGGTCGCGCGGCGGGGAAGGTCCTAAAAGCGCATGTCAGGAGTGTCCCTTACGCGCCTTCCCTCCTGAGGCATGTGGACGAGCTCACCACAATCTGGTATCGCTTCCACATTCCCCGGCTACTCGCTTCGCTTGGCCAGGGAGGGAAAGAAGGAAGACCAGGTACGGGGTAAGGATTGCCTTGTACTTGGAAGCCTTTTAGGCCGGAATGCGTCTGCCCTTCTCCCCCGAGGTGAGTGCGGTGCTGCGTTGCTTCCAATTAGCCCTGGGCCAGCTAGTGCCGAACTCGTGGAGGATTCTCCTCGGGTTCCTGGTCCGGTTGAGACTGCAGAAGATCCCTTTCAGTCTGAACCTTCTCCTTTCCTCTCTCTACTACAAAAATCATCCCGGTACTCGTCGGGACGAGCCTAGCTGGGTATACGTTTCTTTTAGAAAACACCGAGGAGGGGCGGCCGAGTCGGGGGTCGTAGTAGTACCTTCTTCCATTCATCAATGGAAGGAAAAGCTCTTGTTTGTCGGACCACCCGAGGGTGAGGATTGGCATGTGCCTGTCCAGTAGCACAGGGCCAATTGCCCGCGGGTGAGGCGGTGGTCCGATCCCGATGCGATGGCGGTGTCGGCGTGGGAGCCCGTCTATTGGGCGGATGTGTTGCTATCCGAGTAGGCCCTCAGTTGGGCCAAGCTCAGCCCTGCTCAGTTTGCGGGTAAGTTAGGAGCTTGGGCGACCTGTTTAGACTTGTGTATTCTTCCATTCTCTCTTGCATTGCTAAACCCCTCTTTGTGTTTTCGCTTGTTTTGCAGAACCGATGGACCGATCTAAATTTTGGGCTGCCATGGCCGAGAAGAAAGGGAGGAAGGCCGGAGGCGCCGGTCCGTCATACCCCGCTGCGAGCCCGGCCCCGTCGACGGCCGCTTCGGCTAGGCATTCCACTACTCCTCAGGCTCAGGAGACCAGCTACGGGGAGAGCCGCAAACATGATCGGGAGCAGGAACCCCGGGTTATGGATGTGGCGGATGAGGCTGACCCTACCGTGTCCCCCCTCAAGCGGCGCAAGAGGATGGTGGCTCGGGCCCCGTCTTCCTCGATCTTTGTGCAAGAAGGGGACCTTCGATACGAGGTGCCCTCGGGGCTTTCTGTCACCGATAGCTTGCTCTCCGAGATGGAGCGGTCGGCTGGGGGCAGAATCCCTTGGGGGGCCCTCAAGGCCTAAATCGCGGCCATAGCTCAGGAGGCCATGTAGGTTAGTGTCTGTCTCCCGTTCGGGTTTTCATTAAGCCTTTTTGTTTGCAGGATCGTATACCTTTTTAACCCCTTCTTTTGTTTTCCTCAGGTCCTCCAGCACTGCTCCCTTGTCGCCAACATGGAGCACGAGGAAATAGCCCCGGCGCTGCAGCTAGCGGGCGAGTCTTCCTCGGGGGAGGAGAGCCTGAGCCAGGAGCTGCGTTAGGCGAGGGAGAGGATCGCCACTCTCGAAGACCGGGTGGCTGCCGAGGAGGGGGTGAACGCCAATTGCCGGGAGACCATCCGAGCCATGATGTAGTCCAATAAGGTCATTGAGGCAAAGTTGGAGGATGTCAGGGTACTCACCGCCACTGTGAAGAAGACGCGGGACACCCTAAAAGAGGAAAATGAGGCGCTGAAGGAATAAATGAGGCGCGCCGACCTCCGGGCTGCAAAGGCAGTGGAGAGCTACAAGACGTCGGATCAATTCTACGCCGACCTCGCCGAAGCCTCGGCCCTCGTCTAGCATGATGCCCTCGACACCGTCAAGGCGCTGATGCCGGAGTTTCCCGACGATAAGCTCCGGATCGAGTACCCTCTCGAGGGTGAGGTGCAAGGGGATGCCGCCGGAAGCGTCGCCGGGGGGAAAGCCCCTGGTGGGGGCGTTGGGGAGAAGTCGGTCACCCCGGCTCCCAGTGCCGAAGCTCCTGCTGTGGGCTTCGACCCTCAAGCCTCCACCCCGGCTCCCGACACTGCCGCGGAGCATGTCGAGGTCCTCCCCGGCCCCCAGAATTGAGTCTCTTTTTTTCTCCTTGTTTTCGGATTTTGTAAGCCTTCGAGCGATTTTGTAAGGCTAGGGAGCCCACAATACCTTTGTAAAGGTTTCCAAGTTGTAAATAAAGCCCTTTTGCAGAAATTTTTGTGGAAATGTTTTCATTTTGCGGCAATGTCTTCATTTTGCCCTCCTGATGAGGGCTAGGTCGACGACCGATCCTTTAGTTGGCGATCGTGCATCGAGTTAAACCCAATTATTTATCCATGTACAATGGCCGGTGTAAGGTCGGCGTCGTTATGGCCCCGAAGTCGAGGCGGCGATCACACGTTGAAGGTATGTTGGTTGGTACCTCCGAGTAAAAAGGCATAGACTCGCCCATTTCCTCGAGTTAGACTGGTGACCATCTCTCTGATGATAGTTCGGCATAGACGAGGTTGAGGGCTTCCAACTCTCGGTGTAGATAGATAGGGGGTTACCCACTAAGGATAGACCGAGCAGGGAAGCTGCTCGGTGGTCTCTTGGGAGGGTTTAGATCCTTAGCACAGATGGGTAAGAAATCACCCACTAAGGATGGACCGAGCAGGGAAGCTGCTCGGTGGCCTCTTGATGAGAGCTTCGATCCTTGGCGTCGGTGTGTAGTAAACTACCATCCAAGGATGGACCGAGCAGGGAAGCTGCTCGGTGGCCTCTTGACGAGGGCTTCGATCCTTATCTTGGATGGGTAAGAAGTTACCCACTAAGGATGGACCGAGCAGGGAAGCTGCTCGGTGGCCTCTTGATGAGGGCTTCGATCCTTGGTGTTGGTAGGTAGTAAACTACCAGCCAAGGATGGACCGAGCAGGGAAGCTGCTCGGTTGCCTCTTGACGAGAGCTTCAATCCTTGGCGTGGATGGGTAAGAAGTTACCCACTAAGGATGGACCGAGCAGGGAAGCTTCTTGGTGGCCTCTTGATGAGGGCTTCGATCCTTGGCGTTGGTGGGTAGTAAACTATCAGTCAAGGATGGACCGAGCAGGGAAACTGCTCGGTGGCCTCTTGATGAGGGCTTCGATCCTTGGCATTGGTGGGTGGTAAACTACTAGCCAAGGATGGATCGAGCAGGGAAGCTGCTCGGTGGCCTCTTGATGAGGGCTTCGATCCTTCGCGTTGGTGGGTAGTAAATTACTAGCCAAGGATGGACCGAGCAGGGAAGCTGCTCGGTGGCCTCTTGACGAGGGCTTCGATTCTTAGCGTCGGTGGGTAGTAAACTACCAGCTAAGGATGGACCGAGCATGGAAGCTGCTCGGTGGCCTCTTGACGAGGGCTTCGATCCTTAGCGTTGGTGGGTAGTAAACTACTAGCCAAGGATAGACCGAACAGGGAAGCTGCTCGGTGGCCTGGTGACGAGGGCTTCAATCCTTAGCGTAGATGGGTAAGAAGTTACCCACTAAGGATGGACCGAGAAAGGAAGATGCTCGGTGGCCTCTTGATGAGGGCTTCGATCCTTGGTGTTGGCGGGTAGTAAACTACCAGCCAAGGAAGGAACGAGCAGGGAAGCTGTTCGGTGGCCTCTTGATCAGGGATTCGATCCTTGGCGTCGGTGGGTAGTAAACTACCAGCCAAGGATAGACCGAGCAGGGAAACTACTCGGTGGCCTCTTGACGAGGGCTTCAATCCTTAGCATGGATGGGTAAGAAGTTACCCACTAAGGATGGACCGAGCAGGGAAGCTGCTCGGTGGCCTCTTGATGAGGGCTTTGATCCTTGGTGTCGATGGGTAGTAAACTACCAGCTAAGGATGGACTGAGCAGGGAAGCTGCTCGGTGGCCTCTTGATGAGGGCTTCAATCCTTGGCGTCGGTGGGTAGTAAACTACTAGCCAAGGATGGACCGAGCAGGGAAGCTGCTCGGTTTTTCCCGGCCTTCCTAGATGTGTGAATACCTAAAAGAGTGATCATCACGGGTGGCACGCGGCAGAAACACATAGGTTGGGCGAGGCGTTCTAAGATCCGCGTCGTTCCGGCTTCGATTTGTCGAGAATTATGGGATACCCGCCACATGGTCGTACAGTATCGGAAGAATCGAGCGAATCCTAGGATTCATGCCCATGTGCACGCAAATTTGGGCTCTTAGAGATTATGTGGAGGCTATAAATAGAGAAGGAGATACCAACTTTTCAGCATTGCTTTTTCGAGATGGTCGGGCGTATCTATGCGATCGAAAAGATCATTACTCCCGATGACATCTATCTATACGACCAGTCCATTTCCGAATAGAGGTACCAGGGAGTGGTCCAGCACATCAAAGACCGCATCGGCCATCTCCTTCGTCGTCGGTCGTCCCTCCTCCAATTGCTGATGTACGCAATCTGGAAAAGGTCCCCGGGGTTGTACAACCCCCTCTCCGAAGAGTTGCTGGGCGAGGCGCTTGATAAGACGCGTACGATCTATGTTCTTGGCCTTATCTCGAAGAGTAGGCACGACCGATCTTTGGCCCTTATTTTGGAGTGCTTCTAAAAGAGACAGATCGCTAGCCGGGGCTCGGCAGATGGCGGGACCAGCGTTTCCGTGGCATCCCGAGTTCGTGGGCAACATCAGCAGGAGCGGGCTGAAGAGGTAAGGGCTCATCTGGCGGAGATATCTAGAGAGTATCACCAGCAGTGCTTCCTTGACCCCGTCCCCCCTCTTTTGTAATTTCAATTTTTATGTAAGGCTGAGGAGCCCACAATACCTTTTGATAAATAAAGTTATTTTCGCGATGTTCTATTGTTTCCTTTTTGTCTTCTGTGTGCATTTGTGTATTTTTGCGAAACGAAATCCATGAGCTTTGAGCTGAGGAAAAAGGAAACACATATGGGAAGTTCTTTCTTATTATTAAGAAACTTAGAAAAAATTTACATCGCTTTATCAAAGAAGAAACATGTATCAATAGATATACTTTCAAAGGTACAACTTGAGCTTTTCGGCATTGTAAGGCCGTGGAAATTTATGACCCGCGGCGTCTTGTAGGCGATAGGCCCCGCCAGGCAAGACTTCGGAGCTAAGGAAGGGACCGTCCCACTTCAGAGAAAACTTGTGCAACTTGCCCTGATCAACGAACTCGTTCCACTTTAGAACCAAATCTTCGATTTTGAAGGCGCGATGCTTGACTCGTGAGTTGTAGTAGTAGGCAGTTTGTTGTTAGTAGGCGACAGCCCTGATCTGGCCCGGTCCCGCTTCTCCAACAAGATGTCCAAATTGGTCCGGAGGGCCGAGGTGTTTGCTTCTCCGTCGAAGTGCTCGACCCTATAACTGGGCAGCCCGATCTCTGCTGGGACCATCGCCTCGATGCCGTAGCAGAGGCTGAAAGGGGCCTCTCCAGTGGGGGTCTTCTTCAATGTGTGCAAGGCCCATAAGACTCGGGGTAACTCGTCGACCCAACTTCCCTGTCGTCCCACCAGGCTAGCTCGAAGACCTCGAATGACGTCCTGGTTAGCGACCTCAGCCTTCCCGTTGCACTGGGGGTCCGCGACCGCGGCGAACTTCATCAGTATATGGTATTCCCTACAGAATCCTTTGACATTTTCGTTATCGAAATTCGTACCATGGTCGGTGATGAGACACCTCGGGATCCCAAACCGGTATATTATGTTGTTCTGCAGGAACTTGATGGTCGTGGTGGCATCCAGTTTCCTGATGGGGATGGCCTCGATCCACTTCGTAAAGTTGTCCAACGCGACGAGGATGTATTTGTACCCACCCGTACCCGTAGGGAATTGTCCTATCATGTCCATTCCCCACTGGGCAAATGGCCAAGGAGAGGTGAGGGCCGTTAGCTCGGTAGCCAGAAGGCGGGGTATGTCGCCATGGAGTTAGCAGCTCTTGCACTTTCTGACGAGTTTCTGAGCGTCCTGATAGATGGTCGGCCAATAATACCCTTGAAGGAGTGTCTTCTGGGCTAAGGTGCGGGCCCCCTGATGTGCTCCGCCGACCCCTTCGTGAACCTCATGGAAGATGTAGTCGGCTTCATGGGGATCGACGCACCGAAGCAGGGGTTGAGTGAAGGATTTCTTGTAGAGGTTCCCTCTGCTCCAGACGAAATGGCGGGCTTTGGCTCAGAGGCGGCGGGCCTCCCCTCGATCTCCGGGGAGCATACCCTCTTTCAGGAATTCCACGAGGGGATGCCTCCAATCCCGGCCTTCTTCCCGGGCCATGTAAACTTGGAGTGATTTCGCTCTATCCTCCACGCTTAGTCGTGGCAAGACCTCAAAGAGGATGGTTCTCTTGTTGTTGGCCGTATAAGAGGAAGCTATCTTGCTCAGGGCGTCGGCCTGTGCGTTTAGGTGTCGGGGGATCTGCTCCACTTGAACTTCGTCGAAGTCCTTCCGTAGTATTCTTACCTCGGCCAAATATTTTACTATCAGATGTTCCCGTGCCTCGAAACGGCCGGTCACCTGGCCTATGACCAGGGTGGAGTCGCTGCAGATTCGGATCGTCTTCAGCCCCACTCCGGAGGTGACTCGTAGTCCAGCGAGCAAAGCCTCATACTCCGCGGCGTTGTTTGAGGCTCTAAAATCGAGCTTTAAGGAATACTCCATCTCTGCCTCGTTCGGGCCCCGAATGATGAGGCCGGCACCACTGCCTTCCTCGGTTGATGGCCCGTCGACGTAAAGGACCCAGTCGGGAATGGAGTCGGGCCCCTCTTCGATTGAAGGTTGAGATCCGGGACCGGCACGGACACTGCCTCTTTGTTGGGGATAATGCATTCGACGATAAAATCGGCCAAGACCTATGCCTTGATAGCCTGCCTCGGGCGGTACTTAATGTCGAATTGGGACAACTCCCACCTCCACTTCTCCAAACGACCAGAAGACTCAGGGGAGGCGAGAATAGCCGCTAAAGAGCGCTCGGTGAGAACGAGGATGGTGTGTGCCTGGAAGTAGTGTCGTAGTTTCCTTGAGGTTACTATAAGCGCCAGGACAATCTTCTCTATGGCCGAGTACCTTGTTTCCGCGTCCTTAAAGACGTGGCTTACATAGTAGACCGGCCTCTGGACTCCTTCAACCTCTCGGACGAGCACCAAGCCTATAGCTTGATCGGACACCGCCAGATACAGCGATAGCTCGTCTCCTTCAACTGGTCGAGTGAGTAGTGAGGGAGTCGCCACGTGCGTTTTCAATTGTTCGAAAGCAATCTGGCACTCCTCCGACCATTCGAATCTTGGGATCTTCCTCAGGGCTCTGAAGAATGGGAGGCACTTTTCCTGGATCTTGACATGAAACGACTCATGGCGGCTACCCTTCCTGTGAGCCGCATGATTTCGACGTTAGTCTTTGGCACGACCATGTTGAGGATGGCGCTGATTTTCTTCGGGTTAGCCTCGATTCCTCGGTGGATAATCATGAATCTAAGGAACTTTCCACTAGTGACCCCGAACGCGCACTTGGCGGGATTCAGCTTCATTTTGTATTTGCAGAGGACGTCGAAAGTCTCGCCAAGATATTTGGCGTGTTCCTCTGATGAGGTCGATTTAATGAGCATGTCGTCAACGTAAACCTCCATGTTCCTCCTGATCTGTGGTTTGAACATCCTGTTGACCAAGCGTTGGTATGTAGCCCCGGCATTTTTTAGGCCGAAGGGCATCACTTTATAGAAGTATACCCTCGGTCCGTTATGAATGTGGTGAGTTCTTCGTCCGCCGGATTCATACGGATCTGGTTGTAGCTAGAGAAAGCATCCATGAAGCTGAGTAACTCGTGGCCTGCCAAGCTGTCGACAAGCTGATCTATCCGAGGGAGGGGATAGTTGTCTTTCGGGCAGTCCTTGTTGAGATCTGTGAAGTCGACGCACATGCACCACTTCCCGCTCGCATTTTTAACCATTACCACATTCGCCAGCCATTCTAAGTAGGCCAAGTTTTGAATGAAGTTGGCTGCGAGCAATCTATCAACTTCATCCTCGATCGCCTTTTGTTTGATCGGGGCAAAACTTCATTTCTTCTGACCGTCGGGTTGACCTCGAGCTTATGTCAGATTACTTTAGGGTCGATCCCAGGCATGTCGGCGGGCGCCAAAGCAAATACGTCTGAGTTCCCTCTGAGGAAGCGGACAAGGTCGTCGCGTCGGGACCCTGTTAAGAGCGACCCGATTTAGACGGTTCGTTCATTGTCCCCTTCGATGAGGGGAACCTCCGTTAGCGGCTCCACCGGGGCTCCTCGGAACTCTTTTTGCTCATCCCGAGTATCCAAGGACCCCCTGAAATCCTCCGTGCCTTCATAGTCATCGCCTCGCTCCTCGGGCATAGTTGTCTCTGTGAAGCAAATTTTTGCGGTTTGCTGGTTCCCGTAGGCCCGTACTATTCCGCCTTGTTCGAGTGGAAACTTGATCGCGGGGTGGTAGGTCGATATCTGGGCCCAGAGGGAATTTAACGTCGGGCGTCCCAAGAGGATATTGTAGGCCGATGGAATTCTGGAGACGATGAACTCCAAAGGCACGGTTCGTGTACGGCCAGCCTCCCCGATGTTAAGTATGAGGGTGACTACTCCTTCCGCTGGGATGGTGTGGTTAGTAAACCCCGACAGGATGTGGGTGGTCGGCCTCAGGTCCGACAGGCTAAGCCTCATACGTAGGAAGCAATCATAGAAGAGGATGTCTGCCGAGCTCCCAGAGTCGACCAGTATCTTTTGAACCTCATAGCGGTGGAACCGCGCTGTAATCACCACGGGATCATTGTGAGGCAAGGATATCCCATGGAGATCCTCGTTGGTAAAGGTGATGGGCTCGGCTGCTTTGGTCCTCTTCATGGGTTGGATGCTTGTCCCTTCGATCGGCAGGAGGCGTCGGATTTCGCCGGCTCCAGGCGCACCCCCCGCTGATACGACCATGATTTGGCTGATCGTCAACTCGCCGGGAGGGGGACGCTGCTCTTGCTCTCGGTTTTCTTGTCGCTTTTCCCGCTAGTATTTTTCCAGGTGCCCTGTGTGAATTAACTCCTCAATGTAATCTCGGAGCTGTTTGCAGTTTTTGGTGGGATGCCCCTGCGACCTATGGAAAGCGCAATAGGGGCCTTGTGTCCGTTTGGCCGCCTTATTGTTGATCGGGAGGAGTTTGAAGAATCTCTCGCCCTTCGCCTCCTCCAACAGCTCTGTCTGGGAGATGTTGAGTGAGGTATATTCCTGGAACTTCGGGGAGTACGGCTTTGGCTGGTTAATCTTCTTTTCTCTTCTCTGAATCTCTTCTTTTGATCGGCCTGGTCAGTCCGGGGTAGGTTCGCGTTCACCTTGGACTCGAGCTGGATCTCTCGTTTGGTTCAGGCTTTTACCTTGGCCATGGTCTTAGGTTGCGCTAATGCAAAAGAGCAGTCCCGCTCCTTGTGCCTAAGACCCGACCTAAGGGCCGTGATGACCGTCTCGTCCCAGTGCTCTGAGGCCTCAAGAAGAGCGTTGTAGAAGCGGGTGACGTATCCTCTAAAAGACTCCCTGTCCCCGCTCTTTATGGTGAAGAGGTGGTCGACGGTCCGCTTCTGTCGCCTGTTCCCGACGAAATGACCGAGGAATTGGGCGGCCAGCTCATCAAAGGTAGAGATGGAGCATGTCGTGAGTCTTCAGAACCAGTCTCGTCCAGAGTGGATGAGAGTGGCGGGGAATGCACGGCATTGTGCGGCGTCAGAGTTGTCCTGGAAACTCATCCCTACCGTGAACACGTCCAAGCAGTCTTTCGGGTCGGAATTTCCGTCGAAGAGTGATACCTTTGGAGGCTTGTTCCTGGAAAAGACGTGGACAACAAGCATCTCTTCAGTGAAGGGCCTCATAAGCGAGTCGGCGGCATATCTAGCCCCGTCGCTTGAAGGAAGACTCTCCCGATTTATACCCTCGATCTTTTTTTCGAGGGCATCGAGTCGGTCGTGGTATCCCGAGGATCCGGCATACTCAAATTTATGGCCCCTGCTGCTGGCGACCTGCGCCTGGCCGCGGTTCCGGTTCCGTTCGATGAGGTTCCTCAGGTCCCCTGGCGAGGTCGTCCTCGATCTACCGTGGTGAGTCCCGTCCGCGCGAACTGTTAGTTATATATATGCCCTAGAGGCCATTGTTGTACATATAATGTATATTATAGTGGATGCTTGGATATATAGAGAGAGGACATTCTTGCTCGACATGATAGTATGCTATTTAGTTTCACTTTATCTTAACATGTTGACTTGTATTGGTTTACTGTCTTCCTCTCACATGTTGATAAAGACCTTAGGATATGTACTCGACTACTGGGACTATGATGAGATCATACTAGTGGGGCCATGGTAGTCAAAGAGTACATCCTATAACTGTTCCTAGTCGAGGGTGTATCGAGACAGGGCATTGATACACCAGAGTAGACTAGCGTATACGCATCTTGACCCATATGATGGGCGATGGATGATCCCATATCCATCGGTGTTTGACATCAAAGATGGTGTACGGGTGCTCAGTGGAGACTGGGTACACTGAACGGACTCACCGAGAACTCCTAGATGGTATTATACCAATCGTCAGATAGCAGTTCTCCGGTGACACTAGTACAGGTTAGTCTGTAGACCCGAGATCGCCATAGAGTCTTGTGTGATTCCCACTGTGCTTTGATTTCCACCTTACCACGTCCAAGAGGGCATGCAAAACGGTGGCCTTTGGGTACAATCCCGAATCACATGGAGGCAATGAGCGATAGGAGGGGTTTGTCTCTCCCGGTATAAGGAGTTGATGTTGTGCTGTGTTCGATTGGCTATAACTGGAAGTCTCTGGTCAAGGCTGATATGGAGTGCTACTGGTAAGAGTTATCAGTAGTTTCTCGACCCGTTATGAGTCTCACATCGACACGACTTATCGGTTACTGGGGTCTGACGTTTACCACACCCAAACTTGATATGCGACATATCAGACGAAGAGACCGGACTGTACGGTAGTGTTACTGACTGGATTCACAGGAGAATGTACAGGCTTGCTTGTTGATCTTCTGATCGCTCAATACCTGGGTGGCTGTTACGTTTAGCTGACCGCTTGCAGCTTGTGGGTGTTTGATATGATCATCACCTACTGTCGGCGTATTGACGATTCTTTAGATTCCTACACAGAGGTTTCCTGGCTCAGGCAAAACGGAGTAGGAGCACATATGTGATATGTGCGGGACCGAGAATAATACGATATGAGATACCGTATTCTATTCTCGCGATATGTGATATCGGCCGGGTATATGTGATATAGCCAGGTCATTGGATCAAGTGTTGATTCGATGAAAAAGTACCTGTTATATTAGTCGGTTATATATATATATAGCCGGGTTATCGGATCAAGTGTTGATTCGATAATTTAATGTAAAATTATATATATGATATATTACGTTACGTTGACTAATATAAGCTCGCTTTATTGATTCATTTTCTCACGGGATAATACATTGATATATATGCGATATATGTTAATTGTATTATTTTCTTTTGTTACAAAATATATTGTATATATGATATATAATATTGTAATATGTTAGGATTACAAATTTAACAAAGATTTAGGGTTTAAACTTGGTTAGGGTTTGGATTAGGGTTAGCTTTTGGTTAGTGAGGTCCAGTGTTGTTTGAGATATTGGAACCATGGATATATTAATTAGCACTATGTAAGACTTGCTATAATGTAAAAGCTATATTCTCTATCTGATAGTATTATTTTGTCGGTGGTTGTTTGGTTGGTGTTTCGGTGGAATTATTTTATTTCATTTTTTATTTATTTTGTAATAAGCAATGGAAAATCCATGCTCGCTATGAATTCAGATTTCATTTTTTATTTATTTTGTAAACACTCAATCACTGGACGTCATGCATACATACATTATCCTACTCCAGAATTCACATTACATACACTAGTATGCTGCACGTGCAATGCACGTTTGTATATTTTCACATCGCAAAGATTTACAAAGATTTTTAAAGAATTGGTTGAAGAGATGTGAAGGTCGGAATGAAGACGGTTACAGAGATAATGGAAACCTAAAATCTTGAGGGTTTATTATAGGTGAATGCTAAAAATTAGTACAAAACCTGTATATTTTATTTTTTATTTCAAGTATATTATATAAATCAAAATTTTCAATTTTTGACATATCAACATTACTAATATGGTAGAAAATTAGAAAGGTTTTTTTTGCACATGTTTCTACACTCTTCCTTTGGTATTAATATCAATACAACGGAGATGATATATTTCATGAATCCTAAGCACATTCAGGACCTACATAATACTTGGATATATAATATACTAGAACTAGAACGCTGAACAAGATCCCATAGGGAGACTTCATTTTTATTTGGATGGTACTATATGCTATGCGAATAGTTGACATCAGCGACTGATCACTTGATTATAGATTACTCTCCGTCTCTCTCTCTCACACACACAGACACAGACACACACACAAAATAAGATACAAATGCAAATCTATTCACTATTCAATAGAATAGGGTTTTGGGAACAAAATTGGAGGCCGGAATCAACATTTATGGAGATCGTGATCAACTAGGGTTTTCGAAAATATGGTGACGATTGCTCTCATCGATAGAGATTATTGATGCATTATGACTTCATTTGAGGAAATGTTGTGAAATATGTTTATAATTTTTTTTATATGGTATTACCTATGAAAATTATACAAAATTCCTTTGTGAGATATTTTCAGCTTCTAGCCCATTTTCGGACAATTTTTGGAAATTAACAATATTCTAAAAAAATTAGCAAATGGTGTTGGAAAAAAAATATTTACCAATATGGTGTCAAGGACATGATTAGTGGGTGTTGGCAGAGTTTAACTAGAAGCTACGCTTACAAGTTTTGAGCACTTGCAACCGCAACTTAAAAGTTGCGAGTGCTTAAAACTTGCAAGAATTTAAAACCGCACGTGGTTTTAGGCCACACTTGTACAACTTAAAACTTACAAGTGCTTAAAAATGGCAAGTATTTAATGCCCTACTTTTAAAGTGTGATTTTAAACGATCCTTGCAAGTGCTTAAAAATGACAAGTATTTAAAACCACACTTTTAAAGTGCAGTTTTAGTTAATTTCTGCTAAATCAAGCCTCCAACATCATTTTGCTAATTTTTTTTTAACCGCTAATTCCCAAAAATCGTCTCCCATTCTGATGTATTCATAGCTTTTGAGAAATCTCAAAAACGGTGGCTTCTGGAACAATGTTATAGGTGAAATTATTTGGCACTATTTTCATCAGCGTTTTTGGCACGTGCGTTGCACATAATTATAAAAATTATTTATTATAATCTTCTTTATCTCTACTATAATAATACAAAGAGAAGAGCGTATTTTCGTTCTCATATTTTTTTTTTAAACTTAATATTCAGAAAAAATGAGAAAAATCTTTAGTTTTTAAATGACCCACCTCATTAACTTTTTTGTTAAGAAAATTGATCATAAATCATATTGCAGATTTGAATAAAGATTTTTTCTGATTTATTAGATTCTCTAGATTTAAGTAGCTTAGAAAATAATATTGTTTCGATCATCGATATATTTTTGTTATCTTTTGTTTTAGAGTTTAGATTTGATTTTCTTTATTATCTTTTTGTTTAGAAAGTTTAGATTTGATTGTTGCAAAGACTGTGTGGGTTATCTATATAAGGAGACCATATTGATGTATCTGACAGTGAATAATGAATGAAAAGTTGATTGCTTGATTTTGCAAATTCGGTTCTTGATTACGAGTGATCTGAAACTTCTTTGGGAGGTGTGATGCCTGACCAACCCAATTAAAAATTTATCCTTCAATTTCTACACAAAATCTAAATTATTCAATTCCCATTCTCAGACATGTCATCACCAACGATGAGATCTCAACTTCTCACCTAACAGACCCCAACGACGAGATCTCAATCCCTCACCTAATAGACCCGAGGTAAAGCAAATAATAAAGATTTATTTGGAATTCCATCATGCACAGAAACAATAAGCCGCAACTGATAATAAAGCCATCCCAAAATTTCTATACCTTCGTATTATCTTTCTATAATAAAATACTGTATTTATTTATTTTTGTTATTTTCATATATTTTGTTCTCTATAAAATATATTATTTTTTAAATTATTTCTATTTAATCCCTCCAACCCTTCTTCTTTTCCTTTCTTTCCAAAACCCTTCTTCTTTTCCTTTCTTTCCAAAACCCAAACACTTTCACCGAACAATTTCTTTCTTTTCTTTTTTTTCCTGAGCCCAAAAGCTCAACACCTCGCGTTATTTAATTTACAAAAATACCATCGAGTTTCCTAAGAGCTAGTTTTACGTTAAAAACCCGTATATTTCAAAAGTTGAATTTATTTATAAAACCCCATCGACTTTCCAAAACGACATTTTAACATAAAATATCAATAATTAATCTAATATTAGATTTTCAAATAAACACCATTAATTTTACTATAATTAATTTTTCATTAAAATACCCTCAATTTCCAAAAGTTAGGATTTTCATTAAAATACCCTTAAGTCCCAAAAGTTAGGATTTTTTTAATCAAAATACCCATGATATTTTAAATAGTATATTTTTACCAAAACACCCTCGAGGTTTTGAAATGGAGTATTTTTACACAAAACCCCCAAAAGACTTTAATGGCCTAAATTTACATAAATACCCTGAAGTTTCCAAATGCCATATTTTTACATAAATACCCTCGGATTTCTAAGACTAGTATTTTTCAAGCAATTGGGTAGCAGATGGGTTTAAGTGGTACCTTCTCTCTTGAGACTCAGGAAGCCGGAGTTAATGAATCACTAAAATACCATGAACTTTTAAGGAAACCCACTTTCTTGACATGACGTGAACCAACTCAATTTTGATTGAACCATCTCAAGTCGTGTCGCGCAAGCTCAAGAAATTTTGAGCCATATCTTATAACCAGAGAACTTATAGTGTTTAGATCGGATTTGTGAGCAGGTTCAAGACTACATGAGTCGCCTCAAATCGATACGAAAGCTGATATACTTGTCTGCCATGTTTTTGATATTAAAATTGATTCATCTCATTTTATGCATCTTTTCATTCTGAATCTACCTGACTTATGAATAACCTATTTACTATACTTAACACATTTCTTGATATGCGACATAATTACTTATTTATATGACTTATATGAACATCCTATAACATGCTTGACTTGACTTAACTCGAACCATGAATACAGCTTGATATGAATACTTGAATTTGATAGGAATACTTGAACTTGACATGAATACATGCAGTTGACATGAACTCAACTTTAAACTTGAACTTGTATTCTCTCTTATGTATTCATGGATTCGAGCAAAAGTTGTGACATTAACTATAATCTAATATACGCGGGGTGTTGAGATAGTTTAAGTGTGAATCCAACGGATTCTTAGGAGTCCCCCTACTACATGAATCCTTCTATACTAACACAATATATAATCATGAAGGCCCGCGTTTCCTTACCCCTAAGTCCCTACCCTTGGGTTTGGAAATACTTTAATGACGATTGAACAACTGTTACTAACACTCTTGATTTGGGCCGGTGATTTTTTGCTCCTGGGGCCCTAGCCTTGGGTTTGAGAATACTCTTGAGATTGGTTAATATTCATCCTTGAACTTACGTTAGTTAGTCTACCTTTATAGAGACCTTTTAAAACATATTGACATTCATTTTATGTTCACCATATACATTTATGTTGACCAACACATGCTATACTTTATTGCCATGCTCATGTATCATATAGTTGCCATGTACATTGCTATGTTACACTTGTTCACATATTCATGATTTCCATTCATGCTATATTATATGTCGCCTTGTGCTTTTTTATATATTCACACATCTTTGGGGACTTATAGAGCGTAAGTTCGCTGACGGGCATTCCACCCTATTTTCTTTCTTTCCTTGGAATGTTCGTTAGGTGACGTTAAAATAGAGGTGGAACCGACGGAAGATGAGTACTCCCAGTTGTCATTGCAAGCCGACTGTAAGTTAATTTCATATTTTCCTTTCAGTATGCTTCTTGTTTAATGCTTTCTTGTTATTGCATTTTTGTTTTAACACATCTTGTATCAGTTTGAAACTCTGTAAAAATTTGAATATAATATATAGCAGTTGGATTTTATTTCACTTGTTATTTCTTGTTATTTTATGTTACTTATAAAAGCTTAGCGTATTTGTTACGAGAAATGGCATTCTCAGAATAAATACGTCGTGGGTCTCGTCACGTGTCGTTACCGTTCTTTTGGGAAGCGGGGCGTGACAACCATCTGCAAGTCAAACCAAGATAAAGGCTTTGAATTGATTTATTTGAACTAATAATAAAGTCTAATTGGTGAGTGGACTTGAGAATCAAGTTATTCGATTTTGAACACTTCCTCAATTGCTCAGATTTATGTTATTTACATTCAAGTTTTAAGAACATAATATCTATTTCTCAACATGATTTTAACAATTTTCACTCAAGAATTATCCATTATTTTCACAAGTTGATTCTTTTAATCGATAGTTCAATCACAAATATTTGGGATATTATATTTATATAATTTATCATAATTATCAATTTCGGATCTTATTGTGTGTTTGTTCATATAGATTTTCCCTTTTTGCATTCATGTCGTGCGTCAAAAATCCTTTGGAATCGATAATTAAAAGTAGTTTTTAAAAAAAAGGTATTTAAAGTGATTATTATTGTTAACAAAAACTTCAATAGTTATAGAAAATTTATTATATTCATCTTTAATCAACATTCTAAAAAATTAAAAGATTAAATACCTTAATAAATTAATGTAATTTCTCTTATTATAACCGCAATTCATGTGGGTCCTTAATTTTAGATTTTGATTTCCACTGACAACGTCCCACCGATTGATAATTGGCGTTTTAAACAACAGTACAACAATATTCACTTATGTAATCTTAAAACTTGGGTAGAAAGATAAGTGCTCAATCTCACCACCCAAGTTTCGTGGTTACAATAATCGAGATAAGTGCGGATTGTTGTACTCTTATTTAAAATGCCAATTGTCCATCGGTGGAACATTGTTAGTCGAAATCAAAATATAAAATTAAGGACTCTTAAGTAATCGTGGTTATAATAGTACATATTACATTAATTTATAAGGGCCCCTTAAAATATTATTATTTTGAACACTGCCCCCGTGTTTAAAAATGGCTAAAAAGCGGTGCAGCCGAAGAGTCTGGACGCATAGGTGCCGCATTGTAACGTCTGTGTTTTCCGAATACATAATAAAAGATTTTACAATTTTTCCCTGTGTCAAAATAATTATCTTAATGCTTCCGTTGTTAGAAAACACTTTAAAAAGGTTTTTCTATATTTAAAACTAATTAATATAATTTTTAGTAATTTTTAAATATTTAATTTGAATTTTAAGAAAAGGATAAAGATTTATACAAAAAAATTAATACCGGAAAGGAAAGTTATTTTGACAAAATTTTTGTTACAAATGGAAGAAAACATTAAAATAGATTTTTCAAGAATTTTCCTGATTTTCCTAATGTAAAGACCCAAATATTACTATACCTTCATATTTTCTTTCTTTAGAAAATATTTTATCTATTTTCTGTATATTTTGTTTTCTATTAAATATATTATTTTTATTATTTTATCTATTTTTCCCAAACACATTTTTTTAAAACTAAATTTTAAGCTCTTTTTTTCAAATTAAACACAAGACCTAACCCAGTCCATAACTAAAATCCAATTTCAATTTCATTTTCATTTTCTTTTATAAAACTATGAGCCCAAAAGCGCACATTCTTGTCAAGCAACGACATATATTTAATGCTGGTTAAATTTGTGCATGAACAACCTTATAACACATTGGTTAAATGCTTGCATTGTTATTCCATAAATCACATGTTCAAATCCCTATTCTTGCAGTTATTTTTTTAATCAATTTTTATCCTTCTTATAACCTACAAATGAGACATTTCATCTCTTCTTTTTAACTCCCAACATAATTAGGATGGTTATATATTATAATTAAGTAAAATTATTATGAAGAGTTTCAATTTTCTTTTAATACAAATATCTCTTCATCTCTTTTTCATCCCACCTTAGCCATTTTTTTTATCAATTCTAAAAATAAAATAAAATAAAATCTCTTTTCCCTTGAGCTTGGAGAAGCACCGGTTCCATCAAACTTCAAAAACTCGGTTGAGGATTTTATCTAAACGGTGAGCCGGTTGTTATACCGACTCACACAACCTGTAAATCCCTTTTCTCCCTCTCCATCTCTTTCACTCGTGTATTCTCCTTGATTTCATTTTCTTGACCGTAGTACCTAATCGAGTGCATAAACACACACACACATACACACACACACACACATATATAAATGAATATATATATAAATGAATATAGTTACATATATACATTTTAAAAATATTGTTTGTTTATACTTAATCTTCATGTTTATTCATTGTTTTCTTATAAAATAAAAATACATCCATGTCATAAATTTACTTTTACGTTAACTAGGAATATCATGGATTGAATATAAATAAACGATGCACGATAACACAACTTTACATAAGCTCTCTTGGAATTAGGAATTTCCTGGTATAGGACGTTGTCGAGATTCATGATCCATATATTGACATTAGGGGATCCAATTTAAAGTATATATTGTATGTGCCGTTTATTTTATAATTGTTTAATTTTTTTATATAAAAGAGAAAAACGAAGCTGCAAATAAATCTAATAGTTTTGTCACTTTTAAATACGGTCCTAGATAACTTTTGTCCTTAAAATAATTTTTAAAAATTAATTTTCACATTTGGAAATCCTAAGAAAATTAGGGTAAATAATAGATAGAATTTCAGTTTTTTAGTAAAAATTTCATATCAAGCCGATTAACGGTTTAGAAGTTGTGTAGTTTTTTTTATTCGCTGTTTTTAAAATCAGAAAACTGCCAATAAGGATCATCTTCGAGAGATCATAACTCTATAATCGTTGATCCAAATTAAGTGTTTTTAGATGTTTTGAATATCTAAATCGAAAGATCTAGATTTTCTTATTTTTATGTTTTTACTGAAAACCGACGAAAAATATAGAAAACTGCGTTACAATATTAAGCAACGAATCTGGACAGAATCTGTCCTGATTCGCACACTGTTTTTAAATAGGACATAACTCGAACTCCCGATATCCGTTCGTGGCAAAATTTAGATGTGTAGATAGAAGATGATAGAAATATAATTTCCTGTATATTATAATACTTAGAAAAGCATAAAACAACTCGATATAGGCTTTGCAATATAACATATAGTTGTTGTCTAGAAATCTGAAGTTCTGTTTTAAACGGTGATATTAAAACGATCATAACTAAAACTTCAGAAATCCAAATCGCGTGAATCTTAGTATTTTGGATAAGTACTCCAAAAGACCTATAATTTTCTAATAATTTTTGTAACCTGAAACCCGATAGAAATTAACTCAAATTGCGTTTTAAAAATGTGTGACGATGCAGAACAGATTCTGATCTGTTTTGCGCGACGATACGAAAACATGTATATCTCCCAAACCGGTAGTCGTATTTAGGTGAGACTGAAACTCACATGTGCATAAAAATTAAGGCTATGTTTTCGTTTATATTCTGATTTCAAATGAATTGATTAACTAGTCGTACACATTACATATTTATAACATTTTTTTGGACGTTAGTTATATACTTATCTCATATCATGTTCTGTGATTGCTTATTTATTTTTATTTATATGACTTGTGATTAAATCATTACATATTAGAATTGACTTTATCTTGACACGACTCAATCATGAATACTTGAACCCAGTATGTACACTTGAACCAACTTGACTCGAACCCATAAATACAATTGGTATGACTTGCACTTGACATGACTATATGAACTCAATCTTGAAAACTTGATATCATACATCGCCTTTTGTATTCATGGATTCGATCAAGACTCATAATATTAATCATAAGATAATAAATACGGGGTGTTTGGGGTAGTTTGAGTATGAATCCAACGGAATCTCATGAGTCCGATTAATACAAATCATGTTGCTGTGGTACCGGGCTGAAACGGTACAAATCATGTTGCTGTGGTACCGGGCTGAAACGGTACAAATCACGAATTCACGAATGAGGGCCCGTGTTCCAAGCCCCTGGATGATAGCCTGTTGGGTTTGGAATACTTCAATAACAATTGAAATCCCTCTATTTTGGGCCCATGATTCTTTACCCATGGACGATAGCCTTGGGTTCGAGAACACTCTTGAGATTTGTTGACATTCACACTTGAACTCACGTTAGTTATTTTTACTTTTTCAGAGACATTTTAGGACACTTACATTCACTTCATGTTCACTATACCTACATTCCACGGCCGTGCTATACTTGTTTGCTATGCTCATGTTACATTTCCATGCTGATATAGTTGACATACACATTACCATGTAAGCTACTATACTTATTTACATGTTCATGATTTATATCCATGCTATACCATATATCATATTATACTATGCATTTCATTTATATACATCACACCATCCTTTTGGGGACTTACCGAGCGTTAGTTCGCTGACAGGCATTCCACCCACTTCTTTTTATTCTTGGAATGTTCGTCAGGTGATATTGAGACAAAGAAAATAGAAGTGATCGAAAAGGAGTACAACCAGTTCGCATCACAAATGGACGTATAGTTTCATTCAGTTTTTCATTTCATTTCACCTTATTTATGTATACCTCCTTGTTAAGGCTTATCATGTTAAATATCTTGTATTCAGATATTTTGTCTACTATGAATCATGAATGTAATAGATCAGAGTTGGATTTCATTTTTTTGTCGGTTCTTGTTACTTTATGTTGCTTATAGATGCTTAGCGTATTTATTTTGAGAAACGGCATTCTCATAATAAATACGTTGCGGGCTTGCCACTGTTAGTTATATGTATGCCCTAGAGGCAATTACTGTACATACGATGTATATTGTAGTGGATGCTTGAACATATATATGAAGGACTTTCTTGCTCGATATGATAGTATGTTATCCGGTTGCTCTTTATCTTAACATGTACACTTATTATCTCTATGTTACATGTTGATAAAGCCCTTAGGATGAGTACTTGACTACCAGGACTATGATGCAAATCATACTAGTGGGAACAGAGTAGTCGTTAAGTACATCCTTCAAATATCCATAGTCGTGGGTGTATCGAGACAGGGCATCGATATACCGGAGTAGACTAGCGTATAGCTTCTCGACCCTGTTGGGGTAAAAATTTATACCCCGGTTGACCAAGTCAAAATCAAAGTCAACCCCAAGTCAGGTGGGCCCAAGCCCAGGTCAAGTGGGCCAATGCCCGGAGCGAGCCGGAACATGAAGCGGCCGGTCTCCCCCATGCCAAGATAAAAATTTTGTAATAAATAATTTTATTGTATTTCTTTTATTTTTATTTTACGGATGAATGTAAGAGAAATGGGCATAAAGCCAAATTTTTGTAAAGCCCATGGCTTATGTGCAAAAAGAAATGGCACATGACCCATGGGATAGGCAAAATGCCATTTTGAGAAGCCCAAGGGGCTATGTGTAAAGTGTATAGCCTATAGAGGCAAGGATAATGAAAATATCCCAACAACTTTCTCTCTCCAAAAATTTTTTAGATCCGAGATCTTTTCTCCTTCCTCAAGGTTCCAAAACCTTCTTCTTTCTTTTGAATTAAATCAAGAGTTTTACTCTTCATTCTATAAAACTAAATAGTTTTTCACCACAAAACCCATAAAGGGGAACTCAGATCTTCCATTAGATCTCAAAAAGAAGAGATTTTTAAAATCTCATATCTCTTGATCTTCAAGATCCAGCAACCAAAGGAGAAAGAAGAAGAACCCCTTTCATCAACCCCAAAACATCTTAGGAGTTTAACTCCACTCTGATTTCTCTTTCGAGAATTTCTGGGGCTAAAAGCCTCTTTTTCTCGCCAGTGCCCTGCGCTCAAGCGCAAAGCGCTCACGTGCGGACACGTGGCGCACTTACGCTCCAGCGCCTTGCGCTCAAGCGCAAAGCGGCCACGTGCCGACACGTGGCGCGCTTGCGCTCAAGCGCAAAGCGCCCACGTGCCGACACGTGGCGCGCTTGCGCTCAAGCGCCCTGCGCTCAAGCACAAAGCGCCCACGTGCCGACACGTGGCGCGCTTGCGCTCCAGCGCCCAGCGCTTAAGCGCAAAGCGCCCACGTGCCGACACGTGCACGTGGCGCGCTTGCGCTCCAGCGCTCTGCGCTCAAGCGCAAAGCGCTCACATGCCGACACGTATCGCGCTAGCGCCTAAGCGCACAGCACCTAAGCGCACAACGCTCAAGGCGCTGACCCCACGCGTCCTTTGGGCGCTTTTTCCCTTCTTTTTTTTTATATATATACATGTATATATATGTACAGATACACACACACTCCACGTAAAAACTCTGCGTGGCTCCCGATATATCCAAGCCCCCTCCAAAACAAAACACACGTACACTGCACATTGAGTTCGCATGACCAGTTTAACCCATTAATCGGAGGTTCTCTCGCTCCAAAGGCGAGGGGTAATTAACGGCAGCTTAGTTCGCGGCTGCCGGAGATTCGGATCCCCACAATCAATAAACCCCGGCCTACCCTAGGCAGGGGGAATCTGTAGTACGCCTGACAAGCGCGCGCGTATTCCCATCTCAATGGGGTGACGAAAAACACCCTACAGATTCTGGCACGCCCGGTGGGACCTTTCTCTCCTCCTATATTTCGGGTTAAACGTTCATGCGAACTCAATCAATATACATGTCGATTTCCTATACTGAAATGATGTTTTTTTTCCGTGCAGCAATCAACTTTCGACGACAATGTCTCCCAAGACGAATTCAGCTTCCAACGCGACCCCGATCCCGTATGTGGTCAAGGTCAATGCTCGTGTGGTTCTCCCCGCAAGCCTCAGTCGACAGTGGGAGGAACTGCCCCGCCATTTTGGCTCCGTCATCATCTACCCTGCCGGAAGCGCTCATCTGGCAGAAATCCCGGCAAAACAGGCGGCCAAGCCGGTCTCAAGGGGCAATAGGCCGAATGTCGTGATCGCCAAGGCACCACAACCGAAACTTAAGACGGTGTCTGAACGACTCTCTGGTGCTCCAGCTGGGGGCAAGACTTCCGGTACAAAGGGCAACATCAAATGTTGCGGACGACATCAGGCGATGACTCCAAAAAATGCACAATCGAGCATATCTCCAAAATCCTCCATCGTCCAGTCTACGGCGTCTTCCTAAAGAGCCAAAGTCTGCCAGATGCTTAGAACAGAAAAGTTAAGGCAGAAGCGGCTCAGGTATCGAGCCAACAGGAGGGCCAGGGCTTCGGCCAAATGGAATCTTGTGAAGTTCCAAGTACAGGGTCGCCCCGCGACGACGGCTGAGTCGGAAGTGAGAATCAGCAATTCCTTCGAGCCTCTGAAGTGGGTTCAGAAAAATGCCATGACCGCCAGAATCAAGAAGACAGCGGTCCGAACGTCGCTACAAAGAGACGTGTCCTGGCCCCAACAGAAAAAGTATGACAATGTCTCTTCAAGGGTCTATCAGGCGCTCTGTACCGCACGAAAGCAGCAGGACAAATCCAGAAAAGAAGCGTCAGCACCATTCAAGAATCCGTCCAGGCCATCAGCCTTCAATCGACTGCCCGCTACTGAAACAGGGGGGGTCAAGACAGCGATCTGTGAAATCAACTGCCGACAATAAAAAGACGGCTGGATATATTATCCATACGGTCTATATGGCGGGCGGGCGCCCCAGCGACAACCTTCGCAGCAAAAGCAAGGGTGGGGCCACCACATCCCAAGCCTAATCTGGCTTGAATGTGGTCGCCGCTGCTCAAGAACAGCCACCTCCGCTGGATGATGAAAACCCTCTCGATGAGGATGATAGGAAGAAAGACCCCTCGGTCCATATAGAGTCAAGCTCGGACAGCGAGGAAGAGCCGACTTTCCGCCCCAGGACTGTAGAGCAAGAGCTGCTTCAAGAGCTTCGAAAGTAGCTCAGGAGCAAAGATAAAGAGATGGCCAAGCTCTATTCGAAGATTGACGACTTAACGAACGTTGTGATGCAGCTTACGGCTCAAATTGCTCGAGCGCCTCCCAATCAAGCACAAGTAGCTACTAATCAGCCGGGTGATGACAATCCGAAGCAGCCAATGCCTGTTCCTTTGGGTCCAAGACTGGTCGAGCCGCACGAAAGTCGGCCACATTCCGCTTCTGGGGATGCCTTGGCCCCAGATAGCACTATCCCGCTAACACAAGATCGGATAATGGATTTGGTCACCAGCAAGGTTAAAACATTGGTGGTCGAAGCTGAAGCTCAGAAAGAAATTGGCAGTAGTGGGCGGCCATATCCCGCACAGTACGATCTGATCGAGTTCCCGAGCGGCTACGTCATTCCTAAATTCGGAAGATTCGACGGAACGGGGAATGCAAATCAACACGTCGCCCACTTCAAAGCCTCGTGTGGAAATACATGGGGCAATGACGCGCTCCTTCTTCGTCAGTTTGTCAACAGCCTGACCGGTGTCGCCTTCGACTGGTACGCTAGTATACCAGACGGGTCCGTCATTACCTTTGCCCAAATAGAGTCTCTGTTCCGGCAAAGGTTCATGAGCGTCAGTGATAAAATCTCCATTGCCGACCTTGTGAGGACCAAGCCGGGGAAGAATGAAAGCAACACCGACTTTATCGCTCGATGGCGTAATCTCACAGTCAAGTGTGAACCGCCGCTAGAGCAGGACCAACCCGTCAGCCTTCTCATTGGGAACCTCAGCAATTGGATGGTCCCATTCTTGTGTACAGCGGGCCTCAAGACATTTTAGGAGCTAACCAAGAAAGTCCAAATGCTGGAACGCTCGAAGCAAGAGTCCCCGCCGGACTCTCAGAGAGACAAGACTTGGAAAAGCAAGCGGGACGACAATCGTAGAAGCGGGAGTTCCAGCAGTACCAATGTCTTCAATGCGTCCGACAATGAAGAAAAACGAAGGGCGGGCGAATCCAAAACCAACCGGTCTCGAAAGCCATTGCTGGGAGGAGATGGGCCTTCCCTAGAGGAGAAGAAGAATAAGGTTTACTCTTTCAGAAGGGACAGGGTCTGCAAGATATTTAAAGATGCCTTGAACAACGGCCTACAATTGCCGGAGTCGAAAAGACCCCAAGAAGCAAAAATGACCGACAATCTCCTGTATTGCCCGTACCATCGAGTAGTGAGCCATGCGATCGAGGATTGCTATATCTTCAAGGACTGGGTCGAGAAGCAGTACAAGGCTGGAGAGATCGAGCTGTCCAAAAGCGTGTTGGTGAACAATCAAGTTGCAACCGCCAACTTTATACAGACAGAAGTTGAAGCCTTCTGGGAGCAGACAGCTGAACCCGCTGCCCTGACAAACGAAACTGACTCATCGCGGCCTCCATGGAGTATGCACATATCTAATAAGACGAAGATGATGATAAAGCTACTTCGGAAAGAGCCCAGGACAAAATGGGAAGGGCAGAAGAAGCCTACCTTTCCATCTGCCAATGCGGCTCCATCGGGCTCAAAATCTAAGAAGCTTAAGAAGAATAAAAGTGCAGCTCGACGCGAAAAAGAGTCTGCAGGGAGATCGTCCATTAAAAAATATATTGATTCCCTCGAAGATTATGAACAGAAGGAAAGAACTCTGATTCAATTGAAGGAGTTCTTCCCTGCACAAGCGACTGAAATTCTGGAGGAGTTAGAGGAAGACTCCAATGAAGAGATCTCAGTAGTGACCTGCTACGCCATCCATCTTGGCAGCGACTCTGAGGAGGAGCTCTGTTTTCCTGAAGAGGACGAGGAGCTCGCCATAAAGGCCAATCAAATCCAACTCAGAAGCGGCAGGGCTCTACCGCCAAATCTGGGCAACACCCTAAAAGGGAAGGAAAAACAGGTGGCTAATGAGGAAGATGGCAGAGAGCCGGCTGATGAAAACTCAAGTCCTTCCTCAGTGGACTATAATGTCTTGGCTCATCTCCGGAAGCTTCTGTCTCTCCTGAGCATCTACGATGCCTTGGTCGTATCTAAGGAGCTTAGAGATATCCTCATTCACGCTCTACAAAACCCTGAGCGGTATCAGGCTCGCTTTGTGGAAATTAATATGAAAGAAGCTCAGTTCACTTTGCAAGCCGCTACAGTCACATTTAAGGATGAAGACTTGCTACTGGGAACAACTGAGCATAATCGACCGCTTTACGTGACCGGGTACAGCGACAGAGATCGAATTAATCGCATATTGATTGATCCGGGGTCCTCAGTGAACATCATAAACTTGCGAACTCTGAAGAGTTTGTCAATGGACGTCCGACACCTGTCAAGGGAAAGGATTGTCATTCAAGGCTTCAACCAAAATTGCCAGCAAGTTCTGGGGTCCATAGCTCTGCCAATCAAATTCGGGGATCTGCAAACTGAAGCTAAGATATACGTGATCGACGCCGACACGTCTTATAAGATTCTCTTTGGACGGCCGTGGCTCCACGATTACGGCATCGTCCCATCAACTCTCCATCAATGCATGAAGTATATTAAAAATGGCGAAGAAAGACGTATTGACGGAGACATCCAGCTGTTCGGTGTGCATGAAGTCCGATATGAAGATTCTCGGTACTTTATGAACCACCAAAATGCTAAGCCACAACTGACTAAGGATAGAGCGGCCCCAAGACTCAAAAGCAAATCTGAGCCGGCTGTCACTTTCAAAAGCAAAAACGCCCAAGTGCGCCCTCGTTTTGGTAGCGACACTGATGAGTCCGACGCTGGAAGTCCTTCCTTCTGTAAAACTCGCCCCCATTTCGGTAGCGATACGGACGAATCTGTTACTGAAGCCCCATCTAGCAGCAAAG
Source organism: Agapanthus africanus (assembly GCA_030015575.1). Taxonomy (NCBI): domain Eukaryota; kingdom Viridiplantae; phylum Streptophyta; class Magnoliopsida; order Asparagales; family Amaryllidaceae; genus Agapanthus; species Agapanthus africanus. The sequence goes on from JASDDO010000024.1 coordinate 156,664,829, forward strand.
TCCGTCCTCATCTTGGAAGCGACACTGAAGAGTCGGAGGAAGAGGACCTGCCGTGCAACAGCGGTGCAGATTGGACCCCCATGCAACAAGCGAAACTACGAGAGACCTTCGAAATTGCAGATGGGTCCCTAGCCGTCACAAGGGTACCGGAGCAGATGTGCAAATAGCTCGATGAGTTATCAGTCTCCACCGTGGACCAGCTGAAAACTTTCTACGTCCCCGGAAGGAAAAGTGGACAGAAAAGCATTCTGTTTTATAGGTCAAACCCCGTTGTGCACCGGACGATTTGTCTGTCGCGTGCCTTCCATATGAGAGAGGCATAAGAGCCTTCCTTAATCCCAGATACTATGCACCCGAGATGCGGGAATATTTCAAAAAGTGCGGATGCCGGTTATATCAAACGGAGTCCGAAGCAAAGTTTTATGAAGGAGTATGGCATCCGCCCCAGGTCCGAGCACTCATCGATGGACGAGTTCCAGATAGACGGGGCATAGGCTACGTTCAACCTGATTCCAAAGCGTGCTACATGATCCATGTTGGTGAGGCCAGCGAAAGATCAAATGATGAGGACGAGATAGCCGAGCCAGAAGAAGCTCCTCAAGAGCTCGAAGATGGCGGACAAGCAACCTTTGACGAGCTAACCGAGATTGACTTAGCAACGCCCGATAATCCAAGGCCGACCTACATCAGCTCACTCTTGTCGGAGGAAATGAAAGAGCAGATAATTGCCCTGCTGCATGAGTTCGTCGACTGCTTCGCGTGGACATACAAAGAAATGCTTGGCCTTTCCCCTGAAGTGGCCGTGCATAAGCTGGCTATATCTCCTGATGCTAAGCCAGTCAAACAAGCTCCTTGGCGAATGAGAAGGGAACTAGAAGAAAAGGTCATTGAGGAAACCAAGAAGCTTATCAATGCCGGCTTCATCAGGGAAGAGAAATATGCGGACTGGACGCATGCATAGTCCCAGTGAAGAAGAAAAATGGGCAGATCCGAGTTTGTGTCGATTTCAGGGACCTCAACAAGGCATGTCGTAAAGACGACTTTCCGCTACCGGTCATGGAAATGATGGTCGATGACACCTCAAATTATGAGTTGTTCACCTTTATGGATGGCTCATCTGGATATAATCAGATCAAGATGTCACCGGAGGATGAGAAGCACACAGCATTCCGAACCCCGATCGGAATATACTGCTACAAGGTGATGCCGTTCGGACTGAAGAACGCAGGTGCTACGTACCAAAGGGCAATGACCAATATCTTCGATGGCCTAATTCATAAAGTCGTCGAATGTTATGTTGATGATCTGGTCATCAAGACTAAAACCAAGGCTGATCATATCCAAGATCTTAGGACCGTTCTCACCAGACTGAGGGAATACGATCTGAAGATGAATCCTCTGAAATGCGCTTTTGGCGTGTCATCGGGAAAATTCCTGGGCTTCATAGTCCGACATCGAGGGATCGAAGTTGACCCATCAAAGATAAAGGCCATCATGGAGATGCCCCCTCCGAAGAGTCTGACGCAGCTAAGATCCTTTCAAGGCAAGCTTACTTATATACGGAGGTTTATCTCAAATTTATCGGGGAGATGTAGGCCCTTCTCAAAGCTCATGAAGAAAGGAGCTCCTTTTATTTGGGATGCCGAATGTCAAGCAGCGTTCGAAAGCATCAAACAATACTTGTTTCACCCTCCAGTGCTGGCCGCTCCCATTCCAAATAAACCGCTGATTCTCTACACCGCCGTGCTAGATGAGTCACTCGGTGCGCTCCTTGCCCAGAATAACGAGGAGGGAAAAGAAAATGCCCTCTACTACCTCAGTCGAACTCTAGTCGGGGCGGAACACAACTATTCCCCAATCGAAAAGCAATGCCTGGCTCTGATATTTGCTGTGAAGAAGCTGAGGCACTATCTGCTCGCTCATCGGGTTATGCTGATCTCCAAGGTCGACCCGCTCAAACACTTGATGACCAGAGCAAGCCTAGCCGGCAGAATAGCAAGATGGGCTGTTATGCTACTTGAGTTTGTGATTAATCCAAAAATTATAAGTTTACCGTAATCAGAACGGCGTCGCTTCGCAGCTAGCCGGTGAGTACGGGTCGATCCACAGAGACGGGTAAATTTCTTTAATGTGTTTTAACGAGTTGATTCCGTAAGGTGTTCGGACAGATTATTAAATCTAAAAATCTAAATTATCCTAGGGCAATTAATTAAAAGTTATAACTAGGGCAGGGAAAATAAATTTAATCTACGGCAGGAATTGAAATTAACTAGGGCAAGAAAATAAATAAATCTACTTACTTTACAGATGCATTTCTCCAATCATCCATGCAGGGTTGTCAGATCTGAATTTCAGAATTGAAGAGAGGCATCGATGCTCTCCATAAAGAGTTTTGGAATTTTTATTAAAAGGAGGCATGAGTTTACAATGAATTAGAGTCCCTATTTATAGAAGATAGGAAACCCTAGGGTTACAATGACTTGCATGTTTACAATTACAAAAATAGCCGTAGGTCAACTAGTCAAAGCCACAAATGAATTTTGATAAAATAAAATCTTCCTTTTGTCTTCTTAAAAAGGAAGTATTGGGCCTTTCCTTTATGGGCTCTTCTGTCTTTGGGCTTCCTGGGCTACTTAATTCTTTAATTCTTTCTTTAAAATAGCTTCTGTTCTCTTTCAGATTTTCCAGTGAATAATTGTGGTGGACAAGTTAACCGTGGCTTCGAAATCTTAGACCTTGCATTGCCTTGTACTTTGTGAATTTTATCTTTGATATCGGCTTGATCAAGAGTCTTCTGTTTGTTGGTCAAAGTCCACTTTTGCATCGTCTTTTCATCGTTTTCACTGTTTTCGCTTCAAGAACCTGTAACCTGTAATATGTAGCAGACATGCGTCAAAATCACCCGTTTATTTGTAAAATATATAAGAATGGGGAATATAATAATGCAATATTATGGTATGAATAAATACCCCCAAACTTACCTTTTGCTCGTCCTCGAGCAAACTTATTTTTTTATTCACTACAAAAAACCTAACCGCACTTTCGTAGGGAAACGCGATTGCACTGAGCTCGTGCAACAAGCCGTTAAACCTCTAGGTGTCCCTAGTAGGAGGAGTGTTGTCTCCTGAGGGTTTTCAGCGGATTACACCCACAAAATCCTATCAACTCGGCTCATTGACTTTTGTTCTCCAATTAGGTCTTCTAACAAGGAATTCTATTATCTTTTGACTCACAAATTATCCACCCATATTCTTCACACTTCCTCATCATTTAACTTAAGATTATATATGTTATGTAGACTTACTTAGCTTTCGGCATCTCTTAAGTCTTCCTTCTAGGGTTTCATCTCCACTTAGGAATTTCTATCAACTCTACTAAAGATACAAGTTCTATTCTTCATTCCTCTCTCTCATCTAAATTCCAATCACATACCCCTACGTGTGTGTATAAGTCACCCCTACACTTAGAAATTCAAATTAAGCAATCAACCCCTTGTCCGTTGTCCAAAGTACTAATTAGTGGTGAATTTAAATAAAATTTGCTTACACATCCTTCATGCGACCATTAATACTTTCTGAGGTACCAACGACCGATTACAAAATGCGTTTGCACTTTAAAGCATACTTCCTAGTCTTTGCAACACCCAAGGTTTTAGCAGTGACCCCCAAACCAGTCGGTCTAAGGCACTAGGTGATGAAGCACCCTCGCTAAATATTTTTCTATTTTTGCAGCCTTAAGTAATCACAAAAACCAGTGTCCATTTTTTTCTTTATTCACACTTTTTCATACTAAGGACTTTAGACAAGAGCCTTTCAAGGTCTCTTCTACTATTCCAAGTTTCAAGGTGCGTGATTGTGCAAATTGTAGGGTAGACGTTTTCAGAATCTAGACTTAAGCTAGGAACTATTTTTCAAACTTATACTCTAATAAGAACATCAATAATCTTCCCTTGTTTCGACTTAGCCCAAAAAGTGAACCCAAAATATGCCTATTTCTAAATAAACTACAAGGCATATACTTTCTACTGTTAAACTTTAAGGAAGGTTATTTTTAGGGTTTTTAATTCACTAAGTCTAAGATCTAGTTTTTTCTAGCTAGTTAACCCATTTATCAAACTCTAGTCAATTAGCCAAAATTGAATACAATATTTTTATAATTTTTCAAATTTTTCAAATTTTTATGGGTTTTTCAAATAAGTATGCAAATGTAAAAATATGTACAAATGAATGCGAAGGAAGAAGACGTACCGAGCATACCCCCAAACTTGAACTTGACAGTGTCCTCACTGTCATGCTAAACCAAGAGGGTCAAAACACCGATACTCCCCTGTTTATTTATTTATAATTTTTTTTATGTTTTGAAATTTTTTTTTTATTTTTATTTTTTATAGAAAAAGAAAACAAAAGGATATATACATATATACAAAGGTTCCCCCCAAACTTAAGCTTGGCCTTACACAAGCCAAAGGTTAGCACCAACCATTCAAAGATCTTATCGTGGTAATGGTATAGTTGGTGCAAGAATAGGGTGCGGAGGAAAGAAATGAGAAACACGCGAGACCGTGTGGGAAGAGGGGTAGAATACGGTCTCGGTGGGGGAGAAGAAAGATGGAAAGAAGAAAGAAGTGAAGTGCGATCTTGAGGGTGTAAATTGAGTGAATAAATTAGCGCAATATGTGATGACCGATGTGTTAAAAGCGATTGCGCTAACCTATCAACTCGTCTTGCAATGGGGTCAAATCCCTCAAGATTCGCAAGAAAACATGGGTACGCCGAACTTGGTATAGGAGATGAAAGCGTAACAGTCATTTGTTCGGTCGGAACAATAGAAAGGAGGGAGCGTGATATAACAGTCAAAGGTTCAGGAGGCTGAACTGGAAAATCCGACACATCAAATAAAAATGGTTCAACCTCGATATTATCCTCAAGACTCTCCTCACTATTTAATTCATCCATGCCATTATCATCAAAATCTAGACGCATATGAGATTCGGGGGAAACATTTAATAACTCAGGATGATTATTTGAACATAAAATTTCTATTAAATCGACAGGTTCATCATCCAAAATATTCCCGACGTCTATATCCTCAATCAAGTGAAAATCAATTTCTTTAGACCCTTTAACCACAGCATGGATATTTATCAATGTAGGTTCTAGAGTGGAGGTGTAAAGATCGAAAGGATTAGGTACGGTTTCACTTGAAAGGGGTTCCTCACAATTAGGCAAATCAAACACTACAAAATTGCACAACTCATTTTTATTTTCAACCGGTGAATCATTTGGAACAATCGATGGAAAACCGGAGTTGTGGGCTTCAATTGGGTAAGGGTAGGTTTGATTTGAAAATCCTCTCTCATTCTCACTCTGTCCAACTGCCGCCTTACACATTGAAAAATTCGGAGCTAGCGGGACACTAGCTACCGGTTCACTAGGTTGCGTAAGGGCGGCCACGGACGCTTCCACATTCCTAACCATTTTGTTTGTTGCTGCGATATACGCCTCCAACGCCTCTTCCAAACTAGACTTAGGTGGTGAGGGGGTTTCAGTAAAAGATTCACAATTGGTTGGGTATGTGAAACTCCCTAATGGCTGTGTCGAAACAATGTCTAGTGAAGGTGGGAAGGTCGGGTATGATGGGTAGGAAGTGGGTGGTAAGACAGGAGTAGGGTCAACATATGGATAAGAAGGTGAATAATCGTGTGGATCCCTAAAACTAGATGAGTGGAGAGGGGTGAAAGATCGACTGCGAGATTGAGCAATATGCTCAACAATGGACATCGGCCTAGGAGTTACAGCAGGACTTGGAAAAGTGGTGTCAACATATGTAGGTTGTAAAGGTTGACTCGGTTGACACAAAGTGGGTTGAAAAGTCAAACTGTTTTTCCTAGACTCTTCTATGTGATCTTTCAAAGATTTCTTTGGCAAGGAGGGATCGTTTTTGAATTGACCGAACACATTGACGAATGACGCAAAGTTAGGTTCGGGATACCAAGATTCGGCAAGAGATTTATGATGTGGGGTACCCATGATAGAAGAATGCAAGGATTTCTTAGCGACAAAATTTTTGCAAGTTTTTAAAAGATTTTTCTTTAATTTTTTTTTTTTTTTTAATTTTTTTTGAAGAGTTTTGCAAGACGGTTTTAGAAAATGGACTCGTGACACAAAAGTACCAACCACACATGCACAATCAGGCCTAGATCTAGGGTCGCCTAGGTCTGCTAGACAGCTCCTAACTAGGGCTAGAAATAGACCTCTAACCGCCTCTTCACGGACAAATACGACCAGGTAAGTGGGAAGGAACCACCACTACAGTGGGCCTAATTAATAACCACTAGCCTAGACACCGCAATGTCGGTTAGGATAAACGGCCGATGCCTACCCTAGTCCTTTTCCTATTGAGCTCGCTGTCCTTAGGTCTGAGTCTAATCTTTTTTTAATTAATTGTGGTCGATGCAAAATGCTTAGGTGTTTTCTGGGGTCCTGGGAAGGGTGATGAAATCCCCACCCAATTTGAGATTGGTCAATTAGCCCCTTAGAGTCCGGTTAAATTATGCAAAACAAATAAAATTTCATTTGCATTCAATTTTTTTAGCGCGGCGCAAAGAACCCTGCAGAAATCTGTTATTTAGAAGGGGAAGAAAGACTCTTTACGCAAAGAATTCCTGCAGAAACTTTTTACAGAGAGATATTGTAGGTTGCAGAGGGGAAGAAAAGAAAGCAAACCAGAAAATTTTCCAGTGCTGACGTGGCGAAGGGAGCGCGGATCCGCGGCGGATTGGGCACTGGTGCGGCGGAAGAGCGGCTCGATGAGGAGATCAGTGGCTGGAAAAATTTCTACTGCTCTGTTGGGCACTTTCGTCTCTGTTCTGATATGTAACCTTCTGATTCCCTCTCTGTAAAATTCCAGATTCTTGATTCTTCGCTGTTCCTGCAAGATCCAAAAGATACACCCTTCAAACAGATCAAATTTGATTATTTTTTTATATTTTTTATATTTTCAGATTTTTATAATTTTTAAAATTTATATCAACCCGAAAATTCACAAAAAGAAAGATTACGCCGTCTCCGGCAACGGCGCCATTTGATTAATCCAAAAATTATAAGTTTACCGTAATCAAAACGGCGTCGCTTCGCAGCTAGCCGGTGAGTACGGGTCGATCCACAGAGACGGGTAAATTTCTTTAATGTGTTTTAACGAGTTGATTCCGTAAGGTGTTCGGACAGATTATTAAATCTAAAAATCTAAATTATCCTAGGGCAATTAATTAAAAGTTATAACTAGGGCAGGGAAAATAAATTTAATCTACGGCAGGAATTGAAATTAACTAGGGCAAGAAAATAAATAAATCTACTTACTTTACAGATGCATTTCTCCAATCATCCATGCAGGGTTGTCAGATCTGAATTTCAGAATTGAAGAGAGGCATCGATGCTCTCCATAAAGAGTTTTGGAATTTTTATTAAAAGGAGGCATGAGTTTACAATGAATTAGAGTCCCTATTTATAGAAGATAGGAAACCCTAGGGTTACAATGACTTGCATGTTTACAATTACAAAAATAGCCGTAGGTCAACTAGTCAAAGCCACAAATGAATTTTGATAAAATAAAATCTTCCTTTTGTCTTCTTAAAAAGGAAGTATTGGGCCTTTCCTTTATGGGCTCTTCTGTCTTTGGGCTTCCTGGGCTACTTAATTCTTTAATTCTTTCTTTAAAATAGCTTCTGTTCTCTTTCAGATTTTCCAGTGAATAATTGTGGTGGACAAGTTAACCGTGGCTTCGAAATCTTAGATCTTGCATTGCCTTGTACTTTGTGAATTTTATCTTTGATATCGGCTTGATCAAGAGTCTTCTGTTTGTTGGTCAAAGTCCACTTTTGCATCGTCTTTTCATCGTTTTCACTGTTTTCGCTTCAAGAACCTGTAACCTGTAATATGTAGCAGACATGCGTCAAAAGCACCCGTTTATTTGTAAAATATATAAGAATGGGGAATATAATAATGCAATATTATGGTATGAACAGTTTGACATAGTTTATACTCCCCAGAAAGAAGTAAAAGGGAAAGCTCTTGCAGACTTTCTCGCTGCTCATCCCATACCAGAAGGGTCACCACTCAATTGCGAGTTAACCGACGAACAAGTGCTACACCTAGAGAATGACGAGCCATGTTGGGAGCTCTACTTCGATGGGGCCTCATCGATAAGGACCTCCAGTAAATCAAGTGTCCCGGAGATAAAAGCAAGGATAGGATTGGTGTTCATCACGCCATCAATGGGAACCCTACGGCGTTCTTTTGCTCTCACCGAGCCTCTCACAAACAATGAGGCCGAGTATGAAGCTCTGATAGCTGGTTTGGAGCTCGCCATAGAAATGGAAATCCTTCGGCTACGGGTTTACGGTGACTCCCAGCTTGTCGTCAACCAAGTAAGCGGCGATTATAAGATATACAAACCTGAATTAGCTCGGTACAGAGGCCGAGTGGTGGAACTCATGAAACGGTTCACTCATATTGAACTAACGAGAGTCCCTAGAGCGTTGAACGGAAAGGCTGACGTACTCGCTCGCTTAGCCAAGGAGCTGGCTGATCCTGACATGGACGAAATTCTGATCACAGTCAGGAGCCAGCAAATTCTACCCCTAGTCTCTCTACGAGAAGAGGAAAGTGCGGAACAGAAGAACAGTCCTGCCGAAGAAGCTTCGATCATCCAAGACGAGCCCGATTGGAGAGAACCCTTCATAGAGTACCTCCGATACGACAAGTTGCCCGAAGAAAAATTTGCGAGGATTCAGCTGAAGAAAAGAGCTCTCCGATACGTGTTTGTAAATGACACGTTGTCACGCCCCGCTTCCCAGAGTACGCAAGATTGGGCACGTGACATAGCCAACCATGCTACCTGTGGGTAGGAAGTATCCATCCACAGTCACATTACGGCTGTAGATATATCAAGAACAAGATAAATAAACTAATCTAACACATGTCCAAATCCATAATAATAAGAGTCAATGAAAAATAAGTGCGGAAGCAAATGATCCAATACAATAAATAGAAAGTACGTCCCATAATGCGGGCTCACATCTGGAAATGAAATGCAATAAATAAACTAGTCACTACAGAACTCACAAATCAGCCTGCTGGCTGAAGTACTCCTGCTCAGTCGTCGACAGTGGTAAAGAATCTGGGCCATGCAAAACCCAGACGTCAGCGCGTCATGTCGATCAATAATATAATATGAACAAGGTAATAAGCAATGCAGGGAAATAAACATGAATAAAGCAATAATATGAAACAAGCAGTGCAGGGTAGTGTGCAGTGGGTAACTAAAATGTTCTATCAGGTTTCTATTCTAAAGTCTTTGAAATCAATTGATGACTCGTCGATGTAACTCAATAGTATCCCGTGCGTGCCCGGGACCACGGTCAAGATTCTCGGGGCTGAATCCGAGACGTGCCGCTAGGCAGTAATAAGTAGCAGGATGGATGAGTGATGTCAGCATCATCACTCCGGGGCTGGCCTAGCCCGTAGACTGATCAGAACAGGTATCGAACTATTGAGTTACAAGTCGGTTTCACCTTTGATTTCCCCATACACCCAAGTTATGTATGTCGAGCCAGGTATTCATGAATCAAGGACTAATGCCAACACAGGATCAGGTAACAGGTCAGGTTTGTCTGGATAGACAACAGGAATGGTCCATGAGGACCCCAAGTCAGGTTTGTTGGCATTAGGCATGAGATCAGGTAACAAGTCAGGTCATGGTACAACAGGTTGAGTTGGTAATAAAGGGTACCATGTCCGGTGCATCGGTATGTATATATGTCATGTGTATCAAGGTCAGGTCGATATGTGACGCAATCGAGGGTGTGCTCACAACATGTATACAATCGAATAAGGAACAGCAGCAGGAAATAAAGTAAATAACAATAATAGTTCATTTAATCACAATGGTGCATTAATCTGGTGCAGTTGTATTATATTAACCGGTTCGAGCACCTTGGGGTGCAATAATCACAGGGTAGCGCAATATTAATAACAGAAAGTAATGAAGATATATGTCTACGGCTATCGTCCTTTAAATAACAAAAATGATTAACCGGTAGTTTGTTATTAAGGTTACAGTGGCAAAATACGATTTAGGTGGCAGTATCATGATATATATCATATTTCGTCCAATGAGAAAAGTAACTATATTTAGTTAATCCTTGCAAGTTTTATGAGTCAATCATACTTAATTAGCAAAACATAGCATGTAGCAAGTAATACTTGCCTCGACGGTTTCGCAAACCGGAAACACGAACGCAACGTCGGCGGAAAACACGCGACGGATGCACGGGTCACGGATCGAGTCTAAACAACGAACAGCGGGACCACACGGACTGGAGTACTTCGCTGGAGAGTCGGGTCAAGTCGTCGGCACGGCCGGAATCCGGCGAAATGTCAAAACAGCGACGAAGTTAGCAAAATACAACACATGGACATGAACGACCAGCGAGGGGTTAACACGAAGGGAGAAAGTAAAGAGATGCTTACAGGGGTGGCAACCGTGATGGGTTCGACGGCGATGGGGCGCCGGCGAGGCAGCAAAGGCGGCAGTCTAGGCTGAAAGTTGCTGGAGGTTGCTGGAATAGGGTGGTGTTGTGAGTAGGGGAGGTAATGGTCTGTTCTGGGTTGCAGGGGGGAGAGGAGGTGGTCGGCGGTGCGCTGGCGACGACGACGAGAGTCGACGGCGCGATCTCCGGCGAACCAGAGAAGTAGCTAGGGTTCGGCGTCGGGTTCTGTTGTGGCCCGGCGAGGGAAGGAGGTGGACGGTGAAAAGGTCGGGACGAGGGTGAAGGGAGGAAGTCGACGTCGTCGGCGATGGGAGGCGGCGGCGACGGCAGCACAGCGGTGCAGGTGGCGGTGGCGTTGGCTGCAGGCGCTGGAAGGAAAGGAGAACGGAGGAAGGAGGTGCGGAGGCAAGGGTGATGGTGGTGGTGTTGTCGGCGCGGGGACTGCGGCGGCAACGGCGACGAGGTGGCTAGGGTTTGCTGCGGTGGGGTTCGAGGGTTTCTCGTGAAAACGAGGACGAAGGAGTTATGGGATAGATATAGGGATAGAGAGAGAGAGGATTTAAAGGAGGAGAGAGAGAGAGACAGAGAAGAGAGATAGAGAGACGGAGAGAGAGAGAGAGGGTACTAAGAGGCGGGGCCCATGAGGGAAGAGCCTCGTGATTGGCTGATCACGAGAACAGAAAAGGTTTTAAAAAAGGATTTGTGAATATATATTTAACAGAAATGGATACACTATATAGTTTTAGATAATTAATTAAATTGGGATTTTGGCGCTAAATGGAACATTTCCAAATCGCTCCCGGGTTGCGCCCAAATAATTCAAATTCAAAAAATAGGATTTTAAGCGGGTTCCAAATTTTAAAATGAGATGTCTTACGATTAAAATGCATGCCTCCAAGTCGAACACTTGCACGCGCGCGTAGCCGTCCAAACTCGCCCGTTTCACCGAACGGGATGAAATCTCGACGCGCGGACGCTACCGCGCGACTAGTGGTGACGAGTAGGCCAAAACGGATATTTTTAATTTCATTTTAGTTGTTAAAATTTGTTATAGGCAAAATGACTTAGCCGGTTAAAATTTTGCAACAAGAACCAAACAAGCAAGATAATTGAAATGAGCAATGTCTAACACTCAACTAGTCACAGAAATAGTATTATTGGGCTTGGGTGTTACACACGTTATACCGCAGGTCATATGACCAACTCTGGCTCAGGTGTCTATCATTTGCTGAAGCCCAAAAGGTCATGAAAGATGTTCACTCGGGCGTTTGCGGTGCTCACCAATCTGGCCCCAAGATGCGACTTCAAATCAAACGGCTTGGGTATTACTGGCCTACCATGATATGGGATTGCGGAGAGCATGCAAACAAATGTCAGATCTGCCAAATCCATGGTGATTTCATTCACAAGCATCCCAATCCGTTGCATCCTACGGTGGCGTCGTGGCCCTTCGAAGTCTGGGGCACCGACATTGTTGGCCCAATTGATCCTCCGTCATCCAAAGGCCACCGGTTCATACTGGCCGCGACAGACTACTTCTCCAGATGGGCTAAAGCTGTCCCGCTAAAAGAAGTCAAGACAAAAGATATTCTGATATTCTTCCAGCATAATATTCTATACCGCTTCGGTACACCAAGAAGAATCATTTCTGACAACGGGCCTTCTTTCAAGAGCTTCAATGTCTCAAGGTTCGCTACTCAGCACAAGATAGACTGGAGATATTCCTCCATCTATAATCCAAGAGCCAATGGGCTAGCCGTAGGCTTCAATAAGACTCTATGCAAGCTCTTGAGGAAAAAATGCTTCAGCCAACAAGAGAGACTGGAATCTCAAACTTCACGAGGCGTTGTGGGCATATCGTACCACGCACCGTACTCCAACTCAGTCCACTCCATACTCATTGGTCTTCGGAGTGAAGGCGGTCCTCCCCCTCGAAGTCGAAGTTCCAAGCTTAAGAATGATCGTTCAGCATGAGTTGACGGAGGAGGAAAACGTGCTCCTTCGACTTGAAGAGCTCGATGCCCTCGAAGAAAAGAGGCTCGCGGTGCAGCAAAATCTGGAGCTATACCGAGCCCAAATGTCACGGGCCTATGACAAGACAACCCGTCTCCGCGCTTTCAATAAAGTTGAATTGGTGTTGGTCCTCAAAAGACCGATCATCCCCAATCGACATGCCAAGGGAAAATTCGAGCCAAACTGGGAAGGACCATACGTCATCGAGAAAGTGTTCGACGAAGGATCCTACCAACTAATAAGTGCCGAGGGAGAAAGGCCCATGCCACCCATCAATGGCCGATATCTCAAGAAATACTACACGTGAATGCTCCAAGTCGCAGGCGAATTGAGAACATCAGCCCTACGGTCTGGATCATACATCCTGCAAAACAGTATACAATCCACGGGCGTAAATGACCCCTATCTCTCCCAAATCCTGCCGATGAGACTACTTTTAAAGTCCCACCAGCGGCAAAAAAAAAGAAGAAAAAAAATGAAAAAAAAGAAAAAAAAAAGTGGGTATGTCCACAAGCAAAACGGGCACGGATGAAAACCCGAAAGGGCTCCGTGAGTAAAAACAGCAGGACTACCGGCGAGTTTGTGAAAGCCCGAAAGGGCGCAAACTCGTGAAAAGAGATGAAATACACTCGCAAAGTTCTCTCGACCTTGTGAGGAGAAAACCCCTGCGTGAGATCCTTACGACTCACAAAGGAGCAACACACTTAGGAATCCTCACGATTCCTAAGGAGAACATACACCTACGAGATTCTCTCGACTCGTAGGGAGAAAATGCTTTTATGAGACCCTCACGGCTCATAAAATTGAAAAGCCTTAGGTGATAGGGACCCAAACCTGTCTCCTAAGCCATCGTTCCCCAATGGGCAACGGCAAATGATGAGTCGCTCCTGGCATTTCGCTTCAGTGTTAGCGGTGCTGATGCCGACCGAAAACCCAAATCCCAAGTCCTCCCGGGGCAAATGATGAGTTGCTCCTGGCATTATTCCAGTGCAGCAATACTGATGCCAAACAAGATCCAAATTCCAAGTCCCAAAGTGGCGAATGATGAGTCGCTCCTGGTACCATATTCCAGTGCAGCGATGCAGACGCCGACCAAATTCTAACCCCCATACCCCAACGGCGAATGATGAGTCGCTCCTGGTACCATATTTCAATGCAGCGATGCAGACGCCAACCAAATTCCAACCCCCATACCCCAATAGCGAATGATGAGTCGCTCCTGGTACCATATTCCAGTGCAGCGATGCAGACGCCAACAAAATCTCGAAATTTTTCCAGCCCTACGGTCTGGATCATACATCCTGCAAAACCGTATACAATCCACGGGCATAAAACAATCCCAATCTCTCCCAAGTCCTGCCGGTGAGACTACTTTTAAATTCCCACCAGCTCTCAAAAAAAAAAACAGGACTGCCGGCGAGTTTGTGAAAACCCGAAAGGGCTCTGTGAGTAAAAACAGCAGGTCTGCCGGTGAGTTTGTGAAAACCCGAAAGGACGCAAACTCGTGAAAAGGAGATGAGATGCACTCTCAAAGTCCTCTCGACTTTGAGAGGAGAAAATTCCCGCGTGAGATCCTTACGACTCACAAAGGAGCAACACACTTAGGAGTCCCCACGACTCCTAAGGAGAAAATACACCTACGAGGTCCTTTCGACTCGTAGGGAGAAAATGCTTTTATGGGACCCTTACGGCCCATATAATTGAAAAGCCTTAGGTGATAGGGATCTAAACCTATCTCCTAAGCCATCAATTCCCAAATCCTCTCAGGGCAAATGATGAGTTGCTCCTGGTATTATTCCAGTGCAGCAATGCAGATGCCAAACAAAAAAAACCAATCCCCAGATCCTCTCAAAGACAAATGATGATTCGCTCCTGGTACCATATTCCAGTGTAGCGGTGCTAATGTTAATCCAAATCATATCAAATCAGCAAAACAACTAATAACCTCCCTGGCAGAATCAAATTCCACCTCGGAAACAAGTCAACTTCATCCCTGACACCGCAAGAAGCGGAGCAAGTCAAATCCAGCACCGACCGTCCAAGTCGCAAAAAGGGCAGAACCGACTGTCCAAGTCGCAAAAAGGGCAGAACCGACCGTCCACGTCGCAAAAAGGGCAGCATCGACCGTCCAAGTCACTAAAAGGGCAGCATCGACCGTCCAAGTCGCTAAAAGGGCAGCATCGACCGTCCAAGTCGCAAAAAGGGCAGCATCGACCGTCCATGTCGCTAAAAGGGCAGCGTCGACCGTCCAAGTCGCTAAAAGGGCAGCGTCGACTGTCCAAGTCGCAAAAAGGGCAGCATCGACCTTCCAAGTCCCTAAAAGGGCAGCGTCGACCGTCCAAGTCGCAAAAAGGGCAGCACCGACCGTCCACGTCGCTAAAAGGGCAGCATCGACCGTCCAAGTCTCAAAAAGGGCAGAAACGACCGTCCACGTCGCTAAAAGGGCAGCACCGACTGTCCACGTCGCTAAAAGGGCAGCATCGACCGTCCAAGTCACTTAAAGGGCAGCACCGACCGTCCAAGTCGCTAAAAGGGCAGCGTCGACCGTCCAAGTCGCAAAAAGGGTAGCACCGACTGTCCACGTCGCTAAAAGGGCAGCACCGACCGTCCAAGTCACAAAAAGGGCAGAACCAACTGTCCACGTCGCTAAAAGGGCAGCACCGACCGTCCAAGTCGCAAAAAGGGCAGAACCGACCGTCCACGTCGCTAAAAAGGCAGCACCGACCGTCCAAGTCGCAGAAAAGGCAGAACCGACCGTCCAAGTCGCTAAAAGGGCAGAATCGACCGTCCAAGTCGCTAAAAGGGCAGCATCGACCGTCCATGTCGTAAAAAGGGCAGTGCCAGCTTCGCAAAAGGGGGAACCAAATCAAGTCGCCTCCACATGAAAGAAGATCCATCAATTTCATGCACACGACCCATATGTGTGGTGTGCATTTATTGATGGGGGGCAATTTGTTGGGGTAAAAATTTACACCCCGGTTGACCAAGTCAAAATCAAAGTCAACCCCAAGCCAGGTGGGCCCAAGCCCAGGTCAAGTAGGCCAATGCCAGGAGCGAGCCCGAACATGAAGCGGGCGGCCTCCCCCATGCCAAGATAAAAATTTTGTAATAAATAATTTTATTGTATTTCTTTTATTTTTATTTTATGGATGAATGTAAGAGAAACGGGCATAAAGCCAAATTTTTGTAAAGCCCATGGCTTATGTGCAAAAAGAAATGGCACATGACCCATGGGATAGGCAAAATGCCATTTTGAGAAGCCCAATGGGCTATGTGTAAAGTGTATAGCCTATAAAGGCAAGGATAATGAAAATATCCCAACAACTTTTTCTCTCTCCAAAAAATTTTTAGATCTGAGATCTTTTCTCCTTCCTCAAGGTTCCAAAACCTTCTTCTTTCTTTTGAATTAAATCAAGAGTTTTACTCTTCATTCTATAAAACTAAATCGTTTTTCACCACAAAACCCATAAAGGGGAACTCAGATCTTCCATTAGATCTCAAAAAGAAGAGATTTTTAAAATCTCATATCTCTTGATCTTCAAGATCCAGGAACTAGAGGAGAAAGAAGAAGAACCCCTTTCATCAACCCCAAAATATCTTAGGAGTTTAACTCCACTCTGATTTCTCTTTCGAGAATTTTTGGGGCTAAAAGCCTCTTTTTCTCGCCAGCGCCCTGCGCTCAAGCGCAAAGCGCCCACGTGCCGATACATGGCGCGCTTGCGCTCCAGCGCCCTGCGCTCAAGCACAAAGCGCCCACGTGCCGACACGTGGCGCGCTTGCGCTCCAGCGCTCAAGCGCAAAGCGCCCATGTGCCGACACGTGGCGCCCTTGCGCTCCAGCGCCCAGCGCTCAAGCGCGCCCACATGCCGACACGTGGCGCGCTTGTGCTCCAGCGCCCTGCGCTCAAGCGCAAAGCGCCCAAGTGCCGACACGTGGCGCGCTTGCGCTCAAGCACCCAGCGCTCAAGAGCAAAGCTTCTACGTGCCGACACGTGGCGCGCTAGCGCCTAAGCGCACAGCACCTAAGCGCACAACGCTCAAGGCGCTGACCCCACGCGTCCTTTGGGCGCTTTTTCCGTTTTTTTTTTTATATATATACATGTATATATATGTACAGATACACACACTCTACAACACTGTCCCCCCATAAAATTTTAGGCCGGGGCGCTGCCCCGCACCCCGCAAGGGGGCTGCTAGCCCCCTTGACCCCCATCCCGCTATCCGGGTAGCGGGACCCCTGTAAAAACTCTGCGTGGCTCCCGATATATCCAAGCCCCCTCCAAAACAAAACACACGTACATTGTACATTGAGTTCGCATGACCAGTTTAACCCGTCAATCGGAGGTTCCCTCGCTCCAAAGGCGAGGGATAATTAACGGCAGCTTAGTCAGCAGCTGCCGGAGATTCGGATCCCCACAATCAATAAACCCCGGCCCACCCTAAGCAGGGGGAATCTGTAGTACGCCTGACAAGCGCGCGCGTATTTCCATCTCAATGGGGTGACGAAAAACACCCTACAGACCCATGTAGATGGGCGATGGATGATCCCATATCCATTGGTGTTTGACATTAGAGACAGCATACGGGTGCTCGGTGGAGACTGGGTACACTGAAAGGACTCGCCGAGAACTCCCAGATGGTATTATACCTCACGTCAGATGGCAGTTCTCTGGTGACACTGGTACAGGTTAGTCTGTAGACCCGAGATCGTCATAGAGTCTTGTGTGATTCCCACTGTTCTTTGATTTCCATCTTACCACGTTCAAGAGAACGTGCAAAACGGTGGTTTTTGGGTACAGTCCCAAATCACATGGAGGCAATGAGCGATAGGAGGGGTTTCGTCTCTCCCGGTATTGGGGGTTGATGTTGCGCTGTGCTTGATTGGCTATAACAGGAAGTCCTTGGCCAAGGCTGCTTCAGAGATATACTGGTAAGTGTTATCAGTAGTTTCTCGATCCGTTATGAGCCTCATATCGGCACGACTTATCGAGCTACTGGGGTCTGACATTTACCACCCCTAGACGAGATATGCGACATATCAGACGAAGAGACCGGACTGTACGGTAGTATTACTGATTAGATTCGCAGGAGTACGAGCAGGCTTGCTTGTTGATCTTCTGATCGCTCAATACTCGGGTGGCCGTTACGTTTAGCAGATCACTTGCGGCTTGTGGGTGTTTGATATGATCATCACCTACTGCCGGCGTATTGACGAGTCTTTAGAGTCCTACACAGGGGTTTCCTGGCTCAAGCGAAACGGAGTAGGAGCACATATGCGATTTGTGTGGGACCGAGATTGATACGATATGAGATACCGTATTCTATTCTCGTGATTTGTGACATTGGTCGGTTATATGCGATATAGCCGGGTTATCGGATCAAGTGTTGATTCGATAAGTTGTTACATATGATATTAGTCGGTTATATGTAATATAGCCGGATTATTAAATCAAGTGTTGATTTAATAATTTAATTTATAATTATATATTTGATATATTACATTACATTAACTAGTATTAGCTCACTTATGATTTCTTTTCTCACTTGATGTGCACATTGTATATATGTGATATGTATATTTGTGTACATGTATTGTGTCATGCTTGATGATACATGCAAGATAGGTGTATGAGACTTATACCATACTAGGGTTTGAGTTTGGGTTTTATTTATCATTAAGTAGTTCACAAAACATTTGAATTAGTCATGGATAAGCTTGTAGAAGCTTATGGACTCATTGACTTATTCAACTCTTTTGTCATTGCTTAAGATATTTGTTAACCCTACCCTTAACCTTAGCCCTTGGTTGATTCTCTACATGAGTTAGGCATGAGAGCTTAACTCACCCATGGTTGCAATAATTCATTTGAATTAATTCATATGATGAGTTCTTCTTCTTCTTCTTCTTCCAAAAAGCTTTCTAGTTTCAATGGAGGTATGGGAAAAAATGTGAGAAAATCAAATCTAAAGTGAGCCCACTTCCTACTTCATCATCCTCTACTACTTTCCATTTGTATAGGGTGTTTGCTTCACTAATTCCGTAATTAGTGAAGAGATAGCTTGGGTTAGTGTCTCTTCGATGTAGATCATCTTCGGCCTCGAAGACTTCGAAGCAAGCATGTTCGTTTCTTCATGGGAGCCTCTCTAGAGTCCGGAGTTCACGATCGCAGCGAAGGGACTACTACACGGAGCTATTGAAGTGAAGGACCGGTCTAAAAAGGTTGTATTCCTTGCTCACTTTTCATATGCCAAGTTGTTTGCATAAGATTCCGTCGATTTCTAGTTAACGATTCAATGTTTAGGGTTAGCTAGAACGATAAATTTTTGAATTTGGCATGGACGATGCCTCCCGAAACCTTGCTGCCGTGCTAGGTAACACTGCAGTGGTATCAGAGCTGTGCTAGAAATTTATACGAATTTTCTTAAGATTACGAAACCGAAATACTCCGATCTTGAAACGCGAAAATCAAGTTTCTGTCGATTTTAAATAATTGTCAAAAAAAGTTTTAAACATGTACAGAGTGATATATGGGATATAACATGAACACTGGAGAAATTTGAGGCCATTCTGACATTTTTTGGCCGGCCATACCATGCCCCATCTCGGCCAAATCCGAGCAGAACCCCCTGGAATTTTGTATGTGTTCCAGTGACTTGGTTTTGATGTTTCATGTGTTGTTTATTTTTGCTAATTTTGCATGTGATGTAATTTTACATTATAAGCAATTCGGAGTGTTTCGTATTAGTAGTTTTAATATTGTTTCGGGTTATTCACATATTTTCTAGGCGAAGTTAAAAGGTTCGAACGATTGTCAAAAACCCATTTTCCCAAGTTTAACGTATTCGGAAAAATATGCAAGTGATTCTGTGGACCCTCTAGAAGAACGAAACCTTAACTCGATTATGTGACCGTCAGAACCGCCACTAAACTCTAGGGTTTGTGGTAGTTCAGCGTTGTCACATGTGAGGCGTTGGTTTGACCCTTCTACGGCTGGTTCATAGGTACTGTGGCATCTTCTGGGTATTATTGAACTGTGCTCAAGTGTTGAGCTGTCGGGAAATTGTGGGACTTTGATGAATCGATCGAAGAGTTTAACGTCGTCCGGGTATCATGTGATGGGATACAATATTTGGAATCCACAAATAGTTATGAGATAACTAATTTGAATGTTATAAATCTATCAATTTAGTTTCAGTTGATCGGTTGCCACAGGATTTTGATGTGATTAAAAGTCTGTCGCAATCACGTAGTGTACGCGGATACTCGCCGAGTAACCTTATTAGATTGCCACGCCCCATAGCCCCGACCAAGTGACTGAAGGAGAACCCCGTCGTCTAAAGCATCCGTTCGGGTGCTCGCGGCAGCGGTGTTCCGCCTTAGTGCACTTCGTCGACGGCATCGGGGGGTGCGGCCGTCTACTAAAGTTTCCGACGAGCATTCGATCAGGATGTCGGGAATCTTGTTGAATTGCCCGACAAGATATTAAAAGGTGTTTTGAATATCGAGACTAAAATGCGGGGTTTATAATTGTTAGGCATGTGATGTCTAAGGAATTCATTTGGTTAGGCATGAAATCCAATATATGTGATATATTGGGTTTATAATGTCTAAGGTGGTTGCGGATTCCAACTGTTATAGTTTTTCACTTTCTTTTCTGCGACCGTAAGTGCAATATGTGGTGTATCGCCGGTTTCGGTGCTATATGTCAACGACAACTGGGATACGCATATTTACTTACGTTGATGACATGTGATGTTATGTGTTGCTGTGATATGTTATATTGGATCGTCGTGTTATGAATAGCCGGGGGTTTTATGTGAGATGAGAGTTTTTTATTTTTCATTCATGTAAAATTCATTGTATGTAATATTCTTTTATTGGGGCACTTCCGGGTTGAGGATGATGTCACCATTGTATATTATTTACTTTTCCACATTAGGATAGACCCAAGGCGGGGAGCACAAGTAACCGGGTTCTAGGGTCCAGTGGGAGACCATCTCGAGGAGTCGAGATCGGGTCTCCTAACTCTAGAATTGGTAGGGTTGCTTGCCGCTCTCGTAGGGGTCTAGGGGTATGGGATTAGCTATTCATCACGACCGTGGAATCCGTGTTTTATACAGGCTTAATTTAAAACACGGAAATCCTAGTATATCCAATATTTCATATGTTGTTTTATGCTGCGATATTCTGTGATGTGATCATTGATTATATTCTGAGACGAATGCTTATATTATATATATATATATATGATATATATTATATATTGTTGCTTTCGTTTCATATGTAATGCTTGGGAAGCATAATAAATGGGACTTCATTAATGAGATTAATGAAACTAAAAGAAACCTAAAGATATTGTAGAAACTTGTCTCGAAAACTGGTAGCTCTAGTTCTTGTTTTGCATAGCGGTATTCCTTGTAGAATATCAAGCACCTTATTCGATAAGGAAAGAGCCGAGATCCCTTCACCGGGAGTGATCTCTTTAGCGAAACTAGCAGATACTACACACTCGGTTTGTCTTTTGATTGCTTTTATAGTTTTTGCTTTGCATAGTGGTATTTTTGAAATATCCTGCAGCTTATTCGATAAGGAAAGAGCTGAGATCCCTTCACTGGGAGTGGCCTCTTTAGCAAAACTAGCAGATGCTACAAAATCGGTTTGTCTTTTGATTGCCTTTATAGTTTTTCTTTGTATAGTGGTATTTGTGAAATATCCTGTACCTTATTCGATAAGGAAAGAGCCGAGATCCTTTCACCGGGAGTGACCTCTTTAGCGAAACTAGTAAAAGCCTCAAAAAACACTCTATTATAAATCACTCGATTCTACGACGATATCAAGTTCATTACGCAATAGGTTTTCTTAAAAACCTGTCGTAACCCTCCGTCATTTCAGATAAGTACTAGTTAGTATTCGTGCTACGTTTGTTGACTATGTTAAGGCGTAGTGTGCGGTAGCTGATTAATGCTTATCTGTATAAGCATATGATGCGATTGAATTAGGGTAGTCGTGCAACTTTGTTGACTATGTTAAGGGTCGTTCGGGTGGGTTTAATTCAATCGGTAAATGACGGGTTGAACTTGACTAGCACTTATGATTTTTTGACTATGTTAAGGTCATATAGCTGCTAGGGGTAAAATATTAATGGGAATTTCAAGTGTTGAAATTTGCAATGAGATTGCATACCTTCTATGAGATAGTTGGATCCCGATACCCACTGCTAGTAAGAGTTACTCCTGGGAGAGTTTTACACATTATAATTAGCCGATCAAGTAGGTTTCTAGAAAGGTGTTAACGGGGTTATGCTTCTGGGAAAACGAGGTTTATTTTAATTAGGTCCCTGCGAAAGCATAGGGAACCTCCCTCAAAGTACCGACACTAGCCTGGCTGAAAGATTGACGAACTTGTAAGGTGTAATTAATCCCGGCTAGTCTTTCCTTTTAGGGTTTGAAGGAAGATTTGACTAAAACAGTGGGAGCCATCCTGATTAGATATATTAATAACCAATCTAATCTTGCAAGAGCATACACTGAGTGTTTTCTTCTCTCTCTTTCCAGGTAGCGACCATGTTACGCTTAATCAAGATAATAATATGGATGTATTGACCGAACCCGCTTGTTATACTGAGCTGGGGAACGTTGGTCCCGCTCCAACTTATAACTGTTATAAGACCGAGCAGGAAATAGGGGATTACCAGGATTCCCGTGCCGCCCAAACGAAGAAAGTACGTGTTGATGCATCTTCTTCGGGTGTGTTCATTACTAAGAACTGTTTCTTAGTATCCTTTACGTCCTGGGTATGAGATACCGGATCAGGATCCCACATATGTAATATATTACATGGGCTATAGATAGGTGGAGAACTGAGAATGGGTGATAAGTTTTAAAGAGTTAGAAACAGTGCAAGTGTTGCAGCCAATGCAATTGGCAGTTATCACCCTGTATTACAAAATACATTGATTCTGAACGAATGTTATTAGATACCGAACCTGATATACAACATCATATCAGTCTCTTTATTAAGTAAAGAAGGATATAGTTTTGTATTGTTGGATAATGTTTTGAACATTTCCTATATCAAGAGTTGATCGGTTCAGGCACGTTATCTAAAAGCATATACGTTCTAAATCAAACTACAGTTCTTAACGTACGGAACACACACAAGGGGAAGAGTTCAGAAATGAACGAATCCTTCTTGAGGCATTGTAGACTAGGTCATATCAATGCGACCCGAATAGCTAAGTTACATTAAGATGCATAGTTAAATCAGTTTGAACTTACATCTTATGAAACTTGCCAGTCATGTCACAAAGATAAAATGACCATAACTCTGTTTATTGGAAACAGAGAAAGAGTTAGTGAACTCTTGGGATTGATACATGATGATGTATGTAGGTCCCTTGTCTACACATGGCAGGACCGGTTCTTTGTACTTTATTACATTCACTGATAATCTCTCAAGATTCGGGCATATGTTCCTGTTGAAACACAAGTCTGAAACTTTTGAGAAATTCAAAGAATATAAGTCAGAAGTAGAGAACCACAATGGCTATAATTATTATGTCCTATGATGTGATCAGGGAGGAGAATACTTGAGCACGAAATTTCTGGACTATTCTAAAGGAGAATGAGATTCTCTCTCAGCATTACTCCTCCGTATACACCACAGCATGTCGGTGTATCGGGAAGGAGCAATCGCACCCTATGTGATAAGGTGTGCTCTATGATGAGTACTACTGAGTTGCCTATTTCCTTTTGGGGGTTATGCACTTGAGAAGATGCATACCTATTGAATAGGGTTCCAACCAAATCAGGTGCCTACCACTCCATATGTGATATGGTATGGGAAGAGCCCATCTCTTAAGGATGTTAAGATTTGGGGTTGTCCGGCCTATGTCAAAAGAAAAATCCGGAAAAGCTCGAGATAAGGTCAGTTTTGTGGAAGTTTGTTGGATATCCCAAGCATTCGCAAGGGAATATCTTCTACCGCACCGAGGAACAAAAGGTGTTTTGTTTCTCAGCATGCCACCTTTTGAGAAAAGGATTTTCTTGTGAAGAAATTAGTGGTCATGAGGTAGAACTGGAAAGAGTTCCAACTATACAAACTACAGCTGATGATTTGGTAGAACCAAAGGATTCAATAGCTCCCGACGAACCTCAGCCTCTCCGCCGATCTAGTAGGGTTCTTCATCCACCTGAGAGTCACTTCGGCTTTCTCTATGACAGTGCGAGCGAGGATCGCATCATGAGATGATGACCTAACTAGTTTCGAGCAGGCCATCGAGAGTGGGGACTCTATGAGAATGGCTGGATGCTAAGCGATCTGAGATGGAATCTATGTACACCAACAAAATATGGACTTTGGTTGCTTTATCTGAAGGGTTAAATCCCCATCAGGAGCAAGTATATCTTGAGAAGATTACTTGGTGTACATAGAAAAGTTGAGACTTTCAAAGCTAAGACTTGTTGCAAAAGGTTCTCGTCATCAACCAGGAATGGACAATGATGAAACCTTTTCTAGTCCCTATGATTAAGTCCATCCGGATCCTACTTGCTATTGCTACATACCATAACTACGATATCTGGCGGTTGGGTGTCATGACTGCTATTCTAAATAGTGATTTAGAAGAGAGCGTCTATAAGTACACAGCCAGAGGGCTTCGTAGACAGTGGGAGCAGCGAAAACGTATGCAAGTTGCTTTATGGGTTAAAGCAGGCATCGCGGAGTTGGAATATCTATTTTAATGTGGTAGTCAAAGCGTTTGAATTCATCAAAATGGTAGATGAACCTTATATATACAAACAGGTAGTAGGGAGTATGGTGGTGATCCTCGTATTGTACGTGGATGACATACACTTGATAGGAAAGGAGTTTCATATGCTACACTCGGTCAATATCCTCTTATCACATAGATTCTCCATATAGGATCAAGGTGATACCTCATAATTCCTGGGTTTTGGATCTATGAGATAGATCTAAGTGGATGTTAGGATTCTTACTAGGTATAGTGAGATGGTATCAATCGATCATGGGGAGAATCACTGGATAGCTTCTAGGGTGATGAGGTCGACTGAATGTCAGTCACAGGCATTGTCTTTACCCTCAATGGAGGGACGGTATGTTGAAAGAGTTCCAAGCTAGATATCGTGGCATACTAGATGATAAAAGCTGGATACATTGCTACCAAGGATGCTACCAAAGAGGTAGTCTGGATATATATATATATATATATATATATATATATATATATATATATATATTAGTTCATGAGATGAACTTCGTTCCTACCATTATGTGACAATGGAGTTGTGGCTTATGCCTAGGAACCCCCGTCCCATCAGTGATCCAGAGATATTCTTAGGCAGTATCACCTTATCATGGAGATGGTTGATCTCCATGGAGATCGAGGTTAGGAGAGTAGACACTGAGGACAACACGGCAGATCCACTCACAAAGGCCTATTCCCAGGAGAGACTTTTATGGGATGGTTGTGTATGAGATACTACAACCACTGCTGATTGTTGGGTATGAAATACTACAACAGATGGCCCTAATGCAAGTGGGAGATTGTTAGTTATATGTATGCCCTAGAGGCAATTACTGTACATACGATGTATATTGTAGTGGATGCTTGGACATATATATGGAGGACTTTATTGCTCGACATGATAGTATGATATCTGGTTGCTCTTTATCTTAACATGTACACTCATTGTCTCTATGTTACATGTTGATAAAGCCCTTAGGATGAGTACTTGACTACCAGGACTATGATGCATATCATACTAGTGGGGACAGAGTAGTCGTTAAGTACATCCTTCAAATGTCCCTAGTCGTGGGTGTATCGAGACAGGGCATCGATATACCAGAGTAGACTAGCGTACAGCTTCTCGACCCATGTAGATGGGCGATGGATGATCCCATATCCATTGGTGTTTGACATCAGAGACAGTATACGGGTGCTCAGTGGAGACTGGGTACACTGAACGGACTCGCCGAGAACTCCCAGATGGTATTATACCTCACGTCAGATGGCAGTTCTCTGGTGACACTGGTACAGGTTAGTCTGTAGACCCGAGATCGTCATAGAGTCTTGTGTGATTCCCACTATGGTTTGATTTCCACCTTACCACGTTCAATAGAACGTGCAAAATGGTGGCTTTTGGGTACAGTCCCGAATCACATGGAGGCAATGAGCGATATGAGGGGCTTCGTCTCTCCCGGTATTGGGGGTTGATGTTGCGCTGTGCTTGATTGGTATAACAGGAAGTCCTTGGCCAAGGCTGCTTCAGAGATATACTGGTAAGTGTTATCAGTAGTTTCTCGACCCGTTATGAGCCTCATATCGGCACGACTTATCGAGTTACTGGGGTCTGACGTTTACCACCCCTAGACGAGATATACGACATACCAGACGAAGAGACCGGACTGTACGGTAGTATTACTGATTGGACTCGCAGGAGTACGAGCAGGCTTGTTTGTTGATCTTATCATAATATTGATCCTACTCCTACCCAAGTTCCGCAACCATTCTATTCTTATCAATCCAATCCGACTTTTCTACCTACTCTAGACAGTTCTTCTAATCAGTCATTTGGGAGTTTTAATTATCCACAGGAATTTCAACCTTATACTGAAACCTCTTATCAACCCAAGACTAGTCTGGAGCAGACATTAGAAAAATTTATGGAACTGTCGAACCAAATTAGGAAGGATTTGGGTAGTAAGACAGAACTGTACACCCTTCCTAATCAAACCTCCTCATTCCAAACTGAAATCCACAACTCCAGTTTCATAGATTCATCAAGTACACCAAATAGAATGACTGATAAGTTGTGTGACTTTGTAGTGTTTGATTTACCCGACTGTGAAAGGTCCAATTCAAGTGAAACCATACCCAACCCTTGTGATCTCTACACCTCCACTCTTGAACCAAAACTGATTGAAAACTATACTTTTGATGAGGTGTTTGAGAATTTTAACCTTCACTTGAATAAAGTGATTGACGTTGGGGATATATAGATTGATGAACCCGAAATTTTGGATGATTTTGTCCCACCAATTCATCAAATCCTTTCACTTCCTTATGGTCATCGTCTTGAGCCTTTAATTCTTCCCGAACCCCAAATATGTCTTGAAGTTGATGATAATAGTATACCCGAAAATCAGACCGAAACACAGCCTCCATCTTCCACATCTGGTACAACAACACTCGACACACCAATTTGTTTACCCATTTCACCTTCTATTTTCTCCGGTTCTTCTTCTGTTCCTATAGTTTCAGTGAGTTTTGATGAATCACAATCCGTTAATTCAAGTTCAATAATACCAGAAATTCAACTTGATTTGGATATTTTTGAAAATGAGGTAGATGAGTTTTTCGAGTTCTCTACCTCAATAATTTTTGAATCAAGTAGGATAAATTCTGGCACAAAACTCTTTGACAGCAAAATGTTCAATCACACCATTGATAAAAGTTTTGAAGAACTTTTTGCTGACGAACTTGAATTTTTAAACAATACGGATTTTGTGACGGATTTTGTGATTGATCAATCTCCACCTATAGAGGTTGAACTGTCACCATTCCTTCTTCCTAATCATTCACATTCATCCTCATTCTTTCTTTTCTCTAATTTCAAAACCTTTCCAGACCACCTCTTATCCCTTCCCCATTTTTTCTTGACTCGATACAACACATTCTTCCACCAACCTATACGCTATACTGATAAAATCTTTGAATGGTTGGTGTTAACTTTTGGTCTTTGTAAAGTCTTACTTTGACCAAATGACTCACCCCCTCTTAAAATGCTTCGTATTGTCTAACTCATGTTTGAGGGGGGTATATTTTTGGCTCTTGAACATAACTTTTGTCCTCAAATTTATGAGCCAAAAATAAGTTTGGGGAAGGATTTTCACTTTCATATATTTTTTCCCCCATTAATAATGTCCTCCCAAGCTTACAGGTTTTTATGATCCAGCAGATAGCAATAGTGAGGACACTGTTGAAAACAAGTTTGGGGGAGGTTTGTGCTTATTTACACATCAATTTGCATCATATTTTGCATAAGCACAACTTTTTTAGAATTTTTTTTATAACAAAAGAGTAGAAAGTGAAAAATTACATTCAAAAGATAGGAATAGTTTAAGAAAACCATGAAAATTAGAAGTTTTCTTAAATGAACTAGTAATAAGTAGTTATGAGCTGTTGTCCCAAGGGTTAGTAAGATGAAGGAAGTCACTAATCTGAGGATAAAAATAAGTCTGAAAAATAGTTCCTATTCTGGAAGCCAAACATTTGAACGTTGATACCCTACTATTTGCACTTACACACGTCTTGAAACTCGGGATAGTAGAGAATACCTTGAAATGCTCTTGTCTAAAAGCCAAAGTATGAAGGAAATGAAAAAAAAATGAAGAAAATATAAAAATGGTGAAAAGAAAAATGAACACTGGTTTTGTTATCGCCAAGGCAGCAATAAAAAAATATAGCGAGCGTGCCTCTTCACCTAGTGCCCGAAGGCCAACTGGTCTGGGAGTCACTGCTAAGCCTTAGGTGGTGCAAGACAAGGAAAATATTATCACCTAATCAGCAAGCACATAAGTAATCGGTCGGTTAGTACCTCAAGAAGTATTAACGGTCGCATGAAAATGTATGAGCAAATCTAAATATTCATCAAGTTAAAAAGTACTGAGGTAGATGGACAAGAGTATGATAGCTTGAATTGAATTCTCTGAGTGTAGGGATGTCCATTTCACACACGTAGGGGTATATGATCGATGTTTGGATGAAAGATAGGAATGAAGAATAAAGACGATGTTTTATTGAGGGATGATGTGATTTCTAACATTTTTCATGACTATTAAGATAGGGCTCATGACAACTGAAAAGCTAGTATAGTTGAAAACTCTTATTTTTAAAGTCTTTCTTTTATGGTTCTTATCTTTATATGTAAATTTCACCATCTCTCTTTTATTATAGGATTTTGTGGGTGTAATCCGCTGAAAACCCTCAGGAGACAACACTCCTCCTACTAGGGACACCTAGAGGTTTAACGGCTTGTTGCACGTGCTCAGTGCAATCGTGTTTGCCTACGAAAGTGTGCTAATTAGGTTTTTCTTTTTCTTTTTCTCTTTCTCTTGAATAACTAGTTTGCTCGGGTCGATCAAAGTTAAGTTTGGGGGTATTTGTTCAGTTGAAAATATTGCACTTTGGTATAAGTATTTTCCTTACATTTCTGAAATAATAAAAGGTGTTTATTGTAAATATTAAACATATTTGGATTTATCTACAAAATACTACTTGCCATATGTTTATATATTATAATTAATATTATGAAGGAAAATATAAGCATTTTATATTTATATAATATTTTGGTAATTGAAAATATGCATATCATATCAAATATTCTAATCACAATTCTTAAAAAATATAATATCATACAAATGGTTAGAATAATATTTCAAAATATATGCATAATATTTTAGTGATTAAAAGATGCATAGCACACCAAATATTCTTAATCATGTTTCTTAAAGATTTATTACCATATAAAGTGCACAGCATATTAAATATTCTTAATCAAGTTTCTTAAAGATTTATTACCATATATAGTGATTAAGATACTCTTTCTAATTTAATAAATAAACTAACATTATTCATAGAGATATTGTGCAAGATTTAGCTCAGGTGAAGAGATCAAGATGTTCAAGATGTCAGGATCAAAAATCTGCCAAAATCATAAAATCAATACTGACAGGGACTCAGAATTCAGGCATGGAAAGTCACCATATTAGAAAGTCACCATATATGGTAACTAGTTTTTCTTCTTTGACGGCTATATAAAGGAACAAGGGCTAAAATTAGAAGACATCAAGCCAAAGAGATCACGAAGTCCAAGACGGCTCACGCATCCAGGCTGATCATCAACTGTTCATCTACCTCCTTTGGAAGAGTTCGAGAAGCAAACCAAGTTTTTGTAATCATTTTCTAAGGAATAAAGTGTAGATTGTTCAAGTTGATTAATAAAGGTAGTTGTTTTATTTAATTCTTTTGCATTTTACATTATGTTTTCCCTCTCTGTCTTTTCATCTTCTTTTCCCAACATGCGCGAGTAATTCTCCGCTTGTTAGGGTTCGTAGGATTAGGGTAGGCTAATGGATGATGAAAATCCCTAAACCCTTTTTAAGTCCTATAAAGTTTATGAACTTTATCAAAAGAATCATTAACATCCTAATCGGGCGCGCTAACAATTCTTTGTTAGTTCCGACCGCGATTAGAGATTAGATTAATGATTGTTTTGGTAAAGGTTAGATATGAACGGAGTTCCGTGTCGAGATAAGGGTTAAGAGTGGGATTCCTTTTCCCTCCAGAAACCCTAATCTACACGCATCACCGTCGTTCTAGTTTTAAATCTATTAAAGGATAAAAAGGGTAACTTTTAATTAATCATCCATAACTACTAAATCCTAACGAACCCTACAAGCCCTCTTATTATATTAACTACATCCCTTAAATAATCTAGATCTATATATTTTGCATTCTTGCTTAACGTAGATCTAGAAACCATTCACAAAATTCTTTATTCCTCCTCTCTTTTTCAACACATCTAAAGTAAGAGTAAAAGATTCAACATTTCCCTGAGGACGACCCGTACTCATCTCGGTCTAGCTACACGCGACACCGTTATTGATTGCGGTTACACTACAAAAACACTTTTTCACATCAATCAGCTGGAAGATGGAATACATACCACGGCAGATAACCTCAAGAAAATTGATTTGGGGACGGCGAATGACCCGCGACCAACATTTGTCAGTGATTTGCTGTCTGAGGAAAAGATGGCTACGCTAAAAGACGTGCTTATGCAGCATAAAGATTGTTTCGCATGGAATTATTCCGAAATGCCAGGACTAGATCCAGAGATTGATGTCCACAAATTGGCAATATCCCCAGACGCCAAGCCAATCAAACAAGCACCGAGAAGAATGCGGCTCGAGCTTAAGATGAGCATCAACGCCGAGGTCAAGAAGCTGATCGACTCTGGATTCATCCAAGAAGTTCAGTATCCTAACTGGATCGCCAACATCATGCCAGTGATGAAGAAAAATGGGACAGTGCGCATATGCGTAGACTTTCGGGATCTAAACAAAGCTTGTCCAAAAGACGACTTCCCGGTACCAGTCACCGAGTTGATGATAGATAACACATCCACTCACAAAATTTTCTCCTTCATGGACGGCTCATCAGGATATAATCAGATAAAGATGCATCCCGAGGACCAGAAGCACACCACTTTCCGAACCCCTTTGGGTATATTTTGCTACAAGGTGATGCCCTTCGGTCTAAAGAACGCCGGTGCCACTTATCAGAGGGCCATGACGAAGATCTTCAATGACCTAATACATGAAATCGTCGAATTCTATATCGATGACCTCGTGGTGAAAAGAAAGTCATACGAAGAGCATTTAGAGCATCTAAGGATCGTATTTCAGCGCCTCCGGCAATACAACTTGAAGATGAACCCTCTCAAATGCGCGTTCGGGGTGTCCTCAGGCAAATTATTAGGATTCATCGTCCGACACCGAGGTATCGAGATAGACCTATCGAAGATCAAGGCGATCATGGAAATGCCCCGTCCAAGGACTCTTAAGCAATTGCGGTCTCTCCAAGGGAAGCTCGCGTATATTTGGCGATTTATAGCCAATCTCTCCGGCAAGTGCCGCCCCTACAGCCACCTAATGAAGAAGGGAACCCCGTTCGTCTGGGATCACAAATGCCAAAGCGTGCTAGATGAAATCAAGCAATACCTGTAGAATCCGCCAGTGCTGATTGCTCCGGTCAAGGGAAAACCCCTCATTCTGTATACAACCACCCTTGAAGGTTCCTTAGGCGCATTTTGGGCACAAGTGAACGACCAAGGGAAGGAGAGAGCTCTCTATTATTTGAGTCGAGTTTTGCTGGAGGCAGAAAGCAATTATTCTCCCATCGAAAAACACTGCCTGACATTGATCTTCGCAATAATGAAACTCAGGCACTACGCGTTGGCGCATGAAGTCCGCCTCATATCGAAGGTGGATCCTCTCAAATACTTGATGTCAAGGGCCACATTGACCGGGCGACTCGCTAAATAGGCCTTGCTCCTGATGGAGTTCTCAATAACTTATCAGCCTTTTAAGGCAGTGAAAGGCCATGTCATCGCTGACTTTCTCGCTGAGCATCCGATACCTGCCAATTCTCCCTTGAACTGCGACTTGCTAGACGAACATGCATTTGACACGATCGATGGCGGTGATACCCGATGGAAACTTTATTTTAATGGAGCATCTTCCATGAAGAAGCGTAAACAGAACACGCCCATAATCAAATCAGGGGTAGGCCTTATCTTCGTAACTCCACAAGGAGGGATAATGCGCTTTGCCTTCTCCTTAACAGAGCCGAGGACAAACAATGAAGTGGAATATGAAGCTTTGATAGCGGGCCTCGAGATCTCCATCGACATGGGAATTGAAGACCTCCTCATATATGGAGACTCCCAACTGGTCGTTAGTCAGGTAAATGGCGACTACCAAACGTGCAAACCAGAGCTGGTAAAGTACGGCGAGAGGATACAGCAACTACTGAACCAAATACCTTCCTACACTTTTGAAATCATACCGCGTGCGGAAAATAGCAAGGCGGATGCATTAGCCAAGCTCGCTAAAGAATTGGCCGACGAGAACCTCGATGATGTGAGGGTCGTTGTGCAAAGCCGTCGGGTTCTTGCACCGGCAGAAATATATCCGGAGTCATCCGAAGAAAAGGGAGTGACCGAGCAAACGGCTCTACAAATAAAAGACCAGGAAAAGGCTATGGATTGGAGGGAAGTCTTTATAGATTACTTCAAATCCCGTCGAACACCTGGAGATACGTCCTCAAGACATCAGCTTATGAAACGAGCTCTGTCTTTTGCTTTCGTCAATGATACTTTGTATAAGAGATCATTTGACTCTTTATGGCTAAGATGCCTAGGACCTTACGAAGCAAAAAGAGTCGTCCAATAAACTCACGACGGACTCTGCGGTTCTCACCAAGCCGGCCCGAAGATGAAGCTGAAGATCAAACGGATGGGTTATTATTGGCCCACGATGATTCAGGACTGCCTCGAATATGCGAAGCAATACCACTCGTGCCAGATTCACGGGGACTTCATCCATCAGCATCCAAATCCTCTACATCCAACGGTGGCTAGCTGGCTGTTCGAGATGTGGGGAACTGATATAATCGGCCCCATCGAACCGGCATCGTCCAGAGGACACCGATTCATTTTGGCGACAACTGACTACTTCTCCAAATGGGCAGAAGCGGTACCGCTGAGGGAACTGAAGACGGAGAATATCCTCCATTTCTTCAAGATGCACGTCATTTATCGGTTTGGAACTCCGAGACGGATCATCTCCGATAATGGGCCAGCCTACAGAAGCCACAAGATCAGCCGCTTCGCACAACAGTACAACATAGACTGGAGATACTCCTTAGTTTATAATCCCCGAGATAATGGTCTGGCTGAGGCTTTCAACAAGACTCTGATGAAGATCGTGAAGAAGATGGTGTCCCGAAATAAGAAGTACTGGCACGAGAGACTGCATGAAGCTCTTTGGGCATATCGAACTACGTTCAAGACGGCCACGAACACCACCCCATACGCATTGGTATTCGGTACAGAGGCGGTACTCCCCCTCGAGATAGAGCTACCCTCTCTACGAGTGGCAGTTCATTACGAGCTAACGGACGGAGAGAATGCTCACCTTCGGCTCGAGGAACTCGATGCTCTTGATGAAACCCGGCTCATAGCGCAACAAAATCTGGAAGCTTATAAAGCAAAGATGACGCGCTCCTACGAAAGATTAACTAGGACGAGGACATTCCGCCAGGGCGAACTCGTGTTGGTAGTCAAAAGACCCATGATCCCCAATCGTGCTAAACGAGGGAAATTCGAGCCGAATTATGAAGGCCCGTACATTATAGACAAGGTCTACCAGGGTGGAGCCTATCTACTCATGGACATGAATGGCGAAAGACCCTTCAGACCAATAAATGGTCGCTTCCCGAAGAAATACTACGCCTAACGAGTCACAGCCTAGGTCAATGATAGATGACGACGACTATGTCCGCTCGCTATATTCCTAAGCCTAGACTCTATAAGTAGTGACAGGCCTTCTTCAACAACGGACCGAAACGTCCTTAAACTAGCAACGGACCACTATGTCCTAAAACTAACTGTTGACCGGGATGTCGATAAACTACGGTGGATTGCAGCATCCCAAAGCTGATACAAAAAAAAAGAATAAAAAAAACGGTATGTCCATAAGCAAAATGGGCACGGATGAAAACCCGAAAGGGCTCCGTGAGTAAAAACAGCAGGGCTACCGGCGAGTCTTGTGAAAACCCGAAAGGACGCAAGCTCGTTCGAATAAAAAAGAAGAAGAAAAACAATAAAAAAAAGGTATGTCCATAAGCAAAATGGGCACAGATGAAAACCCGAAAGGGCTCCGTGAGTAAAAACAGCAGGGCTACCGGTGAGTGTTTGTGAAAACCCGAATGGGCGCAACCTCGTTAAGAGACGCTTGCAGGGTTCTCTCGACCTTGTGAGGAGAAACCACCCGCGTGAGATCCTTACGACTCACAAGGGAGCAACACACTTAGAGATCCCCACGATCTCTAGGGAGAAATTACACTTGCGAGATCCTCACGACTCGTAAAGAGAATCCTCTTATGGGACCCTCACGGCTTATAAGATTCAAAAGTCTTAAGCTACAGAGATCTGAACCTGTTCTTAAGCAGCCCCCACAACCTCCAATAATTCCATACAAGCGGTTCAATGCTGACCCTTGTATACAATCCACGGGCGCGAATAAACATTTCCCTAACAAAGTCCCACCCGTGACTAGGGATGTGTTCGCACGGTGAAAAAACCCTTGTGAGTCCTCTCGACTTATAAGGGGAAAACACTATTGTAAGATCCTTACGACTTATAAGAGAACATACACTTAGGAGTCCTCACGATTTCTAAGGAGAAAACGCGCCTACGAGATCCTCACGACTCGTAGGGAGAAATACCTTTATAAGACCCTTACGGCTCATGAAGTCAAAAGCCTTAGTCGACAGGATCCTAACCCTGTTTACTAAGCCACCGTTGTTCAACATCGATATAGGCAAATGATGATTCGCTCCTGGCAATGTCCCAGTTGTAGCGGTGTTGATGCCGAAATCGATGTCTAATCCCAAGTTTGCAGCGAAAAGCTTGCAAGCCACACACGCATACGAAATAGCCGAAATGATGGGGCAACTTGCAGACAAAATCAGCAAGTAAAAATATATGCATGCAAAATAGCCGAAATGATTGGGCAACTCGTAATAACAAGCAGCGAGTAAAAATAAAACAAATAGCCGAAATGATTGGGCACCGCGAAAAATAGCCGAAAGGATTGGGCAATCGCGACTTTCCCGACATAAAAGCTGAAATGATAGAGCATCGCGGAGTAAAAAATATATATAAATGAAATGAATGAAATTTATGCCCTACATGTGATATCACAGCAGTCCCTGTATACAATCCAGGGGCGCAAACAAAGAAGGAATCACACTCCTCCTCCCCAGGTTTCATCAGAAGAAGAAGCCAAATCTCAATGGTTCACAGACAGCCTAGAGATCATCTCAACACTCGTCTCATTACAACAGACACAACATCAAGCAAAGCGGACCAGCGGCAACCCCCAGTTCTATGATTCGGCGGTGCACAGATAACCAAGAGTCAAACCCCGACTCTGTGAGATGCAGATAAAGTCAACCCTTCCTGGTTACGTGGAACGCGGCAATGACCCCGTGGGAAACGTCCAGAGCGGATACTGGTCCTCACAGAGCACGGCAGTGAACCCGTGTGAAGCATCCAGAGTGGAGCCTAGTCCTCGCCGAACACGGCAGTGAACCTGTGGGAAGCATCTAGAGCAAAATTCCTGGCTATGTGGAACGCGGAATATGTCACTTCTGACCCCGTGGAAAACGTCCAGAGCGGATCCTGGTCCTCGCACAGCACGGCAGTGAACCCGTGTGAAGCATCCAGAGCGGAGCCTAGTCCTCACCGAACACGGCAGTGAACCCGTGAGAAGCATCGAGAGAAAAAAATTCCTGGCTACGTGGAACGCTGAATATGTCATTCCTGACCCCGTGGAAAACGTCCAGAGCGGAGCCTAGTCCTCGCCGAACACGTCAGTGAACCCGTAGGAAGCATCTAGAGCAAAATTCCTGGTTATGTGGAACGCGGCTGATCGCACGCTTTTGGCGTGTCGGATGTTCAAAGAATTTAAGTGTAACCGCGATCAGGACGGTGTCGCTTTGCAGCTAGCCGGTTGAGCACGGGTCGGTCCACAGGGAGATGGTGGTATCTTACCTTCTTGTCTTAGACGAGTCAATAAAGAATCTGTATGTTTGTTCAGACTAACCTATGTGTATTATTTGCAAGTATAAAGTTGTTAAGAAAAGATACGAGATTATAAGCTAAAGAAATCCGTACTCAAAACCTTTGAGCCGAGTCTTGACCAATTGAAGCTAAGCAATTGGCAACAACGTGGATTAGGGGATTTAAGCGCGGTATTCGTGGAATCCGGCTTATTTACCCTTGTCCTTCCGTTCTTGTCTCTTGCTTTCGCCTCCGGCCAAACCGAACGCAACCGGTCGCGGTTAGGAATCACCGTTACCTTGTCAGGGTAGGGTGCCTAACGGAGCGCTTGCGTATGGTTTGGGCGAAGTTCAAATGGAAAATAACGGGAAAAGGAATTGGCAAAGAAATGTTAACTTATAATACCGTATTTCTTCTTAACAATAATAATTACATTCATTCACAAGAAAGAACCAAAAAGAGAGAACAAAAAGAAAAGAACAAAGAAAAGAAAAGATACAAGTAATTAAAGTACATGGAATAAAATTGCAAGTAAGTAAAGCAAGAATGAAAAATGCAAGTAATAAATAAGCAAATAAAAAGAACACGGAAGTAGAACTCAAGCCAAGCATGTGATCAATAGCCAACCCTTAAACTTGCAAGCTCAATGAAGAGGTTGCAAGATCAAGGGAAGGGTAGAGAACGCATGTGAAGTGAAGAACTAGTCCCGTGAGAAAATACGACCCTTGAGATCAATAACTAACCCTTAACCATTCAAGCTCAATGAAGAGGTTGAATGATCAAGAGAAAGCAAGAATCTCAAGGGGGAGCAAATTAACAAGAAAGATAAAAAAACCCTCATCTTCATTATCATCCACTCAAAAGCTCTCACTACAATTTCATGGAGGAAGAATGAAGAAGAAGAAGAAAGAAGAAGAAAACTACACAAAAAAGAGGCTAAAGAAAAGCTCCCTTGGTTGAGCTCAGATCTGCTGTATTTATAGGCTGGAGAATGGGAATCTAGGGCAACCACCAGATCACATGGGAAGTACCCAAAATAACCTGAAAAACGATGCACTGAAGAGGCCGTACGGCCGCGTTTCCGCGGCCAATACCCCCTATTGGCCGCGGAAACGCGGCTACCTAGTGGAGTTGGGCAGTGGGTTTTCTGGTGGTTTCCTGGTTTCCTGTTTTCTCGTGTTTGCCAACTTTAAACTGCGCAAAAGTCTTCAGAATATCTTCAGATTTCCTAGTCCAAGATTGCACTCTTTTCTTTACTTTTGACTTTTATCTCCCTCGAGCTCCGTGCACCCATTGATTCTTGTGCAGCCCACCTCGTGCTCTGTGCTTGTCCCAGACATGAATGACCACTGTCACATGTCTTGTATCGGGAACCGGTACTCGGCACTGGACGGATATGGATGACCGGAACCCGGCTTTTATCTGCTGTCGACAGATGTTCTGCTTTTGGCGTAACTGTGGAGATTTTATCCTGATTTGCAATATTTGTACTGGAAACCTGTATTCTGTAAACATGTAACAAATACGGATTAAAAGTACCTACCTATAAACACACGAGCGTAAGAATGGGTGGTATAAAATGCAATATTTTGCTATGAACAAATACCCCCAAACTTAACTTTTGCTCGTCCCGAGCAAAACCAATTATTCACAAAAATAAAATGATAACCGCACTTTCGCAGGGAACGCGATTGCACTGAGCATGTGCAACAAGCCGTTAAACCTCTAGGTGTCCCTAGTAGGAGGAGTGTTGTCTCCTGAGGGTTTTCAGCGGATACTACCCACAAAATCCGGTCAAGTTGGTTTGTAAAATGACTAAGATTCAAACCCTAAAGTTTTGTTTTAGAAAATAACAATTCTATAATCCTAAGTCTAGACCATCGAACCTTTATTTTTCACACCTCGCTTCTTATTTAACTATAGATTTTATATGTCTTTACGTGTAGTGCAAATAGTGTCGTTAAGTTCCAGAAGGATCGATTAAAGTCATCATGTCGCACAATAAAGCCCAGATAACAATTTTAAAAGGATCACATAAGTTTTATAAAGAGTTAAGCATTTTTCAAGTTTCGTTTTCCAGTAAGGTTTCAACTTCAGAATTTCTATCTTCCTTAACAGGAAACTAGGTCTTATTTTTCACTCCACCTTTTCCTTGTTTTCATTTTATACACACCTCTGTGAACGTGCAATAGTCTTTATCATAGAATTAAACCTTCATATCTCCGCTTAAATTTTTATAAAATCCTGTCTTTTATCAAGATTATTCTCTCACAAAGAACCATTAGGAATTTTAACTCGGAGAGAACACTTGCTTGACTTTGTTTTAATCTGGACTTTCTAGGCTTCTTAGCGAGCTTTGGGCCAATGCACCCAAACCAGTTGGTTTTAGGGCATTAGGTGTAAAAACACCCCGGCGAACTTAATTACTCAAGTTACCTAGGTCCAAAAACAAAAGACAGTTTGGCGTGAAAATCTTGATGATTCAATGCGAACGGAGATATAACCGGCAGTTCAATTATTTTTTTGGATAAAAGACGTGTTTAGTGGATTCGGTGTGTAATCATTACAATCAAGTTTCAGATGGGTTATTTTTCAGACTTAGTTCCAATTAGGGCATCAATAACATTCCCACATATTCACTTCACTTCATAAACTATTCTTGATATTACTTATTTCAGAACAAACCTATTTGATCCTCAGAAAATCATTGATCCATTTAAAAGTTATTTAGACATAAAAGACTTGTCTTCTAATTTCCACAACTCACGACACATGTAGTGTAATGTAAAGACGTATAACAGCCATAGTTAACTTCAAAGGAGAGTTATCTTTCAGGTTTTTAACAAGAAAGAAAATACGCTACCGTCTCCCCGGCAACGGCGCCATTTGATCGCACGCTTTTGGCGTGTCGGATGTTCAAAGAATTTAAGTGTAACCGCGATCAGGACGGTGTCGCTTTGCAGCTAGCCGGTTGAGCACGGGTCGGTCCACAGGGAGATGGTGGTATCTTACCTTCTTGTCTTAGACGAGTCAATAAAGAATCTGTATGTTTGTTCAGACTAACCTATGTGTATTATTTGCAAGTATAAAGTTGTTAAGAAAAGATACGAGATTATAAGCTAAAGAAATCCTTACTCAAAACCTTTGAGCCGAGTCTTGACCAATTGAAGCTAAGCAATTGGCAACAACGTGGATTAGGGGATTTAAGCGCGGTATTCGTGGAATCCGGCTTATTTACCCTTATCCTTCCGTTCTTGTCTCTTGCTTTCGCCTCCGGCCAAACCGAACGCAACTGGTCGCGGTTAGGAATCACCGTTACCTTGTCAGGGTAGGGTGCCTAACGGAGCGCTTGCGTATGGTTTGGGCGAAGTTCAAATGGAAAATAACGGGAAAAGGAATTGGCAAAGAAATGTTAACTTATAATACCGTATTTCTTCTTAACAATAATAATTACATTCATTCACAAGAAAGAACCAAAAAGAGAGAACAAAAAGAAAAGAACAAAGAAAAGAAAAGATACAAGTAATTAAAGTACATGGAATAAAATTGCAAGTAAGTAAAGCAAGAATGAAAAATGCAAGTAATAAATAAGCAAATAAAAAGAACACGGAAGTAGAACTCAAGCCAAGCATGTGATCAATAGCCAACCCTTAAACTTGCAAGCTCAATGAAGAGGTTGCAAGATCAAGGGAAGGGTAGAGAACGCATGTGAAGTGAAGAACTAGTCCCGTGAGAAAATACGACCCTTGAGATCAATAACTAACCCTTAACCATTCAAGCTTAATGAAGAGGTTGAATGATCAAGAGAAAGCAAGAATCTCAAGGGGGAGCAAACTAACAAGAAAGATAAAAAAACCCTCATCTTCATTATCATCCACTCAAAAGCTCTCACTACAATTTCATGGAGGAAGAATGAAGAAGAAGAAGAAAGAAGAAGAAAACTACACAAAAAAGAGGCTAAAGAAAAGCTCCCTTGGTTGAGCTCAGATCTGCTGTATTTATAGGCTGGAGAATGGGAATCTAGGGCAACCACCAGATCACATGGGAAGTACCCAAAATAACCCTGAAAAACGATGCACTGAAGAGGCCATACGGCCGCGTTTCCGCGGCCAATACCCCCTATTGGCCGCGGAAACGCGGCTACCTAGTGGAGTTAGGCAGTGGGTTTTCTGTTGGTTTCCTGGTTTCCTGTTTCCTCGTGTTTGCCAACTTTAAACTGCGCAAAAGTCTTCAGAATATCTCCAGATTTCCTAGTCCAAGATTGCACTCTTTTCTTTACTTTTGACTTTTATCTCCCTCGAGCTCCGTGCACCCATTGATTCTTGTGCAGCCCACCTCGTGCTCTGTGCTTTTCCCAGACATGAATGACCACTGTCACATGTCTTGTATCGGGAACCGGTACTCAGCACTGGACGGATATGGATGACCGGAACCCGGCTTTTATCTGCTGTCGACAGATGTTCTGCTTTTGGCGTAACTGTGGAGATTTTATCCTGATTTGCAATATTTGTACTGGAAACCTGTATTCTGTAAACATGTAACAAACACGGATTAAAAGTACCTACCTATAAACACACGAGCGTAAGAATGGGCGGTATAAAATGCAATATTCTGCTATGAACAGCGGCTTATGTCAATCCTGACCCCGTGGGAAACGTCCAGAGCGGATCCTGGTCCTCACAGAGCACGGCAGTGAACCCGTGTGAAGCATCCATAGCAGAGCCTAGTCCTCGCTGAACACGGCAGTGAACCCGTGGGAAGCATCTAGAGCAAAATTCCTGGTTATGTGGAACGCGGCTTATGTCAATCCTGACCCCGTAGGAAACGTCCAGAGCGGATCCTGGTCCTCGCAGAGCACGGCAGTGAACCCATGTGAAGCATCCAGAGCGGAGCCTGGTCTTCGCCGAACACGGAAGTGAACCCGTGGGAAGCATCCAGAGCAAAAACTGGACTGTGAGGTCCTTAAAACTCACGGACTATGATGTCCTTAACCTCGACCGTGATGTATTAAAACTAACAACGGGCTGTGGAGTCCTTAAATCCACGGACAATGATGTCCTTAACCTCGACCGTAATGTCTTAAAACTAACAACGGACTGTGGAGTCCTTAAATCCACGGACTATGATGTCCTTAACCTCGACCGCGATGTCTTTAAACTACGGTACCCAGAAGAACATCCAGAGCGGAGCCCGGTCCTCGCCAAACACGGCAGTGAACCCGTGGGAAGCAACCAGAGCAACCCTTAACTCCGTGAAATGCGGATAAGGACAACTTCACCCATCACTTGCGGGTCCTCATGACTCGTAAGGGAGTAAATTCTCTTGTGAGATCCTTATGACTTTCAAGAGAAAACAGGCATATAGGAATCCTCACGATTCTTAAGGAGAAACCACACCTACAGGATCCTCTCGACCGGTAGAAAGAAAATTCTCTATGAGACCCTCACGGCTCATAAAGTTGAAAAGTCTTAGGAGGCAGACCTTAACCCTGAATCCCAAGCCATCGTTGTCCTGCAGAGAAATTGAGATAGACTATCCACAAAATATATTCAATAAAAAGGGAGACACCATGGTGAAGAAATATATATCTTTTATTCAGGAACCAAAATGGATACAAAGTACAATTCGTAAAAGAACAAAAATATACTCTTATTCAGGAGTATGTACAAAAGAAAAAGAAAGAGAGAAGATATACAAGTCTTCAAGTCGGCGGGCGATTTAGCAGATTGGCCAATTCATCCCTCTTTCGCTGGGCCACACCTTCATGGTTCAGTATTGTCAGAAGACGGGCCTCCGCCTGAGCTTGCTGAGCCTGGTATGAGGCAAGCCGACCTTCGAGCTCTTTTTCAGTAGCCTTATGAGCCTCAACCCTTTCACGAGTGAACACGGCCGCTTTGTCGATGGCCACCACCTCCTTGATGTCCTCTTGAAGCACTCGCCAAAGTTCATACGCTTTGTTGGCCTTGGCTGTAAGGTTGGCTTAGAGCTCATTCAGCGCTTTCGAAGCCAGCTCCCTCTTCGAGAATTTACGGCCGAGCCTCTTCTCGCACGACACCATGTTCGCCACGCACCGCTCAATCAAGCCCCGTAAGCTTGCCTTCGCAGCCACAGCCTCCGAAGAAAGGCGGGTACACTCAAGCGCATGCAAGCAAGCCTCCACCTGCCGGCAAAACTCAACCCAGATTTGCACCACTGCCTTACTATGATAGGTAGCAAGAAAGGGAAGAGAGCCGT
Organism: Agapanthus africanus; assembly: GCA_030015575.1. Taxonomy (NCBI): domain Eukaryota; kingdom Viridiplantae; phylum Streptophyta; class Magnoliopsida; order Asparagales; family Amaryllidaceae; genus Agapanthus; species Agapanthus africanus. The sequence goes on from JASDDO010000024.1 coordinate 156,707,057, forward strand.
TAGCTTCAGCAGCAAACGCTTCGGCTGTGATTACACTGCCCGCACGAAGCTCCTCGATCAGGGATGACAGGGAGTCGAGGCTTAATTTCGCCAGACGGTCTGAGGCTCGCAAAGCATAAGGGCCGGGCGGCATGGCGATGCGCGACTCCAGCGCTGTGAGAACTGGCAGGGCTGTTCAGGTTTATAAAAGATCAGTGAAACTTTTAAGCAAAAGCACAAGTGGGACAATATTGAGACTTCATTTACCCACAGTCATGCAAGGAGGAGCTGAAGGTTCCCCTAGCCCTTCGAGGACCTCAACCTCGTCGTCGGCCTCCAGAACTGTAAAAGACGTCAATGTCATTTTGCAAAATAACAACAATGTTATGAAAAGATGATGAACAACACTAACCTTGTCCAGACGAGAGGACGATGCGTTGAGGAGATAGCGCCTGCGGAGCGGCCATCTCCAGCAGACGCTGAAAGGATTGCCGGGGAGATAGATCGGAAATAGAGGCCGCCAATCCGCGCAACTCTGAAAAGACAAAAGAGTTCAGATAACGGAAAGATTACTAGTTTAAGATGTGGAAGGTTACCTTCGACGCTCCTCCCATTCTGAGCTGGAGGGATAGCAGCTTCAACGGCCTCCGCCGCGACCTCGGACACAATATCAGGGGCACGGGCCGGTGTAACGGCCTCTGAGGAAGGAGCAGCGGCAGCCCTTGCGGGCTCCAACGAAAGGAGGGTGGTCTCGACTATCTCCATCCCAGCCTCTGGGCCGCCCTTACGAAGATCCGTTGGGACGGTGACCACTAAGGGTGCCTCTCCCGAAGGAGCGAGTGCTTCGGGAGCAAGAACCACCGCAGGAGGCTCTATCGCGAGAGGGAGAGCATCGTCAACCCCCTCCACATCGAGCAATGTTTCATTAGGGGTGTCAACAGGCTCTATCGTCAGTAAGCCCGTAGGAACCTCCCCTATCGCCGAAGTCTCTGCACAATTCACACAAGAATAAGAATACATATATACAAGTGCAGGCAATATGAAGTATTACAAAGAAATACAGGAACATACCAATGCGTAAGGAAGCTTTCAATATGGCTTCTTCAAGCCGATGCTCCTTCTCAAGGAAGTGTGCTCGCCGAGGTTCAAGGGTGGACTCATGGCCGCCAGTCCACAACGAAAGCGCGTCCACAGCATCCTCCGAAACAGTCTGCTTAAGGACCCTTTCGCCCCATTCCTCCAAAGGGTCGATGAACCGCCGCTGGATCCACGAAGGGTCTTCGTAAAAGATTACGGCAGGATAGGGCTTCTTCGAAACCCTTACGTTCTGAGACTCATCTTTAGAACGTCTTATAGCCTCAGCCAATTGTGCGGCTTCCTCGGCAGCTGAACCCGGAAAAAGTAAGCCAGCATCCGACTCTTGCATGGCCAACGGTTCATCCAGAAGAATGGGCTCAGACTCTACTAAAGAGTCGAGCAGGTTGGTAGCCACCTTCCTCAGCCGCTTGGATCCAGAACCGACCGCTGAAGACGACCGTTTCCTCCCCCGTGGAGCCTTGGCACGACGCTGACCCACCTCACCTTCAACACCCTCGTTTCCAGCACCCTCGCTTGGCGGTGCTGCCGAGGACGACACGGCCATTGTCGACGCCGGTGGCAGCGATACTGCTACTGGCGCCCTTTTACCCCTTGACTGAGCTCGGGTATCTAACGGTATACCAATTGTGGGGGTAAGGTCCACCTCCGACTCCCCTGGAATGAGCGCAACACTGGTGTCCCTCAGAGGAAAGCGGACCGGTGCGCGCGGCCGCGGCGGAACTCCCGTGGCCTGAACCGGAGCAGGAGCGCCATAGCCGAGAAGCAACCTCTTGTCCTCAGCAATAATTGGGCTGACCTGATGAAGATACCAGCCCGTAAATGACCCCACGCATCAGGGAATATGATCGGCTTCGAGGATCATGAAGTAAGAACCAGTGTTCAACCTCACAAAGTGATGGGCAGCATCATGAACAGCTTCGGGTGAAGGGACTGGCGCAATTGTAAAAGCCTCAAAGGGAACGCACTGATCATATCCAAGCTGCCGGGGGAAGCGATGCGGATTATACCGCATAAAAAGAGCCGCACTATTCTGACGGAATACCAGATAACCTGGTCTGATCGAGTACAAGTGCGTGGCCTCCCGGGGCTTCAGAGAAGGCACCTCACCTTTCGACTGGTCGTGGAGTTGTTGAATCGGACTTAAAGGGGTAGATAGAACCCGATCCATAAATACCAGTCCGCCCGCGCTAGCATAAGGATCAATCAACACGCGAATAGCCCTGAACTGAGTCGGGTCGGGAGCAGAAGCGTCCACTAGCCGCATGAGTCGCGGAAAAGTGTAGGCGTCATAAAATGCGGGTCTCTGATGCGCAGCAAAAGCCTCTAACACGTGCATCTCAATCCAAGATATGAAGTAGTGAAGGGAAAAGTTTACTACATCCACACCAGGAGTTGAGGTATTGGCCGCGGCGCCTAATCCATGATAAAGATGCACTAGCGCCGGGATGCCTACGGCTAGCCGCGTCCCCTCAGCGATACGATGAACCGGATAGATAACCGAGACTCTCATGAAGCGGCGATGCATGGGGATGGCGAACCAGTTAAGCTAAGCCAGATGTTGGGGTAAAAATTTACACCCTGGTTGACCAAGTCAAAATCAAAATCAACCCCAATCCAAGTGGGCCCAAGCCCAGATCCAGTGGGCCCATGCCCGGGTCGAGCCCGAACATGAAGCGGCCGGCCTCCCCCCATGCCAAGATAAAATTTTGTAATAAATAATTTTTTTGTATTTCTTTTATTTTATTTTATGGATAAATGTAAGAAAAATAGGCATAAAGCCAAATTTTTGTAAAGCCTATGGCTTATGTGCAAAAAGAAATGGCACATAAGCCATGGCATAGGCAAAATGCCATTTTGTGAAGCCCAAGGGGCTATGTGTAAAGTGTATATGTCACGCCCCGCTTCCCAGAGTACGCTAAGATGGGCACGTGACATAGCTAACCATGCTACCTGTGGATAGGAAAAAATCCCTCCTCAGTCACATTACGGCTGTAGAGATATCAAGAACAGGAAAGTAAACTAAACTATCTAGTACATGTCCATGAGCCAGAATGAATGAGTCAAGAAATAATGATATGCGGAAGTAAAAGATACAATAAATGAAACACCCGGAAAGTACAACTACATACCGACAGGAACTTCACCGCTCGGTCTAACAGCGGTAATACTCCTGATCAGCCTGCAATAAAGGTAGAAGGATCTGGGCCATGCAAAACCCAGACGTCAGCGCGTCATAACATCAAGCAACAATATGTAAATAGGTAGCAAGACATGCAAGTATAATCATAAATAGTAAAGCAGGCGTAAAGCAATCTAAATCAGGGCAGTGAAAAGTAGCGTGCAGTGAGTAAACAAAACTGGTCTCTTGGTTATCTACTCTCAAGTCTTTGAAATCAATTTGATGAATTATCGATGTAACTCAATAGTATCCCGTGCACGCCCAGGACCACGGTCTAAGACTCTCGGGCTGAAACCGAGACGTGCCGCTAGACACTAAAAGGAAAAGGGTAAAGACGAACGATGTCAGCAGCATCGTCTCGAGGCGGGCCCAACCTCTAAAACTGATCAGTATAAGCAAGCAACTGTCGAGATACAAGTCAGGATTTCATCATTGATTTCCCCAAACCCCCAAGTTATATGTGTTCAAGCCAGGTATTTAAGTAATCAAGGACTAATGCCAACACAGGAGCAGGTAGGTGCAGGTTTGTCTGAATAGACAACAGGAACGGTTCGTAAGGACTACATGTCAGGTTTGTTGGCATTAGACACAAGATCAGGTAACAGGCCAAGCCATGGTACATCAGGTCAAGTCAAGTAGTGTATTTAGGTGTCATGTCATGTCAAGAGTGTACGGTACCATGTCATAACAGATAGGAAGTGCAACGGGTCATGTCAGGAAGCATAAATAATATGTGGGTGCTTACAAATCAACTAATATAAACATGGTTATCAATAAACAAACATGGGTATTATCAGAACAATAAAATGGCACACGTAATATGATATGCAAATAGGTACAGATTAAACTACTTGGATGCACGGTTATCAGTTTGAGTTTAAGGGATAATTTTAACATTTCATGAAGGCAGTATACCAAATGTGGATGATAAAATCATATTAATATGTACCAAAACAATCTAGACGTGAAATTGAATATAAATTAGACTAGATGTATGCAACCGGTCGTCCGATAGGATATAAACTACAAAAGGGTATTATGACTATGCAAACGATTAAGATTATGAGATCTAACATATAAATGTGGTTATTTAGGTTTAGTAAACTAAATGCAACGGTTAGGTTTCAAGTTCTAGATCTGAAATATGTAAACGGGACATCGTGCTGTTAACTTGGAACTCATGGATTTAGTTTCTATTTATAGCTTTAATAAGAAAATAGATAAATTAATATAGGAATAGTATGAATAGCATGTAGCAAGTTTCACTTTCCTGGACGGATCAAGAACGGGAATACGGAACGTCTCACGTCGGCGGAAAACGTCGCGACGCGCGCACGGTACACGGAACGGATCCAAACCACGCACAGTGTGATCATACGGGTCAGGTACGCTCGCTGGGTCATCGGGATCGTTGACGGCACGACCGGATTTCGACACCTAGACTTGCTTAAGGTAGTAGGTATTACACACCCGTAGGGTCTCTTTCACTTTGATGATCACTCTTCACAACTTCTATATCAGGATCAGTTCTTATTTGATCCTCCACTTGTGCTGCTTCCCCAGAAACGCTATTATGCAATTTGCTCATATGCTCTGAAGTTGTGGAAACCTCCTTGATGTCTTCCACACTAATGTTGCAATTAGCAAACTCATTCCCTCTTGCCTCCTCTCCAGAAACACCAGCGACAATAGTAGCAGCCATTGAGTCGTTGGTCTCAGAAGTAAGCTGCGGAGCATTGGAAACTTTTTTTTTTGACATAGTTTCGCTTTCGCTTAGGTTTCCTTACAGGGGAAAAACATGGCCTTTCTTTGTCTAGATATGTAGCACTGCGCCTTCTGCCAGATGAAGCCTCTCCTGATGTATTCTTTTCTTCCATACCTATATCGAAATCGATCTGAAGAGAAATCTGGAACCCTTGAAACGAAATAGAACATGACGATACTACGCACAAAATCCAAACTTGATGCTAGAGAACACGGCTAGAGATGCGGTTCGAGGGTGTTACTGCCGGCGATGGAGGAGCTGTGAGGTGGTCTCGATGATGGGTGAGTGCCGTTGAGGTGTCTTAAGGGTGATGGGATCGCCGGTCTAGTGTTGGAGGCAACAGTGATGGCAATGGCAACGGGGTCTCGGGGAGATGGAGTCGGTTGTGGCAACTGTGTGAGTGTCGGTAGGATGCAAGCGAGCGGGCAGAGGGAGCTGAGGCTGCCGATGATGAGGTTAGGGTGCTGGGTGCTTGGAGGAGATGGTGACGCGATGGAGACGATGGGAACAATGCCGGCGATGGGTTTGGAGTCGGTGGTGGCGATTGAGGAAGGTGACGGCGGCTGCGGGAGGAGGCATCGGAGATCGAAGGCAGAGGTGCGCAAGATGGGGGTTACTTTTAATATAAGAGGGGAGAGAAAGAGATTGAAGAGAGAAAGAGAATCTCTCAGAAGGCGAGAGAGAGATTGTTTACTAAATATATGTGTATGGGTTTAGTTATATAAGATTTAGAAAATATAAAATATATATTTAAGCTAGAGAGAGATAGAGAGAGAAACGGCCAGAGAGAGGGAGAGATAGAATCAGGAGAGAGAGAGAAATATGTTAATATTAAAAGATTATAAAATATTTATATAGATTAAGGAAGGTTTGAATAATATTATAATATTAGTCCGTTTTGAGATTTTGGCAAGTACAAACTTACTCCAAAACACGCCCAGGTCGGGTCCAAATATTCAGATTAAAAATATGAAAAATATATGCGACTTCCAAATTTCAAAATGAATGCTCAGTCAAAGAAAATGCATACCCCCAAGAATGGATGCACGTGCGTGCGCGTAGCCATCCAAACACGTCTGTTTCACTGAACGGGACGAGAACAAGATGCGCCGACGCTACCACGGGGTTAGGGGTATCATGCAGGCTATGAAATGAAATTTTAAATTATTTTCTGTGACCTAGAATGTTATATGATAAAAGATGCGATACCAGGTAACATGCCAGCATGTACTAATCATGAGACGCACGTGTCCATGCAACAAGTCAAGATAATTTATAAATAAAATTAAACGGGTTCAAGCAAGCGGGTCAGGTCGAATACAAAGTAAAATGTAAAATGCCATTCGCACGCACAATACGTTAAATCAAGAATATCACGAATAAAGAACTACGAGAACTGGAATTGGTATAAATGAACTCGGGTGTTACATTATACCCAACTACAAAAAGAATTTCGTCCTCGAAATTCCAAGAACAAGAAAGGATAAACAATCAAGAAACTACAAGAAAAGATGTAGAAACTTCGGACTTCATCTTCTCGTTCCCCAAGTTGATCTTCCATGTGAGCGATTACGCCAAGAAACAAATACAAGAGAGGTAACCTTGTTCTTAAGAACCGTTTCCCATCGATCCACAATCGCAATCGGTCGCTCCTCAAAAGTCAAGTCTTCTCGTACAGTCAGTTTCGAATGATCCAACGCATGTGTTTCATCTCGAACATACTTACGGAGTTGAGATACGTGAAACACGTCACGACCATTTGCCAGGGATTGCGGTAATGCTACACGATAAGCCACTTCTCCAATACGTTCCAAGATCTCAAAAGGTCTAACGAATCGAGGACTAAGCTTTCCTCGACTTCCGAAACGGATCACCGCTCTAGTCGGTGGTATCTTCAAATACTATATCACCAACAACGAACTCTAAAGGTCTTCTCGACGTATCAGCCCAACTCTTCTGTCGGTCTTGTGCTGCTTTCAAATGATTCCGGATAGTGTTAACCTTCTCAACTGTCTGCACCACCAAAACTGGTCCCAACAATCTTCGTTCACTGACATCGTCCCAGCAAATAAGTGAACGACACTTGCGACCATATAGAGCTTTGAATGGAGCCATCTGAATAGTCGCCTGGAACGGTTGCTGTAAGAAAACTCTACCAAATGTAGATGATCTTCCCATGAATCCTTGAAGTCTAACACGCAAGCTCTCAACATGTCCTCAAGGGTTTGGATTGTTTTCTCCGACTGGCCATCTGTCTGAGGATGATAAGCTGTACTAAACTTCAAACTAGTTCCTAAACTTTCCTGTAAGTTCCTCCAAAAGTGTTATAAGAACCGAGTGTCACGATCGGACACGATGCTCACCGGTACTCCCTGCAATCTTACTATCCCCTGTACGCACCGTTCTGCCAAAACTTCTGTTGATTGATCATCTCGAAAAGAGATGAATGAGCTGCCATGGTCAATCCGTCAGCAATCACCCAAACTGCAATGTTTCCCTTTGGACTCCGTGGTAGAGCAGTCACGAAATCCATGGTTATATGTTCCCACTTCCACTGAGGAATCGGAAGTGGTTGCAATAAACCAGCAACCTTTTGATGTTCAGCCTTAACTTACTGACACACCAAGCACCTTGCCACTAAGCGGCAATCTCCGGTTTCACGCCTTCCCACCAGAATTGCTGTCGCAGGTCTCGGTATATCTTCATGCCTCCTGGATGTACGGAATATGCTGAACTGTGTGCCTCCTTCATAACTTCTTCGCGGATGTCTCCCTTTGGCACACACAATGACTACCACAACGTAACGAACCCTCATCAAGAACCAATGAGTCCGTTCGAAGTTCAGCTTCAACCTGTTCTCGAAACTTTTGCAATCTTGGGTCCTGTGACTGCGCTGCATCAATATTCTCGATCAATGACAACTGTACTTGCAGCTGCATCATCTATCCCGAAGAATGCGGTAGCACGATCTCCAACTCGAATCTCCGAAAACCTTCAGTAAGTTCCCTTTGTGCAGTCAACATCTGAATTGCTGGCAACCGACTAAGCGCATCCGGCACAACATTAACTTTCCCCGGATGGTACTCAAAATCAAAATCGTAGTCAGCCATCAGCTCCAACCATCTACGCTGTCTCTTAATTAGCTCCTTCTGAGAGAACACGTACTTTAGGATTTTGTGATCGGTGAATACTTTGACCGTTTTGCCCAATAAGTAGTGTCTCCAAATCTTCGAAGCGAAAATCACAGCTGCTAACTCCAAGTCATGAGTTGGGTAATTCTTCTCATGGGTCTTCAACTGTCTTGATGCGTACGCTATAACCTTCCCATGCTGCATCAAAACACATCCCAATCCTTTCCCAGATGCGTCAATGTGAATTACCACTCCTCCGGAGCTGTCTGGCACGGTCAGAATAGGAGCGGTTATCAATCTCTGCTTCTACGCCTCTAAAGCTGACGCACACTTCTCCGTCCATACAAATGGTACCTCCTTGCGCGTAAGCTTGGTCAACGGCTCAGCCAACTGAGAAAATTCTCCACAACTCTTCTATAATACCTGGCAAGTCCAAGAAACTTCTTATCTCCGCAACATTCTTCGGAATCGGTCAATCTCGAACTGCTGTAATCTTTCAGGATCAACGGCGATTCCATCTCTAGCCACACGTGCCCCAACACTTCACTTCTTCAAGCCAAAACTCGCACTTGCTCATCTTTGCATGCAATCTTTCTTGCATCAATGTCTGCAGTGCGATCTTCGAGTGTGCCGCATGCTCTTCAATACTCTTTTGAGTAGACCAGAATATTATCAATGGACACCGCTATGAACTGGTCCAGAATGATGAAAATATTCGGTTCATCAAGCCCAATAAATATCGCCGGTTCATTCGTTACTCCGAAGGCATCACTAATACTCGTAATGTCCATACTGAGTTCGGAACGCAGTCTTGCAATTATCTTCTGATTTAATTCGGACCCGATGATATCCGAACCGCAAATCCAGTTTCGAGAATACCCTCGCACCACTAAGCTGCTCAAATAATTCGCCAATGCGAGGGATCGGGTACTTGTTCTTAATAGTCACCCGGTTTGATTCTCGATAGCCGATGCACATCCTCCTTGTGCCATCTTTCTTCTTTACTAGAAGAACTGGAGCTCCCAAGGCCAGTTACTGCTTCGAATCCAACCCTTCTCAAGTAATTCAGTCACCTGCTTCTTGACTTCTTCCAACTCTACTGGTGCCATTTGAAAAATACGCTTTAGAAACTGGCGCTGCACCCGGAACAAGATCAATCACAAACTCCATGCCTCGTTTCGGTGATAATCCCGAGACGTCTTCAAACACGTCCATGAACTCTCGAACTACAGCTGGCGCTTCCTCCTTATCAACTTCCATCGACGAAAGAACATTGTATGTCGGCCTAGCCCTAAACTCGATTGGCCCGACAGAACTGCTTCCTCCAGCAAAAAAAACTCCGGATGTCCGGGAATCTGGAAATCACTTTCCTTTCCTTACAATCAATATAAGCGTGGAAAGTGCCGCAAAAATCCATTCCCAAGACAACAACAACCAAGGGATGCACCAGAATTGAATAATTTTAATGCGGGAAAGAAGAACAAGTAAGATACCGAGATGACTTCATCCGAAGTCAAGATACTGACGAAGATTAAGCACGGTAACCATGATTCAAGCTGGCGGTAAAACCAAAAACTGGTAAGCAATAGAACCGAGGGAAGCAAGGTAATATAACAACCATGAAATAAGGAAGTGAATTCAATACCAGGACTCCAAGTTACTTAAATAGAGTACCGCATTGTAACCATGCTGCAGTTCATGGGTACAATTATATAACTCCACTCAAGTCGCCCAAATCCTAGTATCAGAATCAAGAAACAGGGAGAAACAATGGTGACCCAAAAAGTTTTCAAGCCGAGATGCAAAGTTGTTTGTATATCATCAAGGCAAAGGATGCGAGAAAGATATGATTCAAGAATCACGATAACAATGTGGCAGGACATGCTCCTAGTTACGAGTATTCCGATTCGTGTATTGGGTACAATACCCAACTACAAAAAGAATCAAACTCGATTAACCTATATTCTATGGCTCTGATACCAAAAGAACCATGTCATGCCCCGCTTCCCAGAGTACGCTAAGATGGGCACGTGACATAGCCAACCATGCTACCTGTAGATAGGAAAAAATCCCTCCTCAGTTACATTACGGCTGTAGAGATATCAAGAACAGGAAAGTAAACTAAACTATCTAGTACATGTCCATGAGCCAGAATGAATGAGTCAAGAAATAATGATATGCGGAAGTAAAAGATACAATAAATGAAACACCTGGAAAGTACAACTATATACCGACAGGAACTTCACCGCTCGGTCTAACAGCGGCAATACTCCTGATCAGCCTGCAATAAAGGTAGAAGGATCGGGGCCATGCAAAACCCAGATATCAGCGCGTCATAACATCAAGCAATAATATGTAAACAGGGTAGCAATACATGCAAGTATAATCATAAATAGTAAAGCAGGCGTAAAGAAATCTAAATCAGGGCAGTGAAAGGTAGCGTGCAGTGAGTAAACTAAACTGGTCTGTTGGTTATCTACTCTCAAGTCTTTGAAATCAATTTGATGAATCATCGATGTAACTCAATAGTATCCCGTGCATGCCCGGGACCATGGTCTAAGACTCTCGGGCTGAAACCGAGACGTGCCGCTAGGCACTAAAAGGAAAAGGGTAAAGACAAACGATGTCAGCAGCATCGTCCCGTCCCTAGGCGGGCCGAGCCTCTAAAACTGATCAGTATAAGCAAGCAACTATCGAGTTACAAGTCAGGATTTCATCATTGATTTCCCCAAACCCCCAAGTTATATGTGTTCAAGTCAGGTATTTAAGTAATCAAGGACTAATGCCAACACAGGAGCAGGTAGGTGCAGGTTTGTCTGAATAGACAACAGGAACGGTCCGTAAGGACTACATGTCAGGTTTGTTGGCATTAGACACAAGATCAGGTAACAGGACAAGCCATGGTACATCAGGTCAAGTCAAGTAGTGTATTTAGGTGTCATGTCATGTCAAGAGTGTACGGTACCATGTCATAACAGATAGGAAGTGCAACAGGTCATGTCAGGAAGCATAAATAATATGTGGGTGCTCACAAATCAACTAATATAAACATGGTTATCAATAAACAAACATGGGTATTATCAGAACAATAAAATGGCACACGTAATATGATATGCAAATAGGTACAGATTAAACTACTTGGATGCACGGTTATCAGTTTAAGTTTAAAGGATAGTTTTAACATTTCATGAAGGCAGTATACCAAATGTGGATGATAAAACCATATTAATATGTACCAAAACAATCTAGACGTGAAATTGAATATAAATTAGACTAGATGTATGCAACCGGTCGTCCGATAGGGTATAAACTACAAAAGGGTATTATGACTATGCAAACGATTAAGATTATGAGATCTAACATATAAATATGGTTATTTAGGTTTAGTAAACTAAATGCAACGGTTAGGTTTCAAGTTCTAGATCTGAAATATGTAAACGGGACATCGTGCTGTTAACTTGGAACTCATGGATTTAGTTTCTATTTATAGCTTTAATAAGAAAATAGATAAATTAATATAGAAATAGTATGAATAGCATGTAGCAAGTTTCACTTTCCTGGACAGATCAAGAATGGGAATACGGAACGTCTCACGTCGGCGGACAACGTCGCGACGCACGCACGGTACACGGAACGGATCCAAACCACGCACAGTGTGATCACACGTGTCAGGTACGCTCGCTGGGTCGTCGGGATCGTTGACGGCACGACCGGATTTCGGCACCTAGACTTGCTTAAGGTAGTAGGTATTATACACCGGTAGGGTCCCTTTCACTTTTTGATGATCACTCTTCACAACTTCTGTATCATGATCAGTTCTTATTTGATCCTCCACTTGTGCTACTTCCCCAGAAACTCTATTATGCAATTTGCTCATGTGCTCTGAAGTTGTGGAAACCTCCTTGATGTCTTCCACACTGATGTTGCAATTAGCAAACTCATTCCCTCTTACATCCTCTCCAGAAACATCAGCGACAATAGTAGCAGCCATTGAGCCGTTGGTCTCAGAAGTAAGCTGCGGAGCATTGAAAACTTTTTTTTTGACATAGTTTTGCTTTCGCTTAGGTTTCCTTACAGGGGCAAAACATGGCCTTTCTTTGTCTAGATATGTAGCACTGCGCCTTCTGCCAGATGAAGCCTCTCCTGATGTATTCTTTTCTTCCATACCTATATCGAAATCGATCTGAAGAGAAATCTCGAACCCTTGAGATGAAATAGAACATGACGATACTACGCACAAAATCCAAACTTGATGCTAGAGAACACGGCTAGAGATGCGGTTCGAGGGTGTTACTGCCGGCGATGGAGGAGCTGTAAGGTGGTCTCGATGATGGGTGAGTGCCGTTAAGGGGTCTTAAGGATGATGGGATCGCCGGTCTAGTGTTGGAGGCAACAGTGATGGCAATGGCAACGGGGTCTCGGGGATATGGAGTCGGCTGTGGCAACTGTCTGAGTCTCGGTAGGATGCAAGCGAGCGGGCAGAAGGAGCCGAGGCTGCCGATGATGAGGTTAGGGTGCTGGGTGCTTGGAGGAGATGGTGACGCGATGGAGACGATGGGAACAATGCCGGCGATGGGTTTGGAGTCGGTGGTGGCGATTAAGGAAGGTGACGGCGGCTACGGGAGGAGGCATCGGAGATCGAAGGCAGAGGTGCGCAAGATGGGGGTTACTTTTAATATAAGAGGGGAGAGAAAGAGATTGAAGAAAGAAAGAGAATCTCTCAGAAGGCGCGAGAGAGATTGTTTACTAAATATATGTGTATGGGTTTAGTTATATAAGATTTAGAAAATATAAAATATATATTTAAGATAGAGAGAGAGAGAGAGAAACGGCCAGAGAGAGGGAGAGAGAGAATCAGGAGAGAGAGAGAGAAATTTGTTGATATTAAAAGATTATAAAATATTTATATAGATTAAGGAAGGTTTGAATAATATTATAATATTAGTCCGTTTTGAGATTTTGGCAAGTACAAACTTACTCCAAAACACGCCCGGGTCGGGTCCAAAAATTCAGATTAAAAATATGAAAAATATATGCGACTTCCAAATTTCAAAATGAATACTCAGTCAAAGAAAATGCATACCCCCAAGAACGGATGGACGTACGTGCGCGTAGCCATCCAAACACGTCCGTTTCACTGAACGGCACGAGAACAAGATGCGCGGACGCTACCACGGGGTTAGGGGATCATGCAGGTTATGAAATGAAATTTTAAATTATTTTCTGTGACCTAGAATGTTATATGATAAAAGATGCGATACCAGGTAAAACGCCAGCATGTACTAATCATGAGACGCACGTGTCCATGCAATAAGTCAAGATAATTTATAAGTAAAATTAAAAAGGTTCAAGCAAGCGGGTCGGGTCGAATGCAAAGTAAAATGTAAAATGCCATCCGCACCCACAATACGTTAAATCAAGAATATCACGAATAAAGAACTACGAGAACTGGAATTGGTATAAATGAACTCGGGTGTTACAGTATAGCCTATAAAGGCAAGGATAATGAAAATATCCCAACAACTTTTTTCTCTCTCCAAAAATTTTTAGATCTGAGATCTTTTCTCCTTCTTCAAGGTTCCAAAACCTTCTTCTTTCTTTTGAATTAAATTAAGAGTTTTACTCTTTATTTTATAAAACTAAATAGTTTTTCATCACAAAACCCATAAATGGGAACTCAGATCTTCCATTAGATCTCAAAAAGAAGAGATTTTTAAAATCTCATATCTCTTGATCTTCAAGATCCAGCAACCAGAGGAGAAAGAAGAAGAATCCCTTTCATCAACCCCAAAACATCTTAGGAGTTTAACTCCACTCTGATTTCTCTTTTCGAGAATTTCTGGGTCTAAAAGCTTCTTTTTCTCGCCAGTGCCCAAGCGCCCAGCACCCACGTGCCGACACGTGGCGCTCTAGCGCCTGGCGCTCAAGTGCCCAGCGCTCAAGCGCAAAGCGCCCACGTGGCGCGCTCGAGCGCTAGCGCTCCAGCGCCCTGCGCTCAAGCGCAAAGCTCCCACGTGCCGACACGTGGCGCGCCAGCGCTCCAGCGCCCTGCGCTCAAGCGCAAAGCGCCCACGTGCAAACACGTGGCGCTCCTGAGCTCAAGTGTCCAGCGCTCAAGCGCAAAGCACCAACATGCCGACACGTGGCGCGCTAGCGCCTAAGTGCACAGCACCTAAGCGCACAGCGCTCAAGGCGCTGACCTCACGCGTCCTTTGGACGCTTTTTCCCTTTTTTTATATATATGTATACATGTATATATATGTACAGATACACACACTCTCCACAACACTGTCCCCCTCAAAAAACTTTTGGGCCGGGGCGCTGCCCTGCACCCCGCAAGGGGGTTGCTAGCCCCCTTGACCCCCTGCCCGCTATCCGGGTAGCAGGACCCTCGTAAAAACTCTGCGTGGCTCCCGATATATCCAAACCCCCCTTCCAAAACAACACACACGTACACTGCACATTGAGTTTGCATGACCAGTTTAACCCGTCAATCGGAGGTTCTCTCGCTTCAAAGGCGATGGGTAATTAACGTCAACTTAGTTCGCGGCTGCCGGAGATTCGGATCCCCACAATCAATAAACCCCGGCCTACCCTAGGCAGGGGGAATCTGTAGTACGCCTGACAAGCGCGCGCGTATTCCCATCTCAATGGGGTGACGAAAAAACCATACAGATTCCGGCACACCCGGTGGGACCTTTCTCTCTTCCCATATTTCGGGTTAAACGTTCATGCGAACTCAATAAATATACATATCGATTGCCTACACTGAAATGATGTTTTTTTTCTGTCCAGCAATCAACTTTCGACGACAATGTCTCCTGAGACGAATTCAGCTTCCGACGCAACCCCGATCCCGTGCGTGGTCAATGTCAACGCTCGTGTGGTTCTCCCTGCGAGCCTCAGTCGACAATGGGAGGAACTGCCCCGCCAGTTTGGCTCCGTCATCATCTACCCTGCCGGAAGCGCTCATCTGGCAGAAATCCCGGCGAAACAGGTGGCCAAGCCGGTCTCAAGGGGCAAGAGGCTGAATGTCATGATCGCCAAGGCACCACAACCGAAACTTAAGACGGTATCTGAACGATTCTCTGGTGCTCCAGCGGGGGGCAAGAACTCCGGTACAAAGGGCAACATCAAATGTTGCAGACAAGCTCAGGTGATGACTCTAACAAATGCACAATCGAGCGTATCTCCAAAATCCTCCATCGCCCGGTCTACAGCGTCTTCCCAAAGAGCCGAAGTCTGCCAGGTGCTTAGAACAGAAAAGTTAAGGCAGAAGCGGCTCAGGTATCGAGCCAACAAGAGGGCCAGGGCTTCGGCCAAATGGAATCTTGTGAAGTTCCCAGTGTAGGGTCGCCCCGCGACGACGGCTGAGTCGGACGTAAGAATCAGCAATTCCTTCGAGCCTCTGAAGTGGGTTCAGAAAAATGCCATGACCGCTAGAATCAAGAAGACAGCGGTCCGAACAATGCTACAAAGAGACGTGTCCCGGCCCCAAAAGAAAAAGTATGACATTGTCTCTTCAAGAGTCTATCAGGCGCTCTGTGCCTCATGAAAGCAGCGGGGCAAATCCAGAAAAGAAGCGCCAGCACCATTCAAGAATCCGGCCAGGCCATCCGCCTTCAATCGACTGCCCGCTACTGAAACAGGGGGGGTCAAGACAGCGATCTGTGAAATCAGATGCCGACAATAAAAAGAGGGCTGGATATATTATCCATACGGTCTATATGGTGGGCGGGCGCCCCAGCGACAACCTTCGCAGCAAAAGCAAAGATAGGGCCACCACATCCCAAGTTCAATCTGGCTTGAATGTGGTTGCCGCTTCCCAAGAACATCCGCCTCCGCCGGATGATGAAAACCCTCTCGAGGAGGAAGATAGGAAGAAAGACCCCTCGGTCCATGTAGAGTCAAGCTCGGACAGCGAGGAAGAGCCGACTTTCCGCCCCAGGACCGCGGAGCAGGAGCTGCTTCAAGAGCTTCGAAAACAGCTCAGGAGCAAGGATAAAGAGATGGCCAAGCTTTATTCGAAAATTGACGATCTAACGAATGTTGTGATGCAGCTTACGGCTCAAATTGCTCGAGTGCCTCCCAATCAAGCACAAGTCGCTACTAATCATCCGGGTGATGATAATCCGAAGCAGCCAATGCCTGTTCCTTTGGGTCTAAGACTGGTCGAGCCGCACGAAAGCCGGCCACATTCCGCTTCTGTGGATGCCTTGGCCCCAGATAGCACTATCCCGCTAACACAAGATCGGATAGTGGATTTGGTCAGCAGCAAGGTTAAAACATTGGTGGCCGAAGCTGAAGCTCAGAAAGAAATCGGTAGTAGTGGGCGGCCATATCCCGCACAGTACGATTTGATCGAGTTCCCGAGCGGCTACGTCATTCCTAAGTTCGGGAGATTTGACGGGACGGGAAATGCAAATCAGCATGTCGCCCACTTCAAAGCCTCGTGTGGAAATATAGAGGGCAATGACGCGCTCCTTCTTCGTCAGTTTATCAACAGCCTGACCGGTGTCGCCTTCGACTGGTACGCGAGCATACCAGACGAGTCCGTCATTACCTTTGCCCAAATGGAGTCTCTATTTCGGCAAAGGTGTTGGATATAGTGCCATCAGAGTCAATTTTTGGATCACAGGCACGTGATTGCAATGATTGAGGGAGGACCTATACCGGTAGGACAGTCTTACTCGAGAGGTTTGTATACTATCTGGTTTGTCTTTATCATCGTGTACATGCTTTAGGTGACATTGTAGTTCACTATTACACGTTGATAGAAAATAGTATGCTACCATGGTTTGTCTTTATCGGTCGTGTACAGCTTTAGGTGACATGTTCACTATTACATGCTGATAGAGCCCTTAGGATCCTGCTTGACTACCAACAGTATGATGGCGATCATATACGTGAGAGTTGGGTAGTCCATAAGCACATCCTTAAAAGTGGTCCTTAGTCGTGGGAGTTTTCGAGACAGGGCATCGATACTCCAGAGTAGACTAGTGTATACAGTCGAGACCCCGACGAGGGGCGGTGGCCGGTCTCACAAGCCACTGGTGTCAGTTGGTTCACCTAAGATGTATACAGGTGCTCATTGGGTTATGAGAATACCAGACAGGACTCGCCGGGACCATGCTAGTTGGGATTATACCAGACGTTAGATAGCAGTTCCCTGGTGACATGTGTACAGGTTAGTTCATCGACCTGAGATCGTCATTTGTCTCGTGTGGGTTCCCACTGTGCTTTGATTACTACCCTACCACGGCTCAAAGGAGTCGTGCAAACAAGTTTTAGTTGGGTACAGTCCCGAGCCACATGGAGGCAGTGAGCGGATCGGCAGGGGTTTCGTCTCTCCCGGTATTGGGGGTGAGATTGCGCTGTGTCTAGGAGAGCAATTACACAAAGCCCTCGGCCGAGGCAGGAGATTTACTGGTAGGTATTCCAGTAGTATCTCAGGGTGTTCTGGGCTACACTCCGACACGACTTGTACCGCTTTTGGGGGTCTGACTTTTACCAACCCCCTAGGCCCGCCATGCGATGCTCATAGAGGAACAGACCGGACTGTACGGATATTGTCACTGACAGGCTCAGTAGGGTGTCAGAATGAGTTCGCTCATCGACCTCTCTTTTGGTCAATACCTGGTAGCCCGTTACGTATAGCTAGTACCTCTGACGTGCTAGTGGTTAAATCCACAGCCAAAGTATTGACGAGTCTTTAGAGTCCCCCACAGGCAGTTTCTCAAGTTTCGGGCGAAACGTTGTAGAGGCCGTATGATATATGGCAGGGTTCGATCTTATACGTGCGGTATTACACGGATCATGATCGGACGGATCATACTAGTGGGCTTTAGTTTAATCTGGATCCTAGTATTAGATTTGTTGGATTACTTTAGTCTCGTCGCATTCGCATTCAGTCGGAATGAGGGTGCAGGTATGTATATACAGGTGAGGGGTATCCTTGTGATCCGTCACGAGTTTATTTTAGATGTTGCCGTATCTTTTTGTTGTGGCAAACATTTGGATTAATGTTTGCTTATGGAAATAATGAACTAGAATTCATCATGGAATGCATTAAATGTGACATAGACATGCATCATGACTCATGGTCTCTTTTTTAGCAAATATGTCACATTTGATGTTTGATTTGTGTTGATATGATGAGAGGAAAGAGAGAGGGGCTGCCTAATGTGAGGTTTGGTATTGTATTTTTTACACACTCTCTCACTCTCATTCCATAGCAACAAAACAAAAGAAAAGAAAGAAAAACATCTTCTTCTTCCTCTTTCTTCTCTAGCTCTTTATCTCCATCAATGGCAACACTTTCAACCTCCATCCAAGCAATGGATGCAAGAGACAAAGTGATCACAAAAATTCTCTACAACACCTTGGACACGTCGTCTATCACACTTCGTGCCCGAGTTGCTTCGGATGAAGCGGGAGCCCGTAAAAAGACTCGTAGATGTGGTGGCCTTTCCGACGAGGAGATCGAGACCGGAGATGCCGCGAGGAGCTTGGGATGGTGGCCAAAGACCGAAGGACACGGATCGATCGGTATAGACTCTCTACCCTCTCTCTTGATTGCTAGTAGTAGGTTAATGGTTCGATCCGGGTTTAAGCATACGATAGCGTCGGTTTTCAAGTTATGAAAAAGTTTCCGTTTCCGCATTTTGGCCTCGGAAAGACGGCCGGGGCGCTACCGTACTCTTACATGGTATCAGAGCCACGCCATTAACCTTTACTAGCTTGCTCTAATGTGTTTAGAACTTCGATCGGACGAAATTTTCAAAAACTGCATTTCCAAGTCATCAGTTTCTGTCGAAATTTTTCTGTTGTCAAAAATAATTTGGTGCATTGCAGAAAATCAGGCAGGGTTTTTTAAGAGCACTGTAGAAATTTGGTAACACGACTCAACAGTAACGCCGCGGAACCGCGGCCATAACCCCCTTTTAGCCGCGGTTCCGCCGCCATTATGAGGCTTCATCTCACCAAATTTCTTCAGGGGCTCTCTATGTTGGAATTGGGGTTTTTGGTATATTCTGTTTGGCCCCAGATTATTTTTAGTGTTACAGTTGTGCTTGGGGTCCACTTCGGGAATTTTTAGTCGATCGAAAATTTTAAACATGTTAGTTCACAGTATTTACATTATATCTGCTGCAGTGAATGTCATTTGATCGGTAAATCCTGTCTAATTGTTATAGCTTTTTTAGACGGATTTGCGAACGTGACATTCACGTTGATGTTCTGTGTTGTGCTGTGATGTTGCGGATTTGTCGTGGTGGGTAGCCTAGATGCAATGGTAGTACAGTTTGGTTTTTTATGTACATTTGATATTGCGGGGCGAGCGTCCGACATGTGGACTGCCGTCACTGCCTGTTTGTATATTATTCTTTTGGGGCACGACCGGGCTGAGGTCGATGTACCCGTTGTATATTTTACTTTCTGTACTAGGATTACCCCGCGGTGGGGTGCACGGATAGCCGGGTTTTAAAGGGCAACGGGCCCGCATCTCATGGCTTTGAGACGGAGGGGGATTCACTCTAGAATTGGCGGGCTATTTGCCACACTAGTAGGGGGTACAGGTTGACCCAAGGAGGGGTGCTCAAGTTACCGGATTTCGTGAAATGCTGGGTGGTCCATTCACGTTGTTGAAGGGGGCTGCCTCGCTTCAGGTTTTGGCGGGTAACTTGCCGCGCCCGTAGGGGTCTAGGATTTCATTGCACAGGCTATCCACACGACCAGGGGAACGTCGGGTTTCAGTAGCGGCTCTATGAAACCCGGGGATCCCAGATTATCTGTATTGTTCTGTGATTCTTATTACATTTCTGTGATGTTGTATTTTATCACGCCTTGAGCGAATATTATATATTGATATATATACTAGTAGATGTTGTATATGTTTTACACCCGCGCTAGTCCAGTCCCCGCTCTGTCGTTAGTTAAGTAACCTAACGGGTGATGATGGGACCCAGTAGCGAATGAGGATGGCATATACGTACATCGTATTTTCGTTCTTTATTGGTGTGATTAATTGATGGGACTGCGTTGATTCGGATCAATGCAAGCTAAACAAACCTGTTTGATGTTGTTGGAACATTTTTCAAAAAGCTGTTATTGCAAGGACGTTCTTTTTTGTTTTGCACAGTGGTATTCGGTTATGAGTATCCAGCACCACAGTCGACGAGGCAAGGGCCGAGATCCCTTCACCGGGAGTGACCTCTTGGACAGAAGTTTGCGTCAGGGTAATAACTTCACTATAGCCGATTGCCTTTTGCTTTGCATCATGGTATTCAGTTGGAATATCATGCACCTCATTCTACGGGGAAAGAGCCGAGATTTCTTCACCAGGAGTGACCTCTTTAGCAAAGGTTTTCGCCACTATATTTTTATAAAAAGCTATCCGGTTCCTTCAACGATATCAAGTTCATTACGTTAAAGGTTTTTCGCTAAAAACCTGCCGTAGCCCTCCGTCATTTCAGATTAGTATTGCTTAGTATTCGTGCTACGTATGTCGTGCATTGCCGAGGCATAGTGTTCGGTAGCTCTGTAATACTTTTCTGTCGCATGGATAAGTGGATTGGTTAGGACAGTCGTACGGTTATGTTGGCATTGTCAAGGACTCGTACGGGTGGGTTTAATGCAATCAAGATA
This sequence comes from Agapanthus africanus, assembly GCA_030015575.1. Classification (NCBI taxonomy): domain Eukaryota; kingdom Viridiplantae; phylum Streptophyta; class Magnoliopsida; order Asparagales; family Amaryllidaceae; genus Agapanthus; species Agapanthus africanus. The sequence continues at coordinate 156,727,854 of JASDDO010000024.1, forward strand.
ATGACGGGTTGAACTTGACTAGGACTCTTTGATATGTTGGCATTGTCAAGGTCACTTGGGTCCTAGGGGTAAAAACATACATCGGGAGTTTCTAAAGAAACTGAAACTTGCCAGGCATGCGCATACCTTCTGGAGTGTGATAACGTGAGTGGATTCCGTCACGTTATCATGCGATGATAGTTGGATCCCGATTCCCACTGATAAGTTGGTTTACTCCTCGGGTGATCCCGACTAATTCTTCTTTCAGGTTTGGAGGAGAATTTGTGGTTACAGTGGGAGGTTTCCTGATTAGATAAATTGATAACCATTCTGATCTAGGTTAGAGTGCACGCTGAGTGTTTCTTTTCTCTCTCTTTGGCAGCGACCATGGCCCGACCCTTGACTATGACTCACTGACCAAGTTAACCGAACCTTCTTAAATACTGGCTTTTTGGATTGTCAGAGTTGCATACCGCATTGCCACTCCTACTTTTACCCTTTTCTCCAGAATACCCCGTATTACTACGAACATCCACTTCCATTGGATAAAACCGTCCTATGTTTCTATACGAACTCGAAGGAACAGATTCGAGGATGGATTCCGGTTCTGGAGAAAACGAATAGGACTATTCAGTTGTCTTTTCCTTTTACCTTCTCTCAGGTTGCGAGTGCTCCTTGGATTAGGACAGTACACCTATTACGCTTATTGGACAGTCTTCTTCCAAACCATAGGCAGGTGTCGAACGGTAGGGAATGAAGAAAACCATTTAGCCTAAAAGGTGTACAGAAGGTATTAAGTAAAGACAAATAAAGGGATTAGTAAGAGGGCAAAGTAAACTGCGACTGCTATTCACGACCAAACCAAGTATTTCTTTACCACTCCTACATCACCTTTGTATTTCTCCAGGACACTCCATATCACTACGAAGATCCACAGTTATTTGGATACTCCATCATATGGTTATATACGAACTAGAAAGGAACTTGTTCCAGTTCGGGGATGGATTCTGGTTCAGGAGAAATAGGAATAAGGTTTATTCGGTTGTCTTTTATCTTCACCTTCTCTCAGGTTAAGGTTACGAGTACTCCTAGGATTAGGAGAGTACACCCATTATGCTTATTGGATAGTCTTCTTCCAAACCATAGGCTGGTGCCGAACGGTAGGGAAGGAAGAAAACCATTTAGCCTAAGAGGGTGTACAGAAGGTAATGACTAAAGAAATATAAAGGGATTTGGAGAGATGGCAAAGAAATATACGGTTACCATTGTGAATCTGGATAATGGAAGAGGCATTACTAGGAATACCCAGATACCTCTTCGAAATATTTACATGTTTCAGTTTCACTGTGTACTGTTAAAAGAAAACCGATTTCCCAATTTAGTCCTTGCACCAGTGTATGTATTTTCCAGGTTTGATTCTCACATCTGTATGGTTTTACAGATGATGAGTGGGAGTAAGTTATTGGGAATTAGGTGATCATCCTCATTGTATCGGAATTCGTTGTAATTGGTGATATTTGAGAAAATCGCCTGGGTTGTTTGCCGGACGGCAAATATTTGGTTTTGAATATCCGTTGTTATGCACCAATTTCAAATTGATATATCTGTACGTTCATTTTTATGAAGTGAGATATAACTTTTTGAAATTATGTCTATGACATTTACCTATATCAGTGGATGGTTAGGTAAGGAGCATTAAACAGCGGTGTAATTCTTCTTAACCATAAGTACAGTTTTCAACCTACAACACACAGGGAATGAGTTATTAGACTCAGGGGACTTCTACAGAGTATTGTATGTTGTCCAGTGTCCATGAGGACAGAGGGGTTGGTACTCGTACTATATTCTGTTTACTTGTGACTTCTCTAGTTCTTAAACATGTGTTTCGCAGAAATGCAAGGTCTAAATTTTGAGAAGTTATAGGTATAAGAATAAAGTAGAGAACCAGGCGTTGCAAGTATCAGGATTCTTCAAGGTGATCGAAGATGTGAATACTTATGTATGGTATTCAGTTGATAGTAATGATTATGAGAACTTGCTTCTTTTTCAGGTTACTCATATCTGGATGTATTCCTAAGTTGAGTAATGCTGATCGGCCTCTCTCCATTTAGTTGACATGCACAGGAGACAGCTGCATGATTTGAATCTGGTTCCAATTAAATCAGTGCCACTGTTTCTATATTGGATATAAAACGGTTCATATCTTAACATTGTTAAGGAACGGGGAGTTGTTCGGCTTATGCTTAAAACCAGATTCTGGATAACTCAAGGCGCGTTTCTGTAATGGCAGTTTGTGGGTTGACCCGGACTATGACGAGGGTTGACTTTCTACCATCTGGAAGATCAATAGTGATATTTGTTGGGGTAAAAATTTACACCCCCGTTGACCGAGTCAAAGTCAAAGTCAACCCCAAGCCAGGTGGGCCCAAGCCCAGGTCAAGCGGGCCCATGCCCAAGTCGAGCCCGCGGCCAGCCTCCTCCATGCTAAAATATAGATCATGTAATAAATAATTTTCATGTAATTTTTTTATACATGAATGTATGCAAAATGGGTATAAAGCCAAATTTTTGTAAGCCAATGGCTTATGTGCAAAAATGAAATGGCACATGAGCCATGGGATAGGCAAAAATGCCATTTTTGTAAAGCCCAAGGGGCTATATGTAAATATGTAAGCCTATATAAGGCAAAATGATGATGAATAAAGTAACACTTTTTCATCCCCCCAAAAACTAGGGTTTTTTTGTGCCTCCTGCTTCTTCTCCAAGGTTCTAAACCTTCTCAATTCTTTTGAATTAAATCAAGAGTTTTACTCTTTCTTTTTCCAAAATTAAGTAGTTTTCCACCACAAAACCCACAAAGGGAAACTCAGATCTCCCATCAGATCTCAAAAAGGAGTTTTTTTTAAAGTCTCCTACTTCTTGATCTTCAAGATCCGGCCAAACAACAGAAGGAAGAAGAAGAACCCCCTTCATCAGCTTCAAAACATCCCAGGAGTTTAACTCCATACATATACACATAACAAATATTTCCTTTCTGAAGCATAGCTTCTGTTTCTTAGGCTAAAAGCCACTTTTTCTCGCCGGCGCTCAAGCGCAGAGCGCCCACGTGCCGACACGTGGCGTGCTTGCGCTCAAGCGCAAGCGCCCGAGCGAAAGTCGCCCATGTGCCGACACGTGGCGCGCTTGCGCCCGAGCGCAAGTCGCCCCGGTGCCGACACGTGGCGCGCTTGCGCCCAAGCGCAAGCGCCCGAGCGCAAGTCTCCCCGGTGCCGACACGTGGCGCGCTTGCGCAAGTCTCCCCCGTGCCGACACGTGGCGCGCTTGCGCCCAAGCGCAAGCGCTCGAGCGCAAGTCTCCCCCGTGCCGACACGTGGCGCGCTTGCGCTCCAGCGCAAGCGCTCAAGCGCAAAGCGCCTACGTGCCGACACATGGCGCGCTTGCGCTCAAGCGCCCAGCGCTCAAGCACAGAGCGCCTACGTGCCGACACGTGGCACTCTAGCGCCTGAGCGCACAGCACCTAGGCGCACAGCGCCCAAGGTGCTGCCTCCACACATCCTTTGGATGCCTTTTCCCTTTCTTTCTTTTATATATATACATATATACATATAGATATATATACATATGTATACATATTTGCACACACACATACTCCGCGACACTGTCCCTATTAGAAAAAATTTCTAACGGGTCGCTGCCCCGCACCCCGCAAGGGGGCTGCTAGCCCTCTTGACCCCCAGCCTGCTATCCGGGTAGCGGGACCCCCGTAAAAACTCTGCGTGGCTCCCGATATATCCAAACCCCCCCTTTCAAAACACAACACAAGTACACTGCACATTGAGTTCGCATGACCATTTTAACCCGTCAATCGGAGGTTCCCTCGCCCCAAAGGCGGGGGGTAATTAACGGCAGCTTAGTTCGCGGCTGCCGGAGATTCGGATCCCCACAATCATTAAACCCCGGCCTACCCTAGGCAGGGGGAATCTGTAGTACGCCTGACAAGCGCGCGCGTATTCCCATCTCAATGGGGTGACGAAAAACACCCTACAGATTTTGGCACGCCCGGTGGGACCAATCTCTCCTCCCATATTTCGGGTTAAGCGTTCATGCGAACTCAATCAATATACATACCTGTATTTATACTAAAAATAATGCTTTTTCATGAAGATTTTCAAGCAATCACCTTTCGACGATGTCTTCGATGATGAACTCAGCTCCCGTCTCCTACACGATGAGGATAGACTCTAGGACGGTCCTTCCGGCCAGTCTCGGGCGACAATGGGAGGAGCCGCTGCTACCATTCGGCTCTATTATGTTCATGCCAGTTGGCGCCATCCCAGCTCCTCAAGCCCCGGTGGCAGACAAACCGGTCTCGAAAGGCAGGAGACCAAATATGGTGATCTCAAGGGCGCCCCAACCCAAACGCAAGTCGGTATCTGAACGACTTTCCTTGGCCCCAGCTGGGGGCAAGGCCATCAACACCAACAAAGCTACAACGCGTCCCGAGCAAGCTCCAGCGGCGCCCCTAGCAAATGCTCGATCGGGTGTCTTCTCTAAGCTCCCCGCTGATCAACTCACAATGGCTTCCCGGGTAGCGGATGCCCGCCAAGCCTTCAAAATCGAGAAGCTGAGGGAGAAAAGGCTCAGATATAGAGCCAACAAAAGGGCTAGGGCTCCTGCCAGGCTGAACCTCATGAGGTTCGAAGAACAGGGTTACCCAGCCGAAGATGAGGAAATGGCTGGGTATGTGGTCCACACTGTCTACACGGTGGGCACGCGCAGCAAGAGCAAGGACGGGGCTACCACATCTCAAACCCAATCTGGCTTGAATGTGGTGGCTGCTTCCCAAGAACACCACCTCTGCCGGGTGATGAAAACCCTCTTGATGAGGACGATAGGCGGAAAGACCCTTCGGTCCATGAGGAGTCGGGCTCGGAAAGAGAAGAAGAGCCGACTTTCCGCCCCAGGACCGCGGAGCAAGAGCTGCTTCAAGAGCTTCGAAAGCAGCTCAGAAACAAAGACAAGGAGATGGACAAACTCTACTCCAAAATCGATGACTTGACGAATGTCGTGATGCAGCTCACGTCCCGACTTGCCTCTCAGCCGCCCAATCAAGCGGAGGGCTCTGCTCGTGGACCAGGAAATGGTGTCCCAAAGCAGCCGACGCCTATTCCCTCAAATCCAGAAGTGGGCGAACTATATGAAAACCAGTCGCATCCTATCTCGGGAAATGTCTTGGATACCGATGACAGTAGCCCGCTAACTCAAGATCAAATCATGGATTTGGTTGCCAGCAAAGTCAAAACATTGGTGGCCGAAGCCGAAGCGCAAAAAGATATCAGCAGTAGTGGGAGACCATATCCTGCTCAGTATGATCTGGTAGAATTTTCTAGCGGCTATGTCATCCCCAAATTCAGAAGATTCAATGGGACGGGAAATGCGAATCAGCATATCGCCCACTTCAAAGCCTCATGCGGGAATACTGGGGGCAATGATGCGCTTCTCCTCCGCCAGTTCGTTAATAGCTTGACCGATGTTGCTTTCGACTGGTACGCGAGCATACCGGATGGCTCCGTCATAACTTTTGTCCAAATGGAGTCTCTGTTTCGGCAGAGGTTCATGAGCGCCGGCGATAAGATTACCATTGCCGAGCTCGTAAGGACCAAGCCCAAGAGCGACGAAAGAAGCACGGATTTTATAACCCGATGGCGCAATCTCTCCGTCAAATGCGAACCGCCGATAGAGCAGGACCAATCTGTCAGTCTCCTCGTCGGAAATCTCAACAATTGGATGGCCCCGTTTTTATGCACCGCGGGTCTCAAAACATTCCAAGAGCTGACCAGGAAAGTCCAGATGCTGGAGAGCTCAAAACAGGAGTCCTTCTCGGATTCTCAAAATAACAATAGGTCCTGGAGAAACCGGAAGGACGATAATCGCAAAGGCGGGAACTCCGATGATTCTGAATCTTTCAACACTTCGGCTAACCGAAATAAGCAAGGGATGAGCGGACCTAGCGCCAACCAGCCTCGGAAGCCAATGTTCGGAGAGGGAGGAGAATCTCCACTGAAAGAGAAGATGGATAAGCTCTATTCCTTCAGAAGGGACAAAATCCGTAAAATATTCAAAGACGCCCTGAAGAACGGTCTGCAACTGCCAGAGTCAAAAAGACCGCAGGAAGCGAATAGGACCGACGACCCCAAATACTGCCCTTATCACAGAGTGATAGGTCATGCCATTGAGGACTGCTTCGTCTTCAAACATTGGGTCGAAAAGCAATACAAGGCAGGAGAGATAGAACTGTCCAAAGGCGTGTTAGTAAACAGTCAAGATGCGACCGCCAATTTCATACAAACGGAGACCGAAGTTCTTCGTGAAATTAATTCTCTCAGACATCTGCCTTTCTCGGAACACAGTCGACCACCACGTCATTAAACTGGGAACAATCGACCTCTAAGTCGTTAAACTGGGAATGTAAAAAAAATGTAAATAGAAAAAAAATGTGTAAATAAAAGAAAAATAAAGAAAAGCCGAAATGATAGGGCAACTCGCAATAAAAATCAGCGAGTAAAAATAAAAATGAAAATAAAGCCGAAATGATGGGGCAACCGCGAATAAATAGCCGAAATGATAGGGCAATCGCGACCTTCGCGATAATAAAAGCTGAAATGATAGAGCAATCGCGGTAAAACAAAGACAAAAACCAAAAAAAATAAATAAACAAAACAACGGCGAATGATGAGTCGCTCCTGGTACCATATTCCAGTGCAGCGATGCAGACGCCAACCAAAATCCAATTTCCAAAATTCTTCCAGCCCTACGGTTAGTCCCCAAATTGACTACCGTATACAATCCACGGGCTCAAATAATTCTCAGCATACCCATGCCCCATCGCAACCACCAGTTACGCGGCTGGTCTCCGTCTGTGGAATTATGCTCCATTGAGAAGACCCACTCATGTGTCCTCACGATACATGAGGAGAATAAGCCTTTGTGGGATCCTTACGACTCACGAAGGAAAAACACACTTAGGAGTCCTCACGACTCCTAAGGAGAAAACACACCTACGGGATCCTTACGACCCGTAGGGAGAAAATGCTTTTATGGGACCCTCACGGCCCATAAAATTGAAAAGTCTTAGGTGATAGGGATCCAAACCTGTCTCCTAAGCCATCGCTCCCCAATCCCCAAGTGGCGAATAATGAGTCGCTCCTGATACCATATTCCAGTGCAGCGATGCAGACGCCAGCCAAATTCCAAATCCCATACCCCAATAGCGAATGATGAGTCGCTCCTGGTACCATATTCCAGTGCAGCGATGCAGACGCCAACAAAATCTCGAAATATTTTTTCGGCCCTACGGTCTGGATCATACATCCTGCAAAACCGTATACAATCCATGGGCGTAAAACGATCCCAATCTCTCCCAAGTCCTCCCGGGGCAAATGATGAGTTGCTCCTGGCATCATTCCAGTGCAGCAATGCAGATGCCAAACCAAAACCGAAATCCTCAAATCCACTCATTGCAAATGATGATTCGCTCCTGGTACCATATTCCAGTGTAGCGATGCTGATGCCAAACAAAAACCAATTCTCAAATCCTCTCGGGGCAAATGATGAGTTGCTCCTGGCATTATTCCAGTGCAGCAATGCAGATGCCAACCAAAACCAATCCCAAAATCCTCTCAGGACAAATGATGCTTCGCTCCCGGTACCATATTCCAGTGTAGCGATGCTGATGTCAACCCAAATCAAATCAAACCAACAACCTCTACGGCGAAATCATGCTCTGTCCCAGAATTTACCCTGTGTCGAAGTCATGCTTCGGCTCGGAATCAACCAACGACCTTCTCATCGGAATTATGCTCCGCCTCGGAATCAAATCAACCAACAAGCTCTGCGTCGGAATTATGCTTCGTCTCAGAATGCACCCTGTGCCGAAATGATGCTTCGCCTCGGGATATCTACCTTCTCTGCCGGAATTATTCTTCGCCTCGGAATCAAATCAACCAACAAGCTCTGCGTCGGAATTATGCTTCGTCTCAGAATGCACCCCGTGTCGAAATGATGCTTCGCCTCGGGATATCTACCTTCTCTTCCGGAATTATTCTTCGTCTCGGAATCAAGTCAGCCAACAAGCTCTGCGCCGGAATCATGCTCCGTCTCAAAATGTACCCCGTGTCGAAATCATGCTTCGCCTCGGAGTATTTGCCTTCTTTGTCGGAATTATGCTTCGCCTGGGAATCAACCTCCGCATCGAAATTATGCTTCGGTTAGAATGTATGTCACCCCTTCGGAATGATGCTCTGAATCCTGGAATTATGCTCCGCTCTTCGGAACGATGCTCTCAACCCTGGAATTATGCTCCGCTCTTCGGAAAGATGCTCCGAACTCTGGAATCATGCTCCGATCTCTGGAATTATGCTCCGCCCTTCGGAACGATGCTCCGAATCCTGGAATCATGCTCCGCCCATCGAAACGATGCTCCGATCTCTGGAATTATGCTCCGATCCCTGGAATCATGCTCCGCCCTTCGGAATGATGCTCTGAATCCTGGAATCATGCTCCGATCTCTGGAATTATGCTCCGCCCATCGGAACGATGCTCCGATCCCCTGGAATTATGCTCCGCAAATCGGAATGATGCTCCGACCCTGGAATTATGCTCCACGCTTCGGAACGATGCTCCGATCTCTGGAATTATGCTCCGCCCATCGGAACGATGCTCCGAATCCTGGAATCATGCTCCGCCCATCGGAACGATGCTCCGATCTCTGGAATTATGCTCCGATCCCTGGAATCTTGCTCCGCCCTTCGGAATGATGCTCTGAATCCTGGAATCATGCTCCGATCTCTGGAATTATGCTCCGCCCATCGGAACGATGCTCCGATCCCCTGGAATTATGCTCCGCGCTTCGGAATGATGCTTTGACGTTGGAATTATTCTCCGCGAATCGGAATGATGCTCCGATCCTCAGGGATCATGCTCCCTGGGATGATGCTTCGCCTCCAGAATGATGTTCCACCTCGAAGTTCAGCTTCAAGATCCATCAATTTCATGCAAACAACTCAAATGTGCGGTGTGCATTTATTGATGGGGGGCACTTTGTTGGGGTAAAAATTTACACCCCCGTTGACCGAGTCAAAGTCAAGGTCAACCCCAAGCCAGGTGGGCCCAAGCCCAGGTCAAGCGGGCCTATGCCCAAGTCGAGCCCGCGGCCAGCCTCCTCCATGCTAAAATATAGATCATGTAATAAATAATTTTCATGTAATTTTTTTATACATGAATGTATGCAAAACGGGCATAAAGCCAAATTTTTGTAAGCCAATGGCTTATGTGCAAAAATGAAATGGCACATGAGCCATGGGATAGGCAAAAATGCCATTTTTGTAAAGCCCAAGGGTCTATATGTAAATATGTAAGCCTATATAAGGCAAAATGATGATGAATAAAGTAACACTTTTTCATCCCCCCAAAAACTAGGGTTTTATTGTGCCTCCTGCTTCTTCTCTAAGGTTCTAAACCTTCTCAATTCTTTTGAATTAAATCAAGAGTTTTACTCTTTCTTTTTCCAAAACTAAGTTGTTTTCCACCACAAAACCCACAAAGGGGAACTCAGATCTCCCATCAGATCTCAAAAAGGAGTTTTTTTTTAAAGTCTCCTACTTCTTGATCTTCAAGATCCGGCCAAACAACAGAAGGAAGAAGAAGAACCCCCTTCATCAGCTTCAAAACATCCCAGGAGTTTAACTCCATACATATACACATAACAAATATTTCCTTTCTAAAGCATAGCTTCTGTTTCTTAGGCTAAAAGCCACTTTTTCTCGCCGGCGCTCAAGCGCAGAGCGCCCACGTGCCGACACGTGGCGTGCTTGCGCTCAAGAGCAAGCGCCCGAGCGCAGAGCGCCCACGTGCCGACACGTGGCGTGCTTGCGCTCAAGCGCAAGCGCCCGAGCACAAGTCGCCCACGTGCCGACACGTGGCGCGCTTGCGCTCAAGCGCAAGCGCCCGAGCGCAAGTCGCCCCGGTGCCGACACGTGGCGCGCTTGCGCCCAAGCGCAAGCGCTCGAGCGCAAGTCTCCCCCGTGCCGACACGTGGCGCGCTTGCGCTCAAGCGCAAGCGCTCGAGCGCAAGTCTCCCCCGCGCCGACATGTGGCGCGCTTGCGCTCAAGCGCAAAGCGCCTACGTGCCGACACGTGGCGCGCTTGCGCTCAAGTGCCCAGCGCTCAAGCGCAGAGCGCCCACGTGCCGACACGTGGCACTCTAGCGCCTGAGCGCACAACACCTAGGCGTACAGCGCCCAAGGTGCTGCCTCCACACATCCTTTGGATGCCTTTTCCCTTTCTTTCTTTTATATATATACATATATACATATATATATATATACATATGTATACATATTTGCACACACACATACTCCGCGACACTGTCCCTGTTAGAAAAAATTTCTAACGGGACGTTGCCCTGCACCCCGCAAGGGGGCTGCTAGCCCCCTTGACCCCCAGCCCACTATCCGGATAGCGGGACCCCCGTAAAAACTCTGCGTGGCTCCCGATATATCCAAACCCCCCTTTCAAAACACAACACACGTACACTGCACATTGAGTTCGCATGACCATTTTTACCCGTCAATCGGAGGTTCCCTCGCCCCAAAGGCGGCGGGTAATTAACGGCAGCTTAGTTCGCGGCTGCCGGAGATTCGAATCCCCACAATCATTAAACCCCGGCCTACCCTAGACAAGGGGAATCTGTAGTACGCCTGACAAGCGCGCGCGTATTCCCATCTCAATGGGGTGACGAAAAACACCCTATAATATTGTTCTTGACTCGCCACAGTTTTAGTAAAAATGGATTTTTTTAGAAAACAGTAGTGGGAGTATGGTAGAACTGGAAGTGATTCCAGAATCGCAAACGATTACTGAAAATTTGATAAGAACCTAAAGATTCAATCTGATTTGACATTCCATTTGCCACTCCGCAGATATGGTGGGTAACCTCAGCCACTCGAGAGGTACTTCGGTATGCTCAAAGACGGTGACAGGGAGGTTCTTGTTTACCCAGACTTGCCATTGCTGTTGATTCCAGACTGTGAGACCCGGCAGGAGGATGGGTATAGTGTCTTTCTAAACTAGCTTTAGAAGTGCACGCGTATATGACTCTGCCAGAGGGTTGTCGTAGTCAGTGGGAGCAGCGGAAGCATAGTGGACAAGTGGCTTATGTCTATTTATAGACTAAAGCAGATATAGCGGAGATAGGTCATCTATTTCTGATATGACAGTCATAGGTTTGACTTCATCAGAATAAGGGATGGATCTGTTAAGAAGGTAGTAGGGTGTGATGTCCTGGTATTTGGATGACATACACAGAGAAGGAAGTGAAATTTTACGATCGGTTATGCTTCGGTTGTCACACAGTGATTTCTCCACATAGGATATAGATATAATATCAGACATTCTGGTTACTAGATCTATGGTTTTAGATCTAGATTTGGGAAGTGTCCCAATCTGGGTACTTAGACAGCATTCTAAAGGTGTTTTAGAATGGACGACTCCTGGCACGGTAGTGTACCTGCAGGTGATGGAATCACCCTCTCCAAAGGTGTCTTACAAACTAAAGGGGAGAGGGATGTGCATGATTGGCAGATCACTTGCTTAGGCAATTGAGTCAATCATGAGATGTCAAGTACCACACCAGATATTGTTTTTCCAGTAGATGCAATAAGTGTATATTGATCCAATCCTGGAAAAACATTCGGAAGCAGTTTTAAAACATAAGTGGATGTTCTAGGGATATGATAACAGCAGCCTCCTTCGGGAGACAGTTATCATTCCAGGCTTCCAAGGTGACCTGGTTGATAGAGTGGCTGTCAGAGTTATAGTTTTCCCTCTTAAGAGGGGCAGAATTTTGGACAGGTGTTCCAAGGGGATACTGAGGGTGGTGTGGCGCAGGATACTGATTAAGTTCAGTTGACGATACAGTCTAAGAAGTTTTGATTTGGAGTTCATTCTTGAACTAGGTCCCATCAGATATCCAGACATATTCTAAGACAGGTATTGCTCATTTCGGGAGATGGTTTTCTCCGCGAACTTGAGATAAAGAGAGATAGATCCACTAACTGAGGCTATTCTTCGAACGCAACAGTTTCACAAACAGGCTTTGTGAGACTGACTAGTAGAGGAGTTGGGTGTTCGTTATCACACGGGCTGTGAGTATGCGACATCGCAATAATTAGCCTTGAGTGCAAGTGGGAGATTGTTGGATATATTGCCCTCAGAGTCAATTATTGGATCACAGGCACGTGATTGCAATGATTGAGGGAGGACCTATACCGGTAGGACAGTCTTACTCGAGAGGTTTGTATACTATCCGGTTTGTCTTTATCATCGTGTACATGCTTTAAGTGACATTGTAGTTTACTATTACACGTTGATAGAAAATAGTATGCTACCATGGTTTGTCTTTATCAGTCGTGTACAGCTTTAGGTGACATGTTCACTATTATATGCCGATAGAGCCCTTAGGATCCTGCTTGACTACCAACAGTATGATGGTGATCATATATGTGAGAGTTGGGTAGTCCATAAGCACATCCTTAAAAGTGGTCCCTAGTCGTGGGAGTTTTCGAGATACTCCAGAGTAGACTAGTGTATACAGTCGAGACCCCGACGAGGGGTGGTGGCCGGTCTCACAAGCCACTGGTGTCAGTTGGTTCACCTAAGATGTATACAGGTGCTCATTGGGTTATGAGTACACCGGACAGGACTCGCCGGGAACATGCTAGTTGGGATTATACCAGACGTCAGATAGCAGTTCCCTGGTGACATGTGTACAGGTTAGTTCATCGACCTGAGATCGTCATTTGTCTCGTGTGAGTTCCCACTGTGCTTTGATTACTACCCTACCACGGCTCAAAGGAGTCGTGCAAACAGGTTTTAGTTAGGTATAGTCCCGAGCCACATGGAGGCAGTGAGCGGATCGGCAGGGGTTTCGTCTCTCCCGGTATTGGGGTGAGATCGCGCTGTGTCTAGGAGAGCCATTACACAAAGCCTTCAGCCGAGGCAGGAGATTTACTGGTAGGTATTCCAGTAGTATCTCAGGGTGTTCTGGGCTACACTCCGACACGACTTGTACCGCTTTTGGGGGTCTGACATTTACCAACCCCCTAGGCCCGCCATGCGATACTCATAGACGAACGGACCGGACTGTATGGATATCGTCACTGACAGGCTCAGTAGGGTGTCAGGATGAGTGATTATTTCAAAAATTTGTATTAACCGTAATCAGAAACGGCGTCGCTTTGCAGCTAGCCGGTGAGTACGGGTCGATCCACAGAGATGTGTAATTTTCTTAATGTGTTTTTACGAGTTGATTCCAAATGTTGTTTGAATTGATTTATTAAATCTAAAAAAACTAGATCTATCAATAAACTAAATTAATCTAAATTAAAGTCTTGCAAGGGTTAGGCTTAGGGGAAGTTGGGAGATTAAAGGTTTCCTCACCGCTTTCAATGCCTTATTTTAGATCTATTAGATGTTATAGTAATTATCAATAAAGTGGATTAGAATCTTTTGTGAAGATGTTTCTTCCTCTAGATTTTTGTCCTTCCTTTATCGATAATTACCCTAACCTCCATAGAAAACACACGCAGCCGGTCCTTTATACTACGGTGTCACCATTACCTCGAGGGATAAGGTGCCGTAGGGAGCGGTGTGTGCGTGCATGCATGGAGTTCTAATTCTTAGGTGTGAATGGCATGAAAGGGGTGAGAGATCTCATCTCTCAAACCTTTCCCTAAGGCTAACCCTAACAAGCGAGGAGATTACTCGCTCATTAGGGGATTCAAAGACATTCTAATTAAAAAAGAATTAAAACTAAGAAATAAAAGTAACTTACTAATTTTATTGATGGCTCCCTCCAAATAATAATGCAGAACAGATCTGAATTTGTGAAATGAAAAGAGGCATCCCCCATACAGAATTTTAGAGTTCCTATTTATAGAGGATAGGAAACCCTAGGGTTACATTGACTCTCACATCTGCTATTACAAAACTACCCCCTAAAAATCCCAACAAACGCACCGACGCATCTCCACAAATTTTCTTCACCGACACGTGCACCAGATGGCCGCGGAACCGCGGCAATAGAGGGCTTGGGCCGCGGTTCCGCGGCCCTTTAGAGAGATCAAGGAGTGACGTTTTGTGGGCTGCTTCTTGTTGGCTTGGGCTTCTTATTTCTATATATCTTTTTCCATTTGGGCTTCTAGGTTGGTTCCAGATCTTCAGTGAACAATTTGCAATGGATTTTTAACCGTCCGCTTTGTGTCGATATCTTGAATCTTGCTTTGTGAACTGTTTCTTATGTAGGCTCGATCAAGATCTTCTGTTCATTGGTTAAAGTCCACTTTTTCATCGTCTTTACATCGTTTTCACTGTTTTCTGTCCAAGAACCTGTAACCTGTAACATGTAGCAGACATGCGTCAAAAGCACCCGTTTATTTGTAAAATATATAAGAATGGGGAATATAATAATGCAATATTATGGTCTGAACAAATGCCCCCAAACTTATCTTTTGCTCGTCCTCGAGCAAACTTATTTTTATTCACTAAAATCCTAACCACACTTTCGCAGGGAAACGCGATTGCACTGAGCATGTGCAACAAGCCGTTAAACCTCTAGGTGTCCCTAGTAGGAGGAGTGTTGTCTCCTGAAGGTTTTCAGCGGATTACACCCACAAATCCTATCAACTTGGCCCATTGACTTTTATTCTCCAATTAGGTTTTCTAACAAGAAATTCTATTATCTTTTGACTCGCAAATTATCCACCCATATTCTTCACACTTCCTCATTATTTAACTTAAGATTATATATGTTATATAGACCTACTTAGCTTTCGGCATCTCTTAAGTCTTCCTTCTAGGGTTTCATCTCCACTTAGGAATTTCTATCAACTCTATTAAAGATACAAGTTCTATCTTTCATTCCTCTCTCTTATCTAAATTCCAATCACATACCCCTATGTGTGTGTATAGATCATCCCTACACTTGGAAATTCAAATCAAGCAATCGTACTCTCGTCCTTTGTCCAAAGCACTTATTAGTGAATTTTTAATTGAATTTCGCTTACACATCCTTCATGCGACCGTTAATACTTCTTGAGGTACCAACGACCGATTACAAAATATGTTTGCACATTTAAGCGTAATTTCTAGTCTTGCAACACCCAAGGCTTTAGCAGTGACTCCCAAACCAGTTGGTCTAAGGCACTAGGTGATGAAGCACCCTCGCTAAATATTTTTCTATTTTTACAGCCTTAAGTAATCACAAAAACCAGTGTCCATTTTTTTTAATTCTTTATTCACTTTTTTTTTCTTCTTCGTACTAAGGACTTTAGACAAGAGCATTTCAAGGTCTCTTCTACTATTCCAAGTTTCAAGATGCGTGATTGTGCAAATTGTAGGGTATACATTTTCATAATCTCGACTTAAGCTAGGAACAATTTTTCAAACTTATACTCTAATAAGAACATCAATACTCTTCCCTTGTTTCGACTTATCCCAAGAAGTGAACTTAAAATTTGCCTATTTCTAAATAAACTACAAGGCATATGCTTTCTACCGCTAAACTTTAAGGAATGTTATCTTTAGGGTTTTTAATTCACTAAGTCTAAGATCTAGTTGTTCCTAGCCAGTTAACCTATTTATCAAACTCAAGTCAATTAGCCAAAATTGAATACATTAATTTTTATAATTTTTGAAATTTTTCAAATTTTTATGGTTTTTCAAATAAATATGCAAATGCAAAAAAATATATATGAATGCGAAGGAAGAAGACGTACCGAGCATACCCCCAAACTTGAACTTGACAGTGTCCTCACTGTTATGCTAAACCAAGAGGGTCAAAATGTCGGCACTCCCCTGTTTATTTATTTACAATTTTTTATTGTTAAGAAAAACAAAAATATATACAAAAAGACCCTCCCCCAAACTTCATTTAAACTATGTTAGATATTACTGCCAAACTTTGCATAGACTAAACGTCAACACCAACCAGTTGAAAAATTTATCAGTAAAGAGTATTGGTTGGTGGAAGAATAAGTTGTAGCGATCCAAAAAGAATTGAGGAAGATAGAAGTGATGGTATGGAAGGTGTGGAGGTGAATAGACAGGAGGTGGTGATGAATCAAAACGAGAATGTGAATGATCAGCAATCAGTGGAATATTGGCATTCTCGTAGCTTATTAAAAGAAATGGGGGTGGTTCAACTTCTAAAGGAGGAGGTTGACTCACCACAATAACCCCAAAATGTTTCTGTGGGTCCTCTATTGACTTGACATCATCCATCAATTGCATATGATATTCAATTATAAGGGAACTGAGCTTCTCAATGTCCGCCATAGTCCAACCGAAAACTTGCCGCCTATCTTGTAAGACCTTTAAAATAGCGTTCTCTTGCTGGAAGGCTAGAGAGGCTGATATTATAATGGGAAAAGTCTCATTCTCACCTATGTAAGCATATTTAAGGTGAAGCGGTAAGGACATGAGTTCGAGTTTCGGAGGCGAAAGAATCATTGCGGAATCTTCCTCGAACTCAAAGGACTCCAACACAGGTTCGAAATCACTGCAAACAACCGATTCGGATGGTTCGACTAACTCATCAAAAAATTCAAAAGACTCATATTCAGGCTGTGAGTCGTCATCATCCGAAAAAGTGAAACATTCATAATCCATATCGGTTGTGTCAACGGTGGTAGGCTCAAGGAGGGACGCACTAGTGGCGTTAAAACTGTTTTCATCAAACAAGAATCTTTCAAGCTCGCAGTCCTCCTGGGTGATTTCGTGAATAGAGCAAACTTCTCGTGTACTAGTTTTAGGTACGGAGGGAAGACTTCCCATCTTATAAATATTGAACTCACTAGACGTCTTCCCGAAGGATAGAGTCATGGAGCCATTGCGACAGTTTATTACAGCATTGGAAGTGGCCAAAAATGGTCGACCGAGAATCACCGGAATTTGGTTTCTTGGGTTAGCAACAGGTTGTGTATCCATAACAATAAAATCAACGGGGAATATGAACTCCCCAACTTTGATCAACACATCCTCTAGCTCACCCTTTGGATGGGTGATTGATCGATCAGCCATTTGGAGAGTACAACGAGTGGGTTTCAACTCTCCAACCCCTAATTGTTCGTACACTGAGTAGGGAAGCAGGTTAACACTAGACCCAAGATCTAAAAGTGCTCGATTAATTTTCTTATCCCCAATTGTGATTGAAATCGTAGGACAGCCGGGGTCCTTTTGTTTTTGGGGTAAGGTTTGAGGGTGGTTAATAGCATTGCTCACTGCACTAGCCATTAGCACTTTCTTGGGTACTTGAGATGACTTTCTCTTCGAGGTGCATAAGCCCTTTAAGATTTTCGCATATGAAAGGACTTGTTGGATTGCATCCAAGAGAGGTATATTTATGCTAACCTGCTTAAATAACTCCACAATCTTCTCCATTTGTGCAGTTGGTTTATTGGGACTCAACCTGTTTGGAAATGGAGCATTTTGAAGATTTGTTGAGTCAAAAATCTGTGGAGTAGGAACGGCACCCCGTGTAGATGTGTTCGTGTTATGAGAAATGGGTCCGTTCGAGTTAGAAGAAGTAGAGCTGTGTGAAGGGTGGAGAATAGGCTCTAAAGAAAAAGGTGAAGGAAATGAAGAAGGGGAAGATGACGATGGAGAAGAAGAAGAACAACAAGAACCACCGGCGGGGATGTCATCACTAGTTCCCA
Source organism: Agapanthus africanus (assembly GCA_030015575.1). NCBI lineage: Eukaryota > Viridiplantae > Streptophyta > Magnoliopsida > Asparagales > Amaryllidaceae > Agapanthus > Agapanthus africanus. The sequence continues at coordinate 156,745,604 of JASDDO010000024.1, forward strand.
CATTATTTTGCAACACTCTTCTGGATCTCAACGTGGTCACCGCATTTACATTGTGATTGTGATATGCGTTTTGTGTGTGACCGGGATTTGGCAATGGTTGAGATGGAAGCTTTTCCTTTTCTCTCTCGCTCAACGCAGCAGTTAATTGTGCAATTTGTGCCTCAATAGATTTGATACTTTGATCGTGCGAGGCATTGTTATGCATCAAAGACTGAACATAATTTTCAAATCTTGCTGAGGATTCCGTAGATTGCTTGAGAAATGCATCTAGACTTTTTTCGAGCGAGATAACTTTATCATCATTTGGTTGAACCAAATTGTTCGTTTGATTTGTATAAGGTTGTTGTTGGAAAGGTTGCTGGTTTTGAGTTTGTGAAGGTGCTTGTTGTTGTTGTGGAAGAGGAGGTCTTTGAAAATTGTTATTTCTTTGGACTTGTTGATTTGGGTGACTCCTCCACCCCGGATTGTATGTCGAAGAGTACGGATCGTTTCTTTGTCGTTGCTGAAATGCAGCATTGACTTGATCCTGTCCTTGAGTAGATGCATTATAAGGACACTCTTCGGTTAGATGCGATGGATTCGCATAACAAGCACAAACAGTTCGTGGAGGTAAAGCAGGGGCAGGAGAAGACGATGAGATTTTGGTCTCAATGGCTTCTAGCTTTTTCATAAGTGCGGCCATCTCGGCCTTCATAGCAATCGAAATATCTACTTGATGTATGACTGCCCTAGATTGACCACTAGAAGAAGATGATGTGGTCTTGGTACTCTCCCACTGAATTGTTTGCTCACTAAGATCCTCAAGAAACTGCCACGCTTCGTCGCTAGACTTGGAGAGAAAATGACCTTGACATATGGTTTCTAGCAACTGCTTCGTTGCCGAGTTCAATCCCTCGTATAATATTTGGCAAAGTTGCCAACTTTCGATCCCATGATGAGGGCATTGAACGAGTAGGTATTTAAATCTCTCGAAGCACTTCCAAAATGGTTCAGAAGGAAGCTGTGAAAATTGTATAATCTCGTTACGGATTCTGGCAGTTTTGTGATGAGGATAGAACTTTTTCAGAAAAGCTCTCACAAACTCGTCCCAATTTCTAATGGAATGTGATGCGGTGTTGTATAGCCACTTCTCGGCTAGGTCACATAAGGTGAAAGGAATGACCCTTAGCCTTATAGCGTCATCACTTAATTGGGTCGTTTTCATCATAGCGCACATTTTGGAATTTATTGATAAAGATATATGCATCTTCAGATTCCAAACCATGAAATTTTGGCAGCATATTGATGAAATGTGGTTTTATTTCAAAATTGTCCCCATTTGCTGGTGGGGGTGAAAGACATGTAGGTAAAGAAGTGCGGACGGGGTAGAAGAGATCCTGGAGCGCAACTCGTGCGGGCGCTACAACAGGCGGAAGATTCGGGTTATTCGCACCTAACGGAGGTGGAATCATTCCCGTCGGTAAGGTATCGTTGGGGTTGACTCCCGACATACCTTCGAATGAAGAATTTGAAGGTGGAGGTAAGGAAATGGAGGGAATTTCGACTTCGGTGTCGAAAGGTTCGTCGGTCGGTACCAACGAAACACAGACTAATCGGGCGTTAGTATCCCTAGTCTAAAGTGACATACACTAAAAGGGGTAGTGTAGTCAGAAAAAAGAAAAAAATAGAATGTGGGGGTAAGAAAACTTCAATGAGAAGAAATGGTGGAAGTGAGGTGCAAGTTTCCTTTAGCGACAAGTTGCAAGTTTTAAAAAGATTTTTCCTTTTTTTTATGTAAGAGTTTTGCAAAGAGTTTTTGAAAAGAGACTCGTGACACAAATGTATCAACCACACATGCACAATCAGGCCTAGATCTAGGGTCACCTAGGTCTGCTAGACAGCTCCTAACTAGGGCTAGAAATAGGACCTCAAACCGCCTCTTCACCGACAATTACGGCCAGGTAAGTGCCAGGTAAGTGGAAAGGAACCACAACAGTGGGCCTAATTAATAACCACTAGCCTAGACACACTTTCCTAGACACCGCAAAGTCAGTTAGGATAAACGGTCGATGCCTATACTAGTCCTTTTCCTATTGAGCTCGATGTCCTTAGGGCTGAGTCTAGTATTTTTTAATTAATTGTAGTCAATGCAAATGCTTTAAGTGTTTTCTGGGGTCCTAGGAAGGGTGATGAAATCCCCACCCAATCTGAGTTTGGTCAATTAGCCCCTTAAAGTCCGATTAAATTATGCAAAACAATAAAATTCACTTGCAATCAATTTTTTAGCGCGGCGCAAAGAAACCTGCAGAAAATATGTTATTTAGAAGGGGAGAGAAGATTTTTAGCGCAAAGAATTCCTGCAGAAAATTTTCACAAAATATATATGGAGGTTGACAGAGGAAGGGATTAGAAAACAAACATAACAAATTTGAGGTGCTGACGTGGCAGCCACACGGCGGAACCGCGGTCTGGGGCCCACCTTTGCCGCGGAAACGCGGTCTGTTGGAGTGATCAGGCTCTGAAAAATTTTCTACTCCTCTGTTATGATATTTGCTCTCTGTTTTAATGTTCACTTTTCTGATTTGCCCTCTGCAAAATTCCAGATCCGAGAATCTTCGCTATTCCTGCAAAATTCAAAAGATAACCCTTCAAACAGATCAAAATTGATAATTTTTTTATTTCTTTTTTTTTATTTTCAGATTTTTATAATTTTTAAAATTTATATCAACCCGAAATTACACAGAAAGAAATTTTACGCCATCCCCGGAACGACGCCATTTGATTATTTCAAAAATTTGTATTAACCGTAATCAGAAACGGCGTCGCTTTGCAGCTAGCCGGTGAGTACGGGTCGATCCACAGAGATGTGTAATTTTCTTAATGTGTTTTTACGAGTTGATTCCAAATGTTGTTTGGATTGATTTATTAAATCTAAAAAAACTAGATCTATCAATAAACTAAATTAATCTAAATTAAAGTCTTGTAAGGGTTAGGCTTAGGGGAAGTTGGGAGATTAAAGGTTTCCTCACCGCTTTCAATGCCTTATTTTAGATCTATTAGATATTATAGTAATTATCAATAAAGTGGATTAGAATATTTTGGGAAGATGTTTCTTCCTCTAGATTTTTGTCCTTCCTTTATCGATAATTACCCTAACCTCCATGGAAAACACGCGCAGCCGGTCCTTTATACTACGGTGTCACCATTACCTCGAGGGATAAGGTGCCGTAGGGAGCGGTGTGTGCGTGCATGCATGGAGTTCTAATTCTTAGGTGTGAATGGCATGAAAGGGGTGAGAGATCTCATCTCTCAAACTTTTCCCTAAGGCTAACCCTAACAAGCGAGGAGATTACTCGCTCATTAGGGGATTCAAAGACATTCTAATTAAAAGAGAATTAAAACTAAGAAATAAAAGTAACTTACTAATTTTATTGATTGCTCCCTCCAAACAATAATGCAGAACAAATCTGAATTTGTGAAATGAAAAGAGGCATCCCCCATACAGAATTTTAGAGTTCCTATTTATAGAGGATAGAAAACCCTAGGGTTACATTGACTCTCACATCTGCTATTACAAAAATACCCCCTAAAAATCCCAACAAACGCACCGACACATCTCCACAAATTTTCTGCACCGACACGTGCACCAGATGGCCGCGGAACCGCGGCAATAGAGGGCTTGGGCCGCGGTTCCGCGGCCCTTTAGAGAGATCAAGGAGTGACGTTTTGTGGGCTGCTTCTTGTTGGCTTGGGCTTCTTATTTCTATATATCTTTTTCCATTTGGTCTTCTAAGTTGGTTCCAGATCTTCAGTGAACAATTTGCAATGGATTTTTAACCGTCCGCTTTGTGTCGATATCTTGAATCTTGCTTTGTGAACTGTTTCTTATGTAGGCTTGATCAAGATCTTCTGTTCATTGGTTAAAGTCCACTTTTTCATCGTCTTTACATCGTTTTCACTGTTTTCTGTCCAAGAACCTGTAACCTGTAACATGTAGCAGACATGCGTCAAAAGCACCCGTTTATTTGTAAAATATATAAGAACGGGGAATATAATAATGTAATATTATGGTCTGAACATTGAGTTCGCTCATCGACCTCCCTTTTGGTCAATACCTTGTAGCCCGTTACGTATAGCTAGTACCTCTGACGTGCTAGTGGTTAAATCTACAGCCAAAGTATTGACGAGTCTTTAAAGTCCCCCACAGACAGTTTCTCAAGTTTCGGGCGAAACGTTGTGGAGGCCGTATGATATATGGCAGGGTTCGATCTTATACGTGCGGTATTGCACGGATCATGATCGGACGGATCATACTTGTGGGCTTTAGTTTAAACCGGATCCTAGTATTAGATTTGTTGGATTACTTTAGTTTCGTCGCATTCGCATTCAGTCGGAATGTGGGTGCAGGTATGTATATACAGGTGTGGGGTATCCTTGTGATCCGTCACGAGTTTACTTTAGATGTTGTCGTATCTTTTTGTTGTGGCAAACATTTGGATTAATGTTTGCTTATGGAAATAATGAGCTAGAATTCATCATGGATTGCATTAAATGTGACATAGACATGTATCATGACTCATGGTCTCTTTTTTAGCAAATATGTCACATTTGATGTTTGATTTGTGTTGATATGATGAGAGGAGAGAGAGGGGGGCTGCCTAATGTGAGGTTTGGTATTGTATTTTTTACACACTCTCTCACTCTCATTCCATAGAAACAAAACAAAAGAAAAGAAAGAAAAACAACTTCTTCTTCCTCTTTCTTCTCTAGCTATGTATCTCCATCAATGGCAACACTTTCAACCTCTATCCAAGCAATGGATGCAAGAGACAAAGTGATCACAAAAATTCTCTACAACACATTGGACACGTCGGCTAGCACACTTCGTGCCCGAGTTGCTTCGGATGAAGCGGGAGCCCGTAAAAAGACTCGTAGATATGGTGCCCTTTCCGACGAGGAGATCGAGACCGGAGATGCCGCGAGGAGCTTGGGATGGTAGCCAAAGACCGAAGGACATGGATCGATCGGTATAGCCTCTCTACCCTCTCTCTTGATTGCTAGTAGTAGGTTAATGGTTCGATCCGGGTTTAAGCATACGATAGCGCCGGTTTTCAAGTTATGAAAAAGTTTTCGGTTCCGCATTTTGGCCTCGGAAAGACGGCCGGGGCGCTACAGTACTCTTACAAAAGGTTCATGAGTGTCAGTGATAAAATCTCCATTGCCGACCTTGTGAGGACCAAGCCGGGGAAGAATGAAAGCAACATCGAATTTATCGCCCGATGGCGTAATCTCACGGTCAAGTGCGAACCGCCGCTGGAGCAGGACCAGTCCGTCAGCCTTCTCATTGGGAACCTCAGTAATTGGATGGTCCCATTCTTGTGTACAGTGGGCCTCAAGACATTTCAAGGGCTAACCAAGAAAGTCCAAATGCTGGAACGCTCGAAGCAAGAGTCACTGCCGGACTCTCAGAGAGACAATACTTGGAAAAGCAAGCGGGACGACAACCGTAGAAGCGGGAATTCCATCATTACCAATGTCTTCAATGTGTCCGACAATGAAGAAAAACGAAGGGCGGGCGAATCCAAAACCAACCGGTCTCGAAAGCCATTGCTGGGAGGAGATGGGCCTTCCCTAGAGGAGAAAAAGAACAAGGTTTACTCTTTCAGAAGGGACAAGGTCCGCAATATATTTAAAGATGCCTTGAACAACGGCCTACAATTGCCGGAGTCGAAAAGACCCCAAGAAGCAAAAATGACCGACAATCCCCTGTATTGCCCGTACCACCGAGTAGTGAGCCATGTGATCGAGGATTGCTATATCTTCAAAGACTGGGTTGAGAAGCAGTACAAGGCTGGAGAGATCGAGTTGTCCAAAAGTGTGTTGGTGAACAATCAAGTTGCAACCACTAACTTTATACAGACAAAAACTGAAGTCTTCTGGGAGCAGACAGCCGAACCCGCTACCCTGAGAGATGAAACGGACCCACCGCAGCCTCCGTGGAGTACGCACATATCTAGTAAGACGAAGAAGAAGATAAAGCTACTTCGGAAAGAGCCTAGGACGGAATGGGAAGGACAGAAGAAGCCTACCAGCCCAGCTGCCAATGCGGCTCCATCAGGCTCAAAATCCAAGAAGCTCAAGAAGAAGAAAAGTGCAGCTCGGCGTGAAAAAGAGTCTACAGGGAGATCGACCATTCAAAAATATATCGATTCTCTCGAAGACCATGAACAGAAAGAAAGAACTTTAATTCACTTGAAAGAGTTCTTCCCCGTAGAAGCAGCGGAAATTCTAGAAGAGTTAAAAGAAGACTCCAATGAAGAGATCCTTATAGTGACCTGCTACTCCATCCATCTGGGCAGCGACTCTGAGGAGGATCTCTGTTTTCCCGAAGAGGACGAGGAGCTCGCTACAAAGGCCAACCAAGTCCAGCTCAGAAGCGGCAGGGCTCTACCGCCAAATCAGGGAAACGCCTCAAAAGGAAAGGAAAAACAGGTGGCTAATGAGGAAGACGACAGAGAGCCGGCTAATGAAAACTCAAGTCCTTCCTCAGTGCACTACAATGTCTTGGCTCACCACCGAAAGCTTCCGTCAATCCTTAGCATCTACATGCCTTGGTCCTATCTAAGGAGCTTAGAGATGTACTCATTCATGCTCTACAAACCCCTGAGCGGTATCAGGCTTAATTTGCGGAAATTAATATGAAAGAAGCTCAGTACACTTTGCAAGCCGCCACAGTCACGTTTAAGGACGAAGACTTGCTACTGGGAACAGCTGAGCATAATTGGCCGCTTTACGTGACCGGGTACAGCGACGGAGATAGGATTAATCGCATATTGATTGATTCGTGGTCCTCAGTGAACATCATGAACTTGCGAACATTGAAGAGTTTGTCAATGGACATCCGGCACCTGTCAAGGGAAAGGATTGTCATTCAAGGCTTCAATCAAAACTGCCAGCAATTTCTGGGGTCTATAGCTTTGCCAATCAAATTCGGGGATCTGCAAACTGAAGCTAAGATATACGTGATCGATGCCGACGCGTCTTATAAGATTACTTGGTGTACATGGAAAAGTTGAGACTCTCAAAGCTATGCTTAAGTCCATCCAGATCCTACTTGCCACGGCTACATAACATGACTACGATATCTGGCGGTTGGGTGTCATGACTGCTTTTCTAAATGATGATTTAGAAGATAGCGTCTATAAGTACACAGCCAGAGGGCTTCGTAGACAGTGGGAGCAGCGAAAACGTGTGCAAGATGTTTTATATGATAAAACAGGCATCGCGGAGTTGGAACATCTGTTTTGATGTGGTAGTCAAAGAGTTTGACTTTATCAAAATGGTAGATGAACCTTGTATATACAAAAAAGGTAGTAGGGAGTATGGTGGTGATCCTCGTAGAGTACGTGGATGACATACTCTTGATAGGGAAGGAGTTTCCTATGCTACGCTCGGTCAATCTCCGCTTATCACAAGGATTCTCCATATAGGATCAAAGTGATACCTCCTAAATCCTGGGTTTTGGATCTATGAGATAGATCTAATTGGATGTTAGGATACTCACTAGTTGTAGTGAGATGGTATCAATCGATCCTGGGGAGAATCACTGGAAAGGTTCCAGGGTGATAAGGACGACTGAATGTCAGTCGCAGGCATTGTCTTTACCCTCGGTGTAGGGACGGTATGTTGGAAGATTTCCAAGCTAGATGCCGTGACTTACTAGACGATTAAAGGCAAGATACATCGTTACCAAAGATGCTACCAAAGAGGCAGTCTGGATATATATATATAAGTTCATGAGATGAACTTCGTTCCTACCATTGTGTGACAATAGAGTTATGGCTTTTGCCAAGGAACGCCCCGTCCCATCAGAAATCCAGATATAATTCTTAGGCAGTATCACCTGATCATGGAGATGGTTGATCTCCAGGGAGATCGAGGTTAGGAGAGTAGACACAGAGGACAACAGCGCGGATCCACTCACAAAGGCCTTTTTCCCAGTAGAGACTTTTATGGGATGGTTGAGTATGAGATACATCAACCACAGCTAATTGTTGGGTATGCGATACCACAGCAGATGGCCCTAGTGCAAGTGGGAGATTGTTAGTTATATGTATGCCCTAGAGGCCATTACTGTACATACGATGTATATTGTAGTGGATGCTTGGACATATATAGGGAGGACTTTCTTGCTCGACATGATAGTATGATGTCTGGTTGTACTTTATCTTAACATGTACTCTAATTGTCTCTATATTACATGTTGATAAAGCCCTTAGGATATTTAATCGACTACTGGGACTATGATGAGATCATACTAGTAGGGCCACGGTGGTCGACGAGTACATCCTATAACTGTTCCTAGTCGAGGGTGTATCGAGACAGGGCATCGATACACCAGAGTAGACTAGAGTATACGCATCTTGACCCATATGATGGGCGATGGATGATCCCATATCCATCGGTGTTTGACATCAAGGATGGTGTGCGGGTGCTCAGTGGAGACTAGGTACACTGGACGGACTCGCCGAGAACTCCCAGATGGTATTATACCTCACGTCAGATGGCAGTTCTCCGGTGACACTGGTACAGAGTAGTCTGTTGACCCGAGATCGTCATAGAGTCTTGTGTGATTCCCACTGTGCTTTGATTTCCATCATACCACGTCCAAGAGGGCGTGCAAAAAGGTGGCTTTTGGGTACAGTCCCGAATCACATGGAGGCAATGAGCGATAGGAGGGGATTCGTCTCTTCCGGTATAGGGAGTTGATGTTGTGCTGTGTTCGATTGGCTATAACCGGAAATCCCTGGCCAGGGTTGCTGAGATTTACTGGTAAGTGTTATCAGTAGTTTCTCCAACTGTTATAGACCTCATATCGACACGACTTATCAAGCTACTGGGGTCTGACGTTTACCATCCCTAGGCGAGATATGCAACATATTAGACGACGAGACCGGACTGTACGGGAGTGTTACTGTTTGGATTCACAGGAGAATGTACAGGCTTGCTTGTTGATCTTCTGAGCGTTCAATACCTGGGTGGCTGTTACGTTTAGCTGACCGCTTGCAGCTTATGGGTGTTTGATATGATCATCACTTACTGCCGGCGTATTGACGATTCTTTAGAGTCCTACACAGAGGTTTCTTGGCTCAGGCAAAACGGAGTAGGGGCACGTATGTGATATGTGCGGGACCAAGGATAATGCGATATGAGATACCGTATTCTATTCTCGCGATATTTGATATCAGCCGGGTCATCGGATCAAGTGTTGATTCGATGAATCGGTACGGATAAATATTAGTTGGTTATATGCGATATAGCCGGATTGTCGAATCAAGTGTTGATTCGATAATTTAATGTATAATAATATATATGATATATTAAATTACATTAACTAATATTAGCTCACTAAAAGATTCTTTTTCTCACTCGGGTAATACATTGATGTATATGCGATATATGTTAATTGTATTATTTTATTTGGTTACAATAAATATTATATATGTGATATATAATATTGTAACATGATATGATAAATAATGCAACATATTTAGTAGAGATTAAACAAGATTAGGGTTTGATTTGGGTTAATTCTTTCTAGATGATTCTAGAAGGTTTTATTTTGTTCTGGAAAAGATATTTTCAAATGACTCATTCTTGACCTAACCCAAACCCTAGCCTTGGTTAATTCTCTATAAAGGTTTAGTCAACCATGGTTGCATAATTCATCATTATCTCCTTTGCATTATTCATCACAAAAGGAATTATATCATTATTCTTCATCTTCTTCCTTCTTCTTTCTTCATGGAAAAAGCTTACTAGCTTTTTTCCAAGTGATGAATAAATGTGAGAAAAAGATAAATAAAGAGAGCAAAAATCCTACTTCATCATCCTCATCTATCCTTACCATTTAGATGAGGGTGTTCACTTCGTTTAGTGAGTGTAAGCTTGTGTTAACGAAACTTCAAGGTAGATCATCTTTGTATCGAAGATCGGAAGCAAGACTGCATCTTTCTCTTCGTGGAACCTCTCGAGAGTCCGGAACACGATGATCGCAGCGAAGGGACTTCAACACGGAGCTTTAGAAGTGAAGGACCGGATCTACAAAGGTTGTAATCCCTCTCACTTAGTGTTAAAGTGTTTAGCTTACTTGTTTTCGCCTAATCTCTAGTTTAAAGATCCGGCTTCGGCTTGTTCGGCACGGCTAATTTTTTAATCGGGCATGGTCGATGCCTCGTAGAACCTTGTGCGCGTGCATAGAAACCCTACAAGATGTAGGCCCTTCTCAAAGCTCATGAAGAAAGGAGCTCCTTTTATTTGGGATGCCGAATGTCAAGCAGCATTCGAAAGCATAAAACAATACTTGTTGCACCCTCCAGTGCTGGTGTAACAACTCCAATTTTTGTATACATAAATTTGATTTAAATTTGAAGTATACTTGGAGTATTTAATGTTGCTGATATCACTTTAAGTATCTATTTTCCTACAATAATTACAAGAAGGAGCTTGTAGCTCATTGGTAACACCTTGCACTGCTGAACCAAGCCACCAGAGTTCGAATCCTATGCCCCACATTATTTTTAGATTATTTTTTTTTTAAAATTCTTGGAAGCCCAACAGTCCACAGGCCATAACTCCCAAAAGATGAACTGAACCCTAAAAACGGAGTATACCAAAGTCTACATCAGAGAACCCCGCACCCGACGATCGCCGGGATCGTCCGAGTCGGCCGGCGCCGCCGGCCGGACACGGTCGGACAGCCGAGCTCCCAAAACCAAAAATGTGGCTTTTTACATTCCATAACCCCCTGTTCACTCCATTTTAATAGATCAGTTCCAGAATTTTAAATACACCCTAATTACTACAAATTTTAATGTTTTTCTTTAAATTTTTACAATTTTTTTTAATAAAGAAAACCTTTCATCTACCCTACCCTAGCTACCCTATAAATAGACCCCTACCCTCTACCCTCTCATCCCAAAACACTAGGTTTACTCTCTTGAAATTTTCACAAGAAAGGTGTGCTTTGAAACCGAGTTCACGGCGAAGCGCTGACGGATTTCCGGCGACGTTCTTTGAAACAACCGGCGACGAAACAAAACCTCGACCACTCACCTTGTTCCTCTATACTCTTTAGTATAGATCGAAGCCTGTAAGTCCCGTTCTTTTCTTCTTCTACTTCTAAAAAAATAATACAAATTTATGAAACCCGACGGAAATCGGAACAAACCGATTTCCGATTCGGTTTTTCTATAAAATCTCACTTGTCACCCATACCATAATACCTAAACATATTCATGATGACCATTAATCACATAACAATTAATTTGGACAAAGTTTCTCACATGAAATGATAACTTTCTTGTAATATCGTATTCTTTTCACAATAATACCATAATGTTTATTTTTCTTCTTCTAATCAATTCCATCATTCCTAAACATGTTCATCTTGATCACAAAACTTGTAAAAATCAATTTGAATGAGTTTTCACACATGAAATGATAACTTTTGCAAATACCATATTCTTTCACCTAAATACCCTCATGTTTAATTTATCATATTTAACCCCTAAACTTCACTATACCTTAAAATAAGTCACGAGGTAATGACCTACCTCCACACACACGCAAATACAACCTTAAAATGATATCATCAAAACATAGAATACGATAAAACGAAATTTTCATTAAAATACCATAATCTTCATAAAATCATTCTTAAAGGTTTTAGATTGTTACACATTTAAGTAAATACTTCTTACTAGGAAAATACGATAAGTTGTGGACATCGATCGCTTATCTAAACTGACTTTGTGGTGTCTAGGCTAGGCAAGTAGCTTGGGTAACTTTAAAAGGCCCGCCTCACGATTCGTGAGCGGATCCCTCCCTCCTCACTTGTACTTACCTGGCCACAATTGGCGGTGAAGAGGCGATTTGAGACTTCTAACGACTTGTCATTTAGACCATTTAGAAATAGGCTAGTTGGCTTAGGAAATCCTAGAATCTAAAATACGGAAAACTACACTTTGCGAGTAAATACCTTTTACTTTATAAAACCGTTTTCTAAAAGATTAGTGTTTTACAATCTTTGCAAAGCGCCGCTACAACCCATCTTTGGGGAACCCGTTTGGGATCGTGCGGTTTATCGTGCACCCTCGGGCTAGTAGTGCGAGATTCAGACCTCCGCAAGGAGCATTCGGTCACGAAAGGTTTAAAATACGACATCTTAAGAAAATGAGATTTTTGGAAAATAAAATATTTATATAAAATTATTCTTGTACTAACATATTTATATTTATCATTTAAACACCTATTTTATTATAAGATAAAGTTTCCACCATTTTCTAAAAATTACAAGATTAAAAGTTATATTAAAATACCATGAATTTCAAATAAATCAATATTATAAATTAATACTTTTATTAGGATATATTCACTAGAATAACATAAATAAAATTTACACTCATTATAACTATAAAGACGAATAATAAATACTTGAGATGTATCTTGAAAACTATACAAAAGTATTTTTACATAAAACCCCCTCAAGTTTTTATAAATTACAATAAAGACCCTAACAATTATAGAACTTCAAATTACCTTTCTTTTAGTCTGACTCGGATTAGAGTCTGACTATTTCTGACTTGAATATAATTCAAGTCAATCTATATTCTTAATAATCCAACTCAATATGAACACATGAATCTCTGAATCCAGTTAACAACCTATTCAACTTGACTGAATCAAACCATGGATATACATCCATTACTCCGTTATTCCAATTACATGATACAATCCGTTTACTGATATCATGGCTTTGGTCAGTCATCCAACTTACATAAAACAATACAACAATACTGTTAAAACACTACGGGGTTTAAAGGGGTAGATTGGTACGGAAGGTGTTAAAGGTGGCACGAGGTGGTCAGATTAAGACACCTAACCTATATTCCGTTGTTGTTGTACCGTGGCTTAACGGTTCCTTGTACTTTCCGTTTGCCCTGGTCTCTAGCATAGAGAGAGACCCCTCGTATACACTGGCATCTTTCTGTACCAAGGTACAAACAACAGCGTTGACATGACATTACAACAATAGTTTACACTTTAGAATGTATCTTCTTATTCTGTCTTCTCTACTTCCCTCTTACCTTTGGGACTTACCAAGCGATCTGTTCGCTGACGACATTCTGTTTCTCTCTTCTTTGAATGTCGTCAGGTGACTTGGACCCGGCAGAAGTTGAGCCATCACAAGAAGACTTGGAGCAGTTTACTCAAGACCCTGCAGTATAATTTCTTTATACACTTTTCTTTCCAGTACTTTACATTTCCTGTCATGCCACTGTTTAGGCATCTTTATTTCAGTTGTACTTCCTTTTCATGTATTGTACAAAGAATGTTAATAAATAAAAGTTGATGTTCTTTTTATACTCTTGTCTCTTGTGTATTTATTTCTATATTGCTTAGCTACGCTTAGCGTATATACTTCTGAGTACATACGTAGCGGACCTTGCCGCGTCCCCTTCGCCGTACACTGGGAAGCGGGGCGTGACAGGTTTTGTTGGTGGCCCATGCAGGTCAGAGCTGTATGAATCCCTGTCATGAAGTTCTGGTCTGCGTGAACAACCTAAGCAATATAACACAAGAACCCGCAACTAAAACATTCTTTACAATTCATGTTTCTTGAATCTTGCAAATTTCTATTCCTTGAATCTTATCATTTCATGTATTTGAATCTGTCCTAACCCGAATTTTTCTTCAAGGTTATGGATTCTCCGAACAACACCAGCACCAATGTCAACAACACCCCTTCAGCACTACCTCTTACACCAGCTGTTCCTGCACCACCCACTGAGCAAACAATGCTATTTGAGGCGATTCGCAGTCTTCTCGAGTGACAACAACAACTTCTGAACCGTTCCGAGACTGACGCACCGGGAGTAAAGAAATTCAGGGCTTTACATCCCAAGCAGTTCTCTGGTAAAGGAATCCCTCTTGAAGCGGAAGAATGGGCACAAAGTATCGAAGACGATTTGGCAGCAGCTCAAGTGCCAGACAACGCTTGGGTCCGTGTAGCAAAACTACAGCTCACGGATAATGCTCGCAACTGGTGGAAGGCGGAAGAAAGCCTTCTGGTACAGCCGATTGAATGGAAGACCTTTCGCGAGAAGTTCGACGCGAAATACTTCCCCGTGACTGCCAAGTTTGCAATGGAGTGGAAGTTTATTCATCTACAATAAGGTTCAATGTGGGATAAATCAGTAGATGAATACGATGCTGAATTCACCATGTTAAGCCGGTAAGATATGTCACAATAGTTCAATTTTTAATTATCACATACAACACAGCTAACACAATCTTTAAAAAGATTCGCGGCACACTTGATACCGACGGACGATATCAGAGCCCGTCGCTTTCAACAAGGTTTGGACACAGAGATTAAGGCTGCTCTAGCCACAGGAAAGTTCTTGACTCATGAGGATGCTCTAGAAGCTGCCCGCAGTTATGAGGAAGTGATAAAAGAGAGGGGTAGACCCCAGTTTGCAGGAGTCAAACGCCCTGCCAACCAGATGGCAGGTGGAGCCTCGTCCAGACCACCTTTCGTGCCAAGGCGACCCGGAGTACCAACCCATCATCCTAGCCCAGCCTTTTGCACCTACTGCAAGAGACTTGGACATATGATGAAGGACTGCCGTCGAGCCAACCGCCTTTGCTTAGTCTGCAGCTCAGCTACTCACGATATTGGGTCTTGTCCTCAAAGACAGAACCCAGTTGCTGCAGCCAGGCCAGCAATTACCTATCCGCAGCGACCAGCTCTTCAGGCACCTGCTCCCAGACTTGCACTGCCTGCACCACCCAGGGGACCACAAGCTGCACCACCTCCTCGACAGTTCCATCAAGTTCAAAGGAACGTTCAGAGGAATGCTCCTCAGGCCAGGAGGAATGTGCCAAAGCGCCAGGCTTTCATGATGTCTGTGGAAGAAGCTGAGGCCACTGGCCAAGTCATTACTGGTAAACTTCCTTCTCAAACTTATCTTTTAGTCTTGTTTACCTACACACTTTCCCTATACCTAAAACATATCCCATATACCTTAGGTACAATCCTAGTAGCTTCACTACCTGCACTTGCACTGTTTGATACTGGAGCATCTCACTGCTTTATATCGCAACGGTTTGTACGAACCCATGCGATTCCAGTCTCACCGCTTGTATCCAGCTGGAATGTCAATTCCGGAAATGGCGTTCTAAAGGAAACTATGGGATACAGCCTGTGTCCAGTCTTCATCTGCAGTCGGGAGTTTTATGCTGACTTCAAAGTACTGGACATACCGAACTTCGATGTGGTTCTAGGAATGGATTGGCTTGGAACTTTTTATGCTACCATCGACTGTCGTCAAAGGAGGGTAGTATTTGAGATTCCAGATCATCCGGTCTTCTATTTCAAGAGTGGAGATCGTACCCTGGAGCCAAGTACCTACAAAGCGAAGCCAAGAGAAGCAGTAGTTGCGGCAACTCAAGCAGAGGAAGAATCAAGACCAGAGGTAGTTCGAGAGTTCGACGATGTATTTCCTGACGATATATCGGGTTTGCCTCCCGATCGAGCTCTTGAATTCAGTATTGACTTAGTACCAGGAGCACAACCGGTGATCAAAGCACCTTATAGACTAAGTCCGGAAGGTTTGAAGAAAGTTCGAACACAGTTGGATGAATTATTGGCGAAAGGATGGATTCGTCCCAGCACTTCAAGTTGGGGAGCACCTGTACTACTGGTAAAGAAGAAGGAATGTTCATACAGAATGTGCATCGATTATAGGGCCTTGAACGAAGTCACTATAAAGAACAAGTATCCACTCCCGCGCATCGATGATTTATTCGATCAGCTAAGTGGATCTTGTGTTTTCTCTAAACTAGATCTTCGTTCAGGTTATCATCAAGTGAAGATCAAGGAAGCTGATATTCACAAAACAGCTTTCAGAACTCGCTACGGACATTACGAATTTCTAGTGATGCCATTTGGAGTGACTAATGCACCAGCAATATTCATGAACCTAATGAACCAAGTTTTCCGGGAGTATTTAGACAGGTTTGTTGTCATCTTCATCGACGACATCCTGGTATATTCTAAGAATCGGAAAGAGCATGCAGAGCATCTACGAATTGTCCTGGAAACTCTTCGACAACATAAGCTTTATGCCAAGTACAGCAAGTGCGTGTTTTGGCTAAATCAAGTTGGTTTTCTTGGACATATCGTATCAGGAGAAGGAATTTATGTGGATCCATCAAAAGTTTCAGCAGTCAGGGAATGGCCTACACCAAAGTCAGTGAAGGATATTCGAAGTTTATTGGGCTTAGCTGGATATTACAGAAGGTTCATTGAAGGATTCTCAAAGATAGCAACACCCCTGACCAAGCTCACACGAAAAGATGAAGAATTTGTGTGGTCAGAAGCATGCGAGCAAGCTTTCGTAGAACTCAAGTCAAGACTGACATCTGCACCTATTCTCGTAATACCGGATCAATATGGAGGATTCGAAGTGCATTGCGATACATCCGGTAATGGATTAGGATGTGTTCTACATCAGCACGGTAAGGTTGTGGCTTATGCTTCAATACAACTGAAGACTCATGAGCGCAATTATCCGACGCATGATTTGGAGTTGGCAGCCGTCATCTTTGATCTCAAGATTTGGCGTCATTACCTACTTAGTGAACGAGTGAACATCTACATAGATCATAAAAGTCTGAAGTATGTGTTTACTCAGAAGGAGTTGAATATGCGGCAAAGAAGATGGTTAGATCTCATGGCGGACTTTGACATCAACTTGCAATATCACCCAGGAAAGGCGAACGTAGTACATGATACTCTTAGTCGCCAACCATTATCATTGAATCTCACCGCTCAGTGGAAGCTTCAGCAAGACTTACATCAGATGGAGATTGAAGTAGTCATGCCAGGTGATGCTTCAAGTTTGATGAATTTACAAGTTCAATCAATCATTGTCAATCAGATCAAAGCAGCTCAAGCCAGCGATGCTAAGTTGCAAAAGATCAGAGAACAAGTGGAGAATGGACTCAGAACAGATTTCATCATCCATGAAGACGGATCTTTGAGATACGGCAGCAGATTGTGTGTACCAAAAGGTCCTGTTCGGGAAGAGTTAATGAAAGAAGCTCACAGCTCTCCCTATTCAGTACATCCTGGAGGTACCAAAATGTACAAAGATCTACGTCAGAATTATTGGTGGCATGGAATGAAGCGTGAAGTAGCCAGAAGCGTCACAAAATTTTTGGTGTGTCAGCAAGTAAAGGCTGAACATCACAGAACAGCTGGACTACTTCAACCGTTACCAATTCCAGAATGGAAGTGGCAGCATATCACGATGGACTTTGTAACTGCTCTTCCTCGCAGCACAAAGGGTAACGATGCGATATGGGTCATTGTGGATCGACTCACAAAGTCGGCTCACTTCATCCCATTTCGAGTTGGACAATCAACTGAGACACTAGCAAAGAAGTACATGGAGGTAATAATCTAATTAAGATTTAAACACTTCATAATGTACTATCTCTGATACCCATGAACTCATACAGGAAATTGTGAGACTTCATAGAGTACCGGTCTGCATTGTCTCCGATCGTGACACCAGGTTCCGATCGCAACTTTGGCAGAGTCTGCAAGCTAGCTTGGGAACAAGTCTGAACTTCAGCACGGCTTATCATCCACAAACAGATGGTCAGTCGGAACGAACTATTCAGATCTTGGAATATATGCTCAGAGCATATATGATCGACTTCAAAGGATCATGGGAAGATCACCTGCATCTTGTGGAGTTCGCATACAACAACAGTTACCAAGCAAGCATAGGAATGGCACCTTTTGCAGCATTATATGGAAGGAAGTGTCGATCACCATTAAGTTGGGACAACATCGGAGATAGGGAACATCTTAGACCAGAGATGATAGTAGCAACCGTTGATGTAGTTCGTACTATCAGGGAAAGAATGCGCATAGCCCAAGATAGACAGAAACACTGGGCTGATGCAAAGAGACGACACTTGGAGTTCCAGCCAGGAGACCATGTATTCTTGAAGATATCTCCAAACCGCGGAGTGATCCGATTTGGAAGACGGGGTAAATTGAGTCCGAGATACATTGGACCGTTCGACATACTCGAACGAGTCGGTGAAGTGGCATACCGATTAGCGCTTCCACCCTCATTGGAAGGAGTGCATAATGTGTTCCACATATCCCAACTCAGAAAGTATGTGAGTGACCCCAGCCATGTACTTGATCATTCTGAGCTTACTATACAGCCCGACTTGTCTTGTGAGCAACAACCTGTGAAGATCCTGGACAGGAAAGTGAAGACACTTCGGAACAAGGAAGTTAACTTGGTCCGGGTAATGTGGAGAAAAGACACTCCAGGAGAATCCACGTGGGAAAGGGAAGATGAAATGGGTGCAAGATATCCTCACCTTTTTGTAAACTAGTCCTCAAATAAAAGTTGTAAATTTCGAGGACGAAATTTTTGTAAGGAGGGTAGATTGTAACAACTCCAATTTTTGTATACATAAATTTGATTTAAATTTGAAGTATACTTGGAGTATTTAATGTTGATGATATCACTTTAAGTATCTATTTTCCTACAATAATTACAAGAAGGAGCTTGTAGCTCATTGGTAACACTTTGCACTGCTGAACCAAGCCACCAGAGTTCGAATCCCATGCCCCACATTATTTTTAGATTATTTTTCTTTTAAAATTCTTGGAAGCCCAACAGTCCACAGGCCATAACTCCCAAAAGATGAACTGAACCCTAAAAACGGAGTATACCAAAGTCTACATCAGAGAACCCCGCACCCGACGGTTGCCGGACTCGGCCGGGATCGGCCGAGTCGGTGACTCGTTCGGACGGCCGAGCTCCCAAAACCAAAAATGTGGCTTTTTGCATTCCATAACCCCCTGTTCACTCCATTTTAATAGATCAGTTCCAGAATTTTAAATACACCCTAATTACTACAAATTTTAATGTTTTTCTTTAAATTTTTACAATTTTTTTTAATAAAGAAAACCTTTCATCCACCCTACCCTAGATACCCTATAAATAGACCCCTACCCTCTACCCACTCATCTCAAAACACTAGGTTTACTCTCTTGAAATTTTCACAAGAAAGGTGTGCTTTGAAACCGAGTTCACGGCGAAGCGCTGACGAATTTCCGGCGACGTTCTTTGAAACAACCGGTGACGAAACAAAGTCTCGACCACTCACCTTGTTCCTCTATACTCTTTAGTATAGATCGAAGCCTGTAAGTCCCGTTCTTTTCTTCTTCTACTTCTCAAAAAAAATACGAATTTATGAAACCCGACGGAAATCGGAACAAACCGATTTCCGATTCGGTTTTTCTATAAAATCTCATTTGTCACCCATACTATAATACCTAAACATATTCATGATGACCATTAATCACATAACAATTAATTTGGACAAAGTTTCTCACATGAAATGATAGCTTTCTTGTAATATCGTATTCTTTTCACAATAATACCATAATGTTTATTTTTCTTCTTCTAATCAATTCCATCATTCCTAAACATGTTCATCTTGATCACTAAACTTGTAAAAATCAATTTGAATGAGTTTTCACACATGAAATGATAACTTTTGCAAATACCGTATTCTTTCACCTAAATACCCTCATATTTAATTTATCATATTTAACCCCTAAACTTCACTATACCTTAAAATAAGTCACGAGGTAATGACCTACCTCCACACACACGCAAATACAACCCTAAAATGATATCATCAAAATTTAGAATACGATAAACGAAATTTTCATTAAAATACCATAATCTTCATAAAATCATTCTTAAAGGTTTTAGATTGTTACACTTTTAAGTAAATACTTCTTACTAGGAAAATACGATAAGTTGTGGATATCGATCGCTTATCTAAACAGACTTTGTGGTGTCTACGCTAGGCAAGTGAGCTTGGGTAACTTTAAAAGGCCCGCCTCACGATTCGTGAGCGGATCCCTCCCTCCTCACTTGTACTTACCTGACCACAATTGGCGGTGAAGAGGCGATTTGAGACTTCTAACGACTTGTCGTTTAGACCATTTAGAAATAGGCTAGTTGGCTTAGAAACCCTAGAATCTAAAATACGGAAAACTACACTTTGCGAGTAAATACCTTTTACTTTATAAAACCGTTTTCTAAAAGATTAGTGTTTTACAATCTTTGCAAAGCGCCGCTACAACCCATCTTTAGGGAACCCGTTCGGATCGTGCGATTTATCGCGCACCCTCGGGCTAGTAGTGCGAGATTCAGACCTCCGCAAGGAGCATTCGGTCTCGAAAGGTTTAAAATATGACATCTTAAGAAAATGAGATTTTTGGAAAATAAAATATTTATATAAAATTATTCTTGTATTAACATATATATATTTATCATTTAAACACCTATTTTATTATAAGATAAAGTTTCCACCTTTTTCTAAAAATTACAAGATTAAAAGTTATATTAAAATACCATGAATTTCAAATAAATCAATATTATAAATTAATACTTTTATTAGAATATATTCAGTAGAATAACACAAATAAAATTTACACTCATTATAACTATAAAGACGAATAATAAATACTTGAGGTGTATCTTGAAAACTATACAAAAGTATTTTTACATAAAACCCCCTCAAGTTTTTATAAATTATAATAAAGACCCTAACAATTATAGAACTTCAAATTACCTTTCTTTTAGTCTGACTCGGGTTAGAGTCTGACTATTTATGACTTGAATATAATTCAAGTCAATCTATATTCTTAATAATCCAACTCAATATGAACACATGAATCCCTGAATCCAGTTAACAACCTATTCAACTTAACTGAATCAAACCATGGATATACATCCATTACTCCGTTATTCCAATTACATGATACAATCCGTTTACTGATATCATGGCTTTGGTCAGTCATCCAACTTACATAAAACAATACAACAATACTGTTAAAACACTACGGGGTTTAAAGGGGTAGATTGGTACGGAAGGTGTTAAAGGTGGCTCGAGGTGGTCAGATTAAGACACCTAACCTATATTCCGTTGTTGTTGTACCGTGGCTTAACGGTTCCTTGTACTTTCCGTTTGCCCTGGTCTCTAGCATAGAGAGAGACCCCTCGTATACACTGGCATCCTTTTGTACCAAGATACAAACAACAGCATTGACATGAAATTACAACAATAGTTTACACTTTAGAATGTATTTTCTTATTTTATCTTCTCTACTTCCCTCTTACCTTTGGGACTTACCGAGCGATCTGTTCGCTGACGACATTCTGTTTCTCTCTTCTTTGAATGTCGTCAGGTGACTTAGACCCGGCAGAAGTTGAGCCATCACAAGAAGACTTGGAGCAGTTTACTCAAGACCCTGCAGTATAATTTCATTGTACACTTTTCTTTCCAATACTTTACATTTCCTGTTATGCCACTGTTTAGGCATCTTTATTTCAGTTGTACTTCCTTTTCATGTATTGTACAAAGAATGTTAATAAATAAAAGTTGATGTTCTTTTTATACTCTTGTCTCTTGTGTATTTATTTCTATATTGCTTAGCTACGCTTAGCGTATGTACTTCTGAGTACATACGTAGCGGACCTCGCCGCGTCCCCTTCGCCGTACACTGGGAAGCGGGGTGTGACAGCTGCCCGCTCCTATTCCAAATAAACCGCTGATTCTCTACACTGCCGCGCTAGATGAGTCACTCGGTGCGCTCCTTGCCCAGAATAACAAGGAGGGAAAAGAAAATGCCCTCTACTACCTCATTCGAACTCTAGTCGGGGATGAATACAACTATTCCCCAATCGAAAAGCAATGTCTGGCTCTGATATTTGCTGTGAAGAAGATGAGGTACTATCTGCTCGCTCATCGGGTTATGCTGATCTCCAAGGTCGACCCGCTCAAACACTTGATGACCAGAGCAAGCCTAGCCGGCAGAATGGCAAGATGGACTGTCATGCTACTTGAGTTTGACATAGTTTATACTCCTCAGAAAGTAGTGAAAGGGCAAGCTCTTGCAGAATTCCTTGCCGCTCATCCTATACCAGAAGGGTCGCTGCTAAATTGTGAGTTACCCGACGAACAAGTGCTGCGCCTCGAGGAAGATGGGTCATATTGGGAGCTCTACTTCGATGGAGTCTCATCAATAAGGACCTCCAGTAAATCAAGCGTCCCGGAGATAAAAGCAGGGATAGGATTGGTGTTCATCACACCATCAATGGGAACCCTACGACGTTCTTTCGCTCTTACCGAGCCTCGAACGAACAACGAAGCTGAGTATGAAGCCCTGATAGCTGGTTTGGAACTCGCCATAGAAATGGAAATCCTTCGGCTATGGGTTTACAGTGACTCCCAGCTTGTCGTCAACCAAGTAAGCGGTGACTATAAAATATACAAACCCGAGTTAGCTCGGTACAGAGGCCGAGTGGTGGAACTCATGAAACGGTTCACTCATATTGAACTAATGAGAGTCCCTAGAGCGTTGAATGGAAAGGCTGATGTACTCGCTGGCTTAGCCAAGGAGCTGGCTGATCCTGACATGGACGAAATTCTGATCACAGTCAGGAGCTAACAAATTCTACCCCTAGTCTCTCTACGAGAAGAGAAAAGCGCGGAACAGAAGAGCAGTCCTGCCAAAGATGCTTCGATCATCCAAGATGAGCCCAATTGGAGAGAACCCTTCATAGAGTTCCTCCGTACGACAAGCTGCCCGAAGAAAAATCTGCGAGGATTCAGCTGAAGAAAAGAGCTCTCCAATACGTGTTTGTAAATGACACGTTATACCGCAGGTCATATGACCAACTCTGGCTCAGGTGTCTGTCATTGGCCGAAGACCAAAAGGTCATGAAAGATGTTCACTCGGGCGTTTGCGGTGCTCACCAATCTGGCCCCAAAATGCGACTTCAAATCAAACGGCTTGGGTATTACTGGCCCACCATGATACGGGATTGCGGAGAGCATGCAAAGAAATGTCAGAATTGCCAAATCCATGGTGATTTCATTCACAAGCATCCCAATCCGTTGCATCCTACGGTGGCGTCGTGGCCCTTCGAAGTCTGGGGCACCGACATTGTTGGCCCAATTGATCCTCCGTCATCCAAAGGCCACAGGTTCATACTGGCCGCGACAGACTACTTCTCCAGATGGGCTGAACCTGTCCCGCTAAAAGAAGTCGAGACAAAAGATATTCTGACATTCTTCCAGCATAATATTCTATACCGCTTCGGTACACCAAGAAGAATCATTTCTGACAACGGGCCTTCTTTCAAGAGCTTCAATGTCTCAAGGTTCGCTACTCAGCACAAGATAGACTGGAGATATTCCTCCATCTATAATCCAAGAGCCAATAGGCTAGCCGAAGCCTTCAATAAAACTCTATGCAAGCTCCTGAGGAAAAATGCTTCAGCCAACAAGAGAGACTGGAACCTCAAACTTCACGAGGCGTTGTGGGTATATCGTACCACGTACCGTACTCCAACTCAGTCCACTCCATACTCATTGCTCTTCGGAGTGGAGGCGGTCCTCCCCCTCGAAGTCGAGGTTCCAAGCTTAAGAATGACCGTTCAGCACGAGTTCACGGAGGAGGAAAACATGCTCCTTCGACTTGAAGAGCTCGATGCCCTCGAAGAAAAGAGGCTCGCGGTGCAGCAAAATCTGGAGCTATACCGAGCCCAAATGTCGCGGGCCTATGACAAGATAACCCGTCTCCGCTCTTTCAAGAAAGGTGAATTGGTGTTGGTCCTCAAAAGACCGATCATCCTCAATCGACATGCCAAGGGAAAATTCGAGCCAAACTAGGAAGGACCATACGTCATCGAGAAATTGTTCGACGGAGGATCCTACCAACTAATAAGTGCCGAGGGAGAAAGGCCCATGCCACCCATCAATGGCCGATATCTCAAGAAATACTACACGTGAATGATCTAAGTCGCAGGCGAATTGAGCACATCATCCCTACGGTCTAGATCATACATCCTGCAAAACTGTATACAATCCACGGGCGTAAATGACCCCTATCCCCCCCAAATCCTGCCGGTGAGACTACTTTTAAAGTCCCACCAGCGGCAAAAAAAAGAAAAGAAAAAAGAAAAAAAAAAGGGTATGTCCACAAGCAAAACGGGTACGGATGAAAACCCGAAAGGGCTCCGTGAGTAAAAACAGCAGGACTACCGGCGAGTTTGTGAAAACCCGAAAGGGCGCAAACTCGTGAAAAGAGATGAAATACACTCGCAAAGTCCTCTCAACCTTGTGAGGAGAAAATCCCTGCGTGAGATCCTTACGACTCACAAAGGAGCAACACACTTAGGAATCCTCACGATTCCTAAGGAGAAAATACGCCTGCGAGATCCTCTCGACTGGTAGGGAGAAAATGCTTTTATGAGACCCTTACGGCTCATAAAATTGAAAAGCCTTAGGTGACAGGGACCCAAACCTGTCTCCTAAGTCATCGTTCCCCAACGGGCAACGGCAAATGATAAGTCACTCCAGGCGTTTCGCTTCAGTGTTAGCGGTGTTGATGCCGACCTAAAAACCAAATCCCAAGTCCTCCCGGGGCAAATGATGAGTTACTCCTGCCATTATTCCAGTGCAGCAATGCTGATGCTGATTGCGGTTAACTTTAATTCTAACAACCAAATGGCGCCATTGCCGGGGAGACGGTAGCGTATTTTCTTTCTTGTTATTCGGGTTAATATTCTTTTTGTATATATTTATAAATAAAATAAAATAAAAACTCTTTTTGTTTTTTTATCATTTTTGTGGGCAAGAGTGTAGATTTTTGCGGATTTGCAAACTGCGATTGTGGGAGCAAAGTGTACGTTCAAAGTTAAGGTGATTACGAAGTACAGTGCCAAAGATCCGGGTAGTTTGACCCGCGCAAGCAAACTTTCCAAGCTTACCGGATTTAATTCAACGGGGGTATCCTAACCCAAAAACTTAACGGTATGTACTTTACTAACACCTTCTTCTCAAATCCGACGCATCCAATATACTATTCTTTGCAGGATTCTTTGCAAGTTCGCTAGAAAACGCTAAAAATTGACTAACCCGTATTTGTTGCAGTGCCAAGCTTAAATTAAAAAACGATTGTTTAATTCTTTATAGAATTTTTATTGAATTGCGCATTGCATACATTAATACGGACTTAGGGGCAAACGAACCCCACAATATACAGTAAAGGATTTCATCACCTTGTCCGTGGCCCACAAATCACGAACTTGAGCATAATGTTTAACCACACAAAGTTTAAAATAAACTAGACTTTAAGCCTTAAGGACTTCGCGCTCACTAGGAGAAGTTAATTGTGTTTAGAATCTCGCTTAACGGTATATTGTTTACGGGGTGTCTAGGAAAGTGTTAACGGCGAAACCGCCAAAAGAGAAAGGGTTATTTAATTAAGGAACTTCGCGAAAGCGTTGGAAAACCTCCCCTTATCTCTGCACTTACCTGGCCTCGTGATCAGTGTATCTTGAGCCCGTTTCTCGACACAGTTTTACTTCGACAATCAAGTTCTGGAGCAGGTCTAGTTGACCTAGGTGAACCCTAGAACGATTAGGTGTGTGGTATTTTTGTGTCGTGATTGTTTTTGTCCATATTCTTTTTGTGTGTATATTTCATTCTTTTGTTAATATATAACTATAAAAAAAATCACATTCTTTTTCCCCTCCTTTTCCCTTCCTTTCTTCCTTTCTCTTTTCATATCATGGGTACCCCACCTCGAAAAACTCTTGCCGAACTTTGGTACCCACAACCAGACATTACTTCTTACGGTTCTTGCTTTGGCCGAACTTCGAACGATCCATCCATGCCAAAAATTTCATTGAGAGATCGGATAGACGCGTCTAGGACAAACAATTTGACTCCGCAATCCACTTCGTATCAACTATTTCAAACATTCACCCCTTCTTACGTTGATACCCCTTCTTCGAGTCATGTTGCAACTCTAAGACCTATGTCTATTGCAGAACGTATTGAACAATCTCGTAGCCGATCTTTCACTCCTGTCACCACTTCAAATTCTTGGGATCAACAATTTCATTCACTTTCTTATCCAAATGTTGATCCTACCCCTGTCCAACCATTCAATTCCTACCAGTCCTACCCAACTTTTGCACCTTCCCTAGACATTGCTTCTGAACTGCCATTTGGGAATTTCCAGTATCCAAACAACTTTGAATCTTTTACTGAAACCCCTTCACAACCCATGTCTAGTCTGGAACAGTCGTTGGAAGACTTTAGGGTAGCGTCAAGCCAACAGATGATGGATTTGAATGTGTCCATGGCCTCCCTCATACAACCTAATGACCCGGTAGCTAGTTTTCAACTAGCTCCAAATATCATCCTAAGTTAGAAATATCCAACCCTTATTTTTCACACCTCCTATCGATTTAACCTTAGGTCCTATACGTTCCAAAAAAGTTTAGAAAGATGTTGGTTCTCCTTCTAAAGTGCGGCCTCAAATCAGGGATTTTTATCAACTTTACAGAAAACACAAGTCTTATTCTTTATTTCTATCTTTTATCCAAACATCGATTGTATACCCCTACGTGTGTGTGTATTTGCACCCCTACACTCAAGAATTCAATTCAAGCTATAATACCCTTGTCCTAATACCTAATACTACTTCTTTTCATTAAGGATGGACGGATTTGCTCACACACCTTTCATGCGACTATTAATGCTTCTTGAGGCACTAACGGCCGATTACTGAATGTGTGAACTTTAAAGCGTAAATAGCAGTTTCCAGGTCTTGACTTTATTCTATTTTTCTTTTTCTTTTTCTTTTTCAAGACCGGATATATTTTTCAATATGCTCTTTTGGTCTTTAGCTTTAAATACCGTTTTTTTCTTTCAAACTAGGTTTTCAGGCAAGAGTATTTCTAGGTATCCTCTACTATCTCAAGTTTCAAGGTGCGTGTAAGTACAGTTTGTATGGTATATACTTTCTAAATTTAAACTCAAGAAAAGAAACTATTTTTCAGACTTATCCTTCAGTAAAGCTTCAATACTTTCCTTTCATCTTGACTTAACTCAAGAACTGAACTCAAGATTACCTATTTCTCAAAAAAAAACTGTAAGGACGTATACTTACCAAAGTCAGACAGAATGAGGGTTATTTTTAGGGTTTTCAATTCCTAAGCCTAGGAGTTAGTTATTTTTAATATATCAACTAAACTTTCAGAATAAAAATCTAAGTTACCCTATTAGCTAACTTGACGACAAAGTCTTTATATTTTTGGAAAAATTTCGATTTTTGTGGGTTTTTAATAAGGTATGCAAATGCAAAATATACAAATGAATGCGAAGGAAGAAAGCTTACCGAGCACACCCCCAAACTTAAACTTGACAGTGCCCTCACTGTCAGGCTATACCAAGAGGGTCAAAATTGTCGGCGCTCTCCTAAAAACAAATTATATACAAAACAAAAAGGAAAACAAAAAAATATATACAAAAAAAGTGTCCCCCCCAAACTCAAGTGAAACAGTGTTTCCACTGTTAAGCGATGAAGTCCAGGATTAGGGGGGAAAGAACGGTGTTAAGCTATACAAAACCTTACACAGGCCAAAAGGGAGCACCACCCATTCAAAGATCTTATCGTGAAAAAGCAGTGGTTGGTCAAAGAAGGCGCAGAGAAAAGAAATGGAGAATGCGCGAGACCGTATGGAGATAGAAGCGGGATACGGTCTCGGTATATCAGAAGAAAAATGGCGGAAGGGAAAAAGAAGTGGAGTACGAACTTGAGGGTGCAAATGGAGTGAATAGATTAGCACAATTTGTGATGAGCGATGTGTAAAAAGCGATTGTGCTAATCTATAAACCCGTCGAGAGATTGGGTCAAATCCCTCAAGATTCGTAAGAAGCCATGGGTACGCCGAACTTGGTAAACCAGACATAGTAAGTGAAAATGATACGGTTTCTTGCAATGCCGGAACGATGGAGAGGAGTGATCGAGGAGGGGTATCAGGTAAAAGTTCAGGAGGGTGTACACAGTCAATGAAAGGAACAGGATGAATTGGAAAATCCGACTCATCAATTATAACTGGTTCATCCTCAAAACTATCCTCAGTATTCTCCTCAAAATTCAGCACATCCATGCATTTATCTTCAAAATCCAGACGCATATGGGGTTCGGGAAAAACATTTAATGACTTGGGATGATGATTTGAAGAGACAAACTCAGCCAAATCTACGGGTTCATCATCCAAAATATTCCCAGCGTCAATATCGTCAATCAAGTGAAAATCAAAATTCTCAGACACCTCATCAAAAGCATGGATTTCAATCGATTCTGGCTCTAAGATGGAAGTGTAGAGGTCAAAAGGTTTGGTATCGGTTTCACTTGGAAGGGACCCATCACAGTCGGGTAAATCAAACACTACGAAGTCACACAACTCATTATCTGTTCTATCTGTAATCAATGAATCGGTTGGAACACTAGATAGACATTCAAAATCAGAGTTGTGGGAGTCAAGTTGAAACGGGTAGGTTTGATTTGGAAGGGTATACAGCTCACTCTCTCCACTCAAATTCACAGCCTGTCCTACCGCCTCTTCATACATTGGAAAATTTGGAGCTAGTTGAAAACTAGCTACCAGGTCACTAGGTTGTATAAGGGCGGCCATGGACGCATTCAAATCCATCATCTGTTGGCTTGACGCTACCCTAAAGTCTTCCAACGACTGTTCCAGACTAGACATGGGTTGTGAAGGGGTTTCAGTAAAAGATTCAAATTTGTTTGGATACTGGAAATTCCCAAATGGCGGTTCAGAAGCAATGTCTAGGGAAGGTGCAAAAGTTGGGTAGGACTGGTAGGAATTGAATGGTTGGACAGGGGTAGGATCAACATTTGGATAAGAAAGTGAATGAAATTGTTGATCCCAAGAATTTGAAGTGGTGACAGGAGTGAAAGATCGGCTACGAGATTGTTCAATACGTTCTGCAATAGACATAGGTCTTGGAGTTGCAACATGACTCGAAGAAGGGGTATCAACGTAAGAAGGGGTGAATGTTTGAAATGGTTGATACGAAGTGGATTGCGGAGTCAAATTGTTTGTCCTAGACGCGTCTATCCGATCTCTCAATGAAATTTTTGGCATGGATGGATCGTTCGAAGTTCGGCCAAAGCAAGAACCGTAAGAAGTAATGTCTGGTTGTGGATACCAAAGTTCGGCAAGAGTTTTTCGAGGTGGGGTACCCATGATATGAAAAGAGAAAGGAAGAAAGGAAGGGAAAAGGAGGGGGAAAAGAATGTGATTTTTTTTATAGTTATATATTAACAAAAGAATGAAATATACACACAAAAAGAATATGGACAAAAACAATCACGACACAAAAATACCACACACCTAATCGTTCTAGGGTTCACCTAGGTCAACTAGACCTGCTCCAAAACTTGATTGTCGAAGTAAAACTGTGTTGAGAAACGGGCTCAAGATACACTGATCACGAGGCCAGGTAAGTGCAGAGATAAGGGGAGGTTTTCCAACGCTTTCGCGAAGTTCCTTAATTAAATAACCCTTTCTCTTTTGGCGGTTTCTCCGTTAACACTTTCCTAGACACCCCGTAAACAATATACCGTTAAGCGAGATTCTAAACACAGTTAACTTCTCCTAGTGAGAGCGAAGTCCTTAAGGCTTAAAGTCTAGTTTATTTTAAACTTTGTGCGGGTAAACGTTATGCTCAAGTTCGTGATTTGTGGGCCACGGAAAAGGTGATGAAATCCTTTACCGTATATTGTGGGGTTCGCTTGCCCTTAAGTCCGTATTAATGTATGCAATGCGCAATTCAATAAAAATTCTATAAAGAATCAAACAATCGTTTTTTAATTTAAGCTTGGCACTGCAACAAATACGGGTTAGTCAATTTTTAGCGTTTGCTAGCGAACTTGCAAAGAATCCTGCAAAGAATAGTATATTGGATGCGTCGGATTTGAGAAGAAAGTGTTAGTAAAGTACGTACCGTTAAGTTTTTGGGTTAGGAAACCCCCGTTGAATTAAATCCGGTAAGCTTGGAAAGTTCGCTTGCGCGGGTCAAACTACCCGTATCTTTGGCACTGTACTTCGTAATCACCTTAACTTTGAACGTACACTTTGCTCCCACAATCGCAGTTTGCAAATCCGCAAAAATCTGCACTCTTGCCCACAAAAATGATAAAAAAAACAAAAAGAGTTTATTTATTTATTTATAAATATATACAAAAAGAATATTAACCCGAATAACAAGAAAGAAAATACGCTACCGTCTCCCCGGCAACGGCGCCATTTGGTTGTTAGGATTAAAGTTAACCGCAATCAAGACGGTGTCGCTATGCAGCTAGCCGGTTGAGCACGGGTCGATCCACAGGGAGATAGTTGTATTTCCGTTCTTGTCTTAGACGAGTCAATAAAGAATGAGAATATGTTTGTTCAATCTAACCTGTGTGTTTTATTTGCAAGTATAAAGTTGTCAAGAAAAAGATACGAGATTGTAAGCTAAAGAAATCCGTACTCAAAACCTTTGAGCCGAGTCTTGACCAATTGAAGCTAGAGCAATCGGCAACAACGTAGATTAGAGATTTAAGCGCGGTATTCGTGGAATCCGGCTTATTTACCCTTGTCCTTCCGTTCTTGTCTCTTGCTTTCGCCTCCGGCCAAACCGAATGCAACCGGTCGCGGTTAGGAATCACCGTTACCTTGTTAGGGTAGGGTGCCTAACGGAGCGCTTGCGTATGGTTTGGGCTGAGTTCAATGGAAAATAACGGGAAAAGGAAATGAGCAAGGAAGTATTAACTTACAATACCGTATTGATTCTTAACAACAACAATAATTACAACCAATCACAAAAAGAGCAAAAGAAAAGAACAAAGAAAAGATTACAAGTAAGTAAGTGCATGAATTTAAATTGCAAGAAAGTAAAGCAAGGTAATAAAAAGCAAGTAATAAAAAGCAAGAAAGAAAGAACTAGAAACTAGAACTCAAGACAAGTATGGGATCAATAGCCAACCCTTAAAGTTGCAAGCTCAATCAAGAGGTTGCAAGATCAAGAGAAGGGTAAAGAACTCATGTGAAGTGAAGAACTAATTCCATAAGAAAATACAACCCTTGAGATCAATAACTAACCCTTAACCTTTCAAGCTCAATGAAGAGGTTGAAAGATCAAGAGGAAGCAAAAATCTCAAGGGGAAGCTAAACAAATAAGAATGATACAAAAACCCTCATCTTCATTTAACATCCACACAATGCTCTCACTACATTTTCATGGAGGAAAGATGAAGAAGAAGAAGAAGAAAACTAAAACTAGCAAAAAGAGACTTAAGAATTTAACACCCTTGGCTTGGCTCAGTTCTGGGGTATTTATAGGCAGTAAACTGAAAACCTAGGGCAATATTCTGAATCAACATGAATGTACCAATCTACCCCCAGAAAACGACAGAGTGCGGAGACTATATGGCCACGGTTCCGCAGCCTAAGCCTGCTAATGCCGTGGAACCGCGGCCATTATAGGGAATCGGGCCGTACGGTTTTGTGGGGATCCCTGGTTTGTTGTTGTCTGCTGTGTGGTATATGACTTTTCTCAGAAACTCTTCACAGTTATTCCAGAATTTTAGTAGAACAAAAGGTGATGTGATGTGGATCTTTTGCCATGATTTCCTCGAGCTCCGCGTAGATTTCTTGGATCTTGTGTTGACATTGAGCTTTGTGCACGAA
This sequence comes from Agapanthus africanus, assembly GCA_030015575.1. Lineage (NCBI taxonomy): Eukaryota > Viridiplantae > Streptophyta > Magnoliopsida > Asparagales > Amaryllidaceae > Agapanthus > Agapanthus africanus. Next base: position 156,777,325 of record JASDDO010000024.1, read on the forward strand.
AATGACATCGATTTGCCATTTTGTCCCTTAAACTGGTGTGTGGCAACATACGGATAGAGAGCGGAGACCCGTGTTTATCTGTGTTGGCAGTAATCCGGAATTTGACGTACTTTTCCATGAATTTCACTGTTCAGAGCCGAGAACCTGTATTCTGCAAATATGTAGCAAACACTGATCAAAAGCACCTGCCTATAAACAAACAAGCGTAAGAATGGGCGGTATAAAATGCAATATTCTGGTATGAACAGATGCCAAATAAATTCCAAACTCAAATCCCAGTGGCGAATGATGAGTCGCTCCTGGTACCATATTCCAGTGCAGCGATGCAGACGCCAACCAAATTCCAACCCCCATACCCCAACGGCGAATGATGAGTCGCTCCTGGCACCATATTCCAGTGCAGCGATGCAGACGCCAACCAAATTCCAACTCCCATACCCCAATGGCGAATGATGAGTCGCTCCTGGTACCATATTCCAGTGCAGCGATGCAGACGCCAACAAAATCTCGAAATTTTTTCCGGCCCTACGGTCTGGATTATACATCCTGCAAAACCGTATACAATCCACGGGCGTAAAACAATCCCAATCTCTCCCAAGTCCTGCCGGTGAGACTACTTTTAAAGTCCCACCAGCTCTCCAAAAAAACCAAAAAAAACGGTATGTCCACAAGCAAACAGGTACGGATGAAAACCCGAAAGGGGCTCCGTGAGTAAAAACAGCAGGACTGCCGGCGAGTTTGTGAAAACCCGAAAGGGCGCAAACTCGTGAAAAGGAGATGAAATGCACTCTCAAAGTCCTCTCGACTTTGAGAGGAGAAAATTCCCGCGTGAGATCCTTACGACTCACAAAGGAGCAACATACTTAGGAGTCCCCACGACCCCTAAGGAGAAAATACACCTACAAGATCCTTTCGACTCGTAGGGAGAAAATGCTTTTATGGGACCCTTACGGCCCATAAAATTGAAAAGCCTTAGGTGATAGGGATTTAAAACTGTCTCCTAAGCCATCAATTCCCAAATCCTCTCGGGGCAAATGATGAGTTGCTCCTGGCATTATTCCAGTGCAGCAATGCAGATGCCAAATAAAAAAAAACCAATCCCCAAATCCTCTCAAAGATAGATGATGATTCGCTCCTGATACCATATTCCAGTGTAGCGGTGCTGAGGTCAATCCAAATCACATCAAATCAGCAAAACAACCAATGACCTCCCTGGCAGAATCAAATTCCACCTCGGAAACAAGTCAACTTCATCCCTGACACCGCAAGAAGCGGAGCAAGTCAAATCCAGAATCGACCGTCCACGTCGCTAAAGTGGCAGCACCGACCGTCCACGTCGCTAAAAAGGCAGCACCGACCGTCCAAGTCGCAAAAAGGGCAGAACCGACCGTCCACGTCGCTAAAAGGGCAGCACCGACCGTCCAAGTCGCAAAATAGGCAGAACCGGCCGTCCACGTCGCTAAAAGGGCAGCACCGACCGTCCAAGTCGCAAAAAGGGCAGAACCGACCGTCCACGTCGCTAAAAGGGCAGCACCGACCGTCCAAGTCGCAAAAAGGGCAGAACCGACCTTCATGTCGCTCAAAGGGCAGCACCAACCGTCCAAGTCGCAAAAAGGGCAGAACCGACCGTCCACGTCGCTAAAAGGGCAGCAACGACCGTCCAAGTCGTAAAAAGGGCAGAACCGACCGTCCAAGTCGCAAAAAGGGCAGAACCGACCGTCCAAGTCGCAAAAAGGGCAGAACCGACCGTCCAAGTCGCAAAAAGGGCAGCACCGACCTTCTACGTCGCTAAAAGGGCAGCATCGACCGTCCACGTCGCTAAAAGGGCAGCAACGAACGTCCAAGTCGCAAAAAGGGCAGAACCGACCGTCCAAGTCGCAAAAAGGGCAGCATCGACCGTCCATGTCGTAAAAAGGGCATTGTCAGCTTCCCAAAAGGTGGGAACCGAATCAAGTCCCCTCCACGTTAAAGAAGATCCATCAATTTCATGCACACGACCCACATATGTGGTGTGCATTTATTGATGGGGGGAAATTTGTTGGGGTAAAATTTACATCCCGGTTGACCAAGTCAAAATCAAAGTCAACCCCAAGCCAAGTGGGCCCAAGCCTAGATCCAGTAGGCCCATGCCCGGGTCGAGCCCGAACATGAAGCGGCCGGCCTCCCCCCATGCCAAGATAAAAATTTTGTAATAAATAATTTTGTTGTATTTTTTTAATTTTATTTTATGGATAAATGTAAGAAAAATAGGCATAAAGCCAAATTTTTGTAAAGCCCATGGCTTATAAGCAAAAAGAAATGGCACATGAGCCATGGGATAGGCAAAATGCCATTTTGTGAAGCCCAAGGGACTATGTGTAAAGTGTATAGCCTATAAAGGCAAGGATAATGAAAATATCCCAACAACTTTTTTCTCTCTCCAAAAAATTTTAGATCTGAGATCTTTTCTCCTTCTTCAAGGTTCCAAAACCTTCTTCTTTCTTTTGAATTAAATCAAGAGTTTTACTCTTCATTCTATAAAACGAAATAGTTTTTCACCACAAAACCCATAAAGGGGAACTCAGATCTTCTATTAGATCTCAAAAAGAAGAGATTTTTAAAATCTCATATCTCTTGATCTTCAAGATCCAGCAACCAGAGGAGAAAGGAGAAGAACCCCTTTCATCAACCCCAAAACATCTTAGGAGTTTAACTCCACTCTGATTTCTCTTTTCGAGAATTTCTGGGGCTAAAAGCCTCTTTTTCTCGCCAGCGCTCAAGCGCCAAGCACCCATGTGCCGACACGTGGCGCGCTAGCGCTTAGCGCTCAAGCGCCAAGCACCCACATGCCGACACGTGGCGCGATAGCGCTCGAGCGCCTGGCGCTCAAGTGCCCAGCGCTCAAGCGCAAAGCGCCCACGTGGCGCGCTAGCGCTCGAGCGCCTGGCGCTCAAGTGCCCAGCGCTCAAGCGCAAAGCGCCCACGTGCCGACACGTGGCGCGCTAGCGCTCGAGCGCCTGGCGCTCCAGTGCCCAGCGCTCAAGCGCAAAGCGCCCACGTGCCGACACGTGGCGCGCTAGCGCTGGCGCTCAAGCGCAAAGCGCCCACGTGCCGACACGTGGCGCGCTAGCGCTCCAGCGCGCTAGCGCTCCAGCGCCCTGCGCTCCAGCGCAAAGCGCCTACATGCCGACACGTGGCGCGTCTGCGCTCCAGCGCCCTGTGCTCAAGCGCAAAGCGCCCACGTGGCGTGCTTGCGCTCAAGCGCAAAGCGCCCACATGCCAAAACATGGCACGCTAGCGCCTAAGCGCACAGCACCTAAGCGTACAGCGCTCAAGGCGCTGACCTCACGCGTCCTTTGGGCGCTTTTTCCCTTTTTATATATATGTATACATATATATATATGTACAGATACACACACACTCCACAACACAGTCCCCCTCAAAAAAAAATTTGGGCCGGGGCGCTGTCCCGCACCCCGCAAGGGAGCTGCTAGCCCCTTTGACCCCCAGCCCGCTATCCGGGTAGCAGGACCACCGTAAAAACTCTGCGTGGCTCCCGATATATCCAAACCCCCCTCCAAAACCACACGTACACTGCACATTGAGTTCGCATGACCAGTTTAACCCGTCAATCGGAGGTTCTCTCGCTCCAAAGGCAAGGGGTAATTAACGGCAGCTTAGTCCGCGGCTGCCGGAGATTCGGATCCCCACAATCAATAAACCCGGCCTACCCTAGGCAGGGGAATCTGTAGTACGCCTGACAAGAGCGAGCGTATTCCCATCTCAATGGGATGACGAAAAACACCCTACACCAGACACTGATAAAACCCACAAAGAATGTCTCCTCGTCCATGCCGGAGGGTGCAATCGATTCGAAAGATACCGGCGACATAATGGGAATATAATACTGCGGTAAATCCGATTCCTTAGTCGGCCGCCTGTTCAAACCAAACCCAAAGGGGTCATTAATGTTCGCAAACTTTGGAGCCGTCTTCGACAGGACATCCTCACGAAGGAAGCAAGCAATGAAGCTCTTGAAAGTGACGCCCTGCTCCTCCGACTCAGTAAACCGTTTGTCAAAAATGCCCAGGGTCTTGATCAAACTTGGACACTTGTGGCGGACGGCATTCTCGGTAGATAGGCCATCGAGCATTGCGGGCTCAGCTTCAAAGACATACTCGTCGGGAGGCAGAAACTCTTCATAAAGTGTCCCCCTGAGCGGCAGCCCCGAGATCTCGCGGAATTCTTCCAAGGAAATCGAAACTTCGCGGTCCCCTAGGAGGAAAGCTTTGGTGGGGAGATTCCACTGGTTCAGGAAGGCCTTAACCCACCAGACGTGAGGAGACGGGTAGTGGAAGAGAGACGCATAGATCGCCTGATAAAGCCCAACCTTCTGCAGCCGCGCGCGATGGGCGGACAGGATGTATCGAGCCCAAAGGAGATAGCCCGTAGGGTGTCGAGGGGTGAGCCCTATTTTGTAGATCTGCCCCCATGGCTGGGCCTCGCCCTGGCAAATGCGGCGTCCCAGAATGTCTATAGTCGGGATCGGATGGTTCGGGATACCGGTCATCGAAGGATTGAGCCGTCCTATCGGAGTCCAATTAGGCATCTCCACAGCGAAGACAGTCCCTGGAGGATCCATCGGCAGGAACGGAAAGGTAGGCTCCGTCGGCACTTCGCAAAGAAAACTCCGGCGACCCCGGATAATATGACCATACCAGGTCCCCCATAAAAGCAAGTTGGTGCAGTTCGAGTCATGAGCCCTGATCATCGCCATCACTTCCTCATCAGATGAAGACTGAGGAAAAGCGGCCTCCGAGCGAGTGAAAGGAAAGTATGGAACGGAAGCCATTGCACCTGAAATAAAATAAGGGGAAACTGTTAAAAGCGAAGTCAACAGTGTATATATATATATATGACTGTAAATATATTCATATAAAAAGACAATGGAAGAAAGCGACATCGGACTCATTTTATGGGACCATTGGTTACAAAGCATATGGGTCCCACAAAATCAAGATGACGACTTGCTAATAATGAGGCCAAGCAATTATAATGAGATAAAAGGAAGATTCTCATTAAATAAGCAGTGGATTTCAAATGACCCTACACATTCCCCTAAAAAGAAATCCATCTTGGACTCTGTGTCAAATCAAACAGAATCAAAAGAATTAAATTCCCAGAAAGAGACATTGCAAACTTCTTCTTCTTGGATATGAAGAAGACAACTCAGGGCAAGAAAACCCCAAGAAGCTCTCGGGGAAGAACTGAGTTCTTCATAGGAATTAAATTCCTTTTTGGAAAAGGGGAATTAAATCCCCAGAAACATTTTTGCGATGGAATTAAATTCCATGGAAAAGACAAACACCACCACCGATCCCTAAAGATCAGAGAAACCCTAAGAGATCTATTATTTGAAGATTAAATGGTATTCTGTTTTTTTAAGAGCTTTAAAGAGATGGGTTCTTGTTACAAGGGAAAACCCTTGGTGTGGATTTAAAATCCAGTGGAGGTTTCTGTGAAGGTTCTTCGATCGTTCAAAGATCATTACCTGAAGAAAGGATCTTTTTGAACAGAGTTAAACTCTGGAAAAATTTGCAAGGCAGAGAACTAAGCTCTGGAAAAAAGAATTAAATTCTCAGAAAGGAAAAAGTTTGCAAGGAAGAAGATGAAAGAGTGGAGGCGCTTCTGAAGAGACCCCTGCATTTATAGGATGTGATGGAAACGCTTCATCTTTCTGATTCCTTAGATGGATCCAACGGTCACAAGAGTGACAGTGTTGCACTCACGTGCAGACACGTGAGAGCAACGTTGTGGGGGCATTTTTTTCCTGATTAAAAATCAGGAATTACCTCAATGAGGTATCACGTGTTCACACGTGACCAAGGGTCACGTGATGACACGTGATGGTTAAAATCTCATCAAGCAAAAACGGAAAACAAAAGGCTGAAAGATGACCCAATTTGGGGTCACGTGCTCCCACGTGACCAAGGGTCACGTGCCAGCACGTGACAGGCTTTGAAAGCCTCACCGTTCAAAAGAATTTAATTCTAAAAGTCAGAAAATACCTCAACGAGGTATCACGTGCTCACACGTGACCAATGGTCACGTGTTGACACATGATGGTTAAAACAACAACATAAACAAGCGGCTGTTAAAGGGCTCATTTGGGGGGTCACGTGCTCACACGTGACCAAGGGTCACGTGCCGGCACGTGACAGGCTTTGAAAGCCTTACAGCTTAAAATAATTTAATTCTAAAAATTAGGAAATACCTCAACGAGGGTCACGTGCTCACACGTGACCAAGGGTCACGTGCCAGCACGTGACAGGCTTCGAAAACCTTACAATTTAATTGAATTAAAATTCTGAATTTCTCTAAAATCTTTCCAAATGGGAAAAGATTAAGAAGAACCGTTGGATTAAAAATCCAGGGGTGATTAAATATCACCAATTTATGGAAAAATCTTAGACAAGGAAAGATTTCCTTAAATCTCACCAGAAATAACAAACAGAATATCTTTGGATTGAAAATCCAACGGTGAATAAAATTCACTTAATGATCTAAAGGCTCATATTAATTATGAAAACAAACAAAATCTTTCAATGAAAGATTTGCTAAACAAATTGATTCTTTTCCTTCTCCTATAAATAGGAGCCAAGAGAAGAGAAGGGGGAGAGAATTTTGAGGAGAATAGAGTTTTGATATTTTGAAATTGCAGAGAGAAAAAAAAGGAGAATTTAATTCTCAACAAAGAAAACCCTAGGTGAGAAAGGGAAAAAGTATCAAAACTTCAAAAAAAAGAATTTAATTCTCAAATCTAAGAGTTTAACTCTTCTGCACAAAAAAACTTAGTTCTTCCTCTGGTTGAAGATCTGCACAGAGCACATCTCCCCATAAGTTGAGAATTTAATTCTCATCGGGTTGAGATCCTGCCATGCAGATCCAAAACTTAGAGGGGGAATTGAGTTTAGAGAATTTAATTCTCCCAAAACAAAACTAGGGTTTAACCCTATATGAGAATTTAATTCTCCCAAACTCACAGGAATTTAATTCCTTCATGATGAACTTGGGGTTTAAACCCTATCTGAGAATTCAATTCTCCTAAAATTACAGGAATTTAATTCCTTCAAGATGGACAGGACTAGGGTTTAACCCTAATTGAGAATTTAATTCTCTCAAAATTACAGGAATTTAATTCCTCTTAAAATGATATTAGGGTTTCACCCTATATAAGAATTTAATTCTTTCACAATAGGAATTTAATTCCTCCAAAATCGTAATTAGGGTTTAACCCTATAAAAGAATTCAATTCTTAAAAATAAAGAGACTTGAAGAATCCCCATGCATGCAAAGGACTAAGGTCACGTGGCCCCACGTGATCCCCGAAAAGATCCCCAAAATGAGAAGGGAAAAAGCTCGGAGGCAATGCCTCACGTGCTCCCACGTGACCCTTAAAACAAAAGAGAACAAATCCAAAGGCGGAACCATTCTTGGGCACCCTCACGTGACCCCTAGTAAAACGCTTTAATAATCAATGACTGGAAGCCCATCACGTGCCCACACGTGATGGTCTGCAGACCAAAGTGTTTAACACTTATATGAATATCCTGAGAACAAAATAAAGGGATCTGGCCCCACTTTTTGATACTATCACGTGCTCCCACGTGATCCCTCCCTCTTCTAGTGTTTAACACTAATATGATAATTTTGTTGCCAGTGTTTAACACTGTTATCTGTTAGTGTTTAACACTAATTTGAGAATCACATTTCTAGTGTTTAAACACTAATTTGATAATCTTATTACCAGTGTTTAACATTGTTGTTCTTTAGTGTTGAACACTAGCTTCAGCCCAATTGACTAATTTTCTAGAGGTAAAGCCTCCCTTTCAATGGACCAACAGAGGGCCAATATTCCAAACTTGATTGGACTTAGCCCAAGAAGGACATAAGTCCTCAATTCAGACTTAACTGAGCCAATGGGCTCATAATATAATTAATTGATTTTAGTTCCAAACTTGGCTATAGATCATTTAATCCACCTGGGTTCAAGGATACATCTCTTCACTCCTTTGATATTTGTCGTTGTAATTCCTCAACGTCTTCAAAGAGGTGACGGGTCCCGACAACCATACACTTTATGGACTGTGGGGTCCTTAAGCCCATGGACTATTATGTCCTTAACCTAGACCATGATGTCTTAAAACTAACATCGGACTGTGGGGTCCTTAAACTCATGGACTATGATGTCCTTAACCTCGACCGTGATGTCTTAAAACTAACATCGGACTGTGAGGTCCTTAAACTCATGGACTATGATGTCCTTAACCTCGAACGTGATGTCTTAAAACTAACATCGGACTGTGGGGTCCTTAAACTTATGGACTATGATGTCCTTAACCTCAACCGTGATGTCTTAAAACTAACATCGGACTGTGGGGTCCTTAAACTCATGGACTATGATGTCCTTAACCTCGACCATGATGTCTTAAAACTAACATCGGACTGTGGGGTCCTTAAACCCATGGACTATGATGTCCTTAACCTCGACCGTGATGTCTTAAACTTAACATTGGACTGTGGAGTCCTTAAACCCATGGACTATGATGTCCTTAATCTCGACCGTGATGTCTTAAAACTAACAATGGACTGTGGAGTCCTTAAACCCATTGACTATGATGTCCTTAACCTCGACTGCGATTTCTTTAAACTAATATTCGACCGCAATGTCACTAAACTAAACAATAGAGCCCAATCGCTCTCTTGTCGGATCCAAATGATCCCGTTAAGTTGATCTTAGTCTGAAATTAGACTAACATATCCTTAACAAACGTTTAAGTTGATCTTAGTCCCAAATGAGGCTAATGTATCCTTAAACTCAACCTCCCCCAAACCCAAATCTAAGAAAGATACGGATTTGGACTAGTCGACACCCTACGGGCGACAACATAACTTAGTCTCCGTATACAATCCACGGGCAACCACAAACAAAATAAACACCCACGACACGAAGTGACCATCTGGAGAAGGAGAAAGTTGTTACCGCGATGCGGTAGCGTAATTAACTGCAGGGGCTTGCGCCTGCAGAGAAGAGCGTCCCCACAATCAAAAACCCCTCAGATGAGGAGGAATCTGACGAAGTCTGCTACATCGGCCGCATCCGTTTAAACCTTCGATACATGGTGTCATAAATCAACTTGGCATCTTCGGAGAGGTGGACGGATAGCACCAATTAGCATCTGCCCCGAAATTCAGGCTAGACGTACATCGCGTCTCTGCCGCGTCTTTCGGAGGGGAACAAGGAGAGACATCGAACCCTCTTCCAGCTTGTTCAGCAGCCAAGGAGGAGACCATCTCAAAAGCTGCCCTGGATGATTACATCGCTCAGCAGATACGAGTTCATCAGGCAAATAAAACGACTGGGCAAATTGTTAAGACTGGACGACCCTATTCGGGTTGGTACGACCAAATAAAGTACCCCCCGGATACACGATCCAAATTCCACGTATATAAGGGGACGGGCAATCCGCATCAGCATGTCGCTCAATTAAGAGCCTTGTACGGTAATACTGGAGGTGATGATAAGCTGCTGCTTCGTCAATTCGTCGGCAGCCTGGCAGAGACGGCATTCGAATGGTATTCCGAGCTTCCCAACGACTCCGTCAAGTTATTCACGGAGATGGAGCTGTTATTCACTCAGCGTTTTGCAAGCGCCAGCGAACACACCCCAATCAAGGCGTTGATTAATGCCAGGGTAAAGCCAGGCGAAACATGGGTCCAATACGCGATACGGTGGCGGAATCTATGGTCGAAGTGCGAACAGCACATTTAAGAAGCGCCTGCGGTAGGCATGTTCGTTGGTACTCTCGACCCTCAGGTGACCATTTCACAATTCATGATGTTTTTCAAGCCAACCACTTTCCAGGCCTTGATCGACAAGTTGGCCCAAATGGACCAGATGGGCCACAGGCCTTCCTCTTTGAAGCCGGAGCCACGGCATGAAAAAGGGAAAGGGAAAGCGACCTTTGTCGCCAATACTCAACAACAGCCAAGAAACTTAAATCTGGTTGTTCGCCAAAACAACGTGCGTCCACGCCCATCCCTCGAAGAGAGACTGGGACATCCTTACTCATTTCTCCGGGATAAAACGAGGAGACTGTTCGAGCTGGCAGTGCGCAACAGACTCATCAATTTGCAGGATCCAAGACGTCCGTTACAGCCAGGCGATGTCAACAATCCTAAATACTGCCCTTACCACCAAGTAGTAAGCCATCCAATCGAATATTGCTTCATCTTCAAAGACTGGATTGAGGATCAATACCAACAAGGCAAGTTCGCATTGTCCGAAAACTGGAAGATGAACCCGCCACAACCACATGATCCGAAAAAGATGGACATGCCGGGGGCATCGTGCTCATTCATAAAGAAAGCCCCATGGACCGAAAAGTCCGTAAACTAGAAACTCGTCTCAAATATGGCAACGGTGGACCGAAACGTCATTAAACTAACAATGGACGACTATGTCCTAAAACTGGCTATTGACCGAAACGTCGTTAAACTACTACAACCCCGCAGTGTCCCCAGGCTGATGTGGTAAAAAAAACAAAAAAGGTACGTCCACAAGAAAAATGGGCACGGATGAAAACCCAAAAGGGCTCCGTGAGTAAAAACAGCAGGGTTGCTGATTGGTTGGATGTTTTTATGCGTGTGCGCTCTTAAAAGATGAATCAAAGAATATTAACCGCAATCAAGAACGGCGTCGCTTGGTAGCTAGCCGGTTGAGTACGGGTCGGTCCACAGGGATTTTGTGTATTTTCTATTTGTTCTAACGAGTAAATTCCAATGTTGGTAGGATTGATTATCACTAAAAACTGAAATGAGTTTCATTAGGATTAAAACCTTGCTAGGGTTAGGTTTAGGTTAAGTTTGGAAATTCAATATTTCTCACCGCTTTCTATGCCCTAATTAAAATCTTTTAGGTGTTAAGGTAATAATTAACAAAGGGGATTAGCACAATCGGGAAGAAACTGGGTTTCTTCCTCTAGGTCCTTGTCCGTCCTTTCTTAACTCTTACCTTAACCTCCATGGAAAACATACACAACCGGTCTTTAACTACGGTATCACCGCTACCTCGTGGGATATGGTGCCGTAGTGAGCGGTGTGTGTATGTATGCATAGAGTCCTATTAAAATATATGACGGGCAAGAAAGGGATGAGAGATTTTCATCTCTCAAACCTTTTCTATTCCTAACCCTAACAAGTGAGGAACTACTCACTCATTAGGGAATTGTTAATCGAATTTATTTTTTTTGTTTGTTTTTAATAACCTAATTATCTAAACTACGGCAAATAAATAAAAGTTATACTGGGGCAGATAAATAAAATTTATACTAGGGCAGAAAAGAAAATTAAACTAAGGCATAGAAAAGAAAACTTACTTTTTATTTGATGCACTCTTCAAACATTACAAGAATTAAAATTTTGAATTTTTGAATTAAAAAGAGGCATAAGAAGAGGCATACTCTAAAAAGAGCTGTAGGGTTCCTATTTATAGATTATAGAAACCCTAGGGTAACATCTGATCCCTATCTGCATTTAGAAAATTACCCTAAGAAACATAGTCAACGCGCCGCCGCCGCCGTCAAAGTTTGCACCGACACGTGCTTAGCACGGCCGCGGATCCGCGGCCATATGCCCTGTTTGGCCACGGATCCGCGGCCATATGGTGGGGTCTTTGGCTGGATTTTTCTGGGCTGCTTCCTGTTGCATTTGGTTTCTGGTTTCTTCACTTGGTTTCTCATATTGTCTTCTAATTTCTTCCAGAATTCCACAGTGCAGAATGTTGTGGACTTTTACCGTTTGCTTCGTTTCGAAGTCTTGAACCTTGCGCCGCCTTTATACTTTATGAAATTGTTCATTGATCTTCATTTGTCCCTCAAACTGTAGGCATGATCAAGATTCTTCTATTTGTTGGTCGTAGTCTCACTTTTGCATTGTCTTTTCATCATTTTCACTGTTTTTTTTCCGAGAACCTGTAACCTGCAACTATGTAGCAGACATGGATTAAAAGCACCTGTTTATTTGTAAAATGAATAAGAATGAGAAATATAATAATGCAAAATTATGATATGAACAAATACCCCCAAACTTATCTTTTGCTCGTCCTCGAGCAAAACTAGTTTATTTTCGAAAAAAACCTAACCTCACTTTCGCAGGGAATCGCGATTGCACTGAGCTCGTTCAACAAGCCGTTAAACCTCTAGGTGTCCCTAGTAGGAGGAGTGTTGTTTCCTGAGGGTTTTCAGCGGATACTACCCACAAAATCCTATCAATTCGGCCTATTGACTTTTATTCTCCAATTCGGTTTTCTAACAAGAAATTCTATTATCTTCGACTCAGAAATTATCAACCCGTATTTTTCACGCTTCCTTATCATTTAACTTAAAATTGTATATGTTCTGTAAATTCACTTAGCTTTTAGCATCTTTTGAGTTTTCCTTCTAAGGTTCCATCTCAGCTTAGGAATTTTTATCATCTCTACTAAAGATATAAGTCCTATTTTTCATTCCTATCTCTCATCTAAACCCCAATCATATACCCCTACGTGTGTGTATATATCACCCCTACACGTAGAAATTCAATTCAAGCTCTTATACTCTTGTCCATTATCCAAAGTACTTTTAGTTGGTGAATTTTTAAATGAAATTGCTCACACATCCTTCATGCGACCGTTAATACTTCTTGAGATACTAAAGACCGATTAAAAAATGTGTTCGCGCATTAAGGCGTAATTCATCGTCTTGTAATACCTAAGGATTTAGCAGTGAATCCCAAACTAGTTGGTCTAAGGCACTAGGTGATAAAGCACCCTCGCTATATATATATTTTTTATTACGCAGCCTTAAGTAGTTACAAAACCAGTGTTCATTTTTTTTATATCTCTTTATTCACATTTATAATTTTATTTTCCTTCATACTAAGGATTTTAGACAAGAGCATTTCAAGGTCTGCTCTACTATTCCAAGTTTTAAGGTTCGTATTTGTGCAAGTTGTAGGGTATATATTTTCAGAATTTAGACTTAAGCTTAGGAATTATTTTTCAGACTTATACTTTATTAAAAATATCAATACTCTTCCCTTATTTTGACTTAGCCCAAGAAGTGAACTCAAAATTTGCCTATTTCTAAGTAAACTACAAAGACATATTTTCTACCATTAAATTTTTAAGAAAGGTTATTTTTAGGGTTTTTAATTTACTAAGTTTAGGATCTAGTTTTTCCTAGCTAGTTAACCTTCTTGTCAAACTCAAGTCAATTATGGCCAAAATTGAAATTTTCAATTTTTATAATTTTTCAGTTTTTATTTGATTTTTCTTTTTATATATTTTTTTTTCATTTTTTTTTAAATTTTTATGAATTTTTTATAAAGATGCAATGCAGAATTTAAACATGCAAAAGAGAAAGAAAAATATATACAAAAAATATGCAATGCAAAAGATAATTATTTACAACCACCACCTCCCGCAAACTTACCAAAAGCAGTGACCTCACTGCTCGGCCCCACGTCGTGCCCTCGAGCGTGAACGGGAATGCTCCTCCCTAGCCAGCAGGGTTCAGATCCCCTGCTCTACTTCAGTCAACCGCCTATCATGATCCCTCGCTATCCCTCTCAATTCATCAATGCCCCTAACAGTCCTTCGCATCAAATTTGCATGCTCTAAAGGGGTAAGTTCTCCCTCGCTCGCGGTCGAGCTGGAGCTAGGTGTGCGGGCGGGTACGTGTTCCGCCGGTTCAGTTCTTGACCACACATCTGTCAACCGTGTATAGTACGTAGAAACGCCCTCAATGAGAGGCCTGACAGGTATGCCTCCAAGCATGTAAAATTCGAACTCCTCCACGGGGAGGAAATATCGACACAGTTGTGTAACAAGCATGGGGCAATGGTGGTTTGCTGCTCTTTTGCCCGCACCAATTGAGTTCAGTAAAACCGTGCACATGTCGAATCGAGGGTTCTTTGTCATGAGTGTGTGCACAATATGGAGTGAGGGTGTAAAAAATGTGGTGTTGTGGGAGATTCCAAAAATATTGTTTTGTGCCTACCGGCACACAGTCAAAACATTGGCGAAAAGGTTCTTGCTTGGATCCCCTTCCGCGGCTCTCTCGAGCAATCATTGCCCATTAAAGGCATATAATCCTCAAACTGTAATGGTTGATCTGAACGGGTATCCGAGGGATTAATATGACTTCATGTATGAAGTCTCTATCGATGATAATTTCCCTATCACCCCACTGCAATTTAATAAAGCCAAATTGGGCGAGACACTCATCTTCCATGCACTCGTAAAAACGAGTGACTAATTATGGAAGGGCATATGTGTTTGGGTGATTATATATCAAAAAGTTCTAGCCCCTACGTGCTATCTCATTTGCAAAATAACTTCCATACACCGCATGTGAAAAAATTTATGAAAAGTCTCGCTCAAGTTGCATATTGGGTGCCATCAGGTAAGCTAAGGATCTAAAAATTTAAAAACAGAGAGGGTTTACAGAAATCGAACCTCCCCTGAAAAAATCAGGGGGTGAAGACCAGGGTGCGCGGCGGATCAGCGGCGAGAACGGGGCTCGTGCGGCGATCTGGAGCTCTCTCTCTGGAAAAATTGAAGCGGCGGCGGCTAGGGTTTTTTTTAGAAGATGAAATTAGGGTTTGTGATCTCAGAGAGGGTCGGGGTCTGTATATATAGGGGGAAATGTTGGCTATTTGCAAATAAACCCCTCTAAAAAGAGAAAATTATTTGCAAATAAAATTTTTATTATTTAATCTGGAAATTTACAAAAATACCCAAAAAAAATTATTTTCAAAAAATTTTATTTTTTATGTTATTTTGTATAAAATTACAAATGATACATACCCCTAAACTTGTTTGAAACAATGTTTTGGCTAGATGATCGAAAATTTGGGGGGTAAATGGAGGAAGATCAGTCAGTATAAATCGGCTCCTGCAAAAACAGGAGCTCCTCCGATGGGTCCGCAGTGAGGAACGGTTTGAGTCAATGTCCGTTTACTTTAAACAATGTACCGTCCTCTGGGTTTTCTAGATCTACCGCACCGTGCGGATATACGGTGCGTACCAAAAACGTCCCTTTCCATCTAGATTTGAGCTTGCCGGGGTGGAAATGTAACCGAGTGTCATAAAGCAAAACCTGTTGACCAGGTTCGAAAGTCTTGCGCATAAGGTGTTTGTCATGGAACACCTTCGTTCGGTTTTTAACAATTACCGCATTTTCATAAGCCTCATCCCGCAGCTCATCCAATTCAATCAATTGCAGCCTTCTATTGCTGCCCGCATCTCCCATCGATAAGTTCAACTCTTTAATCGCCCAAAATGCCTTGTGCTCAATTTCAACAGGAAGGTGGCAAGCCTTCCCATAAACAAGCCGGTATGGAGACATACCAAGATCGATCTTGTAGGCAGTACGGAATGCCCATAGTGCATCAATCAGTTTTGTTGACCAATCTTTACGGATTTTAGAAACCGTTTTCTCCAAAATTTGTTTAATCTGCCGATTCGAAATCTCGGCTTGCCCACAAGTTTGGAGATGATATGGTGTTGACAATTTATGAGTAATGGAGTATTTGCGCATTAAGGACTCAAAAGTCCTATTACAGAAGTGAGATCCATTATCACTTATAATCGCTCGAGGATTCCCAAACCGAGAAAAGATGTTTTCTTTAAGAAATCGAACAACAACCTTGTTATCATTCGTTCGGCTGGGCACAGCCTCGACCCATTTTGACACATAGTCAACAGCCAATAGAATATACATATTCCCAAAGGAATGGGAAATGGTTCCATGAAGTCTATTCCCCAAACATCAAAAATATCAACAACCAAAATTGGTTGGAGCGGCATTTCATTTCTTCGCGATATCCGGCCCAAGTGTTGGCACCGGGAGCATGTCTTGCAGTATTCGTATACATCTTTAAAGAGTCGTGGACAATAGAAACCACACTGCAAGATTTTTTCTGCTGTCTTCTTGGGGCCAAAATGCCCGCCACACGCTTGATCGTGGCAAAAAGACAGCACACTCTTAAACTCGTTTTCGGGGACACTCCGACGAATGATTTGGTCGGAACAGTATTTAAAGAGATACGGTTCATCCCAGTAAAAATGTTTTACTTGGGACAGGAATCGGAGTTTATCCTGTTTCGACCAATCTTTAGGTATCAGTCCGGTGGCCAAATAGTTTACTATATCAGCGAACCAAGGTTCGCATGACACGGTTAAGAGTTGCTCATCGAGAAAAACATCTTTAATAGAAATGTCAAGTGTAGGCGAAGAAGGAAGTCGTGAAAGGTGATCGGTGACTACGTTTTCACATCCTCTCTTGTCTCTTATGACAAGGTCAAACTCTTGTAGTAAGAGAATCTAACGTATTAGCTGAGATTTAGCATCCTTCTTCGCAAAATGATGGCGAAGAGCTGAGTGGACCATGTAAACAATCACTGGAGAGCCGATTAAATAGGGCCGGAATTTTTCAAGTGCAATCACAACGGCTAAAAATTCTTTTTCTGTTGTTGTGTAATTCAATTGGGCCTCATTTAATGTTCGGCTAGCATAATAAATTACGTGCGGCATCTTATTAATGTGCTGTCCTAGGACAACACCAATGGAGAAATCAGATGCATCGCACATAATTTCAAATGGATGCGTCCAGTCAGGGGATGAAAGAATGGGTACAGAAATAAGTGGGTGTTTCAATGACTCGAACGCTTTCATGCAGGCTGAGTCAAAATCAAAAGTGGTGTCCTTGGCCAATAAAAGAGTCAAGGGTCTAGCTATCTTGCTAAAATCCTTGATGAACCATTTATAAAAATCGGCATGGCCAAAGAAGGCTCGGATGTCTTTGACGCATTTAGGAGGAGGAAGATTGGAAATGACTTCAATCGTGGCTTTATCAAGCTCTATGCCATTTTGCAAGACGACATGTCTTAAAACAATACCCTCTCGTACCATAAAGTGGCACTTCTCCCAATTTAAAGTGAGGTTCATATCCCTACAGCGGGTAAGAACTGCGTCTGAGTGTAGCAAACACTCATCGAAGGAGTCGCCGAAAATGGAGAAATCATCCATAAAGATCTCCAAAAATTTCTCCACCATGTCAGAAAAGATCCCCATCATACACCGCTGGAAAGTATGGGTGCATTGCATAACCCAAAGGGCATGCGACGGTAAGCAAATGTACCGAAAGGACAAGTAAATGTGGTCTTGTCTTGATCCTTTTCGGCAATGGGAACTTGATTATAGCCAGAGTAGCCATCCAAAAAGCAATAAAATTCGTGCCCAGCCAATCGTTCTAGCATTTGGTCAATAAAAGATAACGGAAAGTGGTCTTTCCTTGTCGCGGCGTTGAGTTTTCTATAGTCGATGCAAACTCGCCACCCAGTTTGGGTGCAAGTAGGTATTAACTCATTCGCCTCATTAGTTATGACCGTTATGCCCAATTTCTTTGGGACAACATGAATGGAGCTAACCCACTGGCTATCCGAGATAGGGAAAATGATACCACTATCAAGACATTTTACAATCTCCTTCTTGATAGCCTTCTTCATTATGGGGTTGAAGCGTCTCTGTGGATCCCTTACTGGCTTGGCATCATCCATCATATGTATATGATGTTCAACTATGAGGGGACTAATCCCCTTGATGTCCGCCATACAACAACAAACAACAACAACTGAGCCTTTTATCCCAAGCATAAGGGGTAGGCTACATGAACCAACATGAGAATCACGCCGGGTCCAACACATGAATCCTCTGTCTCCACTCACTTCTATCGAACAATATACTTTCATTGAGTCCTTTGGCAACCATATCATTTCGTATCACCTCCATCCATGTTTTCTTCGGTCTCCCTTTTGCCCTTTTGCCATTACCCATATCGAGAGTATCTATTCGTCGAACCGGTGCTTCCATAGGTCTGCGTCGCACATGACCAAACCATCTAAGCCGGTTTTCCCGCATCTTCTCCTCCACGGGTGCTACACCAACTTTTGCACGGATATCCTCATTTCGTACCTTGTCTTTTCTAGTGTTACCGCACATCCAACGAAGCATGCGCATCTCCGCTACGTGCATCTTCTGTGTATGATGCTTCTTAGGAGCCCAGCATTCTGTACCATATAATAAGGCAGGCCGAATAGCGCTCCGATAAAACTTCCCTTTCAATTTTAACGGAAAGTTACGATCACACAAAATCCCTGTTGCACTCCTCCATTTCAACCAACCAGCTTGGATCCTTTGATTAACATCACTATCGATCTCCCCATTCCTTTGGATGATGGAACCTAGATATCTAAACTGGTCGCTCGGTGATATCTCTTGCCCTTCCAATGTTATACCAATATGGTTTTGATTTCTCTGTCTACTAAATTTGCAGTGCATATATGCTGTCTTGGACCTGCTCAATCTGAATCCCCGAGATTCCAATGTTTGTCTCCATAATTCCAATTTGGCATTAACCCCTGCTTTCGTCTCATTTACTAGAACAATATCATCAGCGAATAGCATGCACCAAGGGACTTCATCTTGGATAGTTCTAGTAAGCTCATCCATCACGATGGTAAACAGGAAAGGACTTAATGCAGATCCTTGATGTAAACCAATAGTAATCGGAAAATCACTTGTTAAGCCACCGCAAGTTCTGACATTTGCCACTACTCCGTCGTACATATCCTTGATTATGTCAATATACTTGACGGGGACCCCCTTTTTCATCATTGTCCCCCATAATACCTCTCTAGGTACCTTGTCGTACGCTTTTTCTAAATCAATAAATATCATATGCAAATCTCTTCTCCTCTCTCGAAAGCGCTCGACAAGTTGACGAAGCAAATGAATCGCCTCTGTCGTCGATCGTCCAGGCATGAACCCAAATTGGTTCTCTGTTATCTTAATATCCTTCCTTAGCCTGTGTTCAATCACCCTCTCCCAAAGTTTCATGGTGTGACACATTAGTTTTATTCCACGGTAGTTTGAGCAACTTTGAATGTCACCCTTATTCTTGTAGATAGGTACAAGGATACTTTTCCTCCATTCATTTGGCATCTTTTTTGTCTGCCAAATCTTATTAAACAGATCTATCAGCCATTTAACGCCTATTTCGCCTAAGCATCTCCAAATCTCGATAGGAATCCCGTCAGGACCAACCGCTTTTCTTAAACCCATTCTGTTCAAAGCTTCTTTAACCTCAGTAAGTCTTATTTTACGCATGAAATCACGATTTATATCTTGAGATTGAATGACAAGTCCATCCAAATTCTTAGTAAAGCTCTCATTGAACAATTTGTCAAAATAATCTCTCCATCTTTCCTTGATATCCTCATCTCGAACTAAAACCTTCCGATTTTCATTTTTGACACACTTCACCGCACATAAGTCTCCGGTCTTCCTTTCCCGCATTCGAGCAATCCGGTATATATCATTTGCAGCCTCTTTAGTGTCTAATTTCTCGTACACCTCCTTGTAGACCTTAGATTTAGCTTCCCGAACAGCTTTCTTAACTTCCTTTTTAGCCATTTTGTACTTCTCAAATCTCTCCACATCTCTACTTTTCTTCAAATCTTTATAAGAATCCCTTTTAATTTTAATAGCAGCCTTTACATCTTCATTCCACCATGATATGTCCTTAGATGGTGGAGCACCACCTCTCGACTCACCAAGTAGATCTCTAGCTACTTTCTTGATACAACTAGCCATTTTGTTCCATGTTTTGTCTGGATCATCTTCCGACTGCCAATCCGCTTCTTGTACTACACGATCTATAAAAGCCTTTTGATTACCTTCTTTCAATCGCCACCATTTAATTTTAGACTCTACCTTACGTCTAATCTTCCTAGGTTCTCTTCTAAATCGAAAATCTAGAACTAAAAGTCTATGTTGGGTAGTTACACTCTCACCTGGCACTACCTTACAGTCGATACAACAACCTCTATCTATTCTTCTCGTCAGAAAAAAGTCTATTTGACTAGCATTTGATCCGCTCCTAAAAGTGATAAGGTGGGACTCTCTTTTCCTAAACCAGGTGTTTGCTAAGATCAAGTCATAAGATAAAGCGAAATCTAGAATCGAGTCACCTACTTCATTCCTTTGTCCGAAACCAAAACCTCCATGGATAGTATCAAACCCACTACGACTAGTACCTACATGTCCATTAAGATCACCACCAATAAATAACTTCTCTCCACTAGGTATACTTTGCACCACCTCGTCTAAATCCTCCCAGAATAGACGCTTACTAGCGTCATCAAGACCTATCTGTGGTGCATAAGCACTAATAACATTAAAGATCTCTCCACCTAGAATAAGCTTAACCAGTAAAATTCTATCACCTTTTCTCCTAATCTCAACTACATCCTCAAGCCACCGTCTATCTATGATTATACCTACCCCATTACGATTTTTATCTCTACCCGTATACCAAAGCTTATAACCCCAAGGCTCTATGACTCTACTCTTTTCACCTACCCACTTAGTTTCTTACAAACACATAATACCAACTCTCCTCCTAATCATCACCTCCACTAATTCTATTAGTCTACCCGTAAGGGAACCTATGTTCCAGGAAGCTAGACGGATCCTATGAAACCCTTGCTTATTTGTCACTACACCCGGGGTCCGATGTAGCGCGCCGTCTCTGGACGACGACCCTTGCTTATTTGTCACTACACCCGGGGTCCGATGTAGCGCGCCGTCTGTAGACGACGACCCTTGCTTATTTGTCACTACACCCGGGGTCCGATGTAGCGCGCCGTCTGTAGACGACGACCCTTGCTTATTTGTCACTACACCCGGGGTCCGATGTAGCGCGCCGTATCTGGACGACGACCAAGCCCTTGCATATTTAACACTACACCCGGGATCCGATGTAGCGCGTCGCTGAGTAGGGGACGCCCCAACGATATTCTTGTAATGGTTCATGTCATAGAATGTGACAAAGTTTTCCATTGGCTGTCACAAGCCTACCACAACCCTCACCCTTGATGTCCGCCATAGTCCAGCCAAAAGCTTGCCGGTTATTTTGTAAGACCATTAAAAGGGCTTTCTCTTGCTCGAGAGCTAGAGATGCCGATATGATAACAGGAAAGGTTTCATTCTCACCTAGGTAAGCGTATTTAAGGTGAGACGGCAAAAACTTGAGTTCAAGTTTCGGAGGTGAAACAATTGAAGGTAACATTGGTGAAACTGTCTCGAACTCGAAGGATTCCAACAATGGTTCAAAGCGAGTGTAAGCAACCGAGTCGGATGGTTCAACTAACTCATCCGAAAAATCAAAGGACTCAAACTCGGGTGGTGAGTCTTCAAAATCGTCCAAAAAAGTGAAACACTCGTAATCGTTATCCGGTGTGAAAGCTGTGTCAGATTCTAGGAGGAACGCACTAGTGGCGTCAAAACTGCTGTGATCGAACACAAATTTTTCGAGCTCACAGTCCTCCCGCGTGATCTCATGGATCGAGCAAACATCAAGTATACTAGCATTAGGCTCGGAGGGCTTATTCCCCAACTTAAAAATGTTGAGTTCAATTGTCATATTTCCAAAAGATAGGTTCATCGAACCATTTCGACAATTGATCACCGCATTAGAAGTCGCAAGGAATGGTCGACCGAGTATCACCGGAATTTGACTCCGAGGGTTAGCTACAGGCTGTGTATCCATAACAATGAAATCAACGGGGAAAATGAAGTCCCCTACTTTAATTAACACATCCTCTAACTCACCCCTAGGATGGGTGATGGATCGGTCGGCCATTTGGAGAGTACAATGTGTGGGTTTAAGCTCTCCAACGCCTAATTGTTCATATACTGAATAGGGTAGCAAATTAACACTAGCACCAAGATCTAAAAGTGCGCGATTGATGTTCTTATCCCCAATTGTTATTGAAATTGTAGGACAGCCGGGGTCCTTATGTTTTTGGGGTAAAGGTTGGATAAGAGCATCACTTACTGCACTAGCCACGAAAACTTTCTTTGGTACTTGTGACTTCCTCTTCTTGGTGTGTAAGTCCTTTAAGATTTTAGCGTAAGAAGGCACTTGTTGGATTGCATCCAAGAGAGGTATTTTTATGCTAACCTGTTTGAATAACTCCACAATCTTCTCCATTTGGGGAGTTGGTTTATTGGATCTCAACCTGTTTGGAAATGGAACATTTTGAAAATTTGTTGAGTCCAATGTTTATGGAGTTGGAACGGATCCCAGTGTTGTGTGTTCGTGAAGTGAGATGTGGGTCCATTCGAATTAGAAGAAGTAGAGCCTTGTGAAGAATGAAGAACATGCTCTGACGAAGAAGATGAATAAGAAGAAGAAGAAGAAGATGAAGAAGAAGAAGCATCGGCAGGGGTGTCATCACTATTACCCATATTATTGTGCAACACTCTTCCAGATCTCAACGTGGTCACAGCATTTACATTATGATTTTGTTGTTCATAAGCAACATGTGCGTTGTGTGTGTTACCGGGATTTGGCAATGGTTGAGACGGAAGCTTTCCCTTTTCTCGCTCGCTCAACGCAGCATTTAGTTGTGCAATTTGGGCCTCAATTGATTTGATGCTTTGATCATGTGAAGCACTGTTTTGCACCAAAGACTGAATGGAAGTCTCCAACCTTGCTGCGGATTGTGTAGATTGTTTTAAAAACGCATCTAGACTTCGTTCTAGCGAGGAAACCTTATCGTTATTTGGTTGAACAAAGTTGTTTTGAGAATAAGAGTTGTTGGGCACAAAATTGCTCATTTGGTTTGGGTAAGGTTGGGGTTGGAAAGGTTGCTGGTATTGAGTTTGTTGAGGTGTTTGTTGTTGTGGAGGAGGAGGCCTTTGAAAGTTGTTCCCTTGGAATTGTTGATTTTGATTCCAAGCAAAATTTGGTTGGCTCCTCCAACCAGGATTACAAGTCGAAGAGTATGGATCACTTCTTTGTCTTTGCTGAAATGTAGCATTGACTTGATCTTGTCCTTGAATAGGTGGATTGTAAGGACACTCTTCAGTAAGATGGGACGGATCCGAACAACAAGCGCAAACAGTGCGTGGGGGTAAAGCAGGGGCAAGAGAAGGCGATGAGAATTTGCTCTCAATTGCTTCTAACTTTTTCGTAAGTGCGGCCATTTCGGCCTTCATTGCAATCGACATATCTAGTTGATGTATGCCTGCCCTAGACTGACCTGATGAAGTAGATGAGGTAGTCTTAGTGCTTTCCTACTGAAGTGTTTGTTCAGCAAGATCGTCGAGAAACTGCCAAGCTTCCTCGCTTGATTTTGTTAGAAAGTGACCTTGACAAATGGTTTCCAACAACTGCTTAGTTGCTGGGTTCAATCCTTCATATAAAGTTTGGCAAAATTGCCAATTCTCGATACCGTGGTGAGGGCATTGAACAAGTGGGTCTTTAAATCTTTCAAAACACTTCCAAAAAGGTTCGGAAGGAAGCTGGGAAAATTGAATAATTTCATTGCGAATTCGGTCTTGTGGTGTGGGTAAAACTTTTTAAGAAAAGCCTTAACAAACTCTTCCCAATTTTTAATCGAGTGTGATGCTGTGCTATATAACCATTTCTCGGCTAAGTCACATAAGGTGAATGGAATGACACGTAGCCTTATAGCATCATCAGAAAGTTGTGTTGTCTTTATCATTGCGCAAACATTCTGGAATTTGTTAATGAAGATGTAGGCATCTTCGGATTCCAGCCCGTGAAATTTGGGCAACATATTGATGAAGTGGGGTTTAATCTCAAAGTTATCCCCATTAGCTGGTGGAAGTGAAAGACAAGTAGGAAGTGCGGTACGGATAGGGTAGAAAAGATCCTGGAGGGCGATTCGTTGGGGCGCTTCGACAGGTGGGTGTTGTGGGTTATTCTCACCTAGTGGAGGTGGAATCAGTCCCACGGGTAAGGGGTTATTAGGATTGAATCCCAACATCTCCTTAGAAGACGAAGAATTTGATGATGAAGGTAAAGAAGTGGATGGAATTTCGACTTCGGAGTCGAAAGCGTCGTCAGTCGGCACTAACGAGATACGGACTAAACGGGCACTAGTCCCTAGTCCAACCAGACATACACTAAAGAGGTGTAGTTTAGTCAAAAAGTGAAAACAGAAGGTGGGGGTAAGAAAACGTCAATGGAAGGAAGTGGGTGCAAGTGGGGTGCAATGGATTTCTTAGCGACAAGTGGCAAGTTTTTGTAAAATATTTTTCCGTTTTGTGTTTTTTTTATAAGGAGCTTTTTGCAAAAATATTTTCAATAAAAAACTTAGCCACACGTTCAATCAATCACAATATGCACAATCAAGCCTAGATCTAGGGTCACCTAGGTCAACTAGACTGCTCCTAACTGTTCCAAAGGGCAAGTTGTGAGGACCTCAAATCGCCTCTTCACCGCCAATTGTGGCCAGGTAAGCACAAGTAGAGAAAGGAGGGATCCGCTCACAAATCACCGTGAGACGGGCCTTTTAAAGTTACATTTCCCCACTTGTCTAGCCTAGGCACCACAAAGTCTGGTTTAGATAAACGACGATGCCTACAGCTATTCTTTTGTCCTATCGAGCACGACAGTCCTTATAGGCTGAGTCTAATCTTTTTAATTAACTCGATGGTTAATGCAATATGCTTTTTATGATTTTTAGGGTCCTAGGAAGGGTGATGAAATCCCTACCTAATCTGGATTGGTGTTAAAGCCCTTTAAAGTCAGTTTTAAATAATGCAAAGCAGTAAACACACAAACACTTGCCAAAATTTTTTTTTATATTGCGGCACAAAGAATCCTGCACAAGATCAAGTAATTGGAGAAGGGAGAGATGTTTTTGCGCAAAGAACCCTATAGGAAATTAAGAAAAGATGCTTACAGAGACTTTTTTCAAATGATGACGTCACCA
Organism: Agapanthus africanus; assembly: GCA_030015575.1. NCBI lineage: Eukaryota > Viridiplantae > Streptophyta > Magnoliopsida > Asparagales > Amaryllidaceae > Agapanthus > Agapanthus africanus. The sequence goes on from JASDDO010000024.1 coordinate 156,802,216, forward strand.
CCCCGCGGCGGAAGCGCGGTCAAAAGCGTCCAAGCGCGGCGGTTCCATGGTTGAATGGTTGACTCGGGCCTCCAAACTTCTTCTGTTGTCTGTTGTGGTTCTCCTCTGTTTGTTCAGATCTGTTGTTTGTTGTTTTGCTCTCTGGATTTTTCCAGATCTGAATTTGTTCATCTCTTCGATCTTGCACAATTCAAACGAAAACCCTTCAAAAAAAACAAGATGATAAATTTTTATATTTTTTTATTTTTCGGTTTTTATGATTTTTTTAATTTTTATATTAACCCAAAATTGCAAAAAGAAAATAACTACGTCATCCCCGGCAACGACGCCATTTGATTGGTTGGATGTTTTTATACGTGTGCGCTTTTAAAAGATGAATCAAATAATATTAACCGCAATCAAGAACGGCGTCGCTTGGTAGCTAGCCGGTTGAGTACGGGTCGGTCCACAGGGATTTTGTGTATTTTCTATTTGTTCTAACGAGTTGATTCCAATGGTAGTAGGATTGATTATCACTAAAAACTGAAATGAGTTTGATTAGGATTAAAACCTTTCTAGGGTTAGGTTTAGGTTAAGTTTGAAAATTCAATATTTCTCACCGCTTTCTATGCCCTAATTAAAATCTTTTAGGTGTTAAGGTAATAATTAACAAAGAGGATTAGCACGATCGGGAAGAAACTGGGTTTCTTCCTCAAGGTCCTTGTCCGTCCTTTCTTAACTCTTACCATAACCTCCATGGAAAACATACACAACCGGTCTTTAACTACAGTATCACCGCTACCTCGTGGGATAGGGTGCCGTAGTGAGCGGTGTGTGTATGTATGCACAGAGTCCTATTAAAATGTATGACGGGCAAGAAAGGGGTGAGAGATTTTCATCTCTCAAACATTTCATATTCCTAACCCTAACAAGTGAGGAACTACTCACTCATTAGGGAATTGTTAATCAAATTCATTTTTTTGTTTGTTTTTAATAACCTAATTATCTAAACTACGGCAAATGAATAAAATTCATACTAGGGCAGATAAATAAAATTTATACTAGGGCAGAAAAGAAAATTAAACTAAGGCATAGAAAAGAAAACTTACTTTTTATTTGATGCACTCTTCAAACATTACAAGAATTAAAATTCTGAATTTTTGAACTAAAAAGAGGCATAAGAAGAGGCATACTCCAAAAAGAGCTGTAGAGTTCCTATTTATAGATTATAAAAACCCTAGGGTTACATCTTATCCCTATCTGCATTTACAAAATTACCCTAAGAAGCCTAGTCAACGCGCCGCCGCCGCCGTCAAAGTTTGCACCGACACGTGCTTAGCACGGCCACGGATCCGCGGCCCTATGCCCTGTTTGGCCGCGGATCCGTGGCCATATGGTGGGGTCTTTGGCTGGATTTTTCTGGGCTGCTTCCTTTTGGATTTGGTTTCTGGTTTCTTCACTTGGTTTCTCAGATTGTCTTCTAGTTTCTTCCAGAATTCCACAGTGCAGAATGTTGTGGACTTTTACCGTTTGCTTCGTGTCGAAGTCTTGAACCTTGCGCTGCCTTTATACTTTGTGAAATTGTTCATTGATCTTCATTTGTCCCTAAAACTGTAGGCATGATCAAGATTCTTCTATTTGTTGGTCGCAGTCTCACTTTTGCATCGTCTTTTCATCATTTTCACTGTTTTGTTTCGAGAACCTGTAACCTGCAACTATGTAGCAGACATGGATCAAAAGCACCTGTTTATTTATAAAATGAATAAGAATGGAGAATATAATAATGCAAAATTATGATATGAACAGTTACCGGCGAGTTTGTGAAAACCCGAAAGGGCGCAATCTCGTTAAAAAGACACTTGCAAGGTCCTCTCGACCCTGTAAAAAAAATACCTGCGTGAGATCCTTACGACTCACAAAGGAGCAACACACTTAGGGATCCCCATGATTCCTAAGGAGAAGTTACACTTACGAGATCCTCACGGCTCGTAAGGAGAACCCTCTTATGAGACCCTCACGGCTCATTAGATTCAAAAGCCTTAAGCTACAGGGATCTGAACCTGTTCTTAAGCCATCACCCTTCCCAGACTGCCCTACAACCGTCTCGACCCTTGTATACAATCCATGGGCATGAATAAACATTTCCCTAACAAGGTCCCATCAGCGACTAGGGATATGCTCACACAGTGAACGGCCCTTGTAAGTCCTCTACACTTATGAGAAGAAAACACTCTTGTAAGTTCCTTACGACTTACAAGAGACCGTACACTTAAGAATCCTCACAATTCTTAAGGAGAAAATGCACCTACGAGATACTCACGACTCGTAGGGAGAAATACCTTTATGAGACCCTTACGGCTCATGAAGTCAAAAGGCCTTAGCCAATAGGATCCTAACCCTGTTTGCTAACCCACCTTTGTTCGACATTGACAGAGGCAAATGATGATTCGCTCCTGGCAATATCCCAGTTGTAGCGATGCTGATGCCTAAATCGGTATCAAATCTCAAACTCGCAGTAAAAAGCAGCGAGTAAATAAAAACAAATAGCCGAAATGATGGGGAAACTTGAAACGAAATCAGCAAGTAAAAATATATGCATAACAAAATAGCCGAAATGATGGGGCAACTCGCAATAAAAAGCAACTAGTAAATAAAAACAAATAGCCGAAATGATTGGGCACCACGAAAAATAGCCGAAACGATTAGGCAATCACGACTTTCGCGATATTAAAGCTGAAATGATAGAGCATCGCGGAAAGAAAAATATATATAATGAAACTTTTTGCCCTACAGGTGAGATCATATAGATCCCTGTATACAATCCAGAGGCACAAACAAAAAGGGGAACCATACCTTCCCACCAGGCTCTATCCGAAAGAAAGCCAAATCTCGACGGTTCACCAGCAACCTAGAGACCACCTCAACGTTCATCTCGATACAACAGACGTGATGTCACCCCAGCGTTCTTCCCTCAGCAGGATGCAGACGCGACACAAAACAACGGAGCCATGGCAGAGTCCTTAGTTCCAGGTCCCGACGGTTCACCAACAACCTGGAGACCACCTCGACGTTCGTCTCGATACAGCAGACGCGATGTTACCCCAGCGTTCTTCCTCCAGCAGGATGCATACGCGACACAAAACAACGGAGCCATGGAAAAATCCCTAGTTCCAAGCCTCGACGGTTCACCGACAACCTAGAGACAACCTCAGCATTCGTCTTGTTACACCAGACGCAATGTCAACAACGGTGTTCCTTTGCAGTCCAGCAGGATGCAGACGCAACGTCAACAAAAAGACCTCACGGTCGAAACAAAGCGGAGTGACGGCAAAATCCCAACTCCACCTCAGCATTCGTCTCGTTACACCAGACACAATGTCAACAACGGCGTTCCTTCGCAATCCAGCATGATGCAGATGCAACGTCAATGAAAGACCTCACGGTCGAAAGAAAGCGGAGTGACGGCAAATTCCCAACTCCACCTCAGCATTCGTCTCGTTACACCAGACGCAATGTCAACAACGGCGTTCCTCCGCGGTCCAGTAGGATGCAGACGCAACGTCAACAAAAGACCTCACGGTCGAAACAAAGCGGAGTGACGGCAAAATCCCAGCTCCACCTCAGCATTCGTTTTGAAACAGCAGACGCAATGTCAACAACGGCATTCCTCCGCAGTCCAGCAGGATGCTGACGCAACGTCAACAAAAGACCTCACGGTCGAAACAAAGCGGAGTGATGGCAAAATCCCAGCACCACCTCGATGTTCGTCTCGATACGGCAGACGCAACGCCAAAAGCAAACGAAGCGAAGGCAATATTCCTATGCTTCAGGGTCTTGACGGCAACTCATGTAAAACCCGAAAGACTATCGGAGATCATCCCACGCCACCACGGAGTGATCACCACCGCGATATTCATCTCGATACAGCAGACGCAATGCCAGCAAACGAAGCAAAGGCAATATTCCTATGTTTCAGGGTCTTGACGGCAACTCATATAAAACCTGAAAGACTATCAGAGATCATCCTACACCAGCGCGGAGTGGTCACCACCTCGACGTCCGTCTCGTTACAGCAGACAAGATGTCACCCCAGCATTCTTCCTCCAACAGGATGCAGACGCAACACCAACAACGGAGCCATGGCAAAGTCTCTAGTTCCAAGCCTCGACGGTTCACCAACAACCTAGAGACAACCGCGACATTCGTCTCGATACAGCAGACGCAATGCCAGCAAACGAAGCAAAGGCAATATTCCTAGCTTCAGGGTCTTGACGGCAACTTATATAAAACCTGAAAGACTATCGGAGATCATCCCACACCAGCGCGGAGTGGTCACCACCTTGACGTTCGTCTCGATACAGCAGACGAGATGTCACCGTAGCGTCCTTCCTCCATCAGGATTCAGACGCGACAATCAAACAACGAAGCCACGCAAAGTTCCTAGTTCCAAGCCTCGACGGTTCACCAACAACCTAGAGACAACCGCGACATTTGTCTCGATACAGCAGACGCAATGCCAGCAAACGAAGCAAAGGCAATATTCCTAGCTTCAGGGTCTTGATGGCAACTCATATAAAACCTAAAAGATTATCGGAGATCATCCTACACCAGCGCGGAGTAGTTATGACTCATCGGGGCTCCCCAAACTGAGCCTAACCTCAAGTAAAAAGCGGCATGGCAAAATTCCTAACGCTTGCTCTTCTGACAGTCAAAATGCCTAGGAAGATTGCTTGAAGACGTCTTGTCCAGCCCCCGAAGGGATCAGAGACACGACAGTCACAAGGCTGCTCGAACAGCAAGATTGCCTATCGAGGAATACATCAGCCAACGCGACGGTACGACGGGCAAAATCCTAGTACCACAGACCCTAACGGACCTTTGTCGTAAAGAGCAGAGGTTAGCTGTGACGTTAGGACATCCTTGCGAGAACTTCTCGATTCGTCTCGACTCTTAAGGCAAAGCCTTAGGCAATGGGGATTAAAAAATCCGTTTCCTAAGCACTGGGGCCCTACAAGTCAGTCCAAGATGGACTCTTGCATACTATTCACGGGTCACACTCTCCGAAGCCAAACATCTACAAAGAGGGAAACAACCACTTACAAGTCCTCTCGACTTGTAAGAGGGAAAAATTCTCTTGTGAGGTCCTTACGACTCTCAAGAGAAAATACACACTTATGAGTCCTCACGACTCCTAGGGAGAAAATACACCTACGGGATTCTCTCGGCTTGTAGGGAGAAAAGTCATTATGAGACCCCCATGGCTCATAAAGTTGAAAAGTCTTAGGTGACAGATCCTAACCCTGTCTCCTAAGCCATCGCTGCTCTACAAAGAGGTTAACATGGACTATCTGCGGGCCACATTTGCCAAATCCACATTCGCCAATGAAATAAAGAAGCTACTTACGGGTCCTCACGATCCGTAAGGAAAATACCCGAGTGAGATCCTTACGACTCATGGAGGCAATGAACACTTAGAAATCCTCACGATTTCTAGGAAGAATTTACACCTACGAGATCCTCTCGACTTGTAGGGAGAAAAAACCTTCTTGAGACCCTTACGGCTCATGAAGATGAAAAAAGTCTTAGGCTACAAGGACCCTAAACTTGTCTCTTAAGCCCTCAATTCCATGGCCATGCATAACTCTGCACTACTTCACCCACGTACATACTTACGTGGGCAAAGTAGGAGGGGCATTTGTTCCCGCCAAAATTTTGGCTCAAAACCCGCTCCCAATAAAAACAATAAAATGAAAAAAATAATAAAATAATAATAATAATAACTCCACATGCAAAGAATGTAACAAATGCCTCAAAACCAAGAGTTAAAACATTCTGAAGCAACGCTTCATAGCAGCGCCAATTGCGCTGCGCAGCACTAAGTGCGCTGCGCCCTAAGCAGGGCACCCCGTGCAAAGCACGTGTGCGCTAGCGTTAAAAGCGCTGCACTTAAGCAGCGCACCACGTGCAAAGCACGTGTGCGCTAACGCTTAGAGCGCTGCATTTAAGCAGCGCACCACGTGCAAACCAGGTGTGCGCTAGCGCCAAGTGCGCTGCCCTCTGAGCAGCGCACCACGTGCAAAGAACGGGTGCACTAGCGCTAAGTGCGCTGTGTTCCCCGCCGAAAGACGCGACCGGGACGTTGGGACGTCAGGGCCTGAATTCCAAGGGCGGATGCTAATTGGTGCTATCCGTCCACCTCTTCGAAGATGCCAAGTTGATTTATGACACCATGTATCAAAGGTTTAAACGGATGCGGACGATGTAGCAGACTTCGTCAGATTCCCCCTCGTTGAGGGGTTTTTGATTGTGGGGACGCTCTTCCCTGCAAGCGCAAGCCCCTGCAGTTAATTACGCTACCGCATCGCGATAACCACTTTCTCCTTCTCCATATAGTCACTTTGTGTCGTGTGTGTTTGTTTTTTTTTTTGGTTGCCCGTGGATTGTAAACGGAGACTAATTTATGTTGTCGCCCGTAGGGCGTGGATTAGTCCAAATCCGTATCTTCTTAGATTTGGGTTTGGGGTTGGGTTTAAGGATACGTTAGTCTCATTTGAGACTAAGATCAACTTAAACGTATGTTAAGGATACGTTAGTCTAATTTTAAACTAAGATCTACTTAACAGGATCATTTAGATCCAACAAGAGAGCATTTGGGCTCTATTGTTTAGTTTAGGGACATTGCGGTCAATTACCAGTTTAAGGACATGGTGGTCCATTGTTAGTTTAAGGATATTATGGTCCAAGGTGAAGGACATCATAGTCCGTGGGCTTAAAGGGACCCCACAGTTGATTGGAAGAATTAAAGTTAACCGCAATCAAGACGGTGTCGCTATGCAGCTAGCCGGTTGAGCACGGGTCGATCCACAGGGAGATGGTTGTATGTCCTTTCTTGTCTCAGACGAGTCAATAAAGAATGAGTATGTGTTTGTTCAATTCTATCCTAAGTGTATTATTTGCAAGTATAAAGTTGTTAAGAAAAAGATACGAGATTGTAAGCTAAAGAAATCCGTACTCAAAACCTTTGAGCCGAGTCTTGACCAATTGAAACTAGAGCAATCGGCAACAACGTGGATTAGGGGATTTAAGCGCGGTATTCATAGAATACGGCTTATTTACCCTTGTCCTTCCGTTCTTGTCTCTTGCTTTCGCCTCCGGCCAAACCGAACGCAACCGGTCGCGGTTAGGAATCACCGTTACCTTGTTAGGGTAGGGTGCCTAACGGAGCGCTTGCGTATGGTTTGGGCGGAGTTCAATGGAAAATAACGGGAAAAGGAAATGAGAAAAGAAAATCTTAACTTACAATACCGTATTTATTCTTAACAATGATAATTACAACCATTCACAAAATGAACAACAAAGAGCAAAAGAAAAGAACAAAGAAAAGAAAAGATTACAAGCAAGTAATTAAAGTGCATGGAATTAAATTGCAAGTAAGTAAAGCAAGAATGAAAAATGCAAGAAAGTAATTACAAGAACCATAGAACTCAAAACAAGCATGGGATCAATAGCCAACCCTTAAACTTGCAAGCTCAATCAAGAGGTTGCAAGATCAAGAGAAGGGTAAAGAACTCATGTGAAATGAAGCACTAAGGAGAGAACAAAATGATACAACCCCTTGAGACCAATGACCAAAGCTTAAACTTGCAAGCTCACTTAAGAGGTTGCAAGATCAAGTTAAGGTAGAGAGCTCAAGGGGGAAGCTAAACAAAAAGAATAATACAAAAACCTTCATCTTTATTCACATCCACTCAATGCTCTCACTACATTTCCATGGAGGAAGAATGAAGAAGAAGAAGAAGAAGAAGAACTAAAACTAACAAAAAGAGGCTAAAGAAATGAACACAAAATTGGACCCTTGGCTTAGCTCAGTTCTGGAGTATTTATAGGCTGCTTACAGAAACCCTAGGGCAAGAATATGGCATAAAATGAAGTACCCAAACTACCCCTGAAACACGACCCCCTGGCGACACTACTTAGGCCGCGGTTCCGCGGCCATAAGAGGGAATTGGGCAGTGAAATTTGGTCGGGGTCCCTGGTTTGTAGTTGTCTGCTATGTGGTATATGACTTTTCTCAGAATCTCATCACAATTATTCCAGAATTTTAGTAGAACAAAAAGGTGATGTGATGTGGATCTTTTTCCATGATTTCCTCGAGCTCCGCGTAGATTTCTTGGATCTTGTGTTGACCTAGAGCTTTGTGCATGACATGACAATCGATTTGCCATCTTGTCCCTTAAACTGGTAAGTGGCAACACACGGATAGAGAACGGAGACCCGTGTTTTATCTGTTGTTGGCAGTAATCCGGAATTTGTCGTACTTTTCCATGATATTCACTGTTCAGAGCCGAGAACCTGTATTCTGCAATTATGTAGCAAACACAGATTAAAAGCACCTGCCTATAAACAAACGAGCGTAAGAATGGGAGGTATAGAATGCAATATTCTGGTATGAACAAATACCCCCAAACTTAACTTTTGCTCGTCCCGAGCAAAACCAATTATTCACAAAAATAAAATCCTAACCGCACTTTCGCAGGGAACGCGATTGCACTGAGCGTGTGCAACAAGCCGTTAAACCTCTAGGTGTCCCTAGTAGGAGGAGTGTTGTCTCCTGAGGGTTTTCAGCGGATTACACCCACAAAATCCCGTCAAGCTAGTGTCATAAGTTAACAATGATTCTACTCCTACAGTTTAGTATTTACATTAGAAACTCTATCATCCTAAGTTAGAAATATCCAACCCTTTATTCTTCACACCTCGTATCTATTTAACCTTTAGAAAGATGTTGGTTCACCTGAGTTTTCCTTTTAAAGCGCGGCCTCAAATCAGGAATTTTTATCAACTTTACAGAAAACACAAGTCTTATTCTTTATCTCTATCTTTTATCCAAACATCGATTGTATACCCCTACGTGAGTGTATATTTGCACCCCTACACTCAAGAATTCAATTCAAGCTATAATACCCTTGCCCTAATACCTAATACTACTTCTTTTCATTAAGGATGGACGGATTTGCTCACACACCTTTCATGCGACTATTAATGCTTCTTGAGGCACTAACGGCCGATTACTGAATGTGTGAATATTAAAGCGTAAATAGCAGTTTCCAGGTCTTGACTTTATTCTATTTTTTCTTCTTTTTCTTTTTCTTTTTCTTTTTCTTTTTCTTTTTCAAGACCGGATATATTTTTCACTATGCTCTTTTGGTGTTTAGCTTTAAATACCGTTTTTTCTTTCATACTAGGTTTTCAGGCAAGAGTATTTCTAGGTATCCTCTACTATCTCAAGTTTCAAGGTGCGTGTAAGTGCAGTTTGTAGGGTATATACTTTCTAAATTTAAACTCAAGAAAAGAAACTATTTTTCAGACTTATCCTCCAGTAAAGCTTCAATACTTTCCCTTCATCTTGACTTAACTCAAGAACTGAACTCAAGATTACCTATTTCTTAAAAAAAAACTGTAAGGACGTATACTTACCAAAGTTAGACAGAATGAGGGTTATTTTTAGGGTTTTCAATTCCTAAGCCTAGGAGTTAGTTATTTCTAATATATCAACTAAACTTTCAGAATAAAAAATCTAAGTTACCCTATTAGCTAACTTGACGACAAAGTCTTTATATTTTTGGAAAATTTTCGATTTTTTGTGGGTTTTTAATAAGGTATGCAAATGCAAAATATACAGATGAATGCGAAGGAAGAAAACTTACCGAGCACACCCCCAAACTTAAACTTGACAGTGCCCTCACTGTCAGGCTATACCAAGAGGGTCAAAATTGCCGGCGCTCCCTAAAAACGAATTATATACAACAAAGAAAACAAAAATATATACAAAAAAGATGTCCCCCCCAAACTTAAGTGAAACAGTGTTTCCACTGTTAAGCGATGAAGTTCAGGATTAGGGGGAAAGAACAGTGTCAATTTATACAAGGCCTTACACAGGCCAAAGGTGAGCACCAACCATTCAAAGATCTTATCGTGATAAAGCAGTGGTTGGTGAAAGAAGGCGTAGAGAGAAGAGATGGAGAATACGCAAGACTATATGCGGAGAGAAGCGGGATACGGTCTCGGTATATGAAAGGAAGAAGAATGGCGGAAGGGAAAAAGAAGTGGAATACGAACTTGAGGGTGCAAATGGAGTAAATAGATTAGCACAATTTGTGATGACCGATGTGTAAACAGCGATTGTGCTAATCTATTAACCCGTCGAGAGATTGGGTCAAATCCCTCAAGATTCGTAAGAAGCCATGGGTACGCCGAACTTGGTAAACCAGACATATGAAATGAAAGTGATACGGTTTCTTGCAAGGTCGGAACGATGGAAAGGATGGAGGGAAGTGGTTGAGGAAGGGTATCGGTTAAAGGTTCAGGAGGGTGTACACAGTCAATGACAAGGACAGGATGAATGGGAAAATCCGACTCATCAATTAAAACTGGTTCATCCTCAAAACTATCCTCGATATTTTCCTCAAAATTTAGCACATCCATGCACTTCTCTTCAAAATCCAGACGCATATGGGGTTCGGAAAAAACATTTAATGACTCGGGATGATGATTTGAAGAGAAAAACTCAGCCAAATCTATGGGTTCATCATCCAAAATATTCCCAGCGTCGATATCCTCAATCAAGTGAAAATCAATATTCTCAGACACCTCAACAAAAGCATGGATATCAATCGATTCAGGTTCTAAAGTGGAGGTGTAGAGGTCAAAAGGTTTAGGATCGGTTTCACTTGGATGAGTCCCTTCACAATTGGGCAAATCAAACACTACGAAGTCGCACAACTCATTCATCATTCTATCTTCAATTGATAAATCATGTGGGACACTCGATAGACTTTCAAAACAGGAGGTGTGGGATTCAATTTGGGATAGGTAGATTTGATTTGGAAGGGGGTACATCTCATTCTCTCCACTCAAATTCATAGCCTGTCCTGCCGCCTCATCATACATTGAAAAAGTTAGAGCTAGTTGAAAACTAGCTACCGGGTCACTAGGTTGCATGAGGGCGGCCATGGACGCATTCAAATCCATCATCTGTTGGCTTGACGCTACCCTAAAATCTTCCAACGACTGTTCTAGACTAGACATAGGTTGTGAAGGGGTTTCAGTAAAAGATTCAAAGTTGTTTGGATACTGAAAACTCCCAAACGGCGGTTCTGAAGCAATGTCTAGGGAAGGTGCAAAAGTATGGTAGGATTGGTAGGAATTGAATGGCTGGACAGAAGTGGGATCAACATTGGGATAAGAAGGTGAATGGAATTGTTGATCCCAAGAATTTGAAGCGGTGAAAGGAGTGAAAGATCGGCTACGAGATTGTGCAATATGTTCGGCGACGGACAAAGGACGACTTGCAAAAGGGGTATCAACATAAGTGGGTGGGGGAGTTTGAAAAGGTTGATACAAAGTGGAATGCGGAGTGCAAGTGTTTGACCTAGACGCTTCTATGCGATCTTTCAGAGAAACTTTGGGCATGGAGGGGTCGTTTGAAGTTCGACCAAAACAAGAACCGTATGATGTAATGTCTGGTTGTGGGTACCAGAGTTCGGCAAGAGTTTTGCGAGGTGGGGTACCCATGATATGAAGAGAGAAAGAAAGAAAGGAAGAGAAAAGGAGGGAAAAAATGAATGATTTTTTTTTTTTTTATTAATAAAAGAATGAATATACACACAAAAAGAATATGGACAAAACAATCACGACACAAAAAATACCACACACCTAATCGTTCTAGGGTTCACCTAGGTCAACTAGACCTGCTCGAGAACTTGATTGTCGAAGTAAAACTGTGTCGAGAAACGGGCTCAAGATACACTGATCACGAGGCCAGGTAAGTGCAGAGATAAGGGGAGGTTTTCCAACGCTTTCGCGAAGTTCCTTAATTAAATAACCCTTTCTCTTTTGGCGGTTTCGCCGTTAACACTTTCCTAGACACCCCGTAAACAATATACCGTTAAGCGAGATTCTAAACACAGTTAACTTCTCCTAGTGAGGGCGAAGTCCTTAAGACTTAAAGTCTAGTTTCTTTTAAAGTTTGTGCGGGTAAACGTTATGCTCAAGTTCGTGATTTGTGGGCCACGGAAAAGGTGATGAAATCCTTTACCGTATATTGTGGGGTTCGCTTGCCCTTAAGTCCGTATTAATGCATGCAATGCGCAATTCAATAAAAATTCTATAAAGAATCAAACAATCATTTTTTAGTTTAAGCGCGGCACTGCAACAAATACGGGTTAGTCAAGTTTTAGCGTTTGCTAGCGAACTTGCAAAGAATCCTGCAAAGAATAGTATATTGGATGCGTCGGATTTGAGAAGAAGGTGTTAGTAAAGTACGTACCGTTAAGTTTTTGGGTTAGGAAACCCCCGTTGAATCAAATCCGGTAAGCTTGGAAAGTTCGCTTGCGCGGGTCAAACTACCCGGATCTTTGGCACTGTACTTTGCAATCACCTTAGCCTTGAATGCACACTTTGCTCCCCACAATCGCCGTTTGCAAATCCGCAAAAATCTGCACACTTGCCCACGAAAATAATCAAAAAAAACAAAAAGAATTTTTTTTTTATAAATATATACAAAAATAATATTAACCCGAATAACAAGAAAGAAAATACGCTACCGTCTCCCCGGCAACGGCGCCATTTGATTGGAAGAATTAAAGTTAACCGCAATCAAGACGGTGTCGCTATGCAGCTAGCCGGTTGAGCACGAGTCGATCCACAGGGAGATGGTTGTATGTCCTTTCTTGTCTCAGACGAGTCAATAAAGAATGAGTATGTGTTTGTTCAATTCTATCCTAAGTGTATTATTTGCAAGTATAAAGTTGTTAAGAAAAAGATACGAGATTGTAAGCTAAAGAAATCCGTACTCAAAACCTTTGAGCCGAGTCTTAACCAATTGAAGCTAGAGCAATCGGCAACAACGTGGATTAGGGGATTTAAGCGCGGTATTCGTGGAATACGGCTTATTTACCCTTGTCCTTCCGTTCTTGTCTCTTGCTTTCGCCTCCGGCCAAACCGAACGCAACCGGTCGCGGTTAGGAATCACCGTTACCTTGTTAGGGTAGGGTGCCTAACGGAGCGCTTGCGTATGGTTTGGGCGGAGTTCAATGGAAAATAACGGGAAAAGGAAATGAGAAAAGAAAATCTTAACTTACAATACCGTATTTATTCTTAACAATGATAATTACAACCATTCACAAAATGAACAACAAAGAGCAAAAGAAAAGAACAAAGAAAAGAAAAGATTACAAGCAAGTAATTAAAGTGCATGGAATTAAATTGCAAGTAAGTAAAGCAAGAATGAAAAATGCAAGAAAGTAATTACAAGAACCATAGAACTCAAAACAAGCATGGGATCAATAGCCAACCCTTAAACTTGCAAGCTCAATCAAGAGGTTGCAAGATCAAGAGAAGGGTAAAGAACTCATGTGAAATGAAGCACTAAGGAGAGAACAAAATGATACAACCCCTTGAGACCAATGACCAAAGCTTAAACTTGCAAGCTCACTTAAGAGGTTGCAAGATCAAGTTAAGGTAGAGAGCTCAAGGGGGAAGCTAAACAAAAAGAATAATACAAAAACCTTCATCTTTATTCACATCCACTCAATGCTCTCACTACATTTCCATGGAGGAAGAATGAAGAAGAAGAAGAAGAAGAACTAAAACTAACAAAAAGAGGCTAAAGAAATGAACACAAAATTGGACCCTTGGCTTAGCTCAGTTCTGGAGTATTTATAGGCTGCTTACAGAAACCCTAGGGCAAGAATATGGCATAAAATGAAGTACCCAAACTACCCCTGAAACACGACCCCCTGGCGACACTATACGGCCGCGGTTCCGCGGCCTAAGCATGCTTAGGCCGCGGTTCCGCGGCCATAAGAGGGAATTGGGCAGTGAAATTTGGTCGGGGTCCCTGGTTTGTAGTTGTCTGCTATGTGGTATATGACTTTTCTCAGAATCTCTTCACAATTATTCCAGAATTTTAGTAGAACAAAAAGGTGATGTGATGTGGATCTTTTGCCATGATTTCCTCGAGCTCCGCGTAGATTTCTTGGATCTTGTGTTGACCTAGAGCTTTGTGCATGACATGACAATCGATTTGCCATCTTGTCCCTTAAACTGGTAAGTGGCAACACACGGATAGAGAGCGGAGACCCGTGTTTTATCTGTTGTTGGCAGTAATCCGGAATTTGTCGTACTTTTCCATGATATTCACTGTTCAGAGCCGAGAACCTGTATTCTGCAATTATGTAGCAAACACAGATTAAAAGCACCTGCCTATAAACAAACGAGTGTAAGAATGGGAGGTATAGAATGCAATATTCTGGTATGAACAACAGTCCAGTTTAAAGACGTCATAGTCTGTGAAATGTGTGGTTGTCGGGACCCGTCACCTCTCTGAAGACGTTGAAGGATTACAACGACAAATATCAAAGGAGTGAAGAGATATACCCTTGAACCAAAGTTGATTGGGAGATCTATAGTCCAATTTGGAACTAAGATCAATTAATTAGATTATGGGCACATTGGCTCAGTTAAATCTGAATTGAGGACTTATGGCCAATTTGGGCTAAGTCCAATTAAGTTTGAAATGTTGGCCCTTTGTTGGGCTATTGAACATTTGTCTGGGTTCAGCCCCTCATTATTTAGCAATGCTAAACAAGAGTTTGAGAGCTCTGATAACATTTTGTCTTTGGCTGAGCACTAAACATTATAGCTCTGGATTTTAAGGCTCATTTGAAGGGGAGATTTGTCTCTGGAAAAACATAGCCAATTTGGGCTAGATTGGTTTTAAAATAGTGTTAAACACTAAAGGACATCTGGCGGTCATGTGTCCTCACGTGATGTATTTAAAACAGTGTTAAACACTGGAGACAAAATGCTCAAAATAATGTTAAACACTAAAAATGAGGGGGTCACATGGGGTCACGTGAGGCGTCTGAGATGGGGCCAGACCTCCTTTATTTTACTCTCAAATCTGCAAATAAGTGTTAAACACTTTTGATCTTTTGGCCATCACGTGTTGGCACGTGATGGGTATCCATGTATTGATTATTAAAGTGTTTATTAGGGGTCACGTAAGGACAAGTGAGAGCGCCCAAAATCAGTACTGTCTTTGCTTTTGTTCTCTTTGTTTTGAAAGTCACGTGGGAGCACGTGAGGCATTGCCTCCAAGCTTTTCCTTCTCATTTTTAAGGGGTCTGTTTTAGGGGTCACGTGGGAGCACGACCTAGTTTTTTTCTTTCTTTTCTGATCATTGAGGATGGGGGTCACGTGTTACCACGTGACCAAGTTCTTTACGTGCTTGGAGAGCTTTAAGTCTTTTATTTTAAGAATTAGATTCTTTGTTGGGTTAAACCCTAATTCTGTTTTAAGGAATTAAATCCCTATGTATGTAGAAGAATTAAATTCTTATGTAGGGTTAAACCCTAATTTCATTTGGAGGAATTAAATTCCTATGAATTTGGGAGAATTAAATTCTCATATAGGGTTAAACCCTAGTTTTATTTGGAGGAATTAAATTCCTGTGAATTTGGGAGAATTAAATTCTCTAAACTCAATTCTTCCTCTAAGTTTTGGATCTGCATGGCAGAATCTCCTCGATGTGAATTAAATTCTCAACTTGTGGGGAGATCTGCTTCTGCAGATCTTCAATTAAGGGAAGAACTAAGTTCTTATTCAGAAGAGTTAAACTCTTAAATTGAAAATTAAATTCTCTTTTTGTTTTATGGAGCTTAGATCTCTTTTTCTTTTCTCACCTAGGGTTTTTTTTCTCTGAAAGGAACTTCTTTTCTCTCTTGAGAATTAAATTCTCCTCTCTTTTTTCTCTCTGTTGTTGTTTTTTCTCCAGAAAATCAAAAATTCCAAAAGATCCGCTTCTCTTTTCTTCTTGGCTCCTATTTATAGGAGAAAGAAAAGAATCAATTTGTTTAGTGAATCTTTCATTGAAAGATTTTGGTTATTTTTGTAACTAACATGATCTTTTAGATCACTCAGTGAATTTTATTCACCATTGGATTTTTAATCCAGAAGATATTCTGTTTGTTAATCTTGGTGAATTTCAGGGAAATTTTTCCTTGTATAAAATCTTTTCGTAAATTGGTGATTTTTAATCACCATTGGATTTTTAATCCAACGGTGCTCTATTTTACAAAGCACCATCTTTTTTGTTTGGAAAGATTTAAAGAAATATTTTCCCAGTTAGGGTCTTTGATTTCCCTTGATTAGAATTTAATTCTATCAGCCCAGGAAAAAAATGAACAATTTGTCTTATAGATCTATGATCTGTGAGAAGAATTATATTCTTCTTTTTTTATTTTTTGATGAGACCTTTTGATCTCTTTTTGAAAGACCTTGGTCTTTTTGATCTATTTCAATTTATAAAAAGAGATCATGAATATCTCATTATAAAATAAAGGGGGAGAGAATAATTCAATTCTCTTAAGGATCATAGATCCATAAAGGCAAAGCCTTTCATCAATACAAGAGATTGAAGCATCTCCTATAAATTAAGAACTTTTGTTCTTTTGATCTTGAGACAAAGTCCCTCTAAGGGAGAATTTATTTCCCAGATCATAAAATTGATCAAATGCGCTTCTGCGCTCTTGGACTGGCGCTCAGCGCCAAGCGCACCACGTGTCACTCACGAGTGCGCCACTCAACAGTTAGCGCTTTGCGCTCTTGAACTAGCGCACTACGCTCATGGACTGGCGCTCAGCGCCATACGCACCACGTGTCACTCACGTGTGCGCTACTGAACTAATAGCGCAATGCGCTCATAAATTAGCGCAATGCGCTCATCATCTGGTGTTCAGCGCTAAGCGCGCCACGTGTCACTCACGTTTGCGCTACTCAGCAGAAGCGCACTGCGCTCTTTGACTGGCGCAAAGCGCCAAGCACACCACGTGTCCCCCACGTGGGCGCTAACAGAACATAAATTGTTCTTTTATAAGCCCCAGAGCAATGATGAATGCTTAGCATTCAATAAAAGACAGAAATACTGTCAAAATCCTAATCAATGCTCAGCATTGTTAAAAGGGCCAAGCCCAAATAAATGCTCAGCAGCCCAAAATAAATGTTAAACATTTTAACCTTAATGGACTTAGCCCAAGATTGTCCATAAGTCCTCAACTCAGATTAATTGAGCCCATATGCTCATAAATCTTTTAACAGATCTTATTTCCAAATTGGACTACAGATGTACCAACCAAAACTGGTTCAAGGGTACATCTCTGAACCCCTCTGATATTTGTCGTTGTAATCCTTCAACGTCTTCAGAGAGGTGACGGGTCCCGACAACCATATATTTCACGGACTACGATGTCCTTAACCTCGGACTGTGGGGCCCCTTTAAACCAACGGACTACGATGTCCTTAACCTCAGACTGTGGGGGCCCTTTAAACCAACGGACTATGACGTCCTTAACCTTGGACCGTAATGTCCTTAAACTAACATTGGACCACCACGTCCTTAAATTGGTAATCGATCGCAATGTCCCTAAACTAAACAATTGACTCCAAACGCTCTCTTGTTGGATATAAACGATCCCGTTAAGTTGATCTTAGTCTAAAACTAGACTAACGTATCCTTAACAAACGTTTAAGTTGATCTTAGTCTCAAATGAGACTAACGTATCCTTAAACCCAACCCCCAAACCCAAATCTAAGAAGATACGGATTTGGACTAATCCACGCCCTACGGGCGACAACATAAATTAGTCTCCGTATACAATCCACGGGCAACCAAAAACAAAACAAACACACATGACACGAAGTGACCGTCTGGAGAAGGAGAAAGTGGTTACCGTGATGCGGTAACGTAATTAACTGCAGGGGCATGCGCCTGCAGGGAAGAGCGTCCCCACAATCAAAAACCCCTCAACGAGGGGGAATCTGATGAAGTCTGCTACATCGGCCGCATCCGTTTAAACCTTCGATATATGGTGCCATAAATCAACTTGGCATTTTCGGAGAGGTGTACGGATAGCACCAATTAGCTTCTGCCCCTAAATTCAGGCAAGACGAATCTACGTGGTCGCGTCTCTGTATTCGGCGGAGAACAACATGGCAGAATCTCCCCGATGAGAATTAAATTCTCAACTTTATGGGGAGATCTGCTTCTGCAGATCTTCAACCAAAAGAAGAACTAAGTTCTTGTATTAAGGGTTAAACCTTATTTTGTTTGAAGGAATTAAATCCCTAATTGCTTTGATGTGAGAATTGAATTCTCTAAACTTAGATCTTCCCTTAGGTTTTAGATCTGCATGGCAGAATCTCCCCGATGAGAATTAAATTCTCAACTTATGGGGAGATCTGCTTCTGCAGACCTTCAACCAAAGGAAGAACTAAGTTCTTATTCAGAAGAGTTAAACTCTTAGTTTGAGAATTAAATTCTCTTTTATTTTATGAGAGCTTGTAAATGAACTTCTTCTTTTTTCTCACCTAGAGTTTTTCCTCTGAAGAGATCTTATTTTCTCTCTTGAGAATTAAATTCTCCTCTCTTTTTTTAATATTCTCTCTGTTGTTGTGTATCTCTCCAAAAAAAGAATTCTCTTTCTTCTCTTCTTGGATCCTATTTATAGGAGAAAGAAAAGAATCAGTTTGTTTAGTCAATCTTTCCTTGAAAGATTTTAATTGATTTTGTAACCAACATGATCTTTTAGATAACTCAGTGAATTTTATTCACCATTGGATTTTTAATCCAAAAGATATTTTGTCTGTTATTCCTCAAAAATTTCAGGGAAATCTTTCCTTGTATAAAATCTTTCCATAAATTGGTGATTTTTAATCACCATTGGATTTTTAATCCAACGGTGCTCCTCTTTACAGAGCACAATCTTTTTGTTTGGAATGATCTAGAAAAATATTGGGGGTTTTGATTTCCCTTAATTAGAATTTAATTATATTATTTCAGGGATCTTAGGATCCCATCACGTGTTGACACGTGACCCCCCCGATTAAGCATTTAACCAAAATTTAATTCTGTTGTTTTAAAGAACTCGGGAATTATCACGTGTCAGCACGTGACCCTTGGTCACGTGTGAGCACGTGATGCCCCATTGGGGTTTTTCCTTGTTATTTTATTATAATTTTAATTCTTTTCAGTGGGTTTAAAGGCCCATCACGTGTGGACACGTGACTCCACTGATTGATTGTTTGATTAGAATTTAATTCTATTAATCAGAGAGCTTAGGAACACATCATGTGTCTGCACGTGACCTCTGGTCACGTGTGTACATGTGATGCCCCATTGGGGTATTCCTTGCTGTTTTATTATATCTTTTAATCCCTTTCAGTGGGTTTAAAGGCCCATCACATGTGGGCATGTGACTTTTGTTGATTAGAATTCAATTCTATTATAGCAGAGTCCCCAGGAAACCATCATGTGTCAGCACGTGACCTTTGGTCACGTGTGAGCACGTGATGCCCCATTGGGGTTTTTCCTGATATTTTTATGAGGGAAAAAATGCCTCCACAACGTTGTTCTCACGTGTTTGCACGTGAGTACAACGCTGTCATTTTTTTTGGCCGTTAGATCTGCCTAAGGAAGAGGGTAGATGAACCGTTTCCCATCACATCCTATAAATGCAGGGGTCTCTTCAGAAGCGCCTCCACTTTTCATCTTCTTCCTTACTTGTTCTTGCCTTGAGAATTTAATTCTCTCTCTCAGATCTTAGTTCTCTGTCCCAAAATTTTTTTAGAGTTTAACTCTGTCCAAGAAAGCATCCTTTCTTCAGGTAATGGTTTTGAGCAGCCGAAGAACTTTTATACATAAAAGAACTCTTTTTGGATTTTAAATCCACACTAAGGGTTTTTTCCTTCAAAGAACCCATTTTTCTAATCTTTAGGAGTGCAAAATCTCTGGGTAGCAAACCCCATTGTTAGGCATTTTTCTGATCTTAGGGGTTTGATGACGGCCTTTGTTTCTCTCTGGAATTTAATTCCATTTCCAAAAGCTTAGCTCTGCCTATTTTCTGGGAATTTAATTCCTTTAAAGAACTTAGTTCTTCATATAGAACTTCTTGGGATGTTCTTGCCCTGAGTTGTTCTTTACAAAAAACAAAAAAAACTTCAGAGAGATCCTTCTTGATTTGCATAGAGTTCTGCAGTGGATTTTCCTCTTTGGGGAATGTGTAGAGTTGTTTGAAATCCACTGTTCATTTATTGAGAATCTTCCTTTTGTCCTCATAATGATTACCCTGCCTCATCATTAGTGAGCCGCCGTCTTGATTTTGTGGGGCCCCTGTGTTTTGTAATCAATGGTCCCATAAAATAAGTTTTCTGTCGCTTTCTTCCACTGTCTTTATATATATATATATATATATATATATATATATATATATATATATATATACACACGTGTTTGCTTCACTAACAGTTTTCCCTTCCTTTATTTCAGGAACAATGGCTTCTCTTCCATACTTCTCTTTCACCCGCTCGGAGGCTGCCTTTCCTCAGTCACCATCTGATGAAGAGGTGATGGCGATGATTAGAGCTCACGGCCCTAATTGCACCAATCTACTTTTATGGGGGACCTGATATGGTCATATCATCCGCGGTCGCCGCAGCTTCCTTTGCGAGATACCAACAGAGCCTACCTACCCATTTCTGTCGATGGAGCGTCCACGGACCGCCTTTGCTGTGGAGATGTCGAATTGGACCCCTACGGGACGGCTTGAGCCGTCCCGTGCCAGCTATAGACATCTTAGGGCGTCGTATCTGCCAAGGTGAAGCCCAGCCCTGGGGACAGGTTTACAAAATAGGGCTTACTCCTCGACATCCCATGGGCAACCTTCTCTGGGCTCGTTATATCTTGTCTGCCCATCGTGCGCGACTGCGGAGGGTCGGGCTCTACCAGGCAGTACGCTTGTCTCTTCCACTATCAGTCCCCCTATGTCTGGTGGGTTAAGGCCTTCCTAAATCAATGGAATCTTCCCACCAACACCTTCCTGCTAGGGGACCGCGAAGTTTCAATTTCTCTGGAAGAGTTTCGCGAGATCTCGGGGTTGCCGATCAGGGGGACGCTCTATGAAGAACCGCTGCCTTCTGATGAGTATGTTTTTGAATTTGAGCCTGCTATGCTTGACGGATTGTCGACTGAAAATGTCATTCGCCACAATCACCCAAGTTTAATCAAGGCTCTGGGCATTTTTGAGAAGCTGTTCACGGAGTCAGAGGAACAGGGCGTCACTTTCAAAAGCTTTATCGCCTGCTTCCTTCGCGGAGACGTTCTATCAAAGACGGCTCCGAAGTTCGCGAATATCAACGACCCCTTCGGGTTTGGTCTAAATAAGCTACCGGCTAAAGAAGAGGATTTTCCGCAGTTCTACATTCCAATCCTGTCGGCTGTACCTTTTGAGTCGATCGCGGCTCCTGGCATAGATAAGGAGACTTTCTTCGTGGGTTTTATCAGCGTCTGGCTCAGTTGGTTCATTATTCCAACACACCGTCGATTCATGAGAGCTTCGGTCATTTACCCTGCTCATCGCATCGCCGGAGGGACGCGACTAGCCGTGGGCATTATGGGGCTAGCGCATCTGTATCATGGGCTAAGCGCTGCAGCCAATACCTCAACCCCAGGCGTGAACGTAGTGAGTTTCTCTCTTCATTACTTTACGTCATGGATTGATATGCACGTGATAGGGGCATTTTCCGCGCATCAGAGACCCAGCTTTTATGATGCATGCACTTTTCCGCGGCTTATGAGGTTGGTGGACGCCTCTGCTCCTGATCTGACTCAGTCCGGAGCTATTCGTATGCTGCTTAGTCCCTATGCCAATGTGGGTGGGATGGTATTTAACGATTAGGTCTTCTCTGCTCCTTCAGGACCGATTCAACAGCTTTTTGACTCGTCGAAAGAGGGAGCACCCTCCCTGAAGCCAAAGGAAGCCATGCACTTATATTCGATCAGACCCGGTTATCTAGTGTTTCGTCAAAACGGTGCGGCCCTTTTTATGCGGTACAACCCACACCGCTTTGCTCGGCAACTGGGATATGACCAGGGTGTCCCCTTTGAGACTTTTACAGTGGAGCCCATCCCGTCGTCGAAAGTTGTTCGCGACGTCGCTCATCACTTCATGCGGCTGAACACTGGCTCTCGCTTCGTGATTCCTGAGGCTGACTACATTCCTCGATGTGTGGGGGCTTTCACGGGCTGGTCCTCCACCGAGTCAGTCCCATTATTGCTGAGGAGAGGAGGATGCTCCTTGGATATAGGGCTCCCACTTCGATTCAGGCTATGGGAGTCCCGCCATGACCGCAGGCAGTGATTTGCCCTCCCATGAGAGATACTAGTGTCGTTGTTATTCCTGAAGTGGCGGAAGTGGATCTAACTCCCACAGCTGGTATGCCGCTGCGCACTAGAGCTAAATCAAGGGCCAATAAAGCGCCAGTAGCAGTATCATCAGCTGTGGCGTCAGCAATGGCAGTGTCGTCGTCGGTCGCACCGCCGAGAGAAGATATTGAAGGCGAAGTGGGTCAACGTCGCACTAAAGCACCGAGGGGAAAGAAGCGATCGTCTTCTGCAATTAGTTCTGGGTCCAAGAGGTGAAAGAAGACGGTCACCAATCTGCTCGACTTTTTAGTGGAATCAAAGCCTATCCTTCAAGATGAACCACTAGCCATACAAGAGCCAGATAGTGGTCTTCTTTTTCCGGGTTCATCTGTCGAGGAAGCCGCACAATTGGCTGATGCTATAAGACTCTCCCAGGATGAGGCTGAGAATGTAAGGATCCTGAAAAGGACTTATCCTGCCGTCGTCTTTTACGAAGATCCTCCATCGATACGGTGGATATTTATAGGTCCTTTGGAAGAGGGAGGCGAGATAGCTCTTAAACAGCCTATCTCGGCCGATGCTGAAGATGCGCTTTCGTTGTGGATCGGTGGCCACGAGTCTACCCTCGAACCCCGGCGAGCATACCTCCTCAGGAAGGAACGTCGGCTTGAAAAAGCCATACTAGAAGCTCCTTTGCACATTGGTATATTTATATTTATTTTGTAGTATTTTGCACTGCTTATATTCATATATATATCTTTATCTTCGTGAAAACTTTGCAGGGACTTCGGCAATGGCGGGGGATCTGAGTTCGAGTCGCGCCTTGACTATGGACTCTGCAAATATCCCCGATGAGACACTAGTAAGTGTGTAGGGGGTCGATACAACTGTTGTTCCTGCCACGGAGCTCCCATCGGTGATTTTCGTTCCCCCGGTGCTTGCTCTCCCGGAAGAGGAATCTTCATTGGTCGCGGAATCAATGGATCTTTCTGGGGGCGGCCCGAAGGCTGTGGGGCAGGTATTCGAGGCCACCGTCCTCTCATTGGAGCCTACAGCGGTGGATGCTGCTCCTCAATTGGGAGTTGTTGTACCGGCACATGTCCCCGATGATGTGCCTGGGGGCATGGAGGAGGCCGCCGAAGCTGCTATCCCTCCTGTTCAGAGCAGGAGGAGCATCGAAGGTAGCCCTCTATATTTTATTTTAATAATCTCTCCATTATTTGAACCTTTCTGTCTTTTCAGAGCTACGATGATTGGCGGCGTCCATCGTGGACTTATCTCCCAGGAAGTCTTTCCAGCGTCTGCTAGAGATGGCCACTCCGCAGGCGATATCCCCTCAACGCATCGTCCTCTCTTCCAGGTAAGGTTAGCGTTATTTGCCTTCTCCTCGCGACATTATTATTATCTCATATAATGATACTGAACCCTTCTGCAGTTCTGGAGGCCGATGATGAAGTTGAGATCCTTGACGGGCCTGGGGAACCTTCAGACCCTTCTTGCATGACTGTGGGTAAGTGAAGTTTCAACGTTGTTCCATCTGCTCTTTGCTTGCAAGTCTCGTTGATTGTTTATAAATCTTAACAGCTTTGCCGGTTCTTACCACGCTGGAATCTCGCATCGTCATGCCACCCGGCCCATATGCTCTACGTGCCTCGGAACGAATGGCAAAGCTAAGCCTTCACTCTTTGTCAGCTCTGATCGAAGACCTTCGTGCTGGCAGTCTGATCACGGCCGAAGCATTTGCCGCCAAAGCCAACGGTTCTCTTCCCTTTCTTGCTACTTACCATAGTGAAACATTGGTGCAAGTCTGGGTTGAGTTCTGTCATCAGGTGGAGGCTTGCTTGCATAGTCTTGAATGTACACACCTTCCTTCAGAGGTTATGGCTGCAAATGCGAGCTTACGGGGGCTGATTGAGCAGTGCGCTGTGAATATGCTGTCATGCGAGAAGAGGCTCAGCCGAAAGTTTTCGGAGAGGGAGCTGGCTTCCAAAGCGCCGAGGGAACTTCAAGCTAATCTTATGGCCAATACCACTCAGGCGTATGAACTTTGGCGGATGCTTCAAGAAGCTATCAGGGAAGTGGTAGCCATTGATAAAGCCGTCATTTTCACTTGTGAAATGGTCGAAGCTCATAAGGTTACCGAAAAAGAGCTTGAAAGTCGGCTTGCCTCGTACCAGGCCCAATAGGCTCAAGCGGAGGCCCGTCTCTTGACGATAATAAATCATGAAGCCAAGGCCCAGCGCAAAAAGGATGAACTGGCAAACCTATTAAATCGTCCGCCGGCTTGAAGAATTGCATATTTTTTTCTATTCTTCTTTTGTACATACTCCTGAATGAGAGTATTTTTTTCTGATTCTTTCATAAATTGTACTTTGTATTCATTTTGATTCATGAATAAAAGACATATTTTGCTTCATGATGGTGTGTCCCTTTTAGTAAATGCATCTTGTGGATAATCAATTTCGATTTCCTTGTAGGACAGCGATGGTTTAGGAGTCAGGTTCAGATCTGCCTCCTAAGGCTTTCCAACTTTATGAGCCGTGAGGGTCTCATAAAGGTATTTCTCCTTACGAGTAGTGAGGATCTCGTAAGTGTAATTTCTTTTTAAGAATCGTGAGGATTCCTAAGTGTATTTTCTCTTGAGAGTCGTAAGGATCTCACAAGAGAATTTTCTTTCTTACAAGTCGAGAGGACTCGTAAGTGATTATTTCTTTTCTTGTCGGAGAATGTGGCCCGTAGAAAATCTACCTTGACCTCTCTGCGAAGCAACGATGGTTTGGAAGACAGGGTTAGGATCTGCCTCCTAAGACTTTTCAACTTTATGAGCCGTGAGGGTCTCATAAAGAATTTTCTCCCTACAGGTCGAGAGGATCCCGTAGGTGTAATTTCTCCTTAAGAATCGTGAGGATTCTTAAGTTCGTTTTCTCTTGAGAGTCGTAAGGATCTCACAAAAGAGTTTTCTCCCTTACGGTTCGTGAGGACCCGTAAGTGGTGGATGAGGTTGACATTATCCGCATTTCAAGGAATCAGGGGTTGACTTTATCCGCATTTCACGGAGTCAGGAGTTGCCCTGGCCATTTCCCACAGGGTCAAGATTGACTTTAGCCGTGTTCTATGGGACCAGGATTTGCTCTGGATGCTTCCCACGGGGTCAGGATTGACATTAGCCGTGTTCCGAAAAGACCAGGATCCGCTCTGGGGCTTCCCACGGGGTCAGAATTGACATAAGCCGTGTTCCACGAGACCAGGATTTGCTCTAAACGCTTCCCACGGGGTCAGGATTGACATAGCCATGTTCCGCAAGGACTAGGATCCGCTCTGGGCGCTTCCCACGGGGTCAGGATTGACATAAGCCGTGTTCCACGAGACCGGAATTTGCTCTGGACGCTTCCCACGGGGTCAGGATTGACATAGCCGTGTTCCGCAAGGACCAGGATCCGCTCTGGACACTTCCCACGGGGTCAGGATTGACATAGCCGTGTTCCGCAAGGACCAGGATCCGCTCTGGACGCTTCCCACGGGGTCAGGATTGACATAGCTGTGTTCCGCAAAGACCAGGATTTGCTCTGGACGCTTCCCACGGGGTCAGGATTGACATAGCCATGTTCTGCAAGAACCAGGATTTGCTCTGGACGCTTCCCACGGGGTCAGGATTGACATAAGCCGTGTTCCACGAGATCAGGATTTGCTCTGGATGCTTCCCACGGGGTCAGGATTGACATAGCCGTGTTCCGCAAGGACCAAGATCCGCTCTGGACGCTTCCCACGGGGTCAGGATTGACATAAGCCGTGTTCCACGAGACCAGGATCCACTCTGGGCGCTTCCCACGGGGTCAGAATTGACATAGCCGTGTTCTGCAAGGACCAGGATCCGCTCTGGACGCTTCCCACGGGGTCAGGATTGACATAGCCGTGTTCCGCAAGGACCAGGATCCGCTCTGGACGATTCCCACAGGGTCAGGATTGACATTGCCGTGTTCCGCAAGGACCAGGATTTGCTCTGGACGCTTCCCACGGGGTCAGGATTGACATAGCCGTGTTCCGCAAGGACCAGGATCCGCTCTGGACGCTTCCCACGGGGTCAGGATTGACATAAGCCGTGTTCCACAAGGACCAGGATTTGTCGACTTTATCCGCATTTCACGGAGTCAGGGGTTGACTCTCGGTTGTCTGTGCATCGCCGAGTCATGGAACTGGGAATTGCCACGGTTCCGCTTTGCTAATGTTGCATCTGTTGTAATGAGACGAATGTTGAGATGATCTCTAGGTTGTCTGTGAATCGTCGAGGCTTGGCTCTCTTTCGGATGGGGCCTGGGGGGAAGGTATGGTTCCCTCTTTGTTTATGCCCCTGGATTGTATATAGGGATCGATGTGATCTCACCTGTAGGATAAAAAGTTTCAAATTATATATTTTTCTTTCTGCGATGCTCTATCATTTCAACTTTTATATCGCGAAAGTTGCGATTGCCCAATCATTTTGGCTATTTTTCGCGGTGCCCAATCATTTCGGCTATTTATTTTATTTACTCGCTGCTTTTTATTGCGAGTTGCCCCATCATTTCGGCTATTTTGCATGCATACATTTTTACTTGCTGATTTTGTTGCAAGTTGCCCCATCATTTCGGCTATTTTGTATGCATTTGTGGCTCGCTGACTTTTCGCTGCGAGTTTGGGATTTGATACCGATTTAGGCATCAGCATCGCTACACCTGGGATATTGCCAGGAGCGAATCATCATTTGCCTCTGTCGATGTCGAACAAAGGTGGCTTAGTAAACAGAGTTAAGATCCTGGCGACTAAGGCTTTTGACTTCATGAGCCGTAAGGGTCTCATAAAGGTACTTCTCCCTACGAGTCGTGAGGATCTCGTAGATGCGTTTTCTCCTTAAGAATCATGAGGAGTCTTAAGTGTATGGTCCCTTATAAGTCGTAAGGATCTTACAAGAGTGGTTTCTCCTTATAAGTCGAGAGGACTTACAAGTGTCTTTTGCCATATGAGCATATCCCCAGTCTCTGGTGGGACTTTGTTAGGGAAATGTTTATTCGCGCCCATGGATTATATACAAGGGTCAATACTGAACCACTTGTAGGGCAGCATTGGAGGTTGTGATGGCTTAAGAACAGGATAAGATCCCTGTAGCTTAAGACTTTTGAATCCTATGAGCCGTGAGGGTCTCAAAATAGGGTTCTCCTTACGAGTCGTGAGGATCTCGCAAGTGTAATTTCTCCTTAGGAATCGTAGGGATCCCTAAGTGTGTTGCTCCCTTGTGAGTCGTAAGGATCTCACGCAGGTGGTTTCTCCTTACAGGGTTGAGAAGACCTTGCAAGTGTCTTTTAACGAGCTTGCGCCCTTTCGGGTTTTCACAAACTCACCGGCAGTCCTGCTGTTTTTACTCACGGAGCCCTTTCGGGTTTTCATCCGTGCCCATTTTGCTTATGGACATACCGTTTTCTCTTCTTCTTCTTTTTTTCTTTTTTTTTATTATTTTTTTTTGTGTCAGCCTTGGGATGCTACGGTCCGTAGTAGTTTATCGACGTTTCGGTCAACAGCCAGTTTTAGGACATAGTATTCCATCGTTAGTTTAGGGACGTTTCGGTCCGTCGTTAGTTTTAGGACATTTCGGTCCATTGTTAGTTTTAGGACATTTTGGTCTATTGTTAGTTTTAGGACATTTCGGTCCGTTGTTAGTTTAAGGAAGTTTCGGTCCGTTGTTAGTTTTAGGACATTTCGGTCCGTCGTTGCCGTATTCGAGGCAAATTTCTAGTTTACGGACTTTTCGGTCCATGGGGCTTTCTCTATGAATGAGCACGATGCCCCCGGCATGTCCATCTTTTTCGGATCATGTGGTTGTGGCGGGTTCATCTTCCAGTTTTCGGACAATGTGAACTTGCCTTGTTGGTATTGATCCTCAATCCAGCCTTTGAAGATGAAGCAATCTTCTATTGGATGACTTACTGCTTCGTGGTAAGGGCAGTAATTAGGATTGTTGACATCGCCTGGCTGCAACGGACGTTTAGGGTCCGGCAGATTGATGGGTCTGTTGCGCACTGCCAGCTCGAACAGTCTCCTCGTTTTATCCCGGGGAAACGAGTAAGGACGCCCCAGTCTCTCCTCGAAGGATGGGCGTGGACGCACGTTGTTTTGGCGAACAACCGGTTTTAAGTTGCTCGGCTGTTGTTGAGTACTGGCGACAAAAGTCGCTTTCCCTTTGCCTTTTTCATTCCGTAGCTCCGGCTTCGAAGAGGAAGGCCTGTGGCCCATCTGGTCCATTTGGGCCAGCTTGTAAATCAAAGCCTGAAAAGTGGTCAGCTTGAAAAACATCATAAATTGGGAAATGGTCGCTTGAGGGTCTAGAGTACCCACGAACATGCCTACCGCAGGCGCTTCTTCAATGCGCTGCTCGCACTTTGACCATAGATTCCGCCACCGTATCGCGTACTGAACCCATGTTTCGCCTGGCTTTACCCTGGCATTGATCAATGCCGTGATTGGGATGCGTTCGCTAGCGCTCGCAAAACGTTAGGTGAATAGCAACTCCATCTCCGTAAAAGTTTTGACGGAATCGTTGAGAAGCTCTGAATACCATTCGAACGCCGTCTCCGCCAAGCTGCTGACGAATTGGCAAAGCAGTGGCTTATCGTCACCTCCAGTGTTGCCACATAGAACCCTGAACTAGGCAACATGCTGGTGGGGATTGACCGTCCCTTTATATATATGAAATTTAAGGATCATATATCTCGGCGGGTACCTTATTTGGTCGTACCAGCCCGGATAGGGTCATCCAGTCTTAACGATTTGCCCGGCCGTTTTGCTCGCATGATGAGCTTGTATTTGCTGAACGATGTAATCATCCAGAGAGGCCTTGGAGATGGTCTCCTCCTTGGCTGCTGAAACTGACGGAGGAGGGTTCGATGTCTCCCCTCTGTCATCTTCAATGATAATCGGAGGGTCTTCAGCTGGAGGTTCTGGCTGTAACATCATCCCGGCCATGTCTTGGAACAAGAGAACCATTCATTTTATATTGGCCGCCTGTTCTGCGGCCTCTTTTTCTTTCCTCTCGAGAATTCTTCGGAGGAATTCAGCATCAGTTTCTTATTCCTGACGCTGCTCTGAGGTCTCTGGATTTTCTTTCGGCCCAGTGAGTGCGTCCATTGCAGTCAGCATCTCTTGAAGTTTTTGTTGTTGTTGCTCCTGAACCTTTGTTATCGATCGGGTAAGCGGTCAATGACCCGTAGAAGTATGGCTTTCCTCTTTTCCGGAAGCCATATAAACGGTATGTTTTACCATGCCCCCAGACTTGGGGCATTTAGATTAAGCGTCCATGCGGTTCGCCGCGGTCACAGGGGCTTTCTCCGGCCTCCTTCTCTTGTGAGCGGTTGACATTGAGGGAGCCGTTGCAGCGGGCACCCATACGGATGACATCTTCTGTGGTACCACGGGATGGCTCTTTTCTTGCCGAGCTTTAATCTTCTTTGGTCGGCAAGAGTAGTCCTGGTCAATCACCGATTCCTGGACCTGTCGCCAGACTTTGTAAATTTTGGAGGGCAGCCGCTGAGAGGACTGCTCCGTCTTCTTTTCTGTAGCATTCTCCACAGGTGGAGGAGATCTTTTCAGCATGGTAGTTAGAGAGTTCTTGCGGACCCTCCTAAGCGGTTCGAAGCTGTTCCCAGTCGGAACAGCAGCATCGATTTCCACCATGGGAGCTGGCGGAGTCAGCCCAGAAGGGGAGCTGCCCCCAGCCTTCCTTACTCGGCGCCAGTGATGACGGCAAGCATGTCGTGTGGATTGGATCGTCTCAGCTGTAGGGGTGACTTCATAATGCCCCCTGTTTTGGCGAAGGGTTGTCGCCGGCATCAGCCTCTTAAAGACTGATGTCCGTTGAGAAGCAATGTCCAATCTGTCAAAGAGACTTCTGGGCAGGGGAAACAGCTTTGAGGACTTCGCCTGGAGAGGGAGCCGGAATGACCAGCCTTGTGAAGACTGACTTCTTGGCAGAAGAAGCCTCTCTGATGATTTCGTCCGCTTGAGCCGGGATGGCTATCCGCTTTGGGATGGCTGCTTCAGGTATCGCGGGCTTATTGGCGCTCTGGCCCAGTCTGTTGAAAATTGAGGCGTTGGATTTGGGCGACCCGTTGAGAGGGGCTACGGCAGTGGTAAGTTGATCAAAGACCGACTTCTTTGGCGCTTCTTGCGACAGCAACGGGGCATTGAAGCTCATCGGTGGGATCATGGTCCCAAAGAACAGCCCAGTGGTGGCCTGAGTTATTTGCTCTACTGGCATCTTGAACAGGGAGGCCGCTTGGGGCCCGTAGGTTATACCTCCAGATGAGGCGGAACGGAAGTTGCAATTGCAGCTGGAGCAGTTAGAGGCCATTAATCTTCTGTTTTCTGCACGGAGCAAGACACCAAATCTTAGTGCCTCGAACCCAAGGGCAACCATATTAAACTGCGATTCGTTCGCGAACACGACACACGAAGTGTGGAGTGGAAAGAGGAAAAGGTCCCACCGGGCATGCCAGAATCAGTTCCCCTCCGAACACGGAGACGCGACCGCGCAGGTCCGTCTTGCCTGAATTCGGGGCAGATGCTAATTGGTGTTATCTGTCCACCTCTCCGAAGATGCCAAGTTGATTTATGACACCATGTATCGAAGGTTTAAACGGATGCGGCCGATGTAGCAGACTTCGTCAGATTCCCCTTCATTTGAGGGGTTTTTGATTGTGGGGACGCTCTTCCCTGCAGGCGCAAGCCCCTGCAGTTAATTACGCTACTGTATCGCGGTAACCACTTTCTCCTTCTCCAGATGGTCACTTCGTGTCATGGGTGTTTGTTTTATTTTTAGTTGCCCGTGGATTGTATACGGAGACTAATTTATGTTGTCGCCCGTAGGGCGTGGATTAGTCCAAATCCGTATCTTCTTAGATTTGGGTTTGGGGTTGCGTTTAAGGATACGTTAGTCTCATTTGAGACTAAGATCAACTTAAACGTATGTTAAGGATACGTTAGTCTAATTTCAGACTAAGATCAACTTAACGGGATCGTTTAGATCCAACAAAAGAGCATTCAGGCTCTATTGTTTAGTTTAGGGATATTGTGGTCCAGCATTAGTTTAAGGATATTACGGTCCAATGTTAGTTTAAGGACATCTCGGTCCAGTTTGAAGACATCATAGTCTATAAAGGTTAAGGACATCATAGTCCATGGGTTTAAGGACCCCACAGTCCGAGGTTAAGGACATCATAGTCCATGGGCTTAAGGACCCCACAGTCCGTAGTTTAAAGACGTCATAGTCTATAAAGTTTAAGGACATCATAGTCCATAAGTTTAAGGACCCCACAGTCCATGGAATGATTGGTTATCGGGACCCGTCATCTCTTTGAAGACGTTGAAGGATTACAACGACAAATATCAAAGGAGTGAAGAGATGTACCCTTGAACCAATGTTGATTAGGAAATCTGTAGTCCAATTTGAGACTAAGATCAATTAATTGGATTATGAGCACATGGGCTCAGTTGAAACTGAATTGAGGACTTATGTCCAACTTGGGCTAAGTCCAATTAGGTTTGAAATGTTGGCCCTTTGTTAGACTGTTGAACATTTATCTGGGTTCAGCCCCCCATTATTTAGCAGTGCCAAACAGGGGTTTGGGGTTCTGACCATATTTTTTTCTCTTACTAGGCATTGACCATTCATCATGGCTCTGGGATTTTATTTTGAATGTCATATGAAATGATCAAGTTTGAAAGAATGTAGTTGGGGTTCAATCAAAGGAGAGATCTTGTCTCTGGAAAACTTAGCTGATTTGGGCTAAGGCTGGTTTGAAAATAGTGTTAAACACTAAAGCATATTTGGCGATCACGTGTTCCCACGTGATGTGCTTAAAATAGTGTTAAACACCAGGGACAGAACACTCAAAATAGTGTTAAACACTAAAAATGAGGCGGTCACGTGGAGTCACGTGAGGCGCCAGAGAATTGGGCCAGACATCCTTTATTTTACTCTCAAAATTTGTCGATAAGTGTTAAACACTTAATCTTTGTAATCATCACGTGTGAGCATCACGTGTGGGCACGTGATAGTGTCAATGTATTGGGTATTAATTCCTCTGTTTTCCCTCATTTTCCCTTTAAAAAAAAGGTGTTTGTCAAGGGTCACGTGGGGACACGTGAGGGCCATAAATTAGTACTACCTTTGGATTTGTTCCCTTTTGTTTTGAGAGTCACGTGTGAGCACGTGAGGCATTGCCTCCAAGCTTTTTCTTTCTCATCTTGAGGAGTCTATTTAAGGGTCACGTGGGGGCACGTGACTATGTCTTATTCTTTCTTTTCTGATTATTGTAGGGAGGGTCACGTGTTGTCACGTGATCAGGTTTATGTGCATGGAGAATTTAAGTCCCTTGTTTGAGAATTAAATTCTTTGGTAGGGTTAAACCCTAGTTTTATTTAGAGGAATTAAATTCCTATATATATTTGGAAGAATTAAATTATTTAAACCCAACTCTTCCTTTAATTTTTGGATCTGCATGGCAGAATCTCCCCGATGAGAATTAAATTCTCAACTTTATGGGGAGATCTGCTTCTGCAGATCTTCAACCAAAGGAAGAACTAAGTTTTTGTATTAAGGGTTAAACCCTATTTTTTTTGAAGGAATTAAATTCCTAATTGCTTTGATGTGAGAATTGAATTCTCTAAACTTAGATCTTCCCTTAGGTTTTAGATCTGCATGGCAGAATCTTCCCGATGAGAATTAAATTCTCAACTTATGGGGAGATCTGCTTCTACAGACCTTCAACCAAAGGAAGAACTAAGTTCTTATTCAGAAGAGTTAAATTCTTAGTTTGAGAATTAAATTCTCTTTTATTTTATGAGAGCTTGTAAATGAACTTCTTCTTTTTTCTCACCTAGAGTTTTTCCTCTGAAGAGATCTTCTTTTCTCTCTTGAGAATTAAATTCTCCTCTTTTTTTTAATATTCTCTCTGTTGTTGTGTATCTCTCCAAAAAAATAATTCTCTTTCTTCTCTTCTTGGCTCCTATATATAAGAGAAAGAAAAGAATCAATTTGTTTAGTCAATCTTTCCTTGAAAGATTTTAATTGATTTTGTAACCAACATGATCTTTTAGATAACTCAGTGAATTTTATTCACCATTAGATTTTTAATCCAAAAGATATTTTGTCTGTTATTCCTCACAAATTTCAGGGAAATCTTTCCTTGTATAAAATATTTCCATAAATTGGTGATTTTTAATCACCATTGAATTTTTAATCCAACGGTGCTCCTCTTTACAGAGCGCAATCTTTTTGTTTGAAAAGATCTAGGAAAATATTGGGGTTTTGATTTCCCTTAATTAGAATTTAATTCTATTATTTCAGGGATCTTAGGATCCCATCATGTGTTGACACGTGACCCCCCGATTAAGCATTTAACCAGAATTTAATTCTGTTGTTTTAAAGAACTCAGGAATTATCACGTGTCAGCACGTGACCCTTGGTCACGTGTGAGCACATGATGCCCCATTGGGATTTTTCCTTGTTATTTTATTATACTTTTAATTCTTTTCAGTGGGTTTAAAGGCCCATCACGTTTGGACACGTGACTCCACTGATTGATTGTTTGATTAGAATTTAATTCTATTAATCAGAGAGCTTAGGAACCCATCACGTGTCTGCACGTGACCTCTGGTCACGTGTGGGCACGTGATGCCCCATTAGGGCATTCCTTGCTGTTTTATTATATCTTTTAATCCTTTTCAGTGGGTTTAAAGTCCCTTCACGTATGGGCACGTGACTCTTGTTGATTAGAATTCAATTCTATTATAGCAGAGTCCCCAAGAAACCATCACGTGTCAGCACGTGACCCTTGGTCAGTGTGAGCACGTGATGCCCCATTGGGGTTTTTCCTGATATTTTTATGAGGGAACAACCCTGAAGTTTCCAAATGCCATATTTTTCACATAAATACCCTAGGATCCCTAAGATTAGTATTTTTCAAGTAATTAGGCAGCAGATGGGTTCAAATGGCATCTTCTTTATTGAGCCTCGGGGAGCCGGAGACAATGATTGCTTCCACTTGCTTGTCTCCCTATATAAGCAGAGTGAGTTCGTACCTTTAGGATTTCTAAGATTAGTATTTTTCAAGTAATTAGGTAGCAGATGGGTTTAAGTGGCATCCTTTCTCTTGAGGCTCAGGGAGCCGGAGACAATTATTGCTTCCACTTGTTTATCTCCTTATATAAGCAGAGTGAGTCCGTACCTTTATGGAAACTAAATTGCATGAGTATTGACCTATACATAACCTAACACATGATATCACATATGACATGACATCTGGTACAGTTATGGTTAGACGCGCGAACTTAGGTATGGAATACTATTGAAGATCTTGATATACGGATGACCTTATCTATAAAGATCCCGATATACGGGTGACCTTAACTATTGAAGATTCCGATATACGGATGACCATATAACTGTTGAAATTCCATGCCTAGATGAACTATGCGCTAACACTAACATGTACTCCTATATCACAGAATAAGACCGGAGCTGGGTAGTTTGATTAAGCAAGGTCGTATTATGAGTCTCATATTCCCCTATTTATTGACCATAGTCTGTGGAGTGAAACGAGTACTATTTACTCCCACTGTTGTTATTCCGTGGCCCCAACAGAATAATCGCGAGAGCCCGATACCCTTATTTAACATGCTAATACGATTATAACACTTAGTAGATACCTAATATGGTTTACCATTGCACTCATATGGTATCATGCATCACACACACTTGTCTTCCTTACCTACTTTTCTTTATGAGACATTCTACCCGAGTTCATCTCACTGACGGACTACCTTTCCTTCTCTCTTTCCCTGGAAGGTCCGTTAGATGAGGACGGGATACACGAAGAAGACGAAAGAGTGGAACCCACAGATGAGGACTACGCGGAGCTGACGTCCAGCTATTAGGGATAGTTCTTTTATTTTTCCAGTTGCCCACATATCTAGGGCTTGTCTTTCTGTTTCCTCGATATAATAAACAATCTTTTCATTTTCAGTGCCCTGTGATGTAATAAAGAATTCAGTTAATGATAATAAATGTCGTTTGCTTTTATTTATTTTTTTGGTACATTGCTTGCATGTTATTTAAACGCTTAACGTAACTGTATCGAGATAGACCACTCTCGGTACAGTTAGATTACGAACCGTGCCACGTCACTGCTTCAGTGCCTTGGGAAGCAAGGTGTGACACGCGTAGACGGACGCTCAGGCTGCATTAATATTAATTTAGGCGTATTTTGAGTTAATTTTGTTATTTTCTTTTAAAAAAATTGTTAAACATTGATTCTAATTTGATTGTTAACTAATTTGGTTTCTTTATTACTTGTAAAAACAGCCTAAATAAGTATTCTCAAAGATATTAACAATTAAATACAAGATGACAATGAAGTAAATTCCGCTAATTTTTCAAAGATCCAAATTTTTTTAATTAAATAATTAATTGTCTAAGCTAAATCTTTTCAATTTTAAGTCCAAAAAAGGAAATAAAAAAGGCAAAAAAGATCATTGCCATCAAAGGCTCGAAAGAGCAGTCAAAACTCGAAGGCGATGACGTGGTTGAAGCTTGAAGTCGAAGGTGGGTTCGAAATTGAAAATCAAAGGTGAAAACAAAATTAAAGTTTGAAGTGGAAATCGAATTGGAGATCTTGGTTCAAATTCGATTTGGAGAACTTCGAAATTCATGACAGTCGCTAGCCCTCATAGCCCTCGAAATCTGCTGTGACTTTCGAAATCAGCTGTGTAAAGCCCTCATGGTGGTCCTTGGCATTTAATAGTGCCAAAACAACTCCAATTTATTATATATTATACTCCAATTAATAAATAAAAAGAGTATACCTATAAGAATACAAGCGTGAGTATAATTCCCAACTAAGCGGGTTAATATAGTGTCGTGTGCCTTTTCTATGCGCCTAGACGGCCGCATAGGCGCCTAAGAGACCGCCTTTTAAAACATTGAACACTCCATAAAACTTAATATTTTTAAATGCACCATTTAAAACTCTTAATTAAACTAAATTGGTCTCTTATCATCCCTAACGTCATTAAAAATCTCTGTTAAGAAGCTAAATGATAATTTTGTCCTTTTAATGGCTTTATATCTACATTGGAAAAAGAGAAATAAAGAGAAATATAGATTATTAAGTAATGTGTGTGTATGTTTTGAAGATGAGAGTTTGGAAGAGCGAGATAATGGATTTTGCATGACAATGAAAAAGATGAGGATTTTGATGTTATATAATACTTTTTATCTTACAATTCATCATATTAACTCTAATCCAATATTAATTCTAATTAACTTAAGTAAAAGGGTGATTTTAGTAAACGTAGAGGTTTTAGGGCTTGTATTTAAAAATATAAAGTTTTAGAGGATGCTGATGTTTCAGGGCGCCTATATAAAAAAATCCCAGCGTATTAAGGTATTTAATATTTTTTTATTTTTAAAAAGATGGTTAAAGATGAATATAATAATTTTTTTATGACTATTGAAGTTTTTGTTAACAATAATAACCATCTTAAATACTTTTTGTATAAAACTATTTTTA
Source organism: Agapanthus africanus (assembly GCA_030015575.1). Classification (NCBI taxonomy): domain Eukaryota; kingdom Viridiplantae; phylum Streptophyta; class Magnoliopsida; order Asparagales; family Amaryllidaceae; genus Agapanthus; species Agapanthus africanus. Next base: position 156,839,050 of record JASDDO010000024.1, read on the forward strand.
ACTATCGATTCCTTAAGATTTTCTTAACAAAAATGTTGATAATGTGGACCATCTAATGATTAAAGAGTTTTCACATTTTTCTGAATATGAAATTCTTTAAAAAATATGAGAGCACCAGATACCCCTTCTCTAACCCCACTATCACATTAAATCCAACCTTCTTCCATAACCACTTTCTCCTTTTATTTTAAAAAAAGTCTAATTTATCAAATACATGCATAGCACGTGTACAATACTAGTAGATTATAGTGCAAAAGGAATTCGGTCTTTTTATTTTGAAATTGATTGGTGTACAACAACCTTAACCGCACAAGCCTGAGATGGGCCTACCCCCATCCCTAGAGGAGCCGTATGAGGCTGAAGCTCCATATATGGTTTTGAAGCCGAGCCTTTCCAGCAATGGGTCTTAGGGACCGATATGATGATTGGTTTAGGTAGGCCGGCCGGCCTACTATGGGCACCTGTAGGGATCAGTGCATGAGACCGCGATCCACAAAAGCATGGGACTCACCCTTGATGTAAATCCCCAGTTCCGTATATGTATTTTCCATATATTTTTTCAGATTTTTCCTGGATTTTTGTACCTTTTTTAAAAGATTTTTTAATTATATTTGTAACAACTCCAATTTCAATGTACAGAAAATTGTTTAAAAGTTAATATACAATTGGGGTATTTGCAATCCTGTGTACACTATAACTATTTGTTTTACTTTGGAACAGCAAGAAAACACTTGTAGCACATTGGTAACGTCTTGCACTGCTGTGACGTAGCCCCTGTGATCGAATCCCCCCAGCCACATTATCTTTTTATTACATTTTCTTTTAATCTTTTAGAAGCCCAAGAGTTTGCACGTGCACTACACATAATATGATAAGTTACAGATTAAACAAACACGTGCACTGTGGTATACAAAACGACAGGGACACATGGCGACGGTCTAAGCCAAGTCCACCGGAATTTGGCCGGCGAGATGGAGCATTAGACCGGTACCACCGGGCCCCCCGTAGGGGATGCTTCCCATCTTTTCACCCGAGCACCTCTTCAGCTATCCCACTTCTTTAATATTGTTTATTTTCTCTGCACATTTCCAGAGAGCAATAAAAAACCTTTAATCCAATTTTTAATGCAAATTTTCAATGCATTCTTTAACCCTCTAAACACTAATTTTCCCTATAAATACCACACTTCATTTCACACATCCTCACTCAGAAATTCCCTGCCAAAACTCTCAAAAATTCTCAAGTCCTTTTAGTGTGCAAGTGGAGTTAGCAATGGGTGGAGTTCCGGCGACGTTCCAAGGAGATTCCGACGACGAAATGACATCCCGACACTTCCCTAGCCTCCCTCTCTCTCTCTTCTTTTGTTCCCTAGCCTGTAAGTCCCCTCTCCCCCTCTCATCTTCTATTCTAAAAACTTTAAATTCTAAAACCCGACGGAAGCGGAGTTAATCCGACTTCCGATTCGGTTTTTCCTTAAAAAGGTTATTTTTCTTAAACAATCAATACCATACTCTCATATAGTGTTTTAAAAACATTAACAAACACTTTAAAACAAGTTTCAATTCAAAATAATCTTTTATGCAATTTTTATCGTATTTTTACAGTAAAATACCACAAACTTTATTTCCGACATAAAACAACATAAAACTTGTATTACCTTTAGGTAAATCACGAGGTAATGACCTACCTCATCACAACACATATCTTTGACATAGCACGATGAAGTTTTGGGAACATAGTTATGAGATAATACGACATTACAAATAAATACAATCAAATTTGCAAAACCATTTCTTTAAAAGTGTATTAATCAATTCCTTGCAATTATGGTTCTACAACCCATTTTGGGGACCCCGTTCGGGATGGTGCAGGTTATCGCACATGCTCGGGCTTAGTAGAGCGAGATGCAGACCTCCGAAAGGAGCATTCGATCTCGATGGAATTTTTAATGTATTTTTCTTTAGAAAATGAGATTTCTACAAGAATAAATAAAATTATTTTTATTAAATATATAACTATTATCAAAATATCTATTTTAATTATATTATATAAATATTCCAAGTTTTCCAAATCAAAGAAATCATCATTACAGAAAATACCATCCAAATACAAAACAATACCGATATTTCAATAAAATACAATATACTATGAAAACTAGGTTCTACTCACTAGAAATTTCACTTTTATAAAATATACATCTATGAAAACCCTAAAGACGATAATTAAATGCTTGAGGTGTATTTTGAAATTATACCAAAACTATTTTTACATAAAATCTCTCAAGTTATACTAAATTGCAATAAGGACCCTAGTAAACATAGGTTTAAGCGGGACCAGTTCTCTTGAGCCTCAGGGAGCCGAAGAATATGGGTTCTTGCCTATTTAAGGTAGACAATCTAACAAACGGTGTTATCCGGTAATTGTCTTGGAAAAAGACACAAATCCTGCCGTCCATGTGCAGCAGTTACCGATAACATCAAAACTAATTCAGGATTTCAATTTCTTTTCAAAGTGTCTGACTCAGACTGGGTCTCAATCTAATCAATCTGACTTGAATATGATTCAATTATAAACTACAATTCAACATGAATCCATGAATCCGTCTATATCAATCTATATTGACCGAACCGAACCATGGATATACTCCGTCTACATGACTATCCATTTATATCCATTATGTTTACTGATATCATGGTCTCAGCAAGTCATCCATCTATATAACAAACAATACAACCAATACAAAAGACATCGAGGAGTTTTTTAAAGGGGTAGATTGGTACGGAAGGTGTTAAAAGTGGCACGAGACTGTAACCATAATACACCTAACCTGAATATCCATTGCCATTGTACCGTTGCTGAACGGTTCCTTGTGCTCTGTATACCTTAGTCTCCGGAATAGTGGGGCTCATCTCGTATACACTGGCATTTTCTATACCAAGCTACAAACAACAGCGTTAATAATATAATCAAATATTACAAGTTATATTCTCTTTCTATCTATTCTATCTCTACTCACCTTTGGGACTTACCGACCGATTGTTCGCTGACGACATTCCTTTTCTTCTTTCTTTGGAATGTTGTCAGGTGTTTCGGACTCATTGGAGATCGAGCCCAGCCCTGAAGATTTGGAGCAGTTAGCGTTTGACCCAGAGCTGTAGGCACTTGTACATATTTTCGTTTCAGTTATGCCATTGTTTAGGCATCGCTTTCTATTCATGTATTTACATTTCAGTTGTACCTGTAAAAGAATATTTAATAAATAAAATTGTTGTTCATTTACATTCATGTCTCTTATGTACTTTACTTTATATTACTTAGATACGCTTAGCGTGTTTACTTCTGAGTAAATACGTCGCGTGACCCGTCACGTCTTCTTACCGTACACCGGGAAGTGGGGAATGACAGGTTTTGTTAGCGGTCCATGCAGGTCAGCTCTCTATGGACATGCAGGTCAGTTCTGCATGGGCATGCGGGTTAATTCTGCATGAAGTCCTAAGCAATTTAACACAAGAATCAGCAACTAAAAACATTCTTTACATATTCCTTGAATCTTACCATTTCATATATTTTGAATCTGTTCTAACCCAAATTTTTCTTTCAAGGTTATGGATTCCCCAAACAACACTGGTACCAACTTCAACAACACTTTACCACTTCTACCGCTTACACCTACCATCGCTGCTCCGATCAATGAGCAGACGGTACTACTTGAGGCAATCCGCAGCCTCCTGGAAGGACAACGGCAGCATGCTGCTATTTTAATGAACCGCCCAGAAGCGGAAGCCCCGTGGGTAAGGAAATTATGGGCTTTGCACCCCAAGCAATTCTCGGAAAAAGAGAGCCCTCTAGAAGCTGAGGAGTGGGATTAAAGCATTGAGGACGATCTGGCAGCGGCACAAGTGCCAGAGACCGCTTGGATTCGAGTTGCAAAGCTGCAACTCACTGACAATGCACGGGTCTGGTGGAAGGCGGAAGAAAACCTTCTTGACCAACCTATCGAATGGAGGACTTTTCGCGACATGCTTGACGCGAAATACTTCCCAGAGACTGCCCGATTCGACATGGAGCAGCAATTTATTCATCTACAACAGGGTTCGATGTGGACCACGTCAGTAAATGAGTATGATGTTGAGTTTACCATGCCTGGTAGGTAAAATATGTCTCAATATTTGATTTCCTAATATCACATATTACACAGCTAACACAAGACCTTAACAGGTTCGCGGCACATTTGATACCAACTGCTGAGATCAGATCTAGACGGTTTCAGCAAGGATTTGATTTGGAAATCCAACCTGCTTTAGCCACAGGGGATTTTTCAACCCACGAATTGGCTCTGAAAGCTGCCCGCAGATACAAGGCAGTAGTGAAAATGAGAGGCAGACCCCACTCTGCCGAGATGAAGCGCCTTGCCACTCAGATGGCAGGAGGAGCCTCTTCAAGGCCACCATTTGTACCCACGAGACTGGGAGTACCGAACAACCGGCCCAACCCAGCCTTTTGCACCTACTGCAGGAGAGATGGACATTTGGCGAAAAACTGCCGGCGTGCAAATCGCCTTTGCTTAGTTTGAGGCTCAGCTACTCATGACATTGGGTCTTTTCCTCATAGACATAACCCAAATGCTGCACCCAGGCCAGCAATCACTTATCAGCAGCGCCCAGCCATCCAGGCACCTGCTCCACGACTCGCACTACCTGCTCCACCTCCTTGTGGATCGACTGCACCTCCTCCTCGTCAGTTCCATCAAGCTCAACGGAACGTACCTCAAGGACAAAAGAACAGACAGAGGAATGCTCCTTCAGCAAGGAAGAATGTGCCGAGGCGACATGCTTTCACAATGACTGTGGAAGAGGCTGAAGCCACCGGCCAAGTCATTACTGGTAACACTTCCCCATCAAGCTTTATTTTCCATCTATACATACCCATATATTTTTCCTTATACTTAAACCCTATCCCACATAACTTAGGTGCAATCTTAGTAGCCTCACTCCCTGCACTAGCACTCTTTGATACTGGAGTATCTCATTGTTTTATGTCGCAACGGTTCGTCCGAACTCATGTGTTCCAGTCAAACCCCTCGTATCCAACTGGAATGTCAGTTCAGGGAATGGCGTTCTAAAGACAGTAATGGGATACGATCTGTGTCCAGTGGTCGTCTGCGGCAGAGAATTCTATACTGACTTCAAGGTGCTGGACATACCGAATTTCGATGTCATTTTGGGTATGGATTGGCTCGGAACATTCTATGCTACCATTGACTGTCGTCAAAGGAGGGTAGTATTCGAGATTTCAGAGCATCCGGTCTTTTATTTCAAAAGTGGAGACCGTACCCTGGAGCCAAGTACCTACAAGGAGAAACCAAAGAAGGCAGTAATTGCAGCAATTCAAGCGGAGGAAGGATCAAAGCCTGAGATAGTTCGAGAGTTCGACGATGTGTTTCCTGAAGACATATCAGGTTTGCCTCCCGATCGAGCTCTTGAATTCAGCATTGATTTAGTACCTAGAGCTCAACCGGTGATCAAAGCACCGTATCGGTTAAGTCCGGAAGGTTTGAAGGAAGTCCGAACTCAGTTAGACGAATTATTAGCGAAAGGTTAGATTCGTCCCAGCACTTCAAGTTGAGGATCGCCAGTTCTACTTGTGAAGAAGAAGGAAGGCTCATATCGAATGTGCATTGATTATAGAGCTCTGAACAATGTAACTATAAAGAACAAGTATCCACTCCCGCGCATCGACGATCTGTTCGATCAACTAAGTGGATCTTGCATTTTCTCCAAGTTAGATCTTCGTTCGGGTTATCATCAGGTGAAGGTCAAAGAATCTGATATCCATAAAACGGCATTCAGAACTCGCTATGGACATTACGAATTTCTTGTGATGCCATTTTGAGTGACAAACGCACCGGCTATATTCATGAACCTAATGAATCAAGTTTTCCAAGAGTACCTAGACATGTTCATTGTCATCTTCATCGACGACATCCTGGTGTATTCTGAGAGTCGGAAAGAACATGCCGAACACCTACGAATTGTCCTGGAGACTCTACGACAGCACCAACTCTACGCCAAGTACAGCAAATGCGAGTTTTGGCTAGATCAAGTCGGTTTTCTCGGACATATTGTATCAGGCGATGGAATCTTTGTAGATCCAGCTAAAGTTTCAGCAGTAAGCGAATGGCCGACACCGAAGTCAGTGAAGGAAATTCGAAGTTTCTTCGGTCTAGCAGGATATTACAGAAGGTTCATTGAAGGATTTTCGAAGATTGCAACACCCCTGACCAAGCTCACACGTAAAGATGAAGAATTCGTGTGGTCAGAAGTGTGCGAACAAGCTTTCGTAGAACTCAAGTCAAGATTGACATCATCACCTATCCTTGTCATACCGGACTCTGGAGGTTTTGTAGCGCATTGCGATGCATCCGGTAAAAGATTAGGATGTGTTCTACATCAGCACGGGAAAGTTGTAGCTTATGCTTCAAGACAGCTGAAAATTCATGAGAGCAATTATCCGACGCAAGATTTGGAGTTGGCGGCCGTTATCTTTGCTCTCAAAATTTAGCGCCCTTATCTTCTTGGTGAACGAGTGGACATATACACAGATCACAAGAGTCTGAAATATGTGTTTACTCAGAAAGAGTTGAATATACGGCAGAGAAGATGGTTAAAACTCATGGCGGACTTTGACATCAACCTGCAATATCACCCAGGAAAGGTGAATGTAGTACCTGATGCCCTTAGTCGCCAACCATTAGTATTGAATCTCACCGCACAGTGGAAGCTTCAACAAGACATGCATCAAATGGAGATTCGAGTAGTCATGCCAGGTAATGCTTCAAGTTTGATGAACTTACAAGTTCAATCTACCATTGTCAATCAGATCAAAGCAGCTTAAGCAAGTGATGCTAAGTTGCAAAAGATCAGAGAACAAGTGGAAAGTGGACTTGGAACAGACTTCATCATACATGAAGACGGATCTTTGAGATACGGTAGTAGATTGTGTATACTAAAAGATTCTATACGAGAAGAGTTGATGAAGAGTTGATGAAAGAAGCTCATAGCTCTTCTTATTCAGTACACCCTGGAGGTACAAAGATTTACAAAGATCCGCGTCAAAATTACTGGTGGTATGGAATGAAGCGTGAAGTAGCCTGAAGCGTCGCTAAATGCTTGGTGTGTCAGCAAGTAAAGGCTGAATATCACAGGACAGCTGGTTTACTTCAACCGTTACCTATCCCAGAATGGAAGTGGCAACACATCACAATGGATTTCGTGACTGCACTTCCTCGCAGCACGAAGGGTAACGATGTGGTATGGGTTATTGTGGATTGACTCACAAAGTCGGCTCACTTCATCCCATTTCGAGTTGGACAATCTACCGAGACTCTAGCAAAGAAGTACATGGAAGTAAGAATCTAAGTAAGATTTAAACTCTTCAAATATGTACTATCTCTGATACCCATGAACTCATGCAGGAAATCGTGAGATTACTTGGAGTACTGGTCTGCATTGTCTCCGATAGTGACACCAGGTTCCGATCGCAATTTTGGCAAAGTCTGCAAGCGAGCTTGGGAACAAGTCTGAATTTCAGCACGGCTTATCATCCACAAACAGATGGTCAGTCTGAGCAAACTATTCCGATCTTAGAAGATATGCTCATAGCGTGTATGCTAGACTTTGGAGGATCATGGGAAGATCACCTATATCTTGTGGAGTTTTCATACAACAACAGCTACCAAGCAAGTATAGGAATGTCACCATTTGCAGCTTTATATGGAAGGAAGTGTCGTTCGCTATTAAGTTGGGACGACATCGGAGATAAAGAACTCATTAGACCTGAGATGATAGTAGCAACTGTCGATGTGATTCGTACTATCAGGGAAAGAATGCGCATAGCCCAAGATCGACAGAAGCACTGGGCTGATGCAAAGCGCCGTCACTTGGAGTTCCAACCGGAAGAACATGTATTTCTGAAGATATCTCCGAACCGTGGAGTGATTCGTTTTGGAAGACGGGGTAAGCTTAGTCCGAGGTATATTGGACCGTTCGACATACTCGAACGAGTCGGTGAAGTGGCTTATCGCTTGGCACTTCTACCTTCATTGGAAGGAGTGCACAATGTGTTCCACATATTCCAACTCAGAAGGTATGTGAGTGACCCCAACCATATTCTTGATCACTCCAAGCTCACTGTACAGCCAGACTTATCTTGTGAGAAACAACCTGTTGAGATCCTGGATAGAAAAGTGAAGTCGCTTCGGAATAAGGAAGTCAACTTGGTTCGAGTGACGTGGAGAAAAGACACACCAGGATAATCAACATGGGAAAGGGAAGACGAGATGCGTGCAAGATACCCTCATTTATTTGTAAACCAGTCCTTAAAATAAATTGTAAATTTCAAGGACGAAATTTTTTATAAGAAGGGTAGACTGTAACAACTCCAATTTCAATGTACAGAAAATTGTTTAAAAGTTAATGTACAATTGGGGTATTTTCAATCCTGTGTACACTATAAGTATTTGTTTTACTTTTGAACAACAAGAAAACACTTGTAGCACATTGGTAACGTCTTGCACTGCTGTGATGTAGCCCCTGTGATCGAATCCCCCCAGCCACATTATCTTTTTATTAAATTTTCTTTTAATCTTTTAGAAGTCCAAGAGTTTGCACGTGGACTACACGTACTATGATAAGTTACAGATTAAACAAACACGTGCACTGAGGTATACAAATCGACAGGGATACGTTGCGACGATCTAAGCCAAGTCCACCGGAATTTGGCCTGCGAGATGGAGCATTAGACCGGTACCACCGGGCCCCCGTAGGGGTTGCTTCCCATCTTTTCACCCGAGCACCTCTTCAGCTACCCCCACTTCTCTAATATTGTTTATTTTCTATGCACATTTCCAGAGAACAATAAATCGCCTTTAATCCAATTTTTAATGCAAATTTTCAATGCATTCTTTAACCCTATAAACCCTAATTTTCCCTATAAATACCACACTCCATTTCACACATCCTCACTCAGAAATTCCCTGCCAAAACTCTTAAAAATTCTCAAGTCCTTTTAGTATGCAAGTGGAGTTAGCAAAGGGTGAAGTTCCGGCGACGTTCCAAGGAGATTCCGGCGACGAAACGACGCCCCGACACTTCCCTAGCCTCCCTCTCTCTCTCTTCTTTTGTTCCCTAGCCTGTAAGTCCCCTCTCCCTCTCTCATCTTCTATTCTAAAAACTTTAAATTCTAAAACCCGACAGAAACGGAGTTAATCCGACTTCCGATTCGGTTTTTCCTTAAAAAGGTTATTTTTCTTAAACAATCAATACCATACTCTCATATAATGTTTAAAAAATATTTTAAAACACTTTAAAACAAGTTTCAATTCAAAATAATGTTTTATGCAATTTTTATCGTATTTTTATAGTAAAATACCACATACTTTATTTCCGACATAAAACAACATAAAACATGTATTACCTTTAGATAACTCATGAGGTAATGACCTATCTCATCACAACACATATCTTTGATATAGCACGATAAAGTTTTGGGAATATAGTTATGGGATAATACGACATTACAAATAAATACCATCAAACTTGCAAATCATTTCTTTAAAAAGTGTATTAATCAATTCCTTGCAATTACGCCTCTACAACCCATTTTGGGGACCCCGTTCGGGATGGTGTAGGTTATCGCACATCCTCGGTCCTAGTAGAGCGAAATGCAGACCTCCAAAAGGAGCATTCGATCTCGATGGAATTTTTAATGCATTTTTCTTTAGAAAATGAGATTTTTACAAGAATAAATAAAATTATTTTTATTAAATATATAACTATTATCAAGATATCTATTTTAATTATATTATATAAATATTCCAAGTTTTCCAAATCAAAGGAATCATCATTACATGAAAATACCATCCAAATACAAAACAATACCGATATTTCAATAAAATACCATATACTATGAAAACTTGGTTCTGCTCAATAGAAATTTCACTTTTAAAAAATATACATCTATGAAAACATAAAGACAATAATTAAATGCTTGAGGTGTATTTTGAAATTATACCAAAACTATTTTTACATAAAACCCCCTCAAGTTATACTAAATTAGAATAAAGACCTTAGTAAACATAGGTTTAAGCAGGACCAGTTCTCTTGAGCCTCAGGGAGCCGGAGAATATGGGTGCTTGCCTATTTACGATAGAAAATCTAACAAACGGTGTTATCAACCCGGTAATTGTCTTGGAAAAAGACACAAATCCTGTCGTCCATATGCAGCAGTTACCGATAATATCAAAACTAATTCAGCTTTCTTTTCGAAGTGTCTGACTCAGACTGAGTCTCAATTTAATCAATCTGACTTGAATATGATTCAAGTATAAACTACAATTCAATATGAATCCATGAATCCGTCTATATCAATCTATATTGACCGAACCGAACCATAGATATACTCCGTCTACATGACTCTCCATTTATATCCATTATGTTTACTGATATCATGGTCTCGGCAAGTCATCCATATATATAACAAACAATGCAACCAATACAAAAGACATCGCGGGGTTTTTTAAAGGGGTAGATTGGTACGGAAGGTGTTAGAAGTGGCACGAGACTATAACCATAATACACCTAACCTGAATATCCATTGCCGTTGTACCGTGGCGGAATGGTTCCTTGTGCTTCGTATATCTTAGTCTCCAGAATAGTGGGACTCCTCTCGTATACACTGGCATTTTCTGTACCAAACTACAAACAACAGCGTTAACAATATAATCAAACATTACAAGTTATATTCTCTTTTTGTCTATTCTATCTTTACTCACCTTTGGGACTTACCGAGCGATTGTTCGCTGACGACATTCCTTTTCTTCTTTCTTTGGAATGTTGTCAGGTGTTTCGGACTCATTGGAGATCAAGCCCAGCCCTGAAGATTTGGAGCAGTTAGCGTTTGACCCAGAGCTGTAGGCACTTGTACATATTTTCATTTCAGTTGTACCTATAAAAGAATGTTTAATAAATAAAGTTGTTGTTTATTTACATTCATGTCTCTTGTGTACTTTACTTTTTATCGCTTAGATACGCTTAGCGTGTTTACTTCTGATTAAATACATCGCGTGACCCGTTGCGTCTCCTTACCGTACACCGGGAAGCGGGGCGTGACAATATTTTTATTATTTTATTTAATAGTTAATCCTAACTCTAAACCCATTGCCTAACCTACCCGACCCGACCCGTTTGTTGGATATATGTATGCCCTAGAGGCCATTAAATGATAGTGTATATACTGGTATGTGTATATAAATATATATATATTCAGGGGACATTCTTGCTCGACATGATAGCATGATATCTGGTTGTACTTTATCTTGAAATGTTCATTTGATCATGCTTTCACTCATTTGGTACATGTTGATAAAGCCCTTAGGATATTTGCTTGACTACTGAGATTATGATGCGGATCATACTAGTGGGACATGTGTAGTTTATAAGCATATCCTTAAAATGTTCCTAGTCGTGGGTGTATCGAGACGGTGCATCGATATTTCCAGAGTAGAATAGTGTGTACGTTACTTGTCCCATATGATGGGCGATGGATGATCCCATATCCATTGGTGTGGTGACACCAAAGATCGTATACGGGTGCTCAGTGAGACTGGGTACACTTAACAGACTCGCCAAGAACTCCTATGTGGTATCATATCTATCGTCGGATAGCAGTTCTCAGGTGACACTGGTACATGTTAGTATGTAGACCCGAGATCGTCATAGAGTCTTGTGTGTCCTCCCACTATACTTTGATCTCCACCCTACCACGGCTCTACTGAGTCGTGCAAACAAGTGGATTTTGGGTACAATCCCGAGACACAAGGAGGCAATGAACGATAGGAGGGGTTTCGTCTCTCCCTGTATTGGGGGTTGATGTTGCGCTATGTATGATTGACTATAACAGGAAGTCCCTGGCCAGGGCTGATGAGATTTACTGATAGGTGTTATCAGTAGTTTCTCGATCTATTATGAGCTATATACCGGCATAACTTATTGGGTTAATGGGTTCGACGATACCATCCCTAGACTTGATATGCAGCACATTTGACGAAGAGACCGGACTGTACGGTAAGTGTTGCCAGTTGGCTCGACGAGAGTTTTGACAGGTTCGCTTGTGTTTCTTCTGATCGCTCAATACTTGGGAGCCGTTATGTACAGCTTGTGCCACTGACGGTTTGTGGGCTTGTGATGTGATCACTGCCTACTGCTAGCGTATTGACGAGTCTTAAAGTCCCACAAAGGGGTCTCCTAGCTCAGGCGAAAAGATGTGGGGTGCATATGGGATATGCGCGGGAGCTCGATTAAATGCGTGTATTGGATACCGTATTTTAATCGGGCGTTTACTATTGGACGGGTCATATGTGATATGACCAGGTTATTAAACCAAGTGTTGATTTAATATTAAGTCCATTAGCTCATTTATTAAAACCTATTTCTTTATTATGCATGCATGAGTGTATGTATATGTTGATATGGATGCACACATGCAAGCATACATGTGTCATGGTTGATGATACATTGGTGGTGGCAATGCAAGACTTACATGGTTACATATTTGTATATTTTGATTATTTAAGAAAATCAAAATGGGATTAATAACATGGTTTAATTGCCCATGGTTTTTCTTAAACTCAAGTCACAAAATATCTAGATATTTGTAACCATAGTTTAGCATGACATAATTCTCATCCACTTGGGATTATATTTGATATTATTATTATTCTAACTTGAGTCAAGTTTAGTCATCTCCTTCTTCTTCCTCCTTCAAGCTTTCTAGGGTTTCAAAAGTGAAAGAAGAAAATAAAAGGAAAAGGTTTTTAAGTGAGATCTAAACCCACATCACCAATCTATACTAGTCTAGCCCATTAATGTAGGTTGTTTGCTCCACTTCTTCATAGATCAAGTGAAGTTAGGAGCTTGTGCAAAGGGACTTCGTGGTGGATCATCATGGACTCGGAAGGATTCAAGTGAATCGGTTCAATCCCTACTCGATCCAAGGAGTCACAAGAGGAGGTCTACAAAGGTTGTATTACTTACCTCTTAGTGTTAGACACTACTTAGGATATGATACTATATGTTGTTACTCTATTTTTCTAGTTCGATTCATAGTTGGTATTGTTTAGCGCCCCCTAAATTTTTATTATAGCATGTGTGATGCAGCCCAAAACATAGGATGGTGCTAGAGAATCCCTACAGTGGTATCAGAGCCAAGCTAGAGTTTTGGAGTAACTTAGACGACGTTAAAATCTTCGAACGAACATCGATTGCTCCGAGAAATTGTTCTCCAGAAATTTTTCAAAATGTTGGAATTTTTCACATTAAAAATATTCAAAAAATCGTGCAGGTAATTCTATGGACCCTCTAGAAGAACGATACCCTAATTCGATCAAATGACCGCGGAACCGCGGCCAAAACGCGCTTTTGGCGGCGGCTCCGCTGCGCCATTTATGAGGTACGGGTCGGCCCTTCTACGGTTGGCCCATAGGTACCATGGCATGTTTCTGGGCATTTTTAATACTGCTCAAGTGTTGAGCTTCTCTGTGAATTTTTGGGTAATCGATTAATCAATCGAATCGTTTAACATCGCCTAGTATTCGTGAATGTGATATAATAATTGGAATCTACACTAATTAGTTTTGTGAAAAGTAATTAGTTGCGTGTAAATCTAATATTTTGGCCTCGGTAGAATCGGGGATCTTGTTGAATTACCCGACTTCTTTTGAAAAGGTGTTTTCATAGGTGAGACCCAAATGTAAGATTTGCATCGTTAGGCATGAAATCCAGAATATGTGATATTCCGGGTTTATGATGCCTAAAGGCAGTGTTGATTCCAATTGTTGCAGCTTTTCTTTTTTTCTGCGACCGTAAGTGTAGTATGTGGTGTATCGCCGGTTTCGTTGCTATACATCAACGACAATTGGGGTACGCATACTTACTTACGTTAATGATATGTGATATTATGTGTTGCTTAGATATGATGTGCAGGATCGTCGTGAATGAATGGCCGGGGGTTTTATGTGAGATGAGAGCTTTTCTTTTCATTCATGTAAAATTAATTGTATGTAATATTCTTTTATTGGGGCACTTCCGGGTTGAGGATGATGTCACCATTGTTGTATATTATTTACTTTTCCGCATTAGGATAGACCCAAGGAAGGGAGCAAAAGTGACCGGGTTCTAGAGTTCAGTGGGAGGCCATCTCGAGGAGTCGAGACCGGGTCTCCTAAACTCTAGAATTGGTAGGGTCACTTGCCACTCTCGTAGGGGTCTAAGGGTGTGGGCTTGGCTATTCATCGCGACCGTGGAATCCGTATTTTCTATTGTTGGCTAAGTGCAAAATACGAACCTCCTAGTATATCCTGTATTTTCATATATGTGCTTCCGCTGTTGATATTCTGTGATGTTGAGACGAATGATGTATTATATATATGATATATAATAAACGTTGCTTATGTTTTGTATCCGCGCTAGTCCCGTCCCGTTATGTCGTTAGTTAAGTAACCTAACGGAAAATAACGGGACACTGTGGCGAATGCGGATGGCATAAGCGTACGTTCTATTTTCGTTTCTTTTCTGTAATGGTTTAAGGACTTAAATGATGGGACTACATTAATAAGAGTAATGTAAACAAAAAAGAACCTAAAAAGATGTTGTAGAATCGGATTTGAAACCTACTCGGCTTTTAAAAAAAAAAACAAGTTTTCAAATTGCGGAGCTTAAGCCACTCCTTTTAAACCCATTGGATTCTACAATGATATCAAGTTCAAAGCGTTAAAGGTTTTCTTAAAAACTATTCACAGCCCTCCGCCACTTTAGGAAGTAGAGTACTTAGTATTCGTGCTGCGTATTTTGACTATAGTTAAGGCGCAGTGTACGGTAGCTAAGTGATGTCTTCCTACACCGCATATGATGCGATTAATTAGGACATTCATACGATTATGTTGACTATAGTTAAGGGTCATATGGGTGGGTCTAGTTAATCACGAAATGACGAGAAGAACTTGACTAGTACTTATGATATGTTGACTATAGTTAAGGTCATAAATGCTAGGGGTAAAAACCATATCGGGAGTTTCAAGTGTTGAAATTTGCAATGAAATTGCATACCTTCTATGTGATAGTAGGATCCCGATCCCACTGTGAGCAATAGTTGATCCTGCGAGAGTTTTGCACTTTACAATTAGCAAACCCATTAGGTGTCTAGAAAGGTGTCAATGGGGCTATGCCTCTGGGAAAATGAGGTTTATTTTAATTAGGTCCGTGCGAAAGCACGGGGAATCTCCCTCAGAAATAACGGCACTGGCCTCGCTGAACGGTTAGCAAAGTTGTAGAATGTAATTAATCCTGGTTAATTTTTTCCTTTTAAGGTTTGAATAAAAATTTGATAAAAGCGGTGGGAGACATCGATTAGATAAGATAAATAACCAGTCTGATCTTTGCAAGAGCTTTCGCCGAGTGTATTCTTTTCTCTCTCATAATGGCAGATAACCATGACTGGACTTAAGCTACTGTTAGAGAAAAATAAGCTTACCAGGCCGAACTATAAAGACTGGTTGAGGAACATTAACATTGCTCTCACATATGATAAAGTATCATATGTCCTCATTGCCTTAGCCCCGCCCAAGCCAGGCCCCGAATCTTCTGTAGCGGATAAGGAGATCCGCAAAACGTGGGATATTGACCGTGCTACTGCCAAATGCCTCGCGCTTGCATCGATGGACAATACACATCAAAAGCGGCACGAGCAGATGGATGTTCAATCCAACTTTCTCCATACAAAAGAGTTGTATGGGGAGCAATCTCGAACCTTGAGATACGAAGTATCTCGAAAGCTGTTTCAGATGCGGATGGCTCCTGGCATACCAGTAGGTGACCACGTTTTGAAAATGATAGCTCTTATTGAAGAGCTTGAGGACCTCGGATGGACAATGGACAACGAGCAATATACTGATATTGTTCTCAGTCTCTTCCCTCTGCCTTTGCTCCATTCATAGTGAACTTCAACATGCATAATATGGAGAAGTCACTACCCGAACTTCTCAATATGTTGAGAAATGCGGAGAGCACACTTAAGGCGAAGTCCCCCTCTCTGCTTGTTGGACAATCTTCTTCTTCCGTCCCAAAAGCCAAGGCCAAGGGAAAGAATAAGAAGAAATCCACCAAACCGAGAGGTGGAATCAAGAAGGCACAAGGAAGAGACAAATCCAAGGTTGATAAGTCGGGAAAAGGAGAATGTTTCTATTGCAAGAAAACAGGGCATTGGAAGCGGAATTGTACTGTGTATATTGTTGATCTCAACAAGAAGAAGCATGGTGATGCTTCTGCTTCAGGTGTGTTTGTGACTGAAAACTGTTTTTCTATAAACTCTGCTTCCTCCTTATTGGGTTAATGGGGTAGACGATACCATCCCTAGAATTGATATGCAGCACATTTGGCGAAGAGACCGGACTGTACGGTAAGTGTTGCTAGTTGGCTCGATGGGAGTTTTGACAGGTTCGATTGTGTTTCTTCTAATCGTTCAATACCTGGGAGCCGTTATGTACAGCTTATGCCACTGACAGTTTGCGGACATGTGATGTGATCACTGCCTACTGCTAGCGTATTGATGAGTCTTAGAGTCCCACAAAGGGGTCTCCTAGCTCAGGCAAAAAGATGTGGGGTGCATATGGGATATGCACGGGAACTCGATTAAATGCGTGTATTGGATACCGTATTTTAATCGGGCGTTTACTATTGTACGGGTCATATGTGATATGACCGGGTTATTAAATCAAGTGTTGATTTAATATTAAGTCCATTAGATCATTTATTAAAACCTATTTCTTTATGATGCATGCATGAGTGTATGTATATGTTGATATGGATGCACACATGCAAGCATACATGTGTCATGGTTGATGATACATTGATGGTGGCAATGCAAGATTTACATGGTTACATATTTGTTTATTTTGATTATTTGAGAAAAGCAAAATGGGATTAATACCATGGTTTAATTGCCCATGGTTTTACTTAAACTCAAATCACAAAATATCTAGATATTTTGTAACTATAGTTAAGCATGACATAATTCTCATTCACTTGGGATTATGTTTGATATTATTATTATTCTAACTTGAGTCAAGTTTAGCCATCTCCTTCTTCTTCCTCCTTCAAGCTTTCTAGGGTTTCAAAAATGAGAGAAGAAAATAAAAAGATAAGGTTTTTAAGTGAGATCCAAACCCACATCACCAATCTATACTAGTCTAGCCCATTAGTGTAGGTTGTTTGCTCCACTTCTTCATAGATCAAGTGAAGCTAGGAGCTTGTGCAAAGGGACTTCGTGGTGGATCATCGTGGACTCGGAAGGATTCAAGCGAACCGATTCAATCCCTACTCGATCCAAGGAGTCACAAAAGGAGGTCTACAAAGGTTGTATTACTTACCTCTTAGTGTTAGACACTACTTAGGATGCGATACTATATGTTGTTACTCTTTTTTTCTAGTTCGATTCATGGTTGGTATTGTTTAGCACCCCCTAAATTTTTATTATAGCATGTGTGATGCAACCCAAAATATAGGATGGTGCTAGAGAATCCCTACACCGTTCACCCGACCCGAACCGCTCACCCCCACTTCTTCTTTTCCTTCTTTTTCTTCTCCCTCGCCTCGTTTCCTTTCCCGCTACTTTTTCCCCTTCAACATTCCCCCTCTCTACTCGCGCCCACCTCCGTGATGACCACGCCCCCGCCAACAACCTCCATCTGATTCGCCCGCACGACGACCCACAACCCACGTTTTCTCTCCTCCCCTAACGACTGTAACAACTCCAATTCTTGTGTACATAAAATTGATTAAAAGTTAATGTACAATTGGGGTATTTACATTTCCTGTGAGTACTATAAAAATTTGTTTTGCTTTTGAACAACAAGAAAGAGCTTGTAGCTCACTGGTAAGACCTTGCACTGCTGATCCATAGCACCAGAGTTCAAATCCCATCAGCCACATATTCTATTTATTTTAAATTCTTTTAATCTTTTAGAAGCCTAAGAGACTACACGTTCACTACACGTAAACTGAAGAGACACAAGACAATCAAACACGTGCACTGTAGAATACCAAACGACCCCGACCTAATACCCCAACACTAACCCCACCCGACGGTACAGACCCGGCGAGAAGGCCAAATTATCCGGCGACGTCGGTCCAATCCGTCGGTATTGCCCCCAAACCTCACCCCCTGCACCTCTTCAGCTACCCCCACTACTCCCTTATTGTTTGTTTACTCTGAATTAATCCAGAGAGTAATAAAATGTCCATTTAACCTCATTTTAATGCATATTTCAATACATTCTTTAAATACCCTAAACCCTAATTTTTTCCTATAAATACCACCCTTATTTCACACCTCCTCACTCACAATTCTCTGCCAAAACTCTCAAGAAATTTCCAAGTTTTCATTGTGTACAAGTGGAGTTAACAAAGGGCGAAGCTCCGACGAAGTTCCGGCGACGATACAAGGAGTTTCCGGCAACGAAACGAAGCACCGATGAATCCTAGACCTCCTCCTACCTCTCCCCTCTCATCAAAGCCAGTAAGTCCCATTTCTCTCTCTTTTGCTATTCCCAAACTCTTCATTCTTAAAACGTGTCGGAAGTGGAGTTATCCGGCTTCCGATTCTCTTTTCTTTTAAAAAAAATACATTTATTTCTTAATAACAAACCTATAACTTTTGATATATTGTTTAGTAATCATTAACAAAGACAATAGAACAAGTTTGACATCAAAATGATAACCACAGCAAGTTGTATTTCAATTTTACATTAAAATACCTTTATGTTTCATATCGACATGTTTATACCTTTTAACCGTGTTATCTTTAGAAAACTCACGAGATAATGACCTACCTCCTCACAACACACATATCTAATATAGCACGATGGAATTTGGGAACATAGATTCGGGAAAATACGACTTTACATATAACTACTTTCAACTTATAAAACCTTTTTCTATAAGAAGTGTATTTAACAAATCTTTGCAATTGCGCCTCTACAGCCCACTATTGGGGACCCCGTTCGGTATGGTGCATATTATCGCACATCCTCGGGCCTAGTAGAACGAGATGCGGACCTCCACACGAAGCACACGATCTCGAAAGATTTTTAATACATTTTTCTTTAGAAAATGTGATTTCTATTATAAATAAAACTTATATTTTTAATAAATATATATATGTAATTAATATCAAAATATCTATTTTTAATATTTATAATATTCCACATTTCCAAAATTCAAGAAAAAACATCCCATTTACAAGAAAATACCATACAATTCCAATATTTCAAATAAATACCTTATACTTTAAAAACTAGGTCATATTCACCAGAAATTTCATATTGAATAAAAGAAACATCTATGAAAACTTTAAAGACGATAATTAAATACTTGAGGTATATTTTGAAATTATAACAAAACTATTTTTACATAAAACCCCTCAAGTTATACTAAATTACAATAAGGACCCTAGTATACATAGGTTTAAGCGGAACCAGTCTCTTGAGCCTCAGAGAGCCGGAAATATGGGTGCTTGCCTATTTAAGGTAGACAATATAGCAAATGGTGTTATCAACACGGTAATTGTCTTGGAAAAAGACACAAATCCTGCCGTCCATGTGCAGCAGTTACCAATAACATCAAAACTAATTCAGGACTTCAAGTTCTTTTCTAAATGTCTGACTCAGACTGAGTCTCATATAATCAAACTGACTTGAATATGATTCAAGTATATTTTCAACATGAATCCATGAATCCATGTATTCAATCTATTCAATCTATACAACTTGACCGAACCGAACCATGGATATACTCCATTTACAAGTTCATCCATTATATCCGTTCCATTACTGATATCATGGTTTCGGCAAGTCATCCATCTATATAAAATATACAATTCAAACAATACAATCAAGACATTGCGGGGTTTCTAAGGTGTAGATTGGTACGGAAAGTGTTAAAAGTGCCACGAGACTGTAACCATAACACGCCTAACCTGAATATCCATTGCCGTTGTACCGTGGCTGAACGGTTCCTTGTGCTCTGTATGCCTTAGTCTCCAGAATAGTGGGACTCCTCTCGTATACACTGGCATTCTTCTGTACCAAGCTACAAAAAACTGCGTTAACACTAAATACAACATTATAACAATATACTCCCTATTCTGTCTATTCCATTCTTGTCTATTTACGGGACTTACCGAGCGATTTGTTCGCTGACGACATTCTCTTTCTTCTTCTTTGGAATGTCGTCAGGTGATTCGGACTCACTGGAGATCGAGCCTAGCAGCGAGGACTTGGACCAGTTTGCTAAAGATCCAGAGCTTTAGTTTCACTTGTAAATTTCCATTACATTTCTGTTATGCCACTGTTTAGGCATTGCTTTCATTCCATGTATTTACCTTTCCAGATGTATTGTAAAAAGAATGTTAATAAATAAAATTGATGTTCAGTTATATCTATTTTCATTGTCTCTTGTGCATTTTACTTATATTGCTTAGATACGCTAAGCGTGTTTACTTCAGAGTAAATACGTAGCGGGCCAGTCGCGTTCCCTTCCCCGTACACCAGGAAGCGGGGCGTGACAATGACTCTTTCCCCTTCTTGCTCGCGTCGATGTCCCGCGAGACCTGCTTCCCCAACGGCAACGACGACCTCGTCCCCTCGCTTCTCCCCCTACTTCACTCTCTCTCTCCCGATCTCTCTCATTTTCTCTCTCTCTCTCATTCTCCCTCTCTCTCACTCATCATCACCGACAACCCACTTTCTCCTCGTCATCATTTCCGGCAACCCACCGAACCCCTCGCTGTCACCTACTCCACGTTCGACCATTACCTGAACCTCTTCTCTCGTCGCCACAACGCCCCGAGCTCTAACCCCGAGCCTAAGCCCACTGCACCCACCTTCTCCTCATCGACCCACCGACGCCACGAACCCACCTTCTTTGCCTCCATCGACCCACCGCCACTTCGCCCCTCCATCGACCCACCGAGCCCTGCATCCATCGCCACAACCACCACCAGCTCCACCTTCACGGCCGATGACATCCCAATCACCTCCTCTCCTCCACGAAATCGAGCCCTCATCCCCAGCACGCCAACTCCAAGCTCTTAGCCCCAGAGCTGTCTGAGCTCACCGCCGGCAGACCCGCTGCACTCGACGTTGCCATCTGAGCTCCTGCAACTATCATCTTCAGTGGATCCTGATCATCCCCTGCACACAAACCCCTATCGAGAATCTTACTGCAACTGCATCGCCTCTGGAGCTCCGCTGCCCCTCACCGCCGTTGCCACCGCACCCATGCCCGCCTCCGCACCGCCACCGTGCCACGGCTGCACCACAGCGTACCCAGACTGTCGCGCCCTATACCCACTCCCCGCGCCATACACGCTGTGCCAGCCCCCGTGCCACATCATGCCATCCCACGTGTCACTCCATACCCCGATCCAGTGCACGCACAGTACCCACTCCCATACAGTGTTCGGTACCGTGTCGCGCTATGCCACTCCCGCGCCACGCACCGAGCCAAGACCATGCCCACTACCGTGTCACTTCCGCGTCTTCACCATGCCTAGTACCGGATCTCCACGCATCGTGCTGGCGCCACGCGCCGTGTCCAGTATCGCATCATCTCGTGTGTCGAGATGAAGTCCGCAAACGGTATCGCTTCTATATCAGTGACCGAAGGCAAGTGAAAACCCGATCACTTGTTGTACATGCTATTATTATTTTAAATGGATCAATAGGTTTTATTCGTAATAATATTATTGCATATATATTTACGTCGTCATAATAGCCGTGTGGTGAACTTATAACCATCGATAACGTCTACAGTGGTCAAAACGTGAACATGGGATAACTATTGTTTTAATTGATTAGATTAAGTGGACCCCTCATTTAATAACCGTACACTAGTTAAGTGCTCGACATAAAATCCTAGACCAAAACTTATCTTAATATGGCGGATCTTGCAATAGTTAGATTCTTTTACTGTTTACGAATATCGTGTAGAAATTTGGATGCAAAACATCATGTTTATAATCATGTAAAGTCGCCCCCTAAAGACGACACTAAATCTGAATTTTTCCCGCGCATGTTACCTTGTTAAAATCATTGTAAATTCAATGTAGTTTGGAATGTGATGTTCTACGGCTCTTGTCGAACCTGACTCGATAATATAGAACCATTCACAGTTTATTTCTCGATGTTTATAGATTAATGTAACGATATTTGGCTGCGAATGCGGCACTGGACTGCAGTCCGGGGCAGCATTTCACGAGGATACCTTAATTTAAATAACTGCACGTCCTTACTTCAAATTGAAAATGAACGGAGCCCCATATAGTCACATATATAATTTAGTTAGCTAACACATGAATCTAGTCCTGTGCAGTTTCACTGCCGTTTGATATTTAGGTTGTATTTTTGAGTATCGATGTGTTCAGCAGTTTCTACAGTAACATTTCTTACTCCGTCACATTAAACAAGGCGTAACTCCTAGTACAGGAAGGATATTGATAATCCGTTTGATGCGTTGGAAACCTAACAGATAGAACTAGATTTTATTCAACTGAGGCAATACCTGAAACTGAACACAATCTCCAGTGAACTACACGCGAAGTTGGACTTCCAGTTCTGAAACTGGAATTCCAGCAATAGGTCGCTAATTTAAAAATGATGATAAGTCTCTAACCTGAGTTCCGTTTGACACGAGACTAATTTTATTGATTAGATAATCAAGTGTACTTCGTACGCCTTTTATATTGTTTTGGTTGATTTTATACATGTGTTTTATAGTAAATTGTGCAAGTTATATGGCGTTGGCTGTCATAATATAGCGAATGTACGTTCAGTGCATTTTTGCCTATATTGTGCTTGCTTTATACCTGCTACATAATGATTGTTTACATTGAGACCTAGCGACTGTTTTGCATTGTCGATATATAAGTGTTAGTGAGTGGGTTGTGGAAAATACGAAATTCATATTGATAAGTGGAAACGTGATTGAAAATGAAAGCGATACGTATTTGTTCACAACCTATCTAATACATGAATTCATACTATAACCTGGGGAATGGGGAAATCAAGGTAGAATTGAACTCGTATTTAGCGAGGTACAGTGATTTAGAGGATGATCATTCGCTATTAGTGATATATATATATATATATATATATATATATATATATATATATATATATATATACATACACACACACATACATTAGGTCGTGGACCTAGCGACACGGCTGCAGGGTTATATCCCAGGCAACAGTGGACCGTAGTCTCAGACATGCACGAGGCCCTTGTTAAACACGAGCATCCTTCCCACCAATTGATTTCATTGACTTAGTGGCTGATAAGTAGTGACATACATATTGCCTCGGTTACTGACATGATACTTATATCACACTGTTCATATTCAAATGATGTTCATTATTTTCATGTTCTGCATTCTGTTGCACTTTTCATGTTTAATAACATTGCACACCCATTATATAATTATTGCTATATGTGTCGTCCTGATGACCTGAGTGTGCATGCTCAGAGAACGAGGTAGATCCAGCCCAGGAGCAGGACCTGCCATTCGAGACCGCGGAAGTCTAGATTGCATTATCAGCGCCATTTCTTTTGCTTTAAGCACCCTGTATTTCGTTGGTTAGTTTTTCCCTTGTGCAAAATAAATGTATTTCGAACTCTTTTATTGCAATGTAATAAAGTTGTGAACTGTGATTTTCCTTTATTCTAGTACCGTTTACTGACTATCATGTAATGTTAGAAGCCGAAGTGTGACTACGGTGGGATTATTCCCTGACCATAGGAGTATGGCCGGCCTAGTCACCCACGTATTCCGTATTTTGGGAAGTGGGGCGTGACATGGGACGTGACAGAATGGTATCAGAGCCGGTCTCTCAATAGTGAGTCGGTGGTTCGAGGACGATCCATTGTTCAAAGGTGGGGAGAATGTTGGGACCCAGTTCTTGCTCACGGAACAAAGGTTAAGCGTGCTCGGGCCAGGAAAGTCTTGGGATTGGTGATGTTCAGTTGAAAATATTACAATCTTGAACATATCAATTTCCTCACTATTCTAAGCATTTAAGGATAGTTGATATAAATATAACACATATTACCAGTTCGTTCGCAAATTATCAAATACCACGTGTTATATATATAATCAACATCTTTTTAAGGAAATTGTATGTTTAGTATGTCATGCATAATATTCTATATCTCCAACACTTTTCATGGAGATTTTGTGCAGAAAATTATTTCAGGATAGATATCGGAATCACAAATTTGCCGATAAAATACAGCAAGTCAAAGAGTTGAAATCTGTCAGAGATTCAGAAGAGATAAAAAGATTCGATATCAGAAGAAGACCCAAATGCCAACATCAAAACATCCCTGAAATATCATGCAGTGATCTCTTCAAACGGCCGTGGAACCGCGGCCGAGTCAGGCCGATCCGCCGCGGATCCGCGGCCGAGTTGTGGGCTCTGGTGACGACACTTCTCCAGAGGCTCCCATACTACTCTTTAGCTTGTTGAAGACGCTGCGAACCACCTACCTTACTCCAGAAGCTCCCCTACAACAGCCTAGCTTATTATGCAAGCTTGATAACTACCTTACTCTAGAACCTTCCCTACAACTACCTAGCTTCTTTGGGAAGATTAACCTAGTTTCTAGCGGAAGATTGGTGAAGGGCTATATAAAGAGACCTAGGGCTACATTGTTGAGGTTGTTCATCAAGTGACAAAGCACACAAACCAAAACCAAATCCAATTCAATTCAATCAAGATCCAAATCAAGATTCGTTGAGATCAACATCAAGCGACGACATTCAAAATCCTTTACGCGAAGCCGATCATCATCAAGAGCGCGAGATCCTCGACAGGTCCAAGTCTCACGGAGATCGAGCGAAGCGAAATTCGACGGAATAGTTACCTCTTCAAGGGAGCGATCGAGAGCAATTCTTGTAATCTCGGATTGAAGGAATGTGTAATTAGAAGTTGATTAATAAAGGTGATTCAATTGTTAATTCTCGTTTTCTTTAAATTCTTGCATTATGAAATTCCTAATTCTTGATTCTTTTATTTTCATGATGCGTGAGTGAAATCTCCGCTTGTTAAGGATTTGAAGGAGATCGGTAGATCAAATGGTGATGAAATTCTAAACTAGTTTTAAGTCTTATGAGAATTATGAACTTTAGGAAAAAGAATCATCAACGACCAAATTTGGAGCGAGATCACCGTTCTTGATAATTTCGTTGCAATTTGGGATTAAATGAGTGATGATTCTCTTTGCTAAAGGCTAGATTTGAATGATGATCAATGAATAGATAAGGGATGGTGAAGGAGAAACCCAAGTTTCTCTAAAAGATCCCTAATCTTCATTCATCGCCATCGTTCTAGCTATAATTCATCAATAGATAAGATTAGTCAATTTTAGTATTCATCATTGCTACGATTTCTTATCGAATCCTACAAGCTATTCTTCATTTTCTTGATAACTAAAATTGAAATTGGACACTTTCTCGATTACTAAATCTTAAATTCTTTCATGATATTTCTTGAAAATATTTCATCAAATAAATCTTGATTCATTTTCTTGAATTTTCTTTAATATTTTCTTTCGACTCAACTAAAGCAAGAACGAATAAATACACGAATCTCAGTGGACGACCCGTTCTCATTAACGAACTACATCGACGCCGTTATTGATTGCGGATATAAATTCTTTGATTGTGATAACACTTTTCAACACATCGAGAAATGATCAATCAGGTGACCTCCTGGGAAGTAGCCCCTGGTCAGGTCCGGTCCACCATATAGGATAAAACCGTTCAGCTTCGGGCAGAGCGGACAATACTCTCTGTATTGGAGATGAGGCGTGACACTTGACTTAGGAATGGAGAAGGGAAACATAACATGTCACAAGAGCGGGACGAGAGGGAGAATTCCCAACAGCGAGAGGGATGCCTCATGAACCGGGCTTTGGAGATGAGGCTTTTAGCGAAGCCAAGTCAATTTCGGGCCACCAAACCCTACAACTAATAAGAAAGACGGGGCATTCTTCAAGAAAAATTAATAACAAAGGGTTATTTTGATATACAACCCTTAAAGATGAGGGATTTTAAAAAAACACCCCCAAAGATTAAAATTTTTAAAAACAACCCTTTAAGATTGGCCATTAACTAAATACAATCCTCCGTTACACTTACTCATGTTTGATCCTGTTTTATGATTAACCAGGTTATTTGGGATATTTTCAGATATATCAAATGCCCAATTTACCCTCAATCCCTAATATCCCATCATCCCCAAAAATCATGCTCCCTCTCATCTCATCATGCGAAAACTTTAACTTCTCCTTTCTTTTCTCTCTTCTAAATACAAGCCATCACCCAGGTCCTCCTCTAACTCAAACTCTCAATCTCAAACAATATCTACATGATCATTTCCATCTTTTCCTCTCTCTTATGATCTCTTTTCATCCTCAACTCCCCCATCTCATGTCGCTCACCTTCACTCCCTCATTCTTTTCTTCTCTCCTTCATAAGACCCTCTACATTTTCTCTAAACGCCTCCGTCTCTGCTCCATCGATCCACCGTCAAATAAAAAAAAACGCATAGCCAGAGCTTGGAATGTTAGAGGACGGGTAAAAATGTCCTTTTACAAACCCATTAACTTGTTCTAATACCGTTTGTAACAGAAGTTAACTTCAGAGTCCTTTTTAGTTAACTTAACATCTTTGGGGTTGTTTTTGAAATTTTTGATCTTCATGGGTGTTTTTTCAAAATCTCTCATCTTTGAGGGCTGTATATAAAAAGAACAAAAAAATCCAACCTAGATTGATAACCATAACTAACCCTATCACTTATTATCCAAAAGAAAAATAAAATTAACCCATCACTCAAAACTATCTAGGCTGTTTTATAATTTTTAATGGGAAAAACATATAAAGTGATTGAAATTTAGCATATATGTGACATCACACGTGCAAATTACCAGTCTAGTATTATATCTATTTATCGATGGATGTTTTATTTTAAAATTGATTGTTTATATGGCTTTTCCATCCTTCAAGAAAAATCAATAAAAACACATAAAATATTTCAACAGAATTCATATCGGTGTCACGTCACTCATTGAAAAAACAACTGCTAATCCCATCGATTAAAACTGCCTTAGATATATTATAGTTTTTAATGGAAAAATAAGAAAACACAAATAAAGGCATTGAAAATTAGCATATACATGCATCACACTTACAAATTACTAAGTACCAGTAGAGATTTTTCTATATTCAACCCCAAAGCTTTTCGTGTGTCAAAATAATAACTCTAAAACTTTATATTTCTAAGAACCCCAATCCTTTAAATTGTCTAAAAAAAACCCTTATCAATTAAATAGTGATTAATAAACCTAATTAAACTAATAAATATATATTCTATCCCTTAGCAATCTAATTAGCCCTCAATCCATCGATTGCTTAGTATAATTGGTCCTCTATGGAAAAAAACCGTTTGTTATTTATGAAAACGGTTCCGAATGGTTTAAGAGAAGGACCGTCAGAATCATAATTTTAGATGGGTGCAATTTTTAGTGAGTGGTTAAGTGTTGGACTTTTTTAAAAGAAATAGAAAAATGATGTTGATGGATTGAATATGGAAGAAGAATATAGGTAAAATGGTCATTTTAAATGGAATTTGGTTGGAAAACTAATCATGAGTACCAATTTAGACAACTTAAAGGATTTTGGAGTCTTATTCAGAAATATGAAGTTTTGAGGATTTTATTTAAAAATAAGAAACTTTTGGGGGTTGAATATAGAAAAAAAAAACTTCTAAGACTTGGGGGTCTTAAGGGCCTGTTTGGTTGCAGGGTTATGGATTTGGATTTACTGTTTGGATTGTGTAATCCTAGGATTCCATAATTTTGTGTTTGGTTGATGACTTTAGATTTCTAGGATTCTTTTGTTTTTTTTATAGGGGCCCACCACAAAACAAGGTTTCTTGAATTCTAAAAATTTTCAAGGATTTTTAAGGATTTGGCACTATTCATTGTACTTTTAGATAGGACCCGTGTATTTTATTTATTTAATAATCCTCTCTCTATCTATCTCTCTCTAAAATCCTCAAATCCGAATCCCATTTTTTTTCAACAACCAAACAAAGATCACAAGGATCTACAAATCCAATACAAGAAATCCAAAACCAACTAAACAATAAATTACCAAATCCAAAAATTTCAACTGTACTATTTTGGAATCCAAATCCCATAATCCTTCAACCAAACGGGCCCTAATAGATTTGGGGTTTTTATATTGGGATAAAACAGACCCTTCAACTTTTAAGTCTCACAAAGACCAAAATACGGAATACTAAGGGTTTTAGCTCTCGTTAGGGTTTCAAGCTTCATCAATGGAGGGATGCGCAAATCAACCCCAACCAAACAAGACAAAGAGGAAGAAGAATCACAGGCCCGAAGCTCAATTCCGGTACGATCTCGACAGCTGCTCGAAGCGCAACGACCTCAGCGGCGCCCTCGCCCTCTATCAAAGCGCCCTCTCTTCAAACATCAACGTCTCTTCGTACCACTACAACACTCTCCTGCACCTCTGCTCCTCTTCGCTCGAAACCCTAGATCCATCCTCGAAGCAATCCGCCGTCGATTCCAGCTTCCAGATCTTCGATCGCATGATCGAGAGCGGCGTGGTCCCAAACGAAGCGACCATCACCGCAATCTCTCGAATCGCCGTTCACAGATCTGAAAACGGTGCAGATTTCGCTTTCGATCTCGTTAAAACGATGAAGGATAAGTATGGCGCTGCTCCAAAGTTGAGAACTTTTGGACCCTCGATATTTGCTTTCTGCAACCAATTGGATGCTGAGAAAGCGTATGAGGTTGAGAATTTCATGACTTCTTTGGGGATCTCACCTGAAGAAGCAGAGATTGCTGCTTTATTGAAAGTGAGTGTGAAGAAAGGGGAAGGGGAGAAAGTTTATGAGTATTTGTTGAAGTTGAGAAATTGTTCGGGTTGTGTGAATTTATGGACGGTAGAGATGGTAGAGGATTGGTTTAAGAGCGAGAGGGCCGCGGAGTTTGGGAGTGAGGATTTGGACGTGGGGAGGGTCAAAGATGTAATTTTGATGAATGGCGGAGGTTGGCATGGATTGGGATGGTTGGG
This sequence comes from Agapanthus africanus, assembly GCA_030015575.1. Taxonomy (NCBI): domain Eukaryota; kingdom Viridiplantae; phylum Streptophyta; class Magnoliopsida; order Asparagales; family Amaryllidaceae; genus Agapanthus; species Agapanthus africanus. Next base: position 156,868,327 of record JASDDO010000024.1, read on the forward strand.
GAAAGGGAAATGGGAAGTTAGACGAGGGGGTGTGAGCTTGAATGGAGAGTGTTGTAGTTGCGGGCAAAGGTTGGCTTGTGTCGATGTGGAGAGGAAGGAGGTTGAGAAATTTGCAGAGTCGGTGGCTAGTCTGGCAATGGAGAGGGAAACTAAATCTAATTTCAAGAATTTTCAGGTAATGACCTAGTTCTTCATCTTCGTTTAGGCATTCAATTTCGCATCTATGTTCTTATAACATCGAGTTGATTATATTGGTTTGCAATTGGTTTCAAATTTGAAAACCAGCAATAACTTAGTCACGGATATGAGCCATGGTAGTGGGTAAATTACTTGTTATTGTTTTTGAATGTCGAGTTGATTATATTCGTTTGCGTTATGTTTAAAACCTGAAAACTAGTGATAAATGCGTCGGGGATATGAGCCATGGTCCCGAGTTGATTACTTGTTTATGGAGTTGAGATATCATATATTAAAATGGTGGCTTAATGTTTCGGTTGAATTTGGAGGCTGGAATTTGTATGCATTAGCTGTGGTCGTTACCTGTAACATCTTAAAGTATTGATTTTATAGCTTGACCGATCTTATTGTATCAAATTATATTTGTAGCGAGCTTGTCATATAAGGTTGCTGGTACAATTATCCATTTAGATGCAGTATTTATTAGCTTTTATGGGTGTGTTTAATTGGGATTTGGGTTTGGAAGAGGGTAATATCGAAATCTGATCCCATAAGAGTCTCAGGTTCAATTGTCGACTCTTAACCTGTAAATGTCTGTGTATTAGCTAATCATTTACAGACTTATTTTTAAGTTTTACTGTTAGCTAGAAGGATTCATAATAGGTTTTAGGTGGGTACCACATTCTTTAGGGCTTGTACCAAATCTGAATTTATTTTTGGACGGAGGCTAATGTAGATAATCCATTTATTTACTTTTATCCAATACTCTTTTATCTCAATTTAGGCATTTGATTGGCTACGAAGAGAGACCTTTCTTCGTTTAATCTTATGCTATGCAAAGTTTGGATTATACTTACTAGCATTTTGCACATGCGATGCATGTTTATATTATAAATTGAAAATGACCGGTGTGAAATTTTTAAGAAAAATATGTTTTAAGCAAATAAATAAATTGTATACATTACACATTTTTTATTCTCAAATAATAGTGGCTAAAATATTATATATATGAGATATCACGATGTTATAAGTACTAATAAAAAGTGTTATTTTTCTTAATTTAGGTGTATGTCTTTTTTTGAGTGAGTAGGGAGGTGGAGTTGATTAGTGAGAGAGAGAGATGAGTTAGGTGTTCTTTTGACTTTTCATAGGGAATTGTGAGAAAGAAACGAGTTGGATGTTTTTTGTCTTTTTCTATAGCTGATGTGGACGGCCTTATGGTGGAGCATGAAGCAATAGCTTTTTCTCCTTTTTTTAAATTTTTTTGTTGCAAAATGATTTAATAATGACATCATCACCCAAAGAGTTTGGGTTATAATAGTAAAGATAGCTGCTTCACTCCTAATGTAACTTACGTCCACTTTGATGTTTATTTAGGAATGGTTGGAAAAGCATAATGATTACGAAGCTCTTATAGATGGGGCAAATATTGCATTGTATCAACAAAATTTTGCCGATGGTGGATTCAATTTGTCACAGGTGCTTCCATTGCTTACCGATTTCTATCTACCAGTGTTTGAGGTTCTGAAGCTTATGTATGCCCTCATTGATGTTCTTTGGTATTTTATATTCCTTAATAGAGCAGCTGGAAACTGCTGTAGGAGAACTTTATAGAATCCAGGGTAAATGGCCGCTCGTTATACTTCACAACAAGCGATACCGAGGGCTCATGGAAAACCCTTCCAATAGGCAGCTGCTAGACATGTGGAAAGCTAAAGGAACACTGTACACCACCCCAAATGGGTCAAATGATGATTGGTAAGGCTTTTGAGCAAGAGTTCATATCGTTTTTAAGTTTTTGGTAAAAACATGTATGTATGTATGTAAGCAAATATGATACGTGCTATATATGTGCATGTATTAAATATAAATGTATCACATGTGTATAAGTACATAACTATATATGTATGCAAGTACTGTATAAAACAAAATAATAGATATGAGAGATCCATTACACCCCCCCTTTTGTATTCTTTATGTATCATCTTTACATCATTCTGTTTAAATTTTATATGGAGCCTAGTTTGCTCGGTTATAAAAATCATTTAAACTTCCAATCTTTTGACATGTTGTATAATAAGCTGATGATGATCCTCATTCAATTTAGACTTTTGATATAATGAAACTTTTCAGAAGTTCATTCTAAGCACTATCTTCATAATAGTTGAGGGGCATAACCCCTCTTTTTTAGCTCTCTCAAATATTTGACTAAGCTAGTTTTGATATTTTTGAAGCAATCTCCTTTTCTAATCCATCTGTTAGTTTTCATACTTTTAGCATTCATAAAGCTTGCTTTTCTCTTGTTTTTCATATTTAAGATATGCCTGTTATGGTCCAGGTATTGGCTCTATGCAGCAGTTAAGCTGAAGTGTTTGCTTGTGACGAATGATGAAATGAGAGATCATATATTTGAGGTCCTAGGCAGGAGCTTTTTCCCCAAGTGGAAAGAACGACATCAAGTATGTGCTATGAAACATCTGTAATATAGCCGAGGGCTTTGAGATTAATCGACATCAGAAATATCATCCTTTGCTTGGTAATTCTTAGTGGCTGATTTCCCAGAGTAATTAGCAAGTGGGAACACGAATAATCAGCTGAGGAAAAATTTAGAATATATCCGGAGCAAATAACGATCAATATAAGAATTATTATGCTTGGTGAAGGCTTGCAGTTTGTGTAAGACTGTAAACCTTTATGGATCATGATTGGTTGGACAGGAACAAAAACTTAGATGGTAAATGAGTTTAAATAGCTTATCTTATGCCTGATGATTGACATGCTTGGTGGATCTTTGATTAAAATTGTGAGGTTGCCGATCAAGAAAAATAAAGACTGGTTTCAAATGGCTGCTGCATTGACATATCTTTGAAATTATTATTATTAGTAGATACATTGCGGGGAGCAACTTGCATCACATTGGTCACAATTTCAACCTAAACTTTGAACTGACACAATGTGGTTGGTTCCAATTTTTTTTGACTTATAACCGAAGGCCATTCAGATATATCCATGTTGCTTCATGTTGGTTAGTCAATTTTTTAGTTGTAGTATCACATAATATTGGGGCAATGCAAATTGTAGACATGCACTTAACTTCAATGAATAGTGTTTAAAAAAGTATATAATCATTTGAGAATAATGTTCATGTGCATTCTGCTTGGAACTGTGAAAGTCACTTGTTTGTGATGTGAGACTTCTTTTCTCTCACACAAAACTTGAAATGACAGTCGCTTTTGCTTTTTCCACCCTTTGACTTCAGATATTCACTCAAACTTTTGATGCAATCAGGCCCAATAAGCACTGATTATGAGCAAAAGAAAAATCAGTAAGCAAAGATTGCCCCATCTCTCACCCCTAACTTCCAATGCCACTTTCGGTTAAATTGAGGCATGATTGCTTCAAAATTTCTCTAGGAACAACAAACTTCATTAGGTTTTAACTTGACCCAGCGTGTAGGGATATTATCTTGGGATTTTTCCCTGCTCATAATATATAATATCCCAAAGGGATTTTGCATTGTCGGATTTTTCTTTCATCATAAGATAATTGCTTTGTGGGATTTTAATTTATTGTTTTTGCTGATAAGCTTAGCTAAGATTTCAGCAATTTGGGGTAAAATTACAAAAACAATGAAACCGCATAAATTTGGGAAAACTTTTTTGTTCTAGCTGAGATTTTGGGAAAAAAGGGAAGCAAGTGAGATATAGTCTCATGAGATTTTGAGTTTCATGGAGGGTCACATGGAATTCGTCGATAGGATAGTTGTGGCGGGCGGGCCGGCCGGCCTGCGTGCGTGCATGTGTTGGGTTTTTGGTGGAATTGCACTGGAAATGTTCCCGTGCAATTTCACAGGAGCATTAGTCTCTTATCAATTTTTGTCAATTCCTAAGAGTAACCGAACCCTATAATTGTATTTGTACATCCACTCCAACAACAACAATTGAGCCTTTTATCCCCAAGCATATCACCCTACATGAACTAATATGAGAATCACGCTGCGTTGTGCACATGAATCCTCCGTCTCCACTCACTCCTATCGAACAATATACTTTCATTAAGGCCTTTGGCATCCATATCTTTTCGTATCGCCTCCATCCAAGTTTTCTTCGGTCTCCTTTTCGTTTTTTTGACTTAGCCTAAATCGAGAATAACCATTTGTCGAACCGATGCTTCCGTGGGTCTGTATCACACATGACCAAACTGTCGTAGACGGTTTTCCCGCCTCTTTTCCGCCACGGGTGCTATACCAAGCTTTGCACAAATATCCTCATTTCGTACCTTATTTTTTCTAGTGTTCCCACACATCCAACAAAGCATGCACATCTTAGCTACATGCATCTTCTGTGCATGATGTTTCTTCGAAGCCCAGCATTCTGTACTATATAATTAGGCAGGCCAAATAGCGATTCAATAAAACTTCATTTTCAATCCTAACGGAAAATTACGATCGTACAAAATCCCCGTCGCGCTCCTCCATTTCAACCAATCTGTCTGAATCCTCCGGTTGACATCGCTGTCGATCTCCCCATCCTTTTGGATGATAGAACCTAGATATCTAAATTGGTCGCTTGTTGATATCTCTTGTCCATCCAGTGTTATACCATTGTGATCTCGACTTCTCTTTTTACTAAATTTGCATTGCATATACGCTGTCTTGGACCTACTCAGGGGCGGATCTATATAGAGCCCAGGTTAGGCGTCTGCCTACCCTGGATCGAGGATTTCGGTAAATATATGGATGTTTATAAGGTAATATATAGTGAGTAAGTACTAAGATATCAGATTAAACTTCAGTCCCAATGGTTAGGCTTGAGGCTTTGGTGGTAAGCGCCCTGAATTCGATTCTTGGTCTCCCCACACTTTCTTGTTATATTTTTATTAATAATTTTCCTTATTGGCCCCACAACAAAAGTCATAGGAATTAACAAATTAGGATTTTTTTTTCACAAATCAACCCCAACTGAAGAACAATACATGATTAGTCCAAAATTAAAGTCTTAATGACCATCTACTGTATTCTTTTGTTAATATTTTCTTTATGTCTAAATAAATAATAATCACCTGCATAAGAATTTTAAATTTTTTGAAAAATAATGAATCTTATTAGTGATTTATGCTCAAAATTTGATGTGTAGCGATTTTATGTCCAAAATTTGATGTGTAGTGTTGAATCTCTCAAAATCAAAGGTTTTCTATATTTTATGATTCAAATATCCGCCCTCCAGACTTATTGTTCTGGGTCCGCCATTGGACCTACTCAATCTAAGCCCTTGAGATTCCAACGTTTGCCTCCATAACTCTAATTTGGCATTAATTCCTGATTTCGTCTCACTTGCCCGAATAATATCATGAGTGAATGACATACACCAAGGTACATACACTCCATATTCTATATATGATAGATTCTTGATTTATGTTGATCTACTATTAAATATTACCTTAGATAATTATATGATCTGTGTTGTAAAAAAGATACTGTAGTTAGCCTTTTGTAAATGAGTATTTAGGAATAGGAAATGACTACTTGATTCATAATGATGCGGGTCCAAATTAAAGATATTATGATGCATGGTAAACTATTTATAGGATTACAGTAGCTATTTCTGCCTCATTGCTTACATTTTGTTTCTTATTCCGATTATCATTCCCAATCTCATCTGTAGTTTGGAAAAGCTTAATCCCATATAGCATAACGTTCTCTTTCAGGTTCGATATACATTTATTAAAGGCAATGTGAAGCTAGCAATGCCGGCCCCATATTCTGTAGTCATTCAGGTATAATAATCCTAGTTGGTATAAGCTTTTACACCCGGCTACTTTTATTTTATTGTCTTTTCTGGAGATCATTTTCAATTCTTTCATGCATTCAGGAGTCCGAGACAGGATCATGGCATGTACCAGTAGCAGATGAAAAATGCAATGAGGAGAGCATGAGAGTTTGGCTTTGTGTAACTAGATCAGAACCGTGCAAAAATTACGAGCCTGGTATAGCAACAGAAGAATTGCACAAAGTTACAACTGAGAAAATGAATGATGGCAAGGGATCTATGCCTGTAACTGGAAAAAGGAAAGAGAGATCTCCACCACCTTTAAATGTAATAGCCGGCTAACGATTATTTCATATTTATTTTTGTAGAAGTTCTTGTGTTGAATATTCATGTTATTGGTGTACTATTTATTGATACTTTTCCAACTGTTTGAGGCCAAATGGTCATCTGAGGTTAAAGGCCTTATGTGGAATTTAAATTTATAATATGTGGTATCGCCTCCCTTTTTTATTCTGAGGAAAATGAATTTTTTATTATGAGCTTATCCGGTGATATTTTCGTATCCAATTTTTCCCCAAAGGATCATGGGATTGCAAGGTGTTCTGCCTTGCATTCTTTTGGGTTCCAGGAACATGCTTTGTTTAATTTCATTTTCCTCTTCAAAAAGTGTGTTTTGAGTTCATATTTCTTTATGAGCTTGTTTCTTATTTAGGGTCAAGATGGAAGAATGCGAGAAATTTTTTATAGTGATTTCTGTTAATTTTATTATTGTTTTGCTAGATTTGAGTTGCTCGTTGGACAACTGAAAAATGGTATCAAGACTCAATATCGTACTAGTGAAACATATTAATCTTTTAAAACATGTTATAAACAAGAACTTGAGCAGAAAACATCTTCATTTTGATGCCCAAAACATCTTCATTTTGATGCCCAAAATATGCTATAAAATTGTGAAATATCCTCGTAAAAACATCTAAATTCTGCCAGTGCTATCACAGCTCCAAAAAAAGAATAAAAAAAGAAAAAAAAATTGGCACAACTAAACTCAGTTCCCAGTTACACATTCAATTCAACTTTCCTTCAACTGAAATCATATTCGCAGGTCAAAGCATCTATTGTGTAATCTCTTCTTTTCCTTTTTTCTGGTCCCTTCAATGAAAACAAATACCAGAAAAGAAGTGGCACCATCTCTTTAATCATGCAGTAAAATTTTGCATCTCCGCAATGGAGAAAACATAGACATTTAGGGCTAAATAAGCTTCTTTAATCACGTTGGCTTTGGCGAACCCATGGCTGGTTGTTTCGTTGCATTAAGTTTAGGGTTTGCAGAAGCTTGCCCTGCAGTCGATGTAGGAGTCTTTGTATTGCCACCATCATTTGTTCCTCCCAAAGATTTCTTGATCTGGAATAAGTTGAGCAAGTAATAGTTAAAAATGAATTGTAAGCATTAAAAAATGTTGAAATAGTTTATATTTCCAGGATAAGTTGTAGAGACATGCTAAGAAGTAAAAGAAGATTGGATTATAAAAAAACTTCCATAAAACAAGCATGATTCCAAGTCTACAAATTGCTCATATGCAGACAGAATAGAGGCTTCTTGAAACTATTATAAACCAGGTAGAAACCTTTTTCACACGCAACCGTTGTTGCTTCAGATATTGCGTATAACTAATGCAGATATCTAGATTGTTCTCGTGCCTCTGTCTCAATTTACTAGCTCTTTTGGCCGCCTTTTTGGTCTCAAATTACTTGTCATTTACAAAACCCGAGAAACATTTTCAAGAAGCTGTTCCTATAGTCAATGTAATTTATATATAAATTAAAACTAAAACTTAATTGTTTGAAACGAGAAACTCTTGGTCCAATCCCAACTCCCAATATGAGGGCAACATAGAACTTTTACAGCTCTATTGTTCATTATCAGAGCGGAGTTATGCGTGCAATAGGCCAAAGGACAAGTAATTTGAAGTGAAGGGGGTATCAAATTTACGAATACGAGTTAAAGCACACATTCAATAGGAATCTAAGCAAGCATATTATTTACACCTAATAACTTGGAAAAATTAAGACACAAGATTTAAACACAACAATCAGCATAACCATCATCCTTGTATATTAGGGTATTGTTGCAGCTTTGTGTCGCATCAAGCAGGGTACATGGCAAGTCAATAGAGTAAATATCAAACTTCAAGCAACTGACGGTCCAAGAAAGCATGTCACTAAAGGAAAGAGCATATGGGAACTCTAAAAGAAGTAAAGATTGTTGTATTCCAATTAAACATACCATGGCTTGCCTCTCTTTATGAATATCGTTTGTTGACTGCATAAAAGAATAGTCAGGGAAATAATTAATGTAAGTTCCACTCTGAAGCAAAAGCAGTAACACTGCATCTTCTACAATAATAATAACTTCTTTAAATATCATACCGGCTTTTTATAACACTTGATCTCATCTCCGCTAAAGCCTGGGAGGGTCATGTTCCAATGTCTCTCTGCATGCGCGACAATATAGGTTTTAGCAGAATTGTATACAAGATTTTTATACCTAAGTTGACAAGGGACCCATAGGAAAACTCTTACCTACATGCAGAAGTATGTCCTTTGCTTCCAATGTAGTTGATTTTCGATGCTTGGCCAGATGGCAAGCAGCTGTCACTATCTGTTATTTCAAGAAATGAGTCACTAGGAAAAATGCCCGGGACAACTAACCTAGAAAGAGAAATGAGGTAGTTAACTACGTCGAGACGTGACAGAATATCTTCCACATGCAAAGATGCACAAAGTAACATTTATCAAATTGATTTTTTCTACAAAACATAAATATCTCGAAGTAACATTCAGGAAAACCCACTATAAAATAAGAAGCAATTAGCACAAAGGCTGAAAGCTTAACCATACTAGAAACTTTTTGCAAAAGCGATTATGATTTTCATAATCAAACTCAGTTTTCACCAAGAAGAGAGTTTTCTGTTAAATCAAGGAACAAAAATGTTGCAGCATGCAACTCAGGGATCTAGTTCGTAATTAACAAGGCAAATTTCCATCCATATATTGATCACACCAAGAAAATGAAAGAAGGCTTTTGTGGACAGTAATGAAGTACTCTCAAATGAGCAATGGAACTTACAGATTCAATAAAATCATCAGCAATCTCCAGAAGATCATCTTCAATTTCGGGACGCAAATTTTCAGAGTGGTCAACCTGTTGGAAGGGGGCAAAAAGATTGGTTGCATAATGCATCTATTTGGTGAACAATGTTCATAAATCACAATATACTTGGAACAATACATCAAAATAGGAATTTAAGCAAATCTAAGGACATTGTGATTAAAAGACTTCTCTTCGTAATACATGTGATACCAAATATGCTACGTCCTCAATCGTAATGCAGCAAATTCAAGCGATTCATGAAGCTGTGAACTATAGCAATTTGATGATGAATAGATGACATAGCAGCAGCGTATGTATTTTAAACATCTTGAAATGCAAATAGCATTTTGTTCATCTGATACTCTTCATCCACATAACACAAGCAATGATGAACAGTAAGTGCATATAAAATGGCCATGACACTGTCATGCCCTTGACCAAACATCCTAGCAGATTGTATGCAATACTAAAAAGTATAAACTTGATGTGGCATTAACTGAAAGAGATATTTATAGTAGATGCGAGTCACATTATGTTAAAAAAACATGCACACTCAATGTGTGCAACAACTATAGTTGCAGACTACAGTGACATTTTCCTCATGGCGTCCGTTGGAGTTAAAATCTTAACTCCCAAGATATTTAAAATACTCAATCCAGTATTTGAACAAATGATCAAGAACTTGATCACTTAAGCTCAAAAATGGGGGTTATGATAAAAAGAACAAACCAAATGCTTGTTCATCATAAGTGAGACCCCTGCCTTGGGTAGTTCGCTTGGAAAAACAACTCAAAAATGAGTTGTTCTGAACATTCCCCGATCGGGACCCCCTCCCGATACCGAGAGGCCTCTGTTGGAGTTAAAATTCTAGTCCCCCCCCAAAAAAAGAACTTCAAATACTTGCCATATTGAAATTTTTGATCAAAACAACAAGCCAAAGGCTTGTTCATCATTGGTGGGACCCCCTGCCTAGGGAGGCCCCCCAATACAACTCAAAACCGAGTGGCCTCAACTCAAAATTGAGTGGGCATACCATATTGGGATCCTTCTCCCTATCTCGGGAGGTCCCTAATTGGGGAGTCTCAATACTTAATACTGCTGGGGCCTCCTTCTCCCGAATAAGTTTGACATATTCTTCAGAAGATAGTGAGAGGATTTCCATCCCCCCACTTCCCCACTCATAAAGGGGTATAAATACCTTCTGTGTGCCAACTAAAAAGTGGAGCGGTCAAAATAAAAAAAAAAAATTCTTTTGCCTCGAAGCTCTGAAAACTTTTGCTAAACTTCTCGAAAGAAGAAAAAATGTGAGAATACAGGAATGGGATACCCCATTCCTTCACTCTTCTAATGCCTTTCTATCTACCTCCCTCTATCTCTCCTTCTGATCTGAACACAGAGGGGATGAGAGAGGGGATGTGAAATTTATACAAGTTTTGAGTTCTCAAATGAGAACTTGAGAAGCCGTGACCATGGCTTTTCCTTCAGGAGGATGAAGACTCAGAACACAATGTGTTCTCGATTATATGGATAGAACCAAGAACATGGGCCACCCCATGTTCACATATTTGAGAAATATGCCATTCTATTTCCCACACACATAGAAAGAAAGATAAAATCTTTCTTGAAGAATATGGATCAAAATCCTCTGCTTTTCCATATAAACATATATGAATAGAATATTCTATTCATTCCGAGACATCAAATTATGTCTTTGAAAACGGGTATGAATAGAAAAACCCTATTCATCCTCAGACATAAAAAATGTATGTTAATCGTATGAATAGAAATCTCATTCATCCCCTAAGACATGAAAATGCCTTTATGATATCTGTAAACAGGAAAACCATGTTCATCATTTCAGACATGAAATAAATGTCTGATTCATAATCCATGAATAGGAAAATCCTGTTTTCAACCCATTTGTGAATAGAAATACCATATTCACTTATCAGACCTGTAGGGTATGTCTATTTTAGTGAATGCTGTGCATCCATTACATGAACATGGCCCCCAAAGCCATGTTCTTATCTTTTGAACATAAAACCATATGTTCATTTTGCACAAACCATCGAGAATGATATCACACTCCCAATAGATGCTTGAAACTATGAGTTTCATGTCAGAAAGCTCCATAACAGAGTTTTCTGATTTGCCTTGAAGCGGACTTCAGGCGGCCTCAAAATGGCCTCCTGGTCCCTTAGGAGGCCCTAAATAGGTCTCCCTAAATGAAAATATCTCTGTTTCCTTAACATATGTGGACCCTATCTAGGGGTCTCATCTACACCTCGAATGAAGTGTTCCCTACTTCAAATGAAATAGTGTGGACCCCATTCAGGATGTCACTCATGCATGACTGGTGTGGACCCCACTTAGGATGTCCTACTTGCATTTCAAATGCAACCTATACTTCAAATGAATTTATACCCTTACCTTAAAGGGGTTAGTGTGGATCCTATCCGGGGTGTCCTACTTGCACACAAGCAGAAATGATGCGGCCTCCGCATAAGGCAGTGCCTATCAAATTTTACCAAGTTGACACTAAAATACTTTCAAGTATTTCCATTCAACTCTCAAATGAGAGCTCGATATATTTTACATTCTATGTTCAAATATCAATATATTTATATTCAAATTGTATATAAATTTGAACAAAATGAATAAAATATACATTTTTTTGTTTGACCTATGCTTAGTTTTTATTTTACTAATATATACATGAACCCCCACACTATAATGATGCAATTTGAAATGAGCTAGTACGATATCTGTCCAGATGCGTCCTGTGGCGAAAGGGTATAATTAACGGTATGCACTTGCGCTGCCAGAAATCTCAAACCCAGTACCTTCCGGTCAACTCTTAAAAAACACTAAAAATAACTTGTTTTGTTTAAACTCATATTTGTTTCAACGTTCAATTGCTGGAGGTCCCAAAAGAGGGTTAACAATGTGTATCCGTGCTCCCACATGTGTTTGTGTGTGTGTGTCTTTATAGTATTAGTATATACCAAAAGTTCGGTGCAACAATGTACATGTTCAGATTTCAAAGCCTATTGCCATAGCAAACAAGTTTTGAAAAATCAAGGTGTTGAATCAAGAGTTTCCCACCGTCCACATATTATAGAGGAAACCGACATCTAACTAGTACCATATAGCATTATACACGCAATTAGTCCAACCTGTGTTACCAACTCTCGAATGCGCTTCCTGCTAATAATATCGTTACTAGACTCATCCTCATTCAGTTGGGCTACCACTTGAACATTTGATTTTGGGGCTGTAGGCATGATAGCTCGTTGAACTTGATGTTGTGGCGGAATAGCTTGAGACTGGTTTGGTAGTGAATTTTGTTTCTGCAGCAGTTGCGGATGCTGTTGCTGTTGTAACTGATGTGAAGGCATCGGCACTTGATGAAGTTGTTGGGGATGTTGTGGTCTTTGCTGCATAGGTTGTGGCTTCATTTGAGGTCTATTATATGAAGAAGAAGGTACAGGGGTTGGATTCATTTGCTTTCCTTGTATCGTCCATTGTTGCTGAAGAGATTGTGCGCTTTGTGGTGCCGGTGATTGAGAACTAGGAGAAGTAATTGAAGGACCTCTTGGGACAACATGGCTTGGAAATCTCTGGGGTTCAAAAGACAAAAGGAAAATAAGAACTACTTTCCCGTCTCAAATGGGATAGTAGCTACTGCAAGAAAGCAAAAAAATCTTTCCCAGATCTCAAGAAACGAAAGAAAGAAAGAAAGAAAGAAAATACATGGCAAATAAGAAATGTGGACCAACATAAGATTCAAGAGCATGCAAATTAGTATTACAAAATAAAAATAAGATATTTCTTAACAATTACAAACTTTTATAAAGTCCAAGAATATGTAACCCAATGATGTTTTATAGTTCAAAGGATCAACAAAGTCAGGACTCAGGAGTCGATTAGTGAATGCAATAGTTCAAACAAATGTAATAAGGAAACAAACTATCATTGATAAACTGCAAAGCAGGGATCACGAGAGACAGAAAACTTTGTTTCGATTTGTCAGAGAACTTAAGGAAATAGGCTATGAACCTCTAAAGTTTGCAGTAACCCTCCCTCACTTTTGCCTGCATAGCAGGATAAACTTCGCTTGTTTTAGAAAAGTTGCAATTCCCCCTCATCTGACAGACATTAGCTGTTGTTTTTTATACTGCCAATTTTTATTCTCAAGATACGATTCTGTCATAGTGTAAAATATACAAGTGACAGAATGGAAGTAAAGAGAAAAAATGTCAAGGGTAATTTGGGAATAAGTCACGGAAATCAGAAAAGGAATGAAATATTTAAGGGCGGACTGCTGGTTTTTATAACAGAGGGTGTATCAGGATTTACTGCAATTTAGCCTTTAATATATAAGGCATCGTGTCATATTTTTTGTATTTCTAATGTTTCTTTAATTACAGGAATGTGGAATCATCAAAAAGAAAACCATTTGAATTGTTGTGGGGGAAAATACCAGTACATAAGAGAGGGAGATTTCTGACTTACTTGGGAGTTTAAACCTTGGTTAGCTGATGGGGTTATCGATCTGACTTGTGGTTGACCAAGTCGCTGCTGATTTTGCCCTATCATGCCACTAGCCCGCATTTGCGAAGCAGTACTTAAAGAACCGATCATCCCAATGGTCTGAACACCAGGAGCAGGTGGCCTAGCCTGGAATAGTAATATTGTTGTGATGACAAGTCAATAGAATCGACAAAAGTAGAAAGAAAGAACCTATATTCGGCATTAATTTAAATACTCGGAGATATTTAAGACTAAGAATTTAATCCACTGAATGAAAGAACACATTCTTTTATTTTTATGCAGGTTAGAACACAAAGGATATGCAGTGGTGGATTCAGGATTATAAGTCAGGTAGGGCGAATTTTTTTCTATAGTAACTTATCAAAAGAAAAGACAATCAATACAACTAACTCTATAACTATTAGACTTGGATTTATATTCGGTTTAGACACTGTTGTTCCTTTTATATGTGTATTTAGTTAATTTATTTATAGCGTGACCACAATATAATATATCAAGCCAACATTCATTTCTATTTCGTGGCTAGCTTTTACTAGCATGTGGTAATTGCTTTTGTCTAAAAAAGCATGAGGTAATTGCAAAAAGCTGATATCAATTTGCATTATGTTAGTAGTATTCTTTTATAGCTAGAATGAAGTTTAAATTTACATAAGAAATGCAAAGGAATTGGAAAAAGAAAATTGCAAATACAAGGAATTCATTATCTTCTTAAAGGATTTTTTAAAAAAAATTAAAAATTATAATTATAATTGAGGTAATCGAACTTCAAACCTCCTTGCGCTATTGTTTTATATCTCAAACAGTCTATCCACCCAGACAACCTGGTTTTTGTTTTCTATTAGCGATTTATTTTTTATTTATTTCAGTAATATATTACCAATAGAGAAAATATACATATATGTATACTTAAAACCTCGAAATCCAGGTGAGGCATCCGCCTCGTCTCCGCTATAGGTGGATCCACCCCTAAGGATAAGGCATTGAAGGTTGAATGACCACTACCAAAGAAAATATCCTTCTTTCGAAAAGGGTATTTTTATCCTTCAAAATTAATGGTATATAAAGGATGCCAGTTTGCTCGGTATGTGAGACTTACACAATTAATTAAATTCGACCATAGTTCTTTATGTTTCTTGTGCATTTATTCATCGAAATTCACTTGCTTTGTTTATAGTTGATGCAAATTGAAAATAAAAAAAAATTCCGAAGATAAAAATATTAAGAATCCTTGTTGCTTCAGGATTTCTTAATAAGACTAGAATGACATCTTATTGCTGCTTCAATATGACTTGATAAGGCGATAATGACATTTAATTGTTGTTTCAAAATGTCTTGATAAGAAGACAATGACATCTTATTGTTGCTTCATATTTTGATCCAAGATGGCCAATTCTGATTCAAAAAAATGACTATTGCTGGAAATTTATTCAAATATAATATAACGAGTGGAAAAGTAAATTTGTAGAAGAAAAAAAATGATCGGACAAGGCGCAAATTGACTCGTAGAATTTCTATAAGATAATAAATACCCCACAAGGTGCAAATTGACTCGCAGAATTTCTATCTCCAAGATACAATGCCCGCCACGTTCAAAATCGATTAAAATTGCACTTTCTAACGATTTGGGAACCAATAAATCCAAACCCAAGATTTGATAGAATAGAAGCAAATATCTCAATAGACTATAGATGATAGTATAAAAGAGTAAAAGGGATTTTTCTATATATATTTTCTTTGTTAGAGTGCAGGCCAATTTATAGAGAATGATGCAGAGAAGAAACTTCTCAAAACACAGTTCACTGCAAAACACCATGACTCAAAATGAAAGGTCGTAACTGTTTATCTTAAGCACCTTTTCATACAAGATTCTCTCATGTTGGGACCCACCAAGATAACAAAAACACCTTTTCAAACTTAACTAAATAGATATTTTATATACATATAGTTACTATGATTAACAACTTATAATATAAAATATTACCTATTTGGAAGTATCCTAACAATTCCCTACTTAATTTCAAATAAATATAAACTTTTTAATAATAAAAATAAAAATAAATCTTGGGTATGTACACTGTGTATACTGATAGATGGATGAACCTTGAATCTTCAGTTGAGAATATAACAGTTATTTAAAATGACCAAAAGGATTAAACCTTAATTTCAGAACATAGAAAATAATTGAGATAAACTCACACAAGTGTATGGATATAATTGGTCCTCTTAAGGCAGCACGTTATAGGCCATGCATTGATCCCAGCTTGGCGGACTCGGGGTCTTACCGAAACCCATAAGAAGTGGCCATGTCTTCCATACTCGTAAAGACAGACTCATCAAGAGCGTCCACAACCACTTTACCGTTCTACATAAAGGCTACGAGTTATGTATAACAACCAAGTCTAGCCTATAAGTTGTGGAATTAGTGTACTGATCAGATATGAGACTTTTAAAAGAATGGAGTCAATCCCCACTATTTCAAAAAAAATAGTGCACTCGAAATATTATTTTGCTCGTTAATATTTCTTTGATAGATCTCGGACAAAATTTCCTTTGAATTCTAAGTATGGGATTATCAACTTGTGATCTCATATTTATAGAATAGGCTATAGTCGAGACTATCTTTAAATCGGCAATAGTCCCATATCTCCTCAAGTCTTAGTAATCCTTTCTCCCGACAACGGTTTTGTCAAAGGATCCGCTAATATTTGCGAAGTAGGTAAATACTAGATCACAGTTTTACCTTTCCTCACAAGTTCTCTCACATGATTATATCTCATGGCTGTGTGTTTGCTAGCACCCATAAGCCTTTTATTTTTAGAAATATGTATAGCCGCTTGATTATCACAATACTTAGTAATTGTCTTATTTGGCATATAAATAAAAGGAATACTACGTAAAAATCGTCTTAGTCAAATGAGCTATTTTCTCACTTCGGACATAGCAATATATTCGGCCTCCATAGAAGATAAAGTGATACATGATTGTTTTCTAGATGACCAAGTAATAATACCACCATCAAAAGAAAACAACCACCCGCTAGTAGATCTAGAATTAGTTTTGTCCGTCGTCCAATTAGCATCATTATAATATTCTAAAACATGTGAAGTACATTTATAGTGTAAACTATAATTCACTGTATGCTTTAAATATCTCTTAATTCTAGTAATTTCTTTCCAATGATCATTACTATGATTACTAGTAAATCTACATAAAATACCAACATATACAATGTCCGTTCTTGTAAAATTCATGAGATGCATTAGACTACCAACTATTTTAGCATACTCATCTTGTCTTACAGGTTCTCCTTATTAGATACCAAATGATGATGTGGATCAATAGGTGTAACATTAGGCCTAAATTCAAAATATCCAAACTTTCTTAATATCCTTTAAATATAATGTGATTGAGTCAAAATAAATGCACAATCCTTTCTAATTACTGCAACTCCCAAAATCACATCCACCAGACCCATATCTTTAATCTCAAAGTACTCTTCAAAAATTCTTTGGTTTCATTAATACAATCAATATTAGTTCCAAAGATCAATAAATCAACGTATAAAGTAATCGAAATCTTATAATTTTCAGCACCTTTAATAAATACACAACTTTCAACTTTATTGCTCTTAAATCCAAAACTTTTAATTGCACCTTTAAATTTCTTATACCATTAGCTTGGTGCCTGTTTAAGACCATATAAAGATTTATTTAATTTATAAATTTTATCCTCTTGACCTTTTTTGATATAACCTTCCGGTTGTTCGATATAAATTTCTTCTTCTAATTCTCTGTTCAAAAGGCGATCTTTATATCCATTTGGTGTACTTCCAAAGTATAAATTGATGCAATTGCAAAGATAGTCCTTATAGAAATAATTCTTGTAATCGGAGAAAATATCTCAAAATAATCGATACCTTTCTTTTGATTATAACCCTTAGCCACTAGTCTTGCTTTATACTTATCGATACTACAATCGGGTTTAAATTTATTTGTAAGCACCCATTTAGAACCAATAGTTTTTGTATTAGGTGGAAGAGAAATCAAAGTCCAAGTATTAGGGTCCGTTTGGTTGGACGTTTTGAGCTCCCAACAGCTCTTTTGGAGCTAAAAACACTTTTAAAGAAAAATGCCAAACATGCCCTATGCCCAAAAGCTCTTTTGGAGCTAAAGAAAGAAGAAAATCTTCTTTTATCAAAAGCTAAAAAATGAAGCTTCTGGGACAAAACTGTTCCTAAATTTTTTTATTCCTATTATCTCATCTTCATCCCAGCTCGATCCTTGCACTTGATCTCTCTCCTCATTATCTTCCTAGTTTGAAGCCCTAGGCGATCAAGGCCCCTAGATCGAAACCCTAAAAGACGACGACGACGAAGAACCATAGATGATCGAGGCCCCCAAGCTCGACGCGATTATCGAGAGGTTGATCGACGAAATCCAAGTTTTGAGCTTCATGCATTAGGCGACCGAAGCCTCTCGACTTCGACGAAGAAACCATAGATCGAGAGGATGGATCTCAAATATTTTTCTACAGATATTTTTGTGCAGATCTTTTGATCTTTGTGAATATTTTGAAAGTAAATTGTAAGTTTAAAAAAATGATGCTTATTTTCATTGATTTCTCTCAAATATTAAGAAAAATGATGCCTTTTATGGTCATTTAAACAATCAACACGTCTGCAACTCCTACCAATTTTTTGAACCAAACAACTTTCAAATCGAAAAGCGCATGTTACAACAGCACTTTTGTTTAAAGAGCTTTTTTCAACAGTACTTTTGTTAAAAGCTTTTTCGCAACAGCCCAATCAAACAGGCCCTTATTATCCTTAATATATTTAATTTTATCATCCATTGCTTTCTTTCATAAATCACAATCGGATAAAGATATAGCTTCTTTATAATCTTTTAGATTATCCTTTAATAAATAAGTAAATATATCCGGTCCAAAATTCTTTTGAATTCTGTCTTTTGCTCTTTCTAATTTCTGGTTGATCATTAACTATACCTTGTTGATCACTAACTATATCTCGAATATTATTGATAATATCTTCATTTTGATTATTATTCTCATTTTCAACATCATTACCATTATCATCAAAATCATTATTTGATTGTTCAACTTCAATAGCCAAATCCTTTTCTAACTCCAAAGTGTCTGCGTCTCTAATAGTAAGGTGTTCAAAAAATGCAGCAGTCACGGCCTCAAATAAACTATTAGTCTTTAAATTCAAAAATCTACAAGCCTTGCTATTCTTTGTATATCCCAAGAATATAGACTTAATTGCTTTGCTATCTAATTTGGCTCTTTTATATGAAGGATCTAAAGCATATGCAACACAACCTCAAACTTTAAAATAATTAAGATTAGGCTTTCTATTTCTCCACATCTCATAAGGTATCAAATCATAATTTTTATACAAAATTCTATTAGAAATATGACATGCGGTAAATAATGCTTCTTCCCAAAAAGTTTTGGATAGATGAGAATGAATGAGCATAGCACTAACCATTTCGAGTAAAATCCTATTTTTCCATTCAGCAACGCCATTTTATTGTGGAGAATAAGGTACCGTTACTTCTCTAATAATTCCATGAGTTTCACAAAATGAATTAAATTCGGATGATAAATATTCTTCACAACGGTCGAATCTTACTCTCTTGATTTTCTTTCCAAGTTGATTCTCAACTTTCAATTTAAAAATTTTAAATTTTTCAAAAGCTTCATTTTTTGTTTTAAGCAAATAAACATAAGTGAACTTTGAAAAATCATCAATAAATGTGATGAAGTATCACTTTCCACCCCTTATTAGAGTATTTTTATTATCCCAAATATCGGTGTGCATTAACTCTAACAATGTTGTAGTTCTATGAACAGATTTAAAATGTTTTTTTTGCATAGTTTGGCGTGAACACAACATTCACATTTCTGTGATGAATTATAAGAACCAATTTTAGGAAGTAAATCAAGTATGGTCATTCTATGCATGGTTTTCTTATTTAAATGACATAATCGAAAATGCCATAAATTGTCATCAACATCAACAATATAAGTAGAAGCAAATTCTTTATTCATATTTAGAAGATACATATTATTTTTAGCATAGCCTTTTCCAACAAAGAATCCTTTCTTTGAAATAATAACTTTGTTGGAATAAAAAACAATACGAAAGCCATGATTATCTAATTTTACAACAGAAATACTTTTTCTAAGCCTTGGAATATGATATACATCTTGAGAGTGAGGACTTTTCCAGATGAGAGCGGAAGTTGCACGGTCCCTTTTCCGACAATGTTACTTGTAAATGAATTTCCCATGAATACCGAAGTCTCTCCATTTATAGCCTCGTAGGTCTTGAAAACACTCCTATATGGAATCACATAGCCAGTGGCACCGGAGTCGATCCACCAACCATCATCTATATTGACCATAAGAATCTCGGTAATCATGGGTACCATATCATTCTCTACAATAATTGTTTCATCTCGTGGTTGCCCTTTCCGGTTTCGACAAAATCTTGCATAATGTTCCGGTTTTCCACATACGAAACAAGGACCCCTTTTGTTCTCCTTTTGAATCCTTTTTAGGCTAAAAAAGATTCTTCTTTCCCTCGTTTTGCTTTCGTTTGTGAAAATTGGATGTCGGAACTTCAATGTTATGAACTTTGTCATTCTTTTCTTTATTATCAAGTATATCCCTCTTGCGGGCTAGATCTTCAATTTGGATGTGTTGAATCAATTCATTTAAAGTGATTTGACTTTTCGTATGTTTCAAAACTCTTTGGTAATCTTTCCATGAAGGAGTAAGTTTACCAATGATATTTGACACTTGAAAATTTTCCGAAATATTTTCCCCACCGTCGGGCAATTTCTCGAACAATATTTTGCAAATTATTTATTTGCTCGATTATGGGGGAAACATCATCCATCTTGAAGTCAACATACTTATTAATAAGAAAAAACGATTTTCGGCATCTCATTAATATATCTTTCCTCGAGCGCGGTCCATGATTCTTTTGCCGTAGCGAACTTGTGATATTGATAGAATAATGGATTCGTCATTGCATTAAGGAGAGTGAGGCGACAAATGTAATCATCCTCTTGCTATTTCTTTTGCTTCTCAGCCAAATCCTCGGTTGAAAAATCTCCACTTGGATACGCCATTGACAATACGCAAATCACTTTTATAATGGTAAATTGATAGAAAATATTCAGCTTCCATCGCTTGTAATTGAGCCCGTCGAGCCTTTCGAGCTTTTCCATTTCATGAATATTCTTCGCACCACTATGAAAAATTTTACTATCTTAAAATTGTTGGAGATTTATTCAAATATAATATAATGAGTGGAAAAGTAAGTTTATAAAAGAAAAGAAATGATCAGACAAGACGCGCAAAAGCATTTTCTTTAAGATAGTAAATTCTCTACATAGTGCAAATGGACTTGCAGAATTTCGATCTCCAGGATACAATGCTCGACGTGTTCAAAATCGATTAGAATTGCACTTTCTAACGATTTGAGAACCAATAAATCCAAATCCAAGATTTGATAGAATAGAAGCAAATATCTCAATAGAATATAGATGATAGTATAGAAGAGTAAGAGATTTTTCTATATATATTTTCCTTATTGGAGTGTAGGCCAATTTATAGAAAAGGGTGCAGAGAAGAAACTTCTCAAAAAACCGTTCCCTGCAAAACAACGTGACTCTCAAAATGAAAGGTCGTAACTGTTTAACCTAAGCACCTCTTCATATAAGATTCCCTCACGTTGAGACCCACCAAGATAACCAACACCACCTTTTCAAACTTAATTAAATAGATATTTTATATACATATAGTTACTATGATTAACAATTTACTTATAATATAAAATATTGCTTATTTGGAATTATCCTATCATATACGACTTCCGATACCATACCATTTGATACCAAGAAGTATTGAATTTACCATTCAATAAGGGTTCTAGTTTTCTAAATTCATTAATGGGTTGATGAGCTTATTAATAGAATTATTAGGGCAAATTTTATAAAACATCACCAACTCATTAAACTCTTAAAATGTCATAACCCTCCTAAAGGGTATTTTCATCAAAAGGGTCTTATAAAAAACACCATACTCAGTTCATTTTGAGGTTGTTTAGTCTACGTACAAGACATTTTAGGGCTATTCAGGCTATTCAGTGGTTGCAGTAGTTCACGAAACTAATGATTTCAGACAACATTGCTAGTTCAGGAGGGTTTCATGGCGTTTCAAAGGTTCAACAGTGTTGTCTTAAAGACCCTAAAAAGTCAATAGTGTTTAATTAAATTTACCCTTTTTATTAAACATATCCTTGCACTCTCGTGATGAAGGTGCTAAACACATTCCGTAAGAATAAGGGCAAGAAGAAGGTGGCGTCGAAGAAGAAATGCGAAAGACACAAGATAAGGCTAGACTTTTATGGATGACATTCTTATTCCATTCCTTGCATCACAAGCAAGGAACTAAAATGTGGCACATCTGTCAGACAATGTGCTTTCATCATCGTTACTATTTATTTAAACAAGCATTTTATTGAAACCTACATTACAGAGAATGTGGTCCACCATATGGAAAAGCTTGAGGAATAGGTATGATGACATGCTATAGTGTTTGGAAATAATAGAGTTGGATGGGATGATGGAACAGTCAAAATTGCTACGGAGGTAGACACATACGATACTTAGTTTGTGGTCAGCTTATGTCTCCAGCTCAGAACTTGAGTTCAATCATAATATTGCAAATAAGAAAAAGTAGCAACTCTTAAGGCAAACCAAAAGTTAGAACAAGACACTAAAACAATTTAATAAGCTCGAGCTCAATTTCGGCGGTGATGATTATGCCATAGGTTCGTTTAGGAAATCAGTCTCAAGAATCCTGTGATTGAGCCAATCAACTCACGTGACGAAGCTGATACACCGATTTAGCTAAGTCTAGATGGAAGCCATTAGAAGGGAGCCTAAACTGGAAGCGAGAGTGCTACAATTGATAGTGTTCCTCGTCCTCTCATCATTGTTTGTCTAGATCACAGATGAAGAATCAAATGTACTCTGAATGAGAACATCAAGAAGATGGTTACTGCTATATAGCTAAAGGACTTTGCTAGGGAGATGGAGATGGCAAAGAGTGATCCAGCGGGTGTGGGAACAAATAGTAGCCGTTGTATTGACGGAGTCATGGAGCTGAAGGCTTGGGCAGCACTAGAGCTTAACTGCTACATGAACCATTTGCAACTTAGCTTCACATATATTTAACATGAAATTTTTTTACTCCGATATTTATCAACCCTCACACACTCCTATATATAGTTTGGTACATATATATTGTAGGCAGCTTGGTATGACATGCTGATTGTCTAGGAAACTATAGGCATGATGATATCACTATTATTTGGTGGTTACATAAGAATATACATATCCATGAAACAACAAGCATGTATGAATTTATGGTCATGATAATTTGCTTTTGTGTGTTTTGGTTGCTTTCCACTGCTTCTAAGATTGAGTCGACGACGACTATGAAACTATGTTTACGTTGTTGTTCTGCATTTGTATATGAATTATGGGTCGTTGATGTATAAAATTGTTGATGATGAGAATTTGGGCGAGGTCAAGTGTTATTGGATGTAATCTTTAGTTTTGGTTATTGAATATGCATATATATGTTTTTTACGGCAAGCATATGTTAATCTTTTTGTTGATTTTTATTGTAAAAATAGTTTTATACCACAGTTCATGTCCCCCCCCCCCCTCTCCTTTATCACATTTGTTGTTGATAAGAAGAACAGACACTCACTTGTGAACTAGACGATTCGAGACCGGCCGACAAGGGCCTAGGCACTCCAGCAAAAGGCTGAACATACGAAGCTGGCGGTCGAAACGACGAGAATGGTGCAGGGGGTTGAGGAGGCCTATTCTGATGATGCGAAAAGTTCGCCGGAACTCCGATGGAGACTCCTCCTCCTCCTCCGCCGCCGCCGCCAGGGATCGATTGAGCTGGAGGTCGCGGGCGAGGGATCGGCGACTGCTGCTGCTGCTGCTGCCGTTGTTGCGGATGAGATTGGGGCTGGGGTTGGGGTTCTAGGGTTTGAGGAGGGTTAGGGTTTGGAGATGGGGCTGATGAAGATGCCGGTGGTGGATCGATGGTCGGGACCGGCGGCGGTGACGGATTTGACGATGATGGAGGCGGTGCCGGAGCCGGAGCCGGAGCCGGCGGCGGTACTGATGACGTGGAAGATGGTGGTTGGTGCTCTCCTTGGGATGTTTCGGCCATGGTCTTGTTGCCGCTACGAGTTATGGCCATATCTATGCAGTTGGTGGTTGGTGCTCTCCTCTGGATCCCAAATCTTCGGGATTTCTAAACGAGTACCTCCAAATCTTCATATTTCCAAAAAGGTTATTTCAGGGAAATTGTCAAAACCGCTCGAAGTAGGTTTTCCTGCTGAACAGAAAACCCTCGCCCTCAAGCGTTGCCAAGTAACCCCTAAAAAGGTTTTCAGTTGTCAAAAACCCTTGCGGGTGGTGTTTGTATAGTTGCCTCCTATACCTAGTTATTATGCGATATTTATGCAGTTGTCTGCGATATGTATGACCTATTTAGATATAACAGATAACTATACAGATATTGTATGAAAATTTTCCAAAATGTTTTTGAGAACCGTTTCGAGCCCAGGGTTTTTTGTAGGTGGGAAAAACTGGGGATTTTGACAATTTACTATTATTTTCTAGATATACCCCTTATTCTGATATACTTAACAAGTTTTCATAAATATTAAAATCTCCCTTAAATCTTCAGTTTTTTATTTTTCAAAAATCTCCAAACCCCATTACTTCGTTGTTAAATAAATAAAATGTATATTGTTATCTTAATATAATATGTTTATCCCATGATACACTTACCTTATTCCCACTTCGGTTAATGCATCTTCAAACCCCGTTGTTATTTCTTAAATTCTCAAGATTCTCGATGTCTCTTTGCATATATATAGTGGCTCTAGGCTATTCACTTAACCTTGCACTTTAGTTCTCTTGACGATTGTACTAAAATTCTCTTCTTATCGTTTTTTCCTGAGAAAAAGGATAGGTAAATAGAACCTGACCAAATAAAACATTTCATTAGAAATATAAAATTAGGAAGATTACAAAAACAATTTTAAAAAAATCGAGAAAACCACATCTCTATAGAGGAAAAAATAACAACTAAAAAACGATTTAAACCATTTCTCCACAAAGTTCTTTAAAAAAATCGGTAGATTATGTAGATGTAGATATTTTTCTTTTCAAAACGCTCGTCCAAAAGTCCAGCAGAATATTAACTTTATAAAGTATAATTAAAGAAGAGCACTTTTTATCATGGAAGATCCTGAAATTTTTTTCGGCCCAAATACACCAACTACCATGACAAATATGTCCCAAGTATTCCTAATTATCTTTTTGACCCTTTTGATTCTCTACTTCGTCCACAATGAGAACATAGATGCTGGATTTCCCTTAATATTCCAGAAATGTCTTTTATTATTCCATATCGATTTTACAAAAGAATATTTAAGGAAAATATGTTCAAATGTCTCAGACTCTTTATTGTACAGGTCACACAAAGTTCCTTTGTCAACTCTTTTTTCTTAGTAACATCGAAGGTGAGAAGTTTTCCTTTAATTATAAGCAACATATAGATTTTAAATTTCGATGGAACATTGCATATCCATAAAACTCCAGCAATAGGGCACTTGCAACTGCCAAATGTTATGAATCTGAATAAGGATTTAGCAGAAAATTGGTCATCAACACTCCATTTTCAATTCCAAATACCTTTATACTCGGATAAATTAGCTGAAGGGAGTAATTGAAACAAGAGAGTTAATTCATCATAATGTTATTCAGTAAGAAGATATCTAAATTTAGGACACCAAAACCATTCTTCATTTCTAAACTTTCTCATAGAAGTTACAAAAGCTTCTTAATTCCAAACCAAATTGAATAATTGAGGGCATAAAGTACTAAGAGAAAAGTCTCCCAACCATAAATCTTTCCAAAATTTAACTATATCTTCCTTGTTACACACCGCCTTAAGACTTTTAGAGAATGGAAAAACAGCTCTTGCAATACCTCTCCGGAAAGAGAAAACAACAGAAAAATGCAATAAATCATAATCCTAAAATTGTCTTCTTTCATAATATGAGCTCAACATTAATTAACACCAAGGAAGAGAAGGAGCGGAGACAAGCTTCCACATCCATTTTGCTAGTAAATCAGTGTTCATATTCTTGAGATTCAGCACTCCTAAACCACTAAACTCTTTTGGTCTGCAAACCTCCTCCCAACTAAGCAAGCAATGAAAACTGGATATGTTATATTCCCTTTTCTAGAAAAATGCCCTTATAATTTTATCAATATTTTCTCTCATCCAAGCGGGCATCACATAAATGTACATCATGTATAGAGGGATAGATGATATGACAGAATTAACTGAAAAATATCTACCACCTCTAAATAGCATTTTGCCTTTCCAACCAGCTAATCTAGAATCAATTTTTTGGACGACTGGAAGCCCATCCTTCTTATGCAAGGTCAATGGTCTAATTGGGACATCCAAATATTTCAGCGGAAAAAACCATCTGCTGCAATTAAAACCTTCGGTTAAGATAATATGCAAATCCTCAAAACCTCAGATTAAAAACAGTTGTGTTTTATCTAAATTCACTTTCAATTAGATGATAACTCGAAAGAAAACAACAAAAACTTAATGATTTTAAATTGAGTTAATGAAGGATAGCATAATAATAAGGTATCATCAGCATATTGAAGATTCAGGATACCTCCGTGTCCACTGTCATTGTTTCCTAGCCCCTGCAATAAATGTATCTCCTTAGCTTTTCCCATGATTCCAGGAAACACATCTGCAATAAGCATGAACAACAAAGGGGACAACGGATTTCCTTGCTTAAGTCCCTTTTACAATGAATGAGATTTCCTTTAACACCATTTACAATCACTAAAGCATTCCCACCTCATATTGTAAGCATAACCCATGACACCCATCTAGCTCCAAATCCTTTGGCACACAATAAACCTTCCAAAAACTTCCAACTCACCATATTATATTCTTTTTAAAAATCAATTTTAAGTATCACACATGTTTCCTTCCTTCTATGACACCCTGTCACAATTTCTTGAGCAGCGGTCACACTGTCCAAAATACTTCTTTCCTTAATAAACATCGTTTGCGATTTATCGGTATACTCATTTATCGGTATACTCATTTTATCTTAAAGTCTGGTAGCCAGGACCTTGGTCACAATTTTAAAAATGGCATTCAGAAGGCTGATAGGTCCATATTCTGAAACACGACATGCATTTTCAATCTTTGGAATTAAAGTGACCAGAGTATAGTTAAGCCTTTTCAAGTAAGCAATTCCAAGATATAAATCGGAAAAAGTGTCATGATATCAACCTTCATAATATTCCAAAACTCCTGAAAGAATAAAATGAGAAATCCATCATGACCTGGAGATTTATCTCTAGTCAAATTAAACACAGCCATTTTAACTTCATCCACAGAAAATGGGGTCCCCAAATCTTGAGAGTTTCAATTCTCATTTCCATACAAACCTTGCCAATTACAAGTGAAGCTTTTAAGAGACTTATCACTGAAAATGTCTTTGTAGTGAAAAGTAAACAATTGCAAAAGTTGATCCTGGTTAGAAACTTCTGTACCCTTGTGAATTATAAAGCAAAATTTGTTTATTCTTTACCTACCATTAGCAATTTTATGAAAATATGAAGCGTTTTTATCACCTTCCTCTAACCAAGTCATCCTGGACCATTGTCTTTGTTGGATATAGTGCCCTCAAAGTCAATTATTGGATCGTGGGTACGTGATTGCAATGATTGAGGGATGACCTATACCGATATGAAAGTCTTGCTCGAGATGATAGTTTGTCTTTATCATCATGATAGAGCCCATAGTATTCTTGCTTGACTGCCAGCAGTATGATGGCGATCATATATGTGGGAGCTGGGGTCTATAAGCACATCCTTAAAGTGTCTCTAGTCGTGGGAGTTTCGAGACAGGGCATCGATACTCCAGTGTAGACTAGTGTATACAGTCGAGACCCCGGCGAGGGGCGGTGGCCGGTCTCACAAGCCATTGGTATCAGTTGGTTCACCCAAGATGTATACAGGTGCTCATTGAGTTATGAGTACACCGGACTGGACTCGCCGGGAATATGCTAAGTTGGTATTATACATATCGTTAGATGGCAGTTCCCAGGTGACATGTGTACAGGTTGGTTCATTGACCTGAGGTCGTTATTTGTCTCATGTGAGTTCCCACTGTGCTTTGATTTCTACCCTACCACGGCTCAAAAGAGTCGTGCAAACAGGTATTTTTTGGGTACAGTCCCGAGCCACATGGAGGCAGTGAGCAGATCGTCGGGGATTCGTCTCTCCCGGTATTGGGGGTGAGATCGCGCTGTGTTTAGGAGAGCCATTACACAAAATCCCTGGCCAGGGTAATCAAGATTTTCTGGTAGGTATTCCAGTAATATCTCAGGGTGTTCTGGACTTCTCTCTTTGACACGACTTATACAGCTATTGGGGGTCTGACGTTTACCGGCCCCCTAGGCCCTATATGCGATACTCATAGACGAATGGACCGGACTGTACGGATATTGTCACTGTCAGGCTCAATAGGGTTTCTGGATGAGTTCGCTCGTCAGCTTCCCTTCCAATCAATACATAGGCAACCGTTACGTACAGCTTGTACCTCTGACGTGCTAGTGGTTATACCCAGTGCCAGTGTGTTGATGAGTCATTAGAGTCCCCCACAGACAGTTTCCCAAGTTCGGGCGAAAAGTTGTAGAGGCCGTATGGTTTTATGGCAGGGTTCGGAAAATGCACGTGCGTTTACGCACGTGTCATATTTTGGGCAGATAATACTGGTGGGCTTTGGTTTAAGCCAGATCCGAGTATTATACTGTGTAGATATAATATCTTTGTTTCAGTTGCATTTGTATTCGGTCGTAATACAAATGCGGATATGTTTATACTGTTACGAGGTTATCCTGAAATTCGTTTCGGGATCGCTTTTGAAAGTTGCCAGCTTGCTGTTTTCTATCACTCGTATTTAACATTCGGTTAAATGTGGATTTATCTTTTCGTCACTTGAGTGAGTCATGAGGCGAGTCGTGTTTCTAGAAGGTTCTAGTTGTGGTGACTAGGTTCATGAATCATTCATTTGCATTAATGGTTTTAATGACTAGGTTAATGATTCATGGTTTGCATTTAATGTTTTTTGATGATTCATTCTTTCTTTAAATGTTATGATAAGTATCATAGCTTAGAGTTACCCTCCCCTCTCCTACACTCACTTCCCTCCTTCTATACATAGTGGCCGACCCTTGCTTGTGGGGGGATGGTTGTTGATTTGAAAAAGATGCAAGTATTTGGTTCATGGAAATTAGTATACTCTATTTCTTATTTTCACCCGATCCAAAAGGCAACTTCATTAACCGTTCGTCCATAGCTTTGGACGTAACGAGACAAAGTGTTATACTCATTCTCTACATCAATGTTGGTCATCTCTTTTAGCAAACTTGATGATCGAGTTTCCTCGGTTCAGAGGCGGGAGCCCGTTTAAAGATCCGTCGACGTGGTGCCACCTGGACGAGAAGACTGGAGATTCAGGAGATCGGAGCAGCCGCAACAAAGCGTGGGATGATGGTTGAAGACCGAAGGACCCGGATCGTTCGGTATAACATTTCTACCCACTTTGTAGTTTGTTGGTTTAGCTTTAATGGCAGATCCGGGTTATAGTATGCGATAGCGCCAGCTAAAAAGTTTTTGTTCCGCATTTGACGTCTGTTAGACGGCCGGGGCGCTACTGTAGACTTACAGTGGTATCAGAGCCACACCATTAAGCTTTACTAACTTGTGCTAACGCGTTTAAAATATCGATCGAGCGGAATTTTCAAAATCGCAATTTCATGTGTTAAAGTTTCTGTTAATTTTAAATCTGTTCCAAAAATTATTCTGACAATACCAGAAAATCGTGCAGGCTTTTATTAGAAAACATAAGAAATTCGATCCACTGATCCGACCGTACGGCCGCGGATCCGCCGCCAAAGCCATGCTTTGGCCGCGGAAGCGCGGCCGTCTTGGTGAGTCAGTGGGCCATATTTCTTCTGTAGCTTCTACATGGGAAATTGTGGTTTCTGGAACTGTTCTTTTGGGCCCAGTGTTTGTTGCTGTACAACAGATATTGGGGGCCCACTTCGGGAAGTTTTGTCGATCGAAATTTTAAACTTATTAGTTTACAGTACTTATATTATATCTCCGACTGGGAATGTCATTTGAGCGGTAAATTGCGTCTAATTGCTATAGTCCTTTTAGATGGATTTGCGAACGTGACATTCGCGTTGATGTTCTGTGTTGTGCTGTAATGTTGCGGATATGTCGTGGTGGATAGCAGTGTGCAATGGTAGTGCTTTTTGAATTTATTTGTACATTTGATATTGCGGGGTGAGAGTCCAACATGTGGACTGCCGTCATTGCCTGTTTGTATAATATTCTTTTAGGGCACGACCGGGCTGAAGTCGATGTACCCGTTGTACATATTTTTCTTTTCTGTACTAGGATTACCCCGCGGAGGGGTGCACGGATAACCGGGTTCTGGAGGGCAACGGGTCCGCATCTCATGGCTTTGAGAGGCAGAGGGGCCTCACTCTAGAATTGGCAGACTATTCGCCGCACTCGTAGGGGGTACAAGTTGACCCAAGGAGGGGAGCTCAAGTTACCGGATTCCGTGAAGTGCCGGGTGGTCCATTCATTTTGCTGTAGGGGGCTGCCTCGCTTCAGGTTTTGGCGGGTAATATGCCGCACCCGTAGGGGTCTAGGTTTCATTGCACAGGCTATCCACACGACTAGGGGAACGTCGGGTTTCAGTAGCGGCTCTGTGAAACCCGGGGATCCCAGATTATCAGTATTGTTCTGTGATGCTTATTACTTTTCTGTGATGTTGCATTTATCATGTCTGGAGTGATTATTATATATTTATATATACTAGTAGATGTTGTATATGTTTTGCACCCGCGCTAGCCCAGTCCCCGCTCTGTCGTTAGTTAAGTAACCTAACGGGTAATGACGGGACCCAGTGACGAATACAGATGGCATATACGTACATTTAATTTTCGTTCTTTTCTGGTGTGATTAATTGATGGGACTGCATTGATTCTTATCAATGCAAGGATAAAACAAACCTATATTTGATGTTGTTGGAACAAATTTTAAAAAGAGTTATTACAAAGACGTTTCCTTTTGTTATGCACAGTGGTATTCGGTTATGAATATCCTGCACCTCATTCGACGAGGCAAGGGCCGAGATCCCTTCACCGGGAGTGACCCCTTGGGCAGAAGTTTGCGTCAGGGTAATAACTTCAGTATAGTCGATCACAAGTTGCTTTGCATCGCGGTGTTCAGTTAGAATATCCTGCACCTCATTCCACGAGGAAAGAGCCGAGATCCCTTCACCGGGAGTGACCTCTTTAGCATAGGTTTTCGCCACTATATTTTTATAAAAAGCTGTCAGGTTCCTTCAACGAGATCAAGTTCATTACGTTAAAGGTTTTTCGCCAAAAACCAGCCGTAACCCTCCGTCATTTCTTATGGATGGTCAGTAGTATTCAAGCTATGTTTGTTGGCCTACGTCAAGGCATAGTGTT
Organism: Agapanthus africanus; assembly: GCA_030015575.1. NCBI lineage: Eukaryota > Viridiplantae > Streptophyta > Magnoliopsida > Asparagales > Amaryllidaceae > Agapanthus > Agapanthus africanus. The sequence continues at coordinate 156,899,711 of JASDDO010000024.1, forward strand.
TGGTAGCTGCTGGGGTATTCATTTGTTACATAGATAGATGCATTAGTTTAGGACAGACGTACAACCTTGTTGGTCTACATCAAGGGCATGTACGATGGACCTAAATTAATCAGGACAACGACGGGTAGAACTTGACATGTGACTTATGATTTGTTGGCCTACGTCAAGGTCATAAGAGCATGGGATTAAAATTACATCGGGAGTTTCAAACATACAAGAAACTTACCATACTTGCGCATACCTTCTGGAGTGTGATAACTTGAGTGGCTTCCATCAAGTTATCACGCGATGATAGTTGGACCCCGATTCTCACTGATGAGTTGGTTTACTTTTCGGGTGATCCCGACTAATTCTTCTTTCAGGTTTGGAGGAGAATTTGAGACTACAGTGGGAGGTTTCCTGATTAGATAAAGTGATAACCATTCTGATCTAGGTTAGAGTGCACGCAGAGTGTTTCTTTTCTCTCTCTCTTTGGCAGCGACCTTTGACCGATGTTCCCCTCCGAACGGCGGCGCGACGGCGGACGTCTCGCCTGAGGTTCGGGGCAGATGCTAATTGGTGCTATCCGTCTACCTCTCCGAAAATGCCAAGTTGATTTATGGCACCGTGTATCGAAGGTTTAAACGGATGCGTCCGATGTAGCAGACTTCGTCAGATTCCCCCTCGCTTGAGGGGTTTTTGATTGTGGGGACGCTCTTCCCTGCAGGCGCAAGCCCCTGCAGTTAATTACGCTACCGCATCGCGGTAACCACTTTCTCCTTCTCCAGATGGTCACTTTGTGTCGTGTGTGTTTATTTTGTGTTTAGTTGCCCGTGGATTGTATACGGAGACTGAATTATGTCGTCGCCCGTAGGGCGTGGACTAGTCCAAATCCGTGTTATCTTAGATTTGGGTTTGGGGGTTCGGGTTTAAGGATACGTTAGCCTCATTGGAGACTAAGATCGACTTAAACGTTTGTTAAGGACACGTTAGTCTAGTTTTTAGACTAAGATCGACTTAACGGGATCGTTTAGATCCAACAATAGAGCAAGTAAGGGAGCCCCGTTGTTTAGTTTAGCGACGTTGCGGTCAATAGGTAGTTTAAGGACATTGCGGTCCAATGTTAGTTTTAAGACGTTGCGGTCAAGGTTAAGGGAATCGTAGTCCGTGGATTTAAGGACTCCACAGTCCGGCGTTAGTTTTAAGACATCACGGTCAAGGTTAAGGACGTCATAGTCCATGGGTTTAAGGGCCCCACAGTCCGTTGTTAGTTTTAAGACATCACGGTCAAGGTTAAGGACGTCATAGTCCATGGGTTTAAGGACCCCACAGTCCGTTGTTAGTTTTAAGACATCTCAGTCAAGGTTTAGGACGTCATAGTCCGTTGTTAGTTTTAAGACATTCCGGTCAAGGTTAAGGACGTCATAGTCCGTTGTTAGTTTTAAGACATTCCGGTCAAGGTTAAGGACGTTATAGTCCATGAGTTTAAGGACCCTACAATCCATATCAATGTGTGGTCATCGGGACCCGTCACCTCTTTGAAGACGTCGAGGAATTACAACGCCAAATATCAAAGGAGTGAAGAGATGTACCCTCAAACCAAGATAGATTAAACAGTCTTTGGCCCAGTTTGGGATCAAGACCAATTAATTATGTTATGAGCCCATTAGCCCAGTTAAGTTTGAATTGAGGACTTATGGCCATCTTGGGCTAAGTCCAATCATATTTGGAATATTGGCTTCCTGTTGGTCCATGAGAGGCTTTGCCTCTAGACACTTAACCAATTGGGCTAAGGTTAGTGTTAAACACTAAAGACCAGCAATGTTGAACACTGGGAACAAGTTAGTGTTTTAACACTAAAAGATAGTTGGTGTTAAACACCAGCAACAGGGGGTTCAAATTAGTGTTAAACACTAAAATGAATCAGTGTTAAACACCAGCAACAGAGATATCAAATTAGTGTCAAACACCAAGATAATCAGTGTTAAACATTGGTGACAGAGATTTTAATTTAGTGTTGAACACTAAGAAAGTTAATATTAAACTCTGTTAACAGAGATTTAGTTTAGTGTTAAACACTCAAAAATTCATTGTTAAACACCGTAAGTAAAGCTCTTTAATTAATGTTGAACACTAAGGCAAAACAGTGTTAAACACTGAATTCAGAGGTTCCAATTTAGTGTTAAACACTAAGGCAAGAGGGGTCACGTGGTAGCACGTGAGGGCGCCCTCCCTTTATTTGTTCTGCTGAGAATATTGAATACTTTGGAGCATCACGTGCTATCACGTGATGGGTGTTTAAGTGTTTGTGCGTTAAAGCTTCTGCCAAGGGTCATGTGGGTCACGTGAGGCATTGCCTCAAAAGCCCTTTTCTATGGATCTTTCCGGGGGTCACGTGGTAGCACGTGACCCTGCCTCTTTGCAATTTCTGATTAAATTCTTCATTAAATCCCCATTTTTCTTTGAAGAATTATATTTTCAGATAGAGTTGAACTCTGATTTTCCTGTAGGAATTAAATTCCTCATATATATGAAGAACTGAATTTTATCATAGGGTTAAACCCTAATAAAAGCTTTAGAGGAATTATATTCCCATTCTCTTTTAGAGAATTATTCTTAAATAGGGTTAAACCCTAATTTATATTCTGAGGAATGAGATTCTGTCATAGGGTGAAACCCTAATTTCTTCTTTCTTAAGGGAACTAAATTCCTGCCATTTAGAACTAAGTTCTTAACTAGGGTTAAACCCTGATTCTGTTCATTCTGAAAGAATTAAATTCCTATAACATAGGGTTAAACCCTAATTTTATCTCAAAGGAATTAAATTCCTATAATTCTGTGAGAATTAAATTCTCAAATTTCCATTCCCTCTCTATGCTTTGGATCTGCATGGCAGGATCTCAACCCAATGAGAATTAAATTCTCAATTCATGGGAAGATGTGCACTTTGCAGATCCTCTACTAAAGAGAGAACTATGTTCTTCTTTTAATATAAGAGTTAAACTCTTTTGAGAATTAAATTCTTTTTTAGAGGCCTTCCCTTTCTTACCGAAGATTTTCTTTTGCAGAAGATCCAAATTCTTCCAAAGTCTCCAGGCTCTATATTTCTCTTTTTTTTATCTCTCTTCCTCTGTCTCTCCCCCTGTGTTTCTCTTGGCTCCTATTTATAGGAGAAGAAGCAGAATCAATTAGTTTTGATGAATCTTTCATTGAGGGATTTGATTTGTATTCATTCAGAGATTTGATTTGCATTCATCATTCATCTGGTCCTTTGGATTATTAGGTGAATTTTATTCACCATTGGATTTTAAATCCAGAGATTTCCCTTTGTTATTTCGGTTAGATTTTAAGGGGAAATCTTTCCAAGTTCAAGATTTTTCCATAGATAGGTGATATTTAATCATCTTTAAATCTTTAATCCAATCGGTTCCAAATAATCATTCTCCTTTGGAAAGATTTGAATGCTGTTCAGAATTTAATTCTGTTAAATAGATCGGCTTTGAAAGTCGGTCACGTGTGGCCACGTGACCCCCTGGTCACGTGTTTTCCTCTGCTTTCTGCGCTTTGTCTTCTAGCCGCTGTTCTGCCGTCACGTGTCAACACGCGACCCTTGGTCACGTGTGAGCACGTGACCTTTTCTGAAGCCTTTTCCTTGATTTGGTCAGGGAACTGATGTGCCTTTGCCACTGCTTTTAAGTGTCACATGCCTACACGTGACTGCTGGTCACGTGCTAGCACGTGATGCCTTCTTCGTAAGCTTTCCTGATTTTAAATCAGGAAACAAATGCCCCCACAGCGTTGTTCTCACGTGTCTGCACGTGAGTGCAACGCTGTCACCTTGGTGACCGTTGGATCCCCCTAGGGACTTGGGGAGATGAAGCGTTTTCCATCCCATCCTATAAATATAGGGGCCATTTCAGAGACGCCTCCACTTTGCTTGTCTTCCTCCTTGCAAACTTTTTTCTGAGAATTTAATTCTCTTCTTCCAGAGCTTAGTTCTTTGTCTTGAAACCATCTTCAGAGTTTAACTCTGTTCAAGTGACCCTTTTCCTCAGGTAATGTTCTTGGACAAACAGTGAACTTTCACGTTCCTCTGGATTTTAAATCCAAAATAAGGGTTTTTACCCCTTTCTGAGTATGAACCCATTTTTTCTTCAAGTTTTTCCATAAGAACAGAAAACCACCTAACCTTCAAACTGTAGATCTCTTAGGGCTTAGACGATGATCCATGGAGTTTAACTCCGTTTACAGAAAAAATGCTTTTGGGAATTTAATTCCTTTTTCTTAATAAGGAATTTAATTCCTATGAAGGACCGAGTTCTTCCCATGGAGGCTTCTTAGGGTCTCTTTGCCCTAGGTTGTCATTCTGTAATTAATGGGACAACAGCTTTGTAATGATGTCTTCTGTGGGAATTTAATTCCCATGATCTCGTTTGATCTGTTGTAGAGCCCAAGGCAAATTTGTCCTCTAGGGGGGGAAATGTGTAAGGTTACTTGAAACCCGCACTTTTATTAAATGAGGATATTCCCTTTGTTTTATTATAACTGCTTGGCCTCATTATTAACAAGCCATCATCCTGATTCTATGGGGCCCATATGTTTTGTAGCCAATGGTCCTACCAAACAAGTCCTCTGTCGCTTTCTTCAACTGTCTTCATATATCTATGCCCATATGTGTGTGTAGATATATATATATATATATGTATATATATGCACATATATATACATATTGCTGGCTCCACTCTTAACAGTTTTCCTTTATTTTGTTTCAGGTGCGATGGCTTCTGTTCCATGCTTTCCCTTCGCTCGCTCGGAGGCTGCTTTTCCTCAGTCACCATCTGATGAGGAAGCGATGGTGATGATCCGGGCTCATGACCCGAACTACACCAACTTACTCCTTTGGGGATCTTGGTACAGTCATATCATCCAGGGTCGCCGGAGTTTCCTTTGCGCGGTACCGACAGAGCCCACTTTCCCATTTTTGCCGATGGATCCTCCGAGGACAGTTTTTGCTGTGGAGATGCCCAACTGGACTCCAACGGGGAGGCTCGAGCCTTCGACGACGGGTATCCCGAACCATCCGATCCCGGCTATAGATATCTTGGGGCGGCGTATTTGCCAGGGTGAGGCCCACCCGTGGGGGAAAATTTATAAGATAGGGCTCACTCCTCGACACCCTACGGGCTACCTTCTCTAAGCTCGCTACATCCTTTCTGCCCATCGTGCGCGGCTGCAGAAGGTCGGGCTTTACCAGGCGATATATGCGTCGCTGTTTCACTACCAATCTCCGCATATTTGGTGGGTTAAGGCGTTCTTGAACCAATGGAATCTTCCCACCAACACTTTCATTCTAGGAGATCGTGAGGTCTCGATCTCTCTGGCAGAATTCTATGACATCTCGGGATTGCCAATCAGGGGTAGTATGTATGAGGAGTTGCTGCCCTCTGACGAGTACATCTTTGAGCCCGAGCCCGCTCCGGTCGACGACCTGTCTGCTGAGAATGCCGTCCGCCACAAACGTCCCAGTTTGATCAAGGCGCTAGGTATCTTCGACCGATGTTCACCGAATCCGAAGAGCAGGGAGTTACTTTCAAGAGCTTCATTGCTTGTTTCCTTCGCGAGGATGTCTTGTCGAAGACTGCTCCGAAGTTTGCCGACATTAAAGACCCCTTTGGGTTTGGTCTGAAGAAGCTGTCGACCACTGAATCGGATCTACCACAGTACTACATCCCTATTATGTCGCCGACGTCTTTTGAATCCATCGCTGCTCCCGGCATGGACGAGGAGACGTTCTTCGTGGGGTTTGTTAGTGTCTGGCTCAGTTGGTTTGTCATCCCCATGCATCGTCGTTTTATGAGAGCTTCGGTTATCCACCCGGCTTATTGTATCGCTGAGGGGACACGGTTGGCCATCGGCATCCCGGCCTTGGCGCACCTTTATCATGGGTTGGGTACCGCAGCTAATACCTCTACTCCCGGCGTGGATGTAGTAAACTTTTCGCTTCATTATTTCACGTCCTGGGTCGAAATGCATGTGCTGGGGGCTTTCGCTATGCATCAGAGGCCCGCGTTCTACGACGCCTACCCCTTCCCGCGACTTATGCGATTGGTGGATGCTTCTGCCGCCGACCCGACTCAATTCAGGGCTATTCGGGTGCTGATTTCTCCTCACGCCGCCGCTGGCAGGCTGGTTTTTAACGATCGGGTCCTGTCTTCTCCTTCAGGTCCAGTTCAGCAACTATGGGACCGGTCAAAAGACAATGCACCCTCTCTGAGGCCTCGGGAGGCCGTGCACTTGTATACCATTATACCAGGCTATTTGGTATTCCGCCAGGACAGCGCGGCTCTTTTCATGCGGTACAATCCGCATCACTTCGCTCGACAGCTTGGATACGACCAGGGCGTTCCCTTTGAGGCTTTCATAGTTGCGCCGGTCCCTTCACTTGATGCCGTTCGCGATGCCGCACATCATTTCGTGAGGTTGAATACCGGCTCCCATTTTATGATCCCTGAAGCTGAGCATACGCCCCGGTGCGTGGGGGCGTTTACGGGATGGTATCTCCATCGGGTGAACCCGATTATTCTTGAGGAAAGAAGGGTGCTTCTTGGTCATGATGCCCCTCCTCAGGTTCCAGGAGCTAAGCTGTGACCGAGGGCTCCGGTCTACTTCCCTCTGAGGGAGATTGGCACCACGCTCATTCCGGGGGAGTCAGGGGTGGACCTTACTCCAACAGCTGGTATGCTTCTAGGTACCCGATCACGGGGTAGACGGGCCCCAGTAGCAGCACCACCGCCTGCGGCAGCATTGCCTCCCGTGGCATCGACAATGGCGGTGTCATCCTCGATTGTGGCACCAAGCGAGGGTAATAGGGACGATGGTGTTGAAGGCGACGTGGGTCGCCGCCGCACCAAAGCTCTGCGAGAAAAGAAGCGGTCGTCTTCGGCGGCCAGTTCTGGATCTAAGAGGCGGAAGAGGGTGGACACCAACCTACTTGATTCTTTAACGGAGTCGGAGCCCATACTTCCAGATGAGTCGCTGGCCACGCAAGAGTCAGACGCTGGACTTCTTTTCCCGAGTTCGGCCGATGAGGAAGCCGCACAGTTGGCCGAGGCCATACGTCGCTCCAAAGACATGTCTCATAATGCCAGGGTTCCGAAGAAACCTTATCCCGCTGTAATCTTTTACGAAGACCCCTCATGGATTTGGCGGCGGTTCATTGGCCCTCTGGAGGAATGGGGAGAAAGGGCCCTGAAACAGGCCGCTTCGGAGGATGCTGCGGATGCGCTTTCCCTGTGGACCGGTGGCCATAAGTCTACCCTCGAACCTCGGCGAGCACGCCTCCTTGAGAAGGAGCATCATCTTGAAGAAGCCATACTGAAGGCTTCCCTGCGCATTGGTATGTTCTTATATTTCTTTGCAGTTCTTCAGATTGCTTATGCTTGTATATATGTATCCTTATTTTGTGGGACTTGTGCAGAGTCTTCGGCGATGGGAGAGATCCCCACTGGCTTGCTGTAGCTAGAGCCCGTTGACATTCCTGATGTGGCTTTACCCGATGCGGATGGGGCCGAAAATGCTATTCCTCTCGCAATAGAACCTCTGGTGGCGGCTTTTGATTCCAGGGTACTTGCTCCTTTGGGAGAGGTTCCCTCGGTGATCTCCGTCCCAATGACTCTACCCGAAGGCGGCCCAGAGGTCGAGATGGAGGTAGTCGGGACTACCCTCCCTTTGTTGGAGCCTGAGGTCACGACAGAGGCCGTTGAAGCTGCTATCCCCCCGGCTCAGAATGGGAGGAGTGTCGAAGGTAACCTTCCACGTTTTGAGCTAGTAATCTTTCTGTTACCTGAACTCTTTTGTCTTTTCAGAATTGCATGGACTGGCGGCCTCCATTGTCGATCTGTCTCCTCGGCAATCCTTCCAGCGTCTTTTGGAACTGGCCGCTCTGCAGGCGTTATCTCCTCAACGCATCGTCCTCTCGTCTGGACAAGGTGAGTGTTGTTCATCACTTCCCATAGCATCGTTTTTATTTTGCGCATTGACATTGATGTTCTCTACAGTTTTGGAGGCCGATGATGAGGTCGAGGTTCTCGAAGGGCCCGGAGAACCCTCAGCTCCTACTTGCATGACCGTAGGTAAGTGGCATTCCGGTATAGCCTCACTTGTTCCTTTGCTTAAGAGTCTTACTAATATCTTTCAACTCTGAACAGCCTTGCCGGCTCCAATAGCGTTGGAGTCACGTGTCGTCATGCCGCCTGGCCCTTATACTTTGCGAGCTTCAGAACGCTTAGCCCAATTGAGCCTTGTCTCCCTGTCGTCTGTGATCGAGGAGCTTCGTGCTGGCAGTGCAACCACAGCTGAAGCATTTGCTGCCGAGGCTAACGGTTCTCTTCCTTTTCTTGCCACCTACCATAGCGAAGAGGTGGTGCGAGTCTGGGTGGAGTTCTGTCGGCAGGTGGAGGCTTGCTTGCATGCACTTGACTGTTCCCGTCTTTCCTCGGAGGTCATGGCTGCAAAGGCGGACTTGCGGGGGCTGATAGCGCTGTGCGCGACAAACATGACATCGTGCGAGAAGAGGCTCGGCCGTAAATTCTCGGAGAGGGAGCTAGCTTCTAAAGCGCTGAGCGAGCTTCAAGCGAGTCTTACTGCCAAGGCCAACAAAGCGTATGAACTCTGGCGGGTGCTTCAAGAGTCTATCAGGGAGGTGGTGACTCTTGATAAAGCTGCCACGTTCACTCATGAGAGGGTCGAGGCTCATAAGGCCACCGAGAAAGAGCTTGAAGGCCGGCTCGCCTCGTATCAGGCTCAGGCGGAGGCCCGTTTTCTGGCGATCCTAAATCATGAGGCCGTGGCCCAGCAAAAGCAGGATGAGCTGACTAGGCTGCTAAATCATCCACCAGCTTGAAACATTTGTATCTTTTCCTTTCTTTTTTGTACATACTCATGGATGAAAGTATTTTCTTTTTGTTTCTTTCATGAATTGTACTTTGTATCCATTTTGGTTTATGAACAAAAGATACATTTTTCTTCTCAATGGCATGTCTCTTTTTATTGAATGTGTTTTGCGGACAATTTATCTTGATCTCCTCGTAGGTCAACGATGGCTTAGGATTCAGGGTTAAGGTCTGCTTCCTAAGACTTTTGCGCTTTATGAGCCATGAGGGTCTCATAAAGAGTTTTTCTCCCTACAGGTCAAGAGGATCCTGTAGGTGTAAGTCCTTCTTAAGAATCGTGAGGATTCTTAAGCGGGTTTTCCCTTGAGAGTCGTAAGGATCTCACAAGAGAGTTTTCTTTCTTACAGGTCGTGAGGACCTGCAAGTGCTGGATGTGGTCGCCCTTATCCGTGTTACGCGGGGTCAGGGGTTGGTCTGGGATGGTTTCCAGGGTGTCGTAGTTTAAAGACATCGCGGTCAAGGTTAAGGACCTCATAGTCCGTGGATTTAGGGACTCCACAGTCCGATGTTAGTTTTAAGACATCACGGTCAAGGTTAAGGACGTCATAGTCCGTGGATTTAGGGACTCCACAGTCCGATGTTAGTTTTAAGACATCACGGTCAAGGTTAAGGACGTCATAGTCCGTGGATTTAAGGACTCCAAAGTCCGATGCTAGTTTTAAAACATCACGGTCAAGGTTAAGGACCTCATAGTCCGTGGATTTAAGGACTCCACAGTCCGATATTAGTTTTAAGACATCACGGTCAAGGTTAAGGACCTCATAGTCCGTGGATTTAAGGACTCCACAGTCCGACGTGAGCTTTAAAACGTCACGGTCAAGGTTAAGGACCTCATAGTCCGTGGATTTAAGGACTCCACAGTCCGATGTTTGGTTGCAGGGACCCGTCACCTCTTTGAAGACGTTGAGGAATTACAACGCCAGGTATCAAAGGAGCGAAGAGATGTACCCTTAAACCAAGGTAGAATCAGTACAGAATCAGGGTGGTTGATTGTTAGTTTTAAGACATTACGGTCGAGGTTAAGGACATCATAGTCCGTGGATTTTAAGGACTCCACGGTCCGGTGTTTGCTCTGGATGCTTCACACGGGTTCACTGCCGTGTTCGGCGAGGACTAGGCTCCGCTCTGGATGCTTCACACGGGTTCACTGCCGTGCTCTGCGAGGACCAGGATCCGCTCTGGACGTTTTCCACGGGATCAAAGAGTGACGTTATCCGCGTTCCACGTAACCAGGAATTTTGCACTAAATGCTTCACATGGGTTCACTGCCGTGTTCGGCGAGGACTAGGCTCTGCTCTGGATGCTTCACACGGGTTCACTGCCGTGCTCTGCGAGGACCAGGATCCGCTCTGGACGTTTTCCATGGGGTCAAAGAGTGACATTATCCGCGTTCCACGTAACCAGGAATTTTTGCACTAGATGCTTCACACGGGTTCACTGCCATGTTCGGCGAGGACTAGGCTCCGCTCTGGATGCTTCACACGGGTTCACTGCCGTGCTCTGCGAGGACCAAGATCCGCTCTGGACGTTTTCCACGGGGTCAAAGAGTGACGTTATCTGCGTTCCACATAACCAGGAATTTTGCTGATTGTATCCACATCTCACGGAACGGGGGTTAGACTATTGGTGATATGCGTATCGCCGAGCCATGGAACTGGGGGGGTTGCCGCTGTTCCTCTTTGCTTGAAGTTGTGTCCGTTATTATGAGATGAGTGTTGAGATGATCTCTAGGTCACTTGCGGCCCGTCGAGATTTGGCTTCTTTCTTTGATGAAACCTTGGGGGGGGGAGTATGATCACTTCTTTGTTTACGCCCTTGGATTGTATACAGGGTGTGATGTAACATCACCTGTAGGGCATAAATTAAAACTTCTCTTTTTTTTATTTTATTTCTTTTTCCGCGATGCTCTATCATTTCAGCTTTTATATCGCGAAGGTCGCGATTGCCCTATCATTTCGGCTATTTTTCGCGGTGCCCAATCATTTCGGCTATTTATTTCATTTTTACTCGCTGCTTTTTATTGCGAGTTGCCCCATCATTTCGGCTATTTTTCATGCATACATTTTTACTTGCTGTTTTTATTGCAAGTCGCCCCATCATTTCGGCTATTTCGTATGCATGTGTGGCTTGCTGACTTTTCGCCGTAAATCTGAAAGTAGACACCGATTTCGGCATCAGCACCGCTACAACTGGGATATTGCCAGGAGCGAATCATCATTTGCCTCTGTCGATATTGAACAAAGGTAACTTAGCAAACAGGGTTAGGGTCCTGTCAACTAAGGCTTTTGACTTCATGAGCCGTAAGAGTCTCACAAAGGTATTTCTCCCTACAAGTCGTGAGGATCTTGTAGGTGTATTTTCTCCCTAGGAATCGTAAGGATTCCTAAGTGTATGTTCCTCTGTAAGTCGTAAGGATCTTACAAGAGGGCTTTCTCCTTATAAGTCGAGAGGACTTATAAGGGTTGCTCATCATATGGACGTATCCCTAGTCACGGGTGGGACTTTGCTGGGGAAATGCTCATTCGCGCCCGTGAATTGTATACAAGGGTCAGTATGAGCCGCTTGTAGGGCATTGTCGAAGGGTATGGGGGATTTCGCTTAAGCACAGGTTTAGGTCTCTGTGACTTAAGACTTTCAAATCTTATGAGCCATGAGGGTCCCATAAGAGAGTTCTCCTTACGAGTCGTGAGGATCTCGCAAGCGTATTTTCTCCTTAGGAATTGTGAGAACTCCTAAGTGTGTTGCTCCTTTGTAAGTCGTAAGGATCTCACGCAGGTGGTTTCTCCTTACAGGGTCGTGAGGACCCCGCAAGTGTCCTTTAACGAGGTTGCGCCCTTTCGGGTTTTCACAAACACTCGCCGGTAGCCCTGCTGTTTTTACTCACGGAGCCCTTTCGGGTTTTCATCCGTGCCCTCTTTACTTATGGACATACCGTTTTTTTTATTCTTTTTATTTTATTATTATTATTTTTTACGAGGTCGCGCCCTTTCGGGTTTTCACGAATACTCGCCGGTAGCCCTGCTGTTTTTACTCACGGAGCCCTTTCGAGTTTTCATCCGTGCCCTTCTTGCTTATGGACATACCGTTTTTTTGTTTTTTTATTATTATTTATTTTTTTTATCTCATCAGCCTAAGGATGCTGCGGTAGTAGTTTTAAGGACGTTTCGATCCGTCATTAGTTTAAGGACGTTTCGGTCCGTCGTTAGTTTAAGGACGTTTCGGTCCGTCGTTAATTTAAGGACATTTCGGTTCGTCGTGGAGAGGGCCAACTACCACTTATAGAGCTTGAGCTTAGGAAGATAGCGAGCGGACATAATCGTCGTCATCTATCATTAACCTAGGCTGTGGCTCATTAAGTGTAGTATTTCTTTAGGAAGCGGCCGTTTATCGGCCTGAAAGGCCTTTCACCGTGCATATCCATGAGTAGATAGGCTCCACCCTGATAGACCTTGTCTATGATGTACGGGCCTTCATAGTTCGGCTCGAATTTTCCCCGCTTGGCACGATTGGGGATCTTGACCACTAGCATGAGTTCGTCTTGGCGGAATGTCCTCGGTCGGGTCAATCTTTCATATGAGCGCGTCATCTTCGCTTTATAAGCCTCCAAGTTTTGTTGTGCTACGAGCCGTGTTTTATCAAGGGCATCAAGCTCCTCAAGCCGAAGGTGAGCATTTTCTTCGCCTGTCAACTCGTGGTGGACTACCACTCGTAGAGAAGGTAGCTCTATCTCGAGGGGGAGTACTGCTTCCGTACCGAATACCAATGCGTATGGCATCGTGTTCGTGGCCGTCTTGAACGTAGTTCGATATGCCCAAAGAGCCTCCTGCAGTCTCTCGTGCCAGTCCCTCTTATTTCGGGACACCATATTTTTTATGATCTTTGTCAAGGTCTTATTGAAAGCCTCGGCCAGACCGTTAGCTCGTGGATTATAAACTGAGGAGTATCTCCAGTCTATATTATGCCGTAGCGCGAAGCGGCTAATCTTATGGCTTCTGTAGGCTGGCCCGTTATCGGAGATAATCCGCCGTGGAGTTCCAAACCGGTAAATGACGTGCGTTTTGAAAAAGTGGAGGATATTCTCCGTCCTCACTTCCCTCAGCGGTACTGCTTCCGCCCATTTGGAGAAGTAATCAGTCGTCGCCAGGATGAAACGGTATCCCCTGGACGATGCCGGTTTGATGGGTCCGACTATGTCAGTTCCCCACATTTCGAATGGCCAGCTAGCCACCGTTGGATGTAGTGGATTCGGATGCTGGTGGATGAAATCCCCATGGATTTGGCATGAGTGGCATTGCTTCGCATACTCGAGACAGTCCTGGATCATCGTGAGCCAGTAGTAACCCATCCGCTTAATTTTTAACTTCATCTCGGGCCTGCTTGATGAGAATCACAGATTCCGTCATGAACTTCCTGAACGACTCTTTCTGCTTCGTCAGGTCCTAAGCATCTCAACCACAGAGAGTCAAATGACCTCTTGTATAGAGTATCATTGACGAAAGCGAAAGATAGAGCTCGTTTCATGAGCTGATGTCTTGAGGACGCTTCTTCGGGCATTCGGTGGGACTTAAAGTAGTCTATGAAGACTTCCCTCCAGTCCTCAGCCTTCTCACGGTCTTTTATTTGTAGAGTCATCTGCTCAATCGCTCCCTTTTCTTCGGATGATTCCGGAGATATTTCTGCTGGGGCAAGCACCCGACGGCTTTGCACCACGATTTTAACGTCATCAAGGTTCTCGTCAGCCAGTTCTTTAGCGAGCTTAGCTAACGTGTCTGCTTTGCTATTTTCCGCGCGTGGTATACTTTCCAAAGTATAGGAGGGAATTTGGGTCAACAGTTGTTGCACCTTTTCACCGTACTTCACCAACTCCGGTTTACACGTTTGGTAGTCGCCGTTTACTTGACTAACGACCAGTTGAGAATCCCCGTATATTAGGAGGTTTTCAATTCCCATGTCAATGGCGATCTCGAGGCCTGCTATCAAAGCTTCGTATTCGGCTTCATTATTCGTCCTCGGCTCTGTTAAGGAGAAAGCGAAGTGCATTATTCCTCCTTGTGGGGTCACGAAGATGAGGCCTACCCCCGACTTGATTATAGGGGTGCTTTGTCTGCGCTTCTTCATGGAAGATACTCCATCGAAATAAAGCTCCCATCGGGTATCACCTCGGTCGATCGCGTCAAACGCATGTTCGTCTGGCAGATCGCAATGCAGAGGAGAATCAGCAGGTATCGGATGCTCAGCGAGGAAGTCGGCGATGGCCTGGCCTTTCACTGCCTTGAGAGGTCGATATGTTGTCGAGAACTCCATCAAGAGCAGAGCCCATTTAGCGAGTCGACCTGTCAATATAGCCTTCGACATCAAATATTTAAGGGGGTCCACCTTCGAGATGAGACGGACTTCGTGCGCCAATGCATAATGCCTGAGCTTTGTTATCGCAAAGATCAACGCCAGGCAGTGTTTTTCAATGGGAGAATAGTTGCTTTCTGCCCCCAGAAGAACTCGAATTAAGTAGTAGAGTGCTCTTTCTTTCCCCTGGTCATTCTCTTGCGCCCATAATGCGCCTAAAGAACCTTCTATGGCGGTTGTATAAAGAATGAGAGGCTTTCCCTTGACTGGAGCAGCTAACACCGGCGGGTTCTGTAGGTACTGCTTGATCTCATCTAGCGCGCTCTGGCATTTTTGGTCCCAGAAGAACGGGGTTCCCTTCTTCATCAGGTGGCTGTAAGGACGGCACTTACCTGACAGGTTGGCGATAAACCGCCGGATGTACGCAAGCTTCCCCTGGAGAGACCGTAGCTGTTTGAGAGTCCTTGGGGGTGGCATTTCGATGATCGCCTTGATCTTAGATGGATCTATTTCGATACCTCGGTGTCGGATGATGAATCCCAGGAATTTACCCGAGGAGACTCCGAACGCGCATTTGAGGGGATTCATCTTCAAATTATATTGCCGAAGGCGTTGAAATACGGTTTTCAGATGCTCTAAATGCTCTTTGTATGACCTGCTCTTCACCACGAGGTCATCGATATAGCACTCGACGATTTCATGTATGAGATCATCGAAGATCTTTGTCATGGCCCTTTGATAGGTAGCACCGGCGTTCTTTAGACCGAAGGGCATAACTTTGTAGCAGAATATACCCAAAGGAGTCCGAAAAGCGGTGTGCTTCTGGTCTTCGGGATGCATTTTTATCTGAATGTACCCTGATGAACCGTCCATAAAGGAGAAGATCTCATGAGTGGACGTATTGTCTATCATCAGCTCGGTGACCGGTACCGGGAAATCGTCCTTCGGGCAGGCTTTATTGAGATCTCGGAAGTCCACGCATATGCGCACTGTCCCATTCTTCTTCATTACCGGGACGATATTGGCGACCCAATCAGGATACTGTACCTCCTGGATAAACCCGGAATCGATTAGTTTCTTGACTTCGTCGTTAATGCTCATTTCAAGCTCAAGCCGCATCCGTCTCGGCACCTGTTTGACTGGCTTGATATCCGGGGATATTGCTAATTTATATACCGCAATCTCTGGATCTAATCCTGGCATCTCGGAATAGTTCCACGCGAAGCAATCTCTATGCTGTAGAAGCACGTCTCTTAACGCCGCCACCCTTTCCTCAGATAGTAGCTCGCTAACGAATGTTGGTCGCGGATCGCCTTCCGATCCCAACTCAATCTTTTTGAGGTTATCTGCAGTCGTATGTATGCCATCTTCCAGTTCTTTCGGAGCTGGTGGAAATCCTGAGATCACCTCATCATTGCTGTTCTCAAAGCACCAGGGAAGGTCATCCATGTTCTCGGGCTCTTCTTTTAATATCGTAATCATGTGACAAGTGTGAATCTGCTTCCAAGACCGATGTGGATCTGACTCTGCTCTTGCGGCTTTGGGTTCGTGCTTTTGTGGCGGCGTTACCCTACAGCTGCTGGATAAAGCAAATCTTCCTTGCTGGTACTGGTCTTCGACCCAGTTCTTGAACGTGAAGCAGTCTTCGATAGGGTGTCCTATGGCTCGGTGATAAGAGAAATAGCCCGGATGGGAAACTTTGTTAGCTTGCTCAGGGTGCTTAGACTCTGGAAGTGCGATCATTTGATATTTTATAGCGAGCTCGAGTAGCTTCTTCGTTTTGTCTCGAGGGAAGGAATACGCTCGACTCATCTTCTTCACGAGGGATAAATCCGGACCGCGCAATGCTCGATCACACGACTCTCTAATCTTGCGTCGCTGTTGTCGACTTCTTTTTCCGCCTCTTGACTTACTTCTGCCTCTGCGTTGGGCCTTTTGTACAACGGGTTGACAGGCAGGAGTACCTTTGTCTTTTGTAGCCTGTTGAAACAGACGTTGCGTCCTGGCCTTCTCGTAGATGGCCATCTCGCGGTTGTGATTTTCCCGAGCCGTTTGACCCACTTTCCTGATAAGCCTGCCCGTTCGTTCTTCAAATGACGGACTCGGCATTTCACTTGTAGGATCCAGTTTTGACGAGGGGTTGGCATTGCTGGACAGGGCATTTTCCTCCTCATCGAAGTTATATATGGCGTAGCTATCGTGGATTCGCTCCCGTTTACCGAACCTCACGTATCCAAGGCCGAGCGTTTCCATTCTCCCGTTGGGCAATTTGCGCTGAGTTCCAGGGACATCCCAAATCCTGTTGTAGAATCGAGCTTGTCGAACAGTCTGTTTTAAGGGTACCTCTTGGCGCTTCAATAGCCTCTTTAGTCCATTTGTGTAGTATCTGGGCAAACGGATGGGTTGGATCCTGTCAAGTGTAACATCCGCGCCATGCCATATCTCTTTCTCCACTCTCGTTTCTGTGGATTGGTAGAATAGGAACACCTTTTCACCCTTTCGCCTGGGAGGGACGTAAAACGTCTGCAGGTCCTACACATTGTGAGCTTGAAGTGCGTTGAGATCCTTGTAGTGTTTCCGCGGCACCATGGTGACCTGTAAACTCTGATCATCGCCAGGGGATGCTTGTATTGACGGCCGATTGGAGAACACGGCATTAACTTCATCTTCCGAGTCACTTCCGAATACTAACATGGGGGCGGACGGTCCCGGGTTGTTGCGTCGGGACGGACCCGCGTAAACTATCTCTTCTCCTTCTTCGGTATCGCTCCCGAAAACAGGGATGGCGGTGGCGGCTTTGTTCTCCGGCTTGCGACACCTTTCTGTATCCTCGAAATCTGGCAAAAAGTACTTCGCATCTTCGTACTTGCGGACTTCGTTCACGGAAAATGGGTTCAACTCACCTGTTACGGTATATTCGAAGCCATCCTTAAAGTATTTCATACACTGATACTATGTAGAAGGGATGATGTTGTACTCATGTAACCAAGGACGACCGAGCAAGGCGTTGTAGCAGGTCTTGGCGTTAATGACGTGAAATTTGATGTCCGTGATGAGTAGTCCAAAGCATAATGTTAGTATTACGGATCCGAGAGTCCGTGACGATTGGGAGTCGAAACCGGAGATGGTAATTTTGTCACGAGCGAGGTGCTGCATGCTCATGCAAATTTCCTTCAACACCCGAACATTAAGCAGATTGACGGAGGATCCATTATCAACCAGGATTTTGCCTATCTTGATATCGTGGCAGTCTCCGGAGACGTATAGGGGACGGTTATGGTCGCACGTCCCGAGGAGAAGGTCTTCGTCACCGAAAGTGATGTCGGCCGTGTGCACTTCTTCCAGTTCATCCTTCATCCTTTCCACGGCGAGGAAGGCTTAGAATTGCTCGGGTTCTTCTAACGCCTTGATTAATGAATCTCGCGCTTCTTTTGATAATAGGAGGGCGTCAAGAATGCTGAGCTGAGAAGGTAGCTTTCTTAGGTGCGCTAGGATGTTGTAGTCCACTTTACCCTTCCTAGGAGGATCTTTGGCAGCCAATTCTTTCATGACTTGGTCATCTAAGGTGATATCCTCAGTGACCCTTTCCTTTCCCTTATCTTTTCTATTTGCGGGCCCGAGATTCTTTTCTGGGAGCTTGCGATTGCGCAGCTGAATGTTTTCGCAGGCCTCCGGTTCTTCTTTCCCTAAAACGGATTCTTTAAAGAGAGGGCCCAAAGCCATTTCTTCATCAGAGTCGCTTCCAAAGGTTAGAACTTGCGATCCTCCGGTGTCGACCATGTAACAATTGCCGGCAGTTCTTTTGTGTCCTTCGGCCGTACCTTTTTTCTCCCGACGAGTCTTGCGCTTCATGGGCTTAAAATGTTGCCGGTGAGGAATATATCCCTGCCACTATATCCTAAAGGCGTCGCACTCTTCCGTAGGGTGTGAAATTTTCCGATGATATGAGCAATAATTAGGGTGTCTTTCCGCCCCATCGAACGCGTTCTCTTCTGAGGGTGGTAGCTTCATCCCTACTGACATGGCTTTGGCGAACCTCTTCCTCGTCTTGTACCTGTTTTTATTCGCATCAGATGTCTTTTGATCTGGCGGGAGTGCTTCGACTCTTTCGTTTAGTCGCCTGCGCTTGGCTCCTTCCGATGCAGCCATCTCACGCTCCTGATCGGCTTTACTCTTCAAACGAATCTCGTCTAGAAAGGCGTCGATCATTTCATCTGTTGGCCATACAAGTTCTGGCTCAGGCTGTGCCCCCAATTTCTCAGTGCCAGGAGTTCTTTCATCGTCCGCAAACGAATGGGAGATCATATGACAGCTTGCCACATATCCCTCGGATTCATTTGACGAGCTTTCTCCATCATCTTCCTCCTGAAAGACGCGGTTGAAGAACTCTTGCAGTGTGACGGGAATCCGCGCCTTTTGATTGTACTCCTCCAGCGCATCAATCTGTTTCTGTAAATCCGTGCGCTCGTCTCTAGGCTTCACGGGCTTTTTGGATTTCTTCTTCTTTTTCTTCGAAGATTTTGATGGTTGGGTGTGAGTATTTAGACCATCACCACGAGTCTTCGTAGTTGGGCGCGGCTTCAACATCCCTTCGATGATTTGAGGTTCAAGCGGGTCCTTCCATTCGACCGCCGGGCACGCATGAAGGTCCCTCAGCATTCTTTTGGTTTTAGTTGACAGCACGACCTCCCATGGATCTTCTTCAATAAAGGAACAGGTTGCCCCCGGTGTATCTGCTTTCTTAGGAGTATGCGGCTGTGGCGGGTTCACCTTCCACTTTTCGGATAGTGCAAACTTCCCCTGCAGGTATTGATCTTCAATCCATCCTTTAAAAACAAAGCAATCCTCAATCGGATGGCTTACCGTTTGATGGTAGGGGCAATAGTTGGGGTTGTTCACCTCAATGGGTTGTGGCGGTCGTCTTGGATTTGGCAGGTTTATAAGTCTGTTGCGTACTGCCAACTCGAATAACCGTTTCGTCTTATCCCGCGGGAACGAGTAGGGGCGCTTCATCTTCTCGTTGTAATACTGCCGCCTTTCTTCCAGCTGATCCGCCAGTTTTGGGGCACTGGGTTGTTGCTGTGCGTTCGCAACGAAGGTTGCCTTCCCTTTACCCTTGTCATTCTGAGGTTCTGGCTTCGGGGGAGGCGGCCTGTGACCCATCTGGTCCATCTAGGCTAACTTGTCGATTAGAGCCTGGAATGTAGTTGGCTTAAAGAACATCATAAACTGGGAGATAGTGGCATGAGGGTCTAGGGTACCCACGAACATGCCCACCGCGGGCGCTTCCTCAATGCGTTGCTCGCATTTCGACCACAAATTTCGCCAGCGTATAGCATACTGGACCCACGTTTCGCCTGGTTTCACCCTGGCATTAATCAATGCCGTTATTGGAGTGCGTTCGCTGGCGCTTGCGAATCGCTGAGTGAATAGCAACTCCATTTCAGCGAACGTCTTGATAGAATCGTTCGGGAGTTCCGAATACCATTCGAACGCCGTTTCTGATAGGCTGCCCATGAATTGGCGAAGCAACAGTTTATCATCACCGCCGGTGTTACCGCAAAGGGCCCTGAACTGGGCAACATGTTGGTGGGGATTGCCGGTCCCTTTATACACGTGGAATTTTGGTATTGTATAACCCGGCGGATATTTGATTTGGTCGTACCAGCTCGATATGGTCGTCCCGTTTTTACGACTTGACCAGCTGCCTCAATTGCATGATGAACCCGGATTTATTGGGCTATATAGTCGTCCAAGTCAGCCTTGGAGATTGTCTCCTCCTTGGCCGTTGAAGGAGCCGGTGGCGGATTTGACGTTTCTCCCTTGTCGTCTTCAAGGACGATCGGAGGATCCTCAGCAGGTGGGTCTTGTTGAATCATCATTCCCACCATGTCCTGGAATAAGTGGGCTATTTGCTTTATATTGGCCGCTTGTTCTGCAGCCTCTCTATCTTTCTTTTCCAGTATCCTCCGGAGGAACTCGGCGTCGGTTTCCTGTTCTTGTTGCTGATCCGAGGACGCCTCGGGGCTTTCTTTCGGTCCAGTAAGCGCGGCCATTGCGATCATCATTTCCTGGAGCTTTTGCTGTTGCTCCTGAGCTTTGGTCACCGACCGTGTAAGCGGTCTATGACCTGTAGACGCACGGCTGTCTTCCTTCCCCGATGCCATGTATACAGTATGGACCATCCTGCCCCCAGCCTTAAGGCGTCTGGGTTCAGTGCTTTTAGCTTTTGTTGCAGGCCCGGGGGTCTTCTCAGGCTTCCTCTTTTTATGAGCAGTGGAAGTTGAGGAGGCCGTTGAGGTGGGCACCCAGACTGCTTTTCGTGACTTAGCCTGGTGACTGACTTCTTGTTGGATTTTCAGCTTTTTGTGTTGGCGAGAGAAATTTGGATCGATCGCCGAGTCTCGGATCTGCCGCCAGACTTTATAAATTCGGGAGGACAGCCGTTGAGGAGATTGGGGCTGTTCTGGCTTTACTTCTATAGCCCTTTTCAGCGGATGGGGAGACTTCTTTAGCACCGCGGTAGGAGAATTCCTACGCACCTTATTTAGCATTTCGAAGCTGTTCCTAGTTGTAACAGCAGCATTAACTTCTGTCGTCGGGGCTGAAGGAGTTAGCCCAGAAGGGGAGTTGCCCCTGGCCTTCCTCACTCGGCGCCAGTAACGACGTCGAGCGTGTCGTGCTGATGGAATCGGCTCGGTGATGGCGATAGCCTCATCCTGCCCCCTGTGTAGGTGAGGGGTCGCTGCTGGTGCCAGCCTATTAAAGACTGATGTCCTTCGGGTAGCAGGAGCGGGAGCTGGAACAGTCAACCTTGTAAAGACCGACTTTTTGGAAGGAGAAGCCGCCTTGACGACTTCAGGAGCGGGACTGGTTGTTTTCTTAGGAGCAGCCTTCTCTGAGATTGTAGGCCCCATCATGGTTTCACAGGAGCTCTGGCCTAGTCTGGAGAAGACCGACTTCTTAGGAGCTTCCGCTGTCAGCACCGGGGCGGTGAAGCTTGTCGGCGGGAGCATGGTCCCAAAAACAACCCTGTGGTGGCTCGAGTGACCTGTTCCATGGGCATTGTGAATAGCGAAGCAGCTTGGGGTCCGTAGGCTATACCTCCTGGCGAGGCAGAGCGTTGGTTGCAATTGCAGTTGGAGCATGTCGCGCAAGCGGAAGCCATTGATTCTTTGCTTTCTGCAATAAGCAAGACGCCGAATCTTAGTACCTTGAAACCCAAGGGCAACCATTAGCGAACCGTGTTTGGTTTGCGAACACGACACACGAAGTGTGGAGTGGAAAGAGGAAAAAGTCTCACCGGGCGTGCCGGAATCTATTCCCCTCCGAACGGCGGCGCGACGACGGACGTCTCGCCTGAGGTTCGGGACAGATGCTAATTGGTGCTATCCGTCTACCTCTCCGAAAATGCCAAGTTGATTTATGGCACCGTGTATCGAAGGTTTAAACGGATGCGTCCGATGTAGTAGACTTCGTCAGATTCCCCCTCGCTTGAGGGGTTTTTGATTGTGGGGACGCTCTTCCCTGCAGGCGCAAGCCCCTGCAGTTAATTACGCTACCGCATCGCGGTAACCACTTTCTCCTTCTCCAGATGGTCACTTTGTGTCGTGTGTGTTTATTTTGTGTTTAGTTGCCCGTGGATTGTATACGGAGACTGAATTATGTCGTCGCCCGTAGGGCGTGGACTAGTCCAAATCCATGTTATCTTAGATTTGGGTTTGGGGGTTCGGGTTTAAGGATACGTTAGCCTCATTGGAGACTAAGATCGACTTAAACGTTTGTTAAGGACATGTTAGTCTAGTTTTTAGACTAAGATCGACTTAACGGGATCGTTTAGATCCAACAATAGATCAAGTAAGGGAGCCCCGTTGTTTAGTTTATTGACGTTGCGGTCAATAGGTAGTTTAAGGACATTGCGGTCCAATGTTAGTTTTAAGACGTTGCGGTCAAAGTTAAGGACATCGTAGTCCATGGATTTAAGGACTCCACAGTCCGGCGTTAGTTTTAAGACATCACGGTCAAGGTTAAGTACGTCATAGTCCATGGGTTTAAGGGCCCCACAGTCCATTGTTAGTTTTAAGACATCACGGTCAAGGTTAAGGACGTCATAGTCCATGGGTTTAAGGACCCCACAGTTTGTTGTTAGTTTTAAGACATCTCGGTCAAGGTTAAGGACGTCATAGTCCGTTGTTAGTTTTAAGACATTCCGGTTAAGGTTAAGGACGTCATAGTCCATTGTTAGTTTTAAGACATTCCGGTCAAGGTTAAGGACGTCATAGTCCATGAGTTTAAGGACTCTACAGTCCATATCAATGTGTGGTCATCGGGACCCGTCACCTCTTTGAAGACGTCAAGGAATTACAACGCCAAATATCAAAGGAGTGAAGAGATGTACCCTCAAACCAAGGTAGATTAAACAGTCTTTGGCCCAGTTTGGGATCAAGACAAATTAATTATGTTATGAGCCCATTAGCCCAGTTAAGTTTGAATTGAGGACTTATGGCCATCTTGGGCTAAGTCCAATCATATTTGGAATATTGGCTTCCTGTTGGTCCATGAGAGGCTTTGCCTCTAGACACTTAACCAATTGGGCTAAGGTTAGTGTTAAACACTAAAGACCAGCAGTGTTGAACACTGGGAACAAGTTAGTGTTTTAACACTAAAAGATAGTTGGTGTTAAACACCAGCAACAGGGGGTTCAAATTAGTGTTAAACACTAAAACGAATCAGTGTTAAACACCAGCAACAGAGATCTCAAATTAGTGTCAAACACCAAGATAATCAGTGTTAAACATTGGTGACAGAGATTTTAATTTAGTGTTGAACACTAAGAAAGTTAATATTAAACTCTGTTAACAGAGATTTAGTTTAGTGTTAAACACTCAAAAATTCAGTGTTAAACACCGCAAGTAAAGCTCTTTAATTAATGTTGAACACTAAGGCAAAACAGTGTTAAACACTGAATTCAGAGGTTCCAATTTAGTGTTAAACACTAAGGCAAGAGGGGTCACGTGGTAGCACGTGAGGGTGCCCTCCCTTTATTTGTTCTGCTGAGAATATTGAATACTTTGGAGCATCACGTGCTGTCACGTGATGGGCGTTTAAGTGTTTGTGCGTTAAAGCTTCTGCCAAGGGTCACGTGGGTCACGTGAGGCATTGCCTCAAAAGCCCTTTTCTATGGATCTTTCCGGGGGTCACGTGGTTAGCACGTGACCCTGCCTCTTTGCAATTTCTGATTAAATTCTTCATTAAATCCCCATTTTCCTCTGAAGAATTGTATTTTCAGATAGAGTTGAACTCTGATTTTCCTGTAGGAATTAAATTCCTCATATATGTGAAGAACTGAATTTTATCATAGGGTTAAACCCTAATAAAAGCTTTAGAGGAATTATATTCCCATTCTCTTTTAGAGAATTATTCTTAAATAGGGTTAAACCCTAATTTATATTCTGAGGAATGAGATTCTGTCATAGGGTGAAACCCTAATTTCTTCTTTCTTAAGGGAACTAAATTCCTGTTATTTAGAACTAAGTTCTTAACTGGGGTTAAACCCTGATTCTGTTCATTCTGAATGAATTAAATTCCTATAACATAGGGTTAAACCCTAATTTTATCTCAAAGGAATTAAATTCCTATAATTCTGTGAGAATTAAATTCTCAAATTTCCATTCCCACTCTATGCTTTGGATCTGCATGGCAGGATCTTAACCCAATGAGAATTAAATTCTCAATTCATGGGGAGATGTGCACTTTGCAGATCCTCTACTAAAGAGAGAACTATGTTCTTCTTTTAATATAAGAGTTAAACTCTTTTGAGAATTAAATTCTTTTTTAGAGGCCTTCCCTTTCTTACCGAAGATTTTCTTTTGCAGAAGATCCAAATTCTTCCAAAGTCTCCAGGCTCTATATTTCTTTTTTTTTATCTCTCTTCCTCTGTCTCTCCCCCTGTGTTTCTCTTGGCTCCTATTTATAGGAGAAGAAACATAATCAATTAGTTTTGATGAATCTTTCATTGAGGGATTTGATTTGTATTCATTCAGAGATTTGATTTGCATTCATCATTCATCTGGTCCTTTGGATTATTAGGTGAATTTTATTCACCATTGGATTTTAAATCCAGAGATTTCCCTTTGTTATTTCAGTTAGATTTTAAGGGGAAATCTTTCCAAGTTCAAGATTTTTCCATAGATAGGTGATATTTAATCATCTTTAAATCTTTAATCCAATCGGTTCCAAATAATCATTCTCCTTTGGAAAGATTTGAATGCTATTCAGAATTTAATTCTGTTAAATAGATAGGCTTTGAAAGCCGGTCACGTGTGGCCACGTGACCCCTGGTCACGTGTTTTCCTCTGCTTTCTGCGCTTTGTCTTCTAGTCGCTGTTCTGCCGTCACGTGTCAACACGTGACCCCTGGTCACGTGTGAGCACGTGACCTTTTCTGAGCCTTTTCCTTGATTTGATCAGGGAACTGATGTGCCTTTGCCACTGCTTTTAAGTGTCACGTGCTAATACATGACTGCTGGTCACGTGCTAGCACGTGATGCCTTCTTCATAAGCTTTCCTTATTTTAAATCAGGAAACAACCGACCCTAGACTATAACTCAGTGACCAAGTTGACCGAACCTTCTTAAAATACTGGCTTTTGGATTGTTCGAGTTGTATAAGTCATTGCCGCTCCTTCTTTTACCCTTTGTATTTCTCAGAACACCCCGTATTATTGCGGATATCCACTTCCATTGGATATATCCATCGTATGGTTATATACGAACTCGGAGGGATTTCTTCGAGGATGGATCCAGGTTCAGGAGAAATAGAATTGGTTTATTCAGTTGTCTTCTATCATGACCTTCTCTCAGGTTGCGAGGGCTCCTTTGTTTAGGAGAGTACACCTATTACGCTTATTGGATAGTCTTATTCCAAACCATAGGCAGGTGCCGAAAGGTAGGGAATGAAGAAAACCAATTAGCCTAAGTAGGGTGTACAGAAGGTAATAACTAAAGACAAAATAAAGGGATTAGAAAGAGGGCAAAGTAAATTGCGACTGCTATCATTCACGACCAAACCGCATACTTAATCGCCACTCCTATTTCACCTTTGCTTTTTTCCCCAGTTCGGGAGAAATAGAATAAGATATTATTCAGTTGTCTTTTATCATCACCTTCTCTCAAGTTGCGAGTACTCCTTGGTTTAGGAGGGTACACCTATTATGCTTACTGGATAGTCTTCTTCCAAACCATAGGCTGGTGCCGAACGGTAGTGAAGGAAGAAAACCACTTAGCCTAATGATGGTGTACAGAAGGTAATGAATAAAGACAAATAAAAGGATATGGGGAGATGGCAAACAAATATACGGTTAAAGTCATGAATTGGATTATGGAAGAGGCATTACAAAGAATACCAGGATACCCCTTCGAAACATTTCATGTTTCAATTACTCTGTGCATTGTTAATTGTAAACTGATTTCCCAATTAAACCCTTGCTCCAGGGTATGTATTTACCAAGTATGGTTCTCACATCTGTATGGTTTTATAGATGATGAGTGGGAGTAAACTATTGGGAATTAGGTGACCATCCTCATTATATCGGAATTCTTTGTAATTGGTGATATTTGAGGAAATCGCCTGGGTACAGTTTTCAACCTACGACGCACAGGTTTTGAGTTATTCGACTCAGCGGACTTATACAGAGTATTGTATGTTGTCCAGAGTCCGTCAGGACAAAGGGTTTGGTCCTCGTACCATGTTCTGTTTACTTATGACTTCTCTAGATTTTAGACAAGTGTTTCATAGAAATACAAGGTCTAAGTTTTGAGAAGTTGTGGGTATAAGAATAAAGTAGAGAACCAGGTGTCACAAGTATCGGGATTCTTCAAAGAGATCGAAGATGTAGATTCTTGTGATTGGTATTCAGATGATAGTAATGGTTTTGAGAAACTTGTTTCTCTTTCAGGTTACTCATAATTGGATGTATTCCTAAGTTGAGTAATGCTGATTAGCCTCTCTCCATTAAGTTGATATGCACTGGAGACAGCTGCATGATTAGAATCTGGTTCCAATTAAATAAGTGCCAAAGTTTCTATATTGGATATAGAATGGTTCATATCTTAACGATGTTAAGGTACGGGGAGTTGTCCAGCTTATGCTTAAAACCAGACACTGGATAACTCAAGGCACGTTTCTGTAATGACAGTTTGTGGGTTGACCCTAGCTTTGACGAGGGTTGATTTTCTACCATCTGGAAGATCAATAGTGATATTATTCTTGACTCGCCACAGTTTTAATAAAATAGATTTTTTCAGAAAACAGTAGTGGGAGTATGGTAGAACTAGAAGTGATTCTAGAACCGCAAACGATTACGGAAAATTTAATAGGGCCTATATATTCAATCAGGTTTGACATTCCAATAGCCTCTCCGCAGATATGGTGGGTAACATCAGACACCCGAGAGGTACTCCGGTAGCCTCAAGGACGGTGACAGGGAGGTTCTTGTTTACCCAGACTTGACACTACTGTTGTTCCAGACTATGAGACCCGGCAGGAGGATAAGTATAGCGTCGTTCTAAACTAGCTTTAGAAGTGTACGTATATATTATTCTGCCAGAGGGTTGTCGTAGTCAGTGGGAGCAGCGGAAGCATAGTGGGCAAGTAGCTTATGTCTATTTATAGGCTTGAGCACATATACCGGAGATAAGATCATCTATTTTTTGATGTGACAGTCATGGGTTTGACTTTATCAGAATAGGAGATAGATCTGTTAAGAAGGTAGTAGGGTGTGACGTCCTGGTATTTGGATGACATACACAGAGTAGGAAGTAAAATTCCCATACTACGATCGGTTGTACTGTGGTCATCACACAGTTGTTTCTCCACAAAAGATATGGATATAATATCTGACATTCTGGTTACTGGATCTATTTTTTTAGATCTAGATTTGGGTAGTTTCCCAATGTGGGTACTTTGACAGTATTCTAATGGTATTTTAGAATAGATGACTCCTGGCATGGTGGTGTACCTGCAGTTGATGGAGTCACCCTCTCTAAAGGTGTCTTACAGACTGAAAAAGAGAGAGGGATGTGCATGATTCACTTGCTTAGGCAATTGAGTCAATCGTGAGATGTCAAGTACCACACCAGATGTTGTTTTTGCACTAGATGCGAAAAGTTTATATTAATCCAATCCTGAAGAAACATAAGAAAGCAGTTTTAGAACATAAGTGCATGTTCTATAGATTTGATAATGGCAGCCTCCTTAAGGAGACGGTTATCATTCCAGGCTTCCAAGGTGACCTGGATGACAGAGTGATTGTCAGAGTTATAGTTTTCCCTCTGACGAGGGACAGTATTCTGGACAGGATGTCCAAGAGGATACTGTGGGAGGCATGGTGCGCAATACTGATTAGGTTCAGTTATCAATACTGTCTAAGAAGTTTGGATTTGGAGTTCATTTATGAACTAGGTCCCATCGGATATCCAGAAAGATTCTAAGACACCTTTTACTCGATTCGGGAGATGGCTTTCTTCGCGAACTTGAGATTAAGAGAGACATAGAAAGAAACATCAGGGCGGATCCACTCACTGAGGCTATTTCTTGAACACGATAGTTTTACAAACGAGTTTTTGTGAAACTGATTAGTAGAGAAGTTGGATGTTCGGTATCACACGAGCTGTGAGTACGCGACATCACAATAATTAGCCTTAAGTGCAAGTGGGAGATTGTTGGATATAGTGCCCTCAAAGTCAATTATTGGATCGCAGGTACGTGATTGCAATGATTGAGGGAGGACCTATACCGATATGAAAGTCTTGCTCGAGATGATAGTATGCTATCTGGTTTGTCTTTATCATCATGATAGAGCCCATAGTATTCTTGCTTGACTGCCAGCAGTATGATGGCGATCATATATGTGGGAGCTGGGGTCTATAAGCACATCCTTAAAGTGTACCTAGTCGTGGGAGTTTCGAGACAGGGCATCGATACTCCAGTGTAGACTAGTGTATACAGTCGAGACCCCGACGAGGGGCGGTGGCCGGTCTCACAAGCCATTGGTCTCAGTTGGTTCACCTAAGATGTATACAGGTGCTCATTGAGTTATGAGTACACCGGACTGGACTCGCCGGGAACATGGTAAGTTGGTATTATACATATCGTTAGATGGCAGTTCCCAGGTGACATGTGTACAGGTTAGTTCATCGACCTGAGGTCGTCATTTGTCTCGTGTGAGTTCCCACTGTGCTTTGATTTCTACCCTACCACGGCTCAAAGGAGTCGTGCAAACAGGTATTTTTTGGGTACAGTCCCGAGCCACATGGAGGCAGTGAGCAGATCGTCGGGGATTCATCTCTCCCGGTATTGGGGGTGAGATCGCGCTCTGTTTAGGAGAGCCATTACACGAAATCCTTGGCCAGGGTAATCGAGATTTACTGGTAGGTATTCCAGTAATATCTCAGAGTGTTTTGGGCTTCTCTCTTTGACACGACTTATACAGCTATTGGGGGTCTGACGTTTACCGGCCCCTAGGCCCTATATGCGATACTCATAGACGAATGGAATGGACTGTACGGATATTGTCACTGTCAGGCTCAGTAGGGTTTCTGGATGAGTTCGCTCGTCAGCTTCCCTTCCAATCAATACATAGGCAACCGTTACGTACAGCTTGTACCTCTAACGTGCTAGTGGTTATACCCAGTGCCAGTGTGTTGATGAGTCATTAGAGTCCCCCACAGACAGTTTCTGTAACACCTGAGCCCAATAATACTATGTATATTACTAGTTGAGGGTTATTTTATTCCTCTTTCCAATTTTCCTGATTTTCTGGTGTTTATTGCAAAATTTTACCCGGTTAAGTCATTTTGGCACATAACAAATTTTAACTCCGAAAATAAAATTTAAGATGTCCATGTTGGCCTACTCGTCGCCACTAGTCGCGTGGTAGCGTCCGCGTGTCGAGATTCCGTTCCGTTTGGCTAAACGGGCAAGTTTGGGCGACTACACGCGCGTGCAAGTGTCCGACTTGGGGGCATGCATTTTAATCACTAAACATCTCTTTTCAAAATTTGGAACCCGCTTAAAATCATATAATTTGAATTTGAAACCTTTGGGCGCAACCCGGGCGCGATTTGGA
Organism: Agapanthus africanus; assembly: GCA_030015575.1. NCBI lineage: Eukaryota > Viridiplantae > Streptophyta > Magnoliopsida > Asparagales > Amaryllidaceae > Agapanthus > Agapanthus africanus. The sequence goes on from JASDDO010000024.1 coordinate 156,929,110, forward strand.
AATGTTTCATTTTGCGCCAAAATGGCCCATTTAAATTTAATATCTAATATATATATATAAATACATTCTAATCTTTTCCTAACTGCTATCCCCCTAAAATCCTTCATAAATTTCCTTTTGATTTCACTCAGCCAATCACGAGCTCCTTTTGAGCTCGTGGGCCCCACGTCCCTTTTCCTCATCTCTATCTCTCTCTTCCCTCAATCTCTCTCTGTCTCTCTCTCCCCTCTCGTTCTGTATCTCTCTCTCTCTATCAAATATTTATCTTTCTCTCTCTCTCTCAACAACTCTCTCTCTCTTCCCCATATTTAAACTCTCGCTCGTGCTCATGCAGCCGCCTCCCATCGAGACCCATACGAGAACCCTAACCTAGCCCCGCGACCTCACCACCGTCGCCACCGCGACCTCGCCGTCGCCGCCTGCGACGCCTCCGCGTCAACCGCGCCTTCTTCCTCCCTCCTTCCTCCTCTCTTCCGCACCTGCACGCAACCCCGACCACGCCTCCATCCCTCGCGACCTCGCCGTCGACGTCGACTCCGACCGTCGAGGCCTCCCACGACCCCCTTTCACCCTCCTCGTCGAGACCTCGCCGTCACCCACTCCTCTCCTCGCCGGACCACCATCAGACCCGAGCCCCACACCTGAACCATCTCCAGGTCGCCGGAAATCGTGCCGACGACCTCGTCGACGCCACCTTCGTCCACCTACCTCTTCCCCTCGACCACCAGAGCCGACCCCCTCTCCTCCAGCTCGCCGCAACACCCCTTTCCAGCGACCCCGAACCCTCCAGCCGTTCCAGCACCCTCGCTGAACCTCGTGTTCGCCGCCGGTGGGTCCATCGCCGTCGGGCCCATCATAGTTACCCCTGTTCCTCCTCTGTAAGCATCCCTTTACTTCTTTGGTGCAAACCCCGCTGATCTTGTATGATATCTTATTGCTAACTTGTTGCCGTTAACCGTTGCCGGAATCCGACCGTGCCGTCTGACGAACCCGACGCTCCAGCGAAGTCCCCTGGTCCGTGTGATCCCGTTGACCTCTGTCGGGACTCGATCCGTGGCCCGTGCTTCCATATCGCTGTTTCTGCCGACATCGCATCCGTGTTTCGGTTTGCGGAACCGCCGAGGCAAGTATCCGAATACTTGCTTTAACATGCTACAAACTTAATAATCATGTTATCTGTTATAACCACACGACTTGATGACAATTACAATCATCCGTAAGGTTAAACCATTGTAGTTGCTACTTGTAGTTAATCGGTATGCTTTTAATCAACACCTTAACTAATTAACCAATTTGGCACATCCTTGCCTAAATTGCTAGATCATCCTCACTTCATTTGTTAAAGCCACTCATGAGGTAAATATTATACTTAGTTCAAATTCTTGTAACTCCATTATGTATACTATCGATATTGTTTTATCTTGTGGCTTTTTGCACCTCAAAGGTGCGTGAACCGGATTAATATGAAAATACAAACATCACTACGTTCACATAGAATAATAATTGTTACTTCCTGTTTCATGCTACTGTTCATTACTGGTTACTATACCTGTTATCATCATATACCTGATTGCATTACATATCGACCGATCTTGATACACCTGACACATGTACTGATACACCGGACACAACACCCTGTACATATCGACTCTACCTGTTGAAAGTAACCTGACCTGTTACCTGATCTCATGCCTAATGCCGACAAACCTAACCATTCCTGCTGTCGATCCAGACAGACCTACCTTTACTTGACTTGTGTTGGCATTAGTCCTTGACTACTGAATACCTGACTGACATACATAGCTTGGGGGTATAGGGAAATCAAAGGTGAAGCCGACTTGTAACTCAACAGTTCGACACATTGTTCTGATCAGTCTTACGGGCTTGGCCAGCTCCGGAGTGTTGATGCTGACATCACTCATCCATCCTACTACCTTTTACTGCTTAGCGGCACGTCTCGGATTCAGCCCCGAGAATCATGACCGTGGTCCCGGGTACGCACGGGATACTATTGAGTTACATCGACGATTCATCAATTGGTTTCAAAGACTATAGAGTAGAAAACCTGATAGGACAGTTTAGTCACTACTGCGCATTACCCTGTTTATTACTTCTTATTACTGCTTTATTCATGTTCATGCTTGCATTGTTTATTACCATGTTTATGCTACATTACTTGATATCATGACGCGCTGACGTCTGGGTTTTGCATGGCCCAGATTCCGTGCCCTTGACGTCGACCGAGCAGGAGTACTTCAGCCAGCAGGCTGAACTGTGAGTTCTTTAGAGTTTAGTTTATTCATGTCATTTTATTTCCAGATGTGAGCCCGCATTATGGGACGTACTGTTTATTCTTGTATTGGATCATTAGCTTCCGCACTTATTGTTTATTGATTCTTGTTATTATGGATTTGGACATGTATTAGTTTAGTTTATTTTACTGTTCTTGATATCTTTACAACCGTAATGTGACTGTGGATGGATACTTCCTACCCACAGGTAGCATGGTTGGCTATGTCACGTGCCCAAATCTTGCGTACTCTGGGAAGCGGGGCGTGACATGGTTTTATGGTATCAGAGGCATAGGTTAGTTGGGTTGACTCTTTGTAGTTGGGTATTGCACCCGATACACGAATCAGAATACCCGTGATTAGGAAACATGTCCTGCCACCTTGACCGTTTTACCGTTCTTGAATCATTCTTCCAGATCATGTCGACATGCAAACTTACTTTGCATCGTTAATTCGAAAACCTAACTTCTTGTTATCTCTAAGACTTAGGCGACTTGGGTAGAGTTAAGTAATTGCGGCTATGATACCGCGGCATAGCTACAATGCAGCACTCTATTTAAGTATCTTGGAGTTCTAGCCTTGATTTATATATATTGAATCTATCATCATGCTAATGTTGTTTGTTTTGATTTCAGGACCATGGCAGATAAGAATTTCAAGACGTATCAGAGGCGTGTGGATGAAGCCGCCATGTTAGGAGTGATACGTGGGATGTTGGAAAATCAGAAGAGGCAAACTGAACTGATCCAGCAGCAAGCCGATTCATTTCAGGAGGGTTTGCAGGCTATGCAGCAGTCTGTAAACACCGCTGTAGCGAAGCCAGTCGACCGAGTAGGGACCGTGGCAGATTTCAGACGGTTGGGTCCTACTACTTTCACTGGCTTGGAGGAGCCGTTGCCAGCCGAGCAGTGGCTCGTGGACACGGAGAATTTATTGATTGCGGCGCAGATCCCAGAAGACAAGAGAGTTGATGTGGTGCGCATTCAGTTGGTAGATTACGCCCGAGAGTGGTGGCTTGTGGAGGAGACCCGCCTGTCTAAGCCAATCAGTTGGGCAGATTTCTCCAAAAGTTTCTTGGAAAAGTTCTTCCCGCGGACTGCACGGGAGGAAATGGAGGAGAGATTTATTGGGCTGAAACAAAATGGAGCAGCTGTGGATGTGCATGCAGCGGAGTGGACGAGACTTAGCCGTTTCGCTGGACCCTTAGTCGCCAAGGAGGCAGACCGGGCGCGAAGGTTCTTGCGTAGTTTGGATGTGGACATCCAGAGGCAGATTGTCTCCCTGGGTTTGACCACTTTCTCGCAGGTTCTTACGGCAGCCAGAGAGCAGCAGAGTTTATCAGGATCGAAAGGGAACCTTCACCAGATAGCAGCTGCGGCCAGGAAGCCTGCATTTGTACCTAACCGAGATCATAGGCGCAGAGGTATTCCAGTGGACCGTCGAGGTGTAGCGCCAATGAAGAAGCCTGTGATCGTTGATCGTAGGAAGAGCGTGATTTGTGATTACTGCCGATTACCTGGGCACGTGCAGAAGGATTGTCGAAGGAGACTGGGACTTTGTCTGGTTTGTGGGGCAGCCGATCACGCAGTTGGTACTTGTCCGTCGAAGCTTCGCACGAGAGATGATACACGGAAGCCTCCGCAGAGACCATTCCAAGGGCAGAAGCAACTGACACAAGGACCCAACCAGGGTCGAGCTTTCACTTTGACAGCGGAGGAAGCCAAGGCATCAGGAGAAGTGGTTTCAGGTACTGTACTCGTTCGTGGTTTTCCCGCTTTGGCATTATTTGATTCCGGAGCATCCCACTGTTTTATGTCATCAAAGTTTATAACTGCACACTCGATCACCTGCACGACCATGTCTAGTTTTTGGGACATACACACTGGGAATGGGAAAATCATAGCTAGTAAGGAATGTAGAGATTGTACTGTTGTTGTTTGCGGACGGGAGCTTTTTGCGGATTTCTTGGTGATTGATACGGGCAGTTATGAAGTAGTCTTGGGAATGGATTTTCTTGGCACTTTCCACGCACACATTGATTGTAGGGCAAGGAAAGTAATTTTCCAGATTCCCGGACACCCTGAGTTTACTTTCATCGGAGGAAGCAGTTCTGTCGGGCCAGTCGAGTTTAGGGCTAGGCCGACGAACAAGGTTCTTGCGGCTATGGTTGCGGATAGAAATGAAGAGCCGGCAGTTGTCCGCGACTTTATGGATGTATTTGAAGATATTTCGGGCTTGCCGCCGAAGCGTGATGTGGAGTTTGCGATTGACCTCATTCCTGGTGCAGCGCCAGTATCAAAATCTTATTATCCTATGGCACCGGTGGAATTAGAAGAAGTTAAGAAGCAGGTGGGTGAATTACTCGAGAAGGGATGGATTCGAAGCAGCAACTCACCTTGGGGAGCTCCAGTTCTTTTAGTAAAGAAGAAAGATGGCACGAGAAGAATGTGCATCGATTACCGAGAATTAAACCGGGTGACTATTAAGAACAAGTACCCGATCCCTCGCATTGGAGAACTTTTTGAGCAGCTTAGTGGCGCGAGGGTATTCTCGAAACTGGACTTACGATCAGGATATCATCAGGTCCGAGTGAAGGCAGAAGACATTTGCAAGACGGCGTTTCGAACTCGGTATGGGCATTTCGAGTATTTAGTGATGCCCTTCGGAGTGACTAATGCGCCGGCAATATTTATGGACTTGATGAACAGGATCTTTTCACAGTTCTTGGACCAGTTTATTGTGGTATTCATTGACGATATTCTGGTGTACTCGAAGAGTCCGGAGGAGCATGCTGAACACTTAAGGATCGCACTGCAAACGCTGAGACAGGAGAAATTATTTGCGAAGATGAGTAAGTGCGAATTCTGGTTGGAAGAAGTGAAGTTTCTGGGGCATGTCGTGTCGGGCGATGGAATCGCCGTTGATCCCGAGAAGATTGCAGCAGTTCGAGATTGGCCTGTTCCAAGGAATGTTGCAGAGATAAGAAGTTTCCTTGGACTCGCCGGTTACTACAGAAGATTTGTGGAGAACTTCGCTCGTGTAGCTGAGCCGTTAACCAAGCTTACGCGTAAGGAGGTACCGTTTGTTTGGACAGATGGATGTGCATTGGCCTTCGAGACGTTGAAGCAGAAGTTGATAACCGCCCCTATCCTAACCGTACCGGACGATTCAGGAGGACTGGTGATTCACAGCGACGCATCCGGAAAGGGATTGGGATGTGTTTTGATGCAGAATGGGAAAGTCGTCGCTTACGCATCGAGACAGCTGAAGACTCATGAGCAGAACTATCCGACTCACGACTTGGAGCTTGCAGCCGTGATCTTCGCCCTGAAGATTTGGAGACACTACCTTCTGGGCGAGAGAGTTGAAGTCTTTACTGATCACAAGAGTTTGAAATATGTGTTCACTCAAAAGGAGTTGAACATGAGGCAACGCAGATGGTTGGAGCTGATGGCCGACTACGACCTTGATCTTAAGTACCATCCGGGAAAAGTTAACGTCGTGCCAGATGCGCTAAGTCGGTTACCAGCAATTCAGTTATTGACTGCACAGAGAGAGATCATTGAGGAGTTTCAGAGATTTGACTTGGAGGTTGTGCTACCGCGTGCTACAGGACAATTGATGCAGTTACAAGTACAATCGTCCTTAGTTGAGAAGGTTAAAGCGGCGCAATCGCAGGATCCTAGACTGCAAAAGTTTCGAGAGCAGGTTGGAGCCGGACTACGAACCGATCTACTGATCCATGAAGATGGTTCGTTGAGATATGGTAGCCGTGTGTGTGTGCCAAAAGGAGATGTGCGTGAAGAGCTTATGAAGGAGGCACACAGTTCAGCTTACTCTGTACATCCAGGAGGGACAAAGATGTACCGAGATATTCGACAGCATTTCTGGTGGGAAGGTATGAAACGGGAAATTGCTCGCTTCGTGGCTAAATGCTTGGTGTGTCAGCAAGTCAAGGCTGAACACCAAAGGGTTGCTGGTTTGTTGCAACCACTTCCGATTCCTCAATGGAAGTGGGAACATATAACCATGGATTTCGTGACGGCTTTACCGCGGAGTCCAAAGGGCAACAATGCTGTATGGGTGATTGTCGATCGGTTGACCAAGGCAGCTCACTTTATTCCTTTTCGGGTTGGTCAATCGACGGAGACTTTGGCAGAGCGGTACATGCAGGAGATTGTCAGATTGCATGGAGTGCCGGTAAGCATCGTGTCCGACCGGGACACTCGGTTCCTGTCACACTTTTGGAGGAGTTTACAAGGAAGTTTGGGGACTCGATTGAAGTTCAGCACAGCTTATCATCCCCAGACTGATGGACAATCAGAGAGAACGATCCAGACCCTTGAAGATATGTTGAGGGCTTGCATGTTAGACTTCAAGGGTTCTTGGGAGGATCATCTACACCTGGTGGAGTTTTCGTACAACAATAGCTTCCAAGCGACAATTCAGATGGCCCCGTTCGAAGCATTGTATGGTCGTAAGTGCCGTTCACCTGTATGTTGGGATGATGTGGGTGAACGAAGGTTACTAGGACCAGATTTGGTGGTGCAGACAGTCGAGAAGGTGAATACGATCAGAAAGCATATGAAGGCAGCTCAAGACAGACAGAAGAGTTGGGCCGACACGTCAAGAAGACCTCTAGAGTTCGCCGTGGGCGATTTGGTATTCCTGAAGATATCACCGACTAGAGGGGTGATTCGCTTTGGAAGTCGGGGAAAGCTTAGTCCCCGATTCGTTGGACCCTTCGAGATATTGGAACGTGTTGGAGAGGTATCGTACCGGTTGGCGTTACCACCGTCATTAGCAGGAGTTCACGATGTGTTTCATGTGTCTCAACTACGGAGGTATGTTCGTGATGAGACTCATGTTTTGGATCACTCGGAGTTGACCGTTCGGGAAGACCTGACTTTTGAGGAGCGACCAGTCGAGATCAAGGATCGAAGAGAAAAGGTTCTTAAGAACAAGGTTATCCCTCTTGTGCTAGTTTCTTGGGGTAACCGATCGCATGGAGAATCTACTTGGGAGCGAGAAGACGAGATCCGGCAGAAATTCTCTCATCTTTTCCAGTAGTTAGTTATCTTGTATTCTTGGAATTTCGAGGACGAAATTCTTTTGTAGTTGGGTATGATGTAACACCCGAGCCCAATAATACTATGTATATTACTAGTTGAGGGTTATTTTATTCCCCTTTCCAATTTTCCTGATTTTCTGGTGTTTATTGCAAAATTTTACCCGGTTAAGTCATTTTGGCACATAACAAATTTTAACTCCGAAAATGAAATTTAAGATGTCCATGTTGGCCTACTCGTCGCCACTAGTCGCGTGGTAGCGTCCGCGTGTCGAGATTCCGTTCCGTTTGGCTAAACGGGCAAGTTTGGGCGACTACACGCGCGTGCAAGTGTCCGACTTGGGGGCATGCATTTTAATCACTAAACATCTCTTTTCAAAATTTGGAACCCGCTTAAAATCATATAATTTGAATTTGAAACCTTTGGGCGCAACCCGGGCGCGATTTGGAAATGTTTCATTTTGCGCCAAAATGGCCCATTTAAATTTAATATCTAATATATATATATATAAATACATTCTAATCTTTTCCTAACTGCTATCCCCCTAAAATCCTTCATAAATTTCCTTTTGATTTCACTCAGCCAATCACGAGCTCCTTTTGAGCTCGTGGGCCCCACGTCCCTTTTCCTCATCTCTATCTCTCTCTTCCCTCAATCTCTCTCTGTCTCTCTCTCCCCTCTCGTTCTGTATCTCTCTCTCTCTATCAAATATTTATCTTTCTCTCTCTCTCTTAACAACTCTCTCTCTCTTCCCCATATTTAAACTCTCGCTCGTGCTCATGCAGCCGCCTCCCATCGAGACCCACACGAGAACCCTAACCTAGCCCCGCGACCTCACCACCGTCGCCACCGCGACCTCGCCGTCGCCGCCTGCGACGCCTCCGCGTCAACCGCGCCTTCCTCCTCCCTCCTTCCTCCTCTCTCCCGCACCTGCACGCAACCCCGGCCACGCCTCCATCCCTCGCGACCTCGCCGTCGACGTCGACTCCGACCGTCGAGGCCTCCCACGACCCCCTTTCACCCTCCTCGTCGAGACCTCGCCGTCACCCACTCCTCTCCTCGCCGGACCACCATCAGACCCGAGCCCCACACCTGAACCATCTCCAGGTCGCCGAAAATCGCGCCGACGACCTCGTCGACGCCACCTTCGTCCACCTACCTCTTCCCCTCGACCACCAGAGCCGACCCCCTCTCCTCCAGCTCGCCGCAACACCCCTTTCCAGCGACTCCGAACCCTCCAGCCGTTCCAGCACCCTCGCTGAACCTCGTGTTCGCCGCCGGTGGGTCCATCGCCGTCGGGCCCATCATAGTTACCCCTGTTCCTCCTCTGTAAGCATCCCTTTACTTCTTTGGTGCAAACCCCGCTGATCTTGTATGATATCTTATTGCTAACTTGTTGCCGTTTACCGTTGCCGGAATCCGACCGTGCCGTCTGACGAACCCGACGCTCCAGCGAAGTCCCCTGGTCCGTGTGATCCCGTTGACCTCTGTCGGGACTCGATCCGTGGCCCGTGCTTCCATATCGCTGTTTCTGCCGACATCGCATCCGTGTTTCGGTTTGCGGAACCGCCGAGGCAAGTATCCGAATACTTGCTTTAACATGCTACAAACTTAATAATCATGTTATCTGTTATAACCACACGACTTGATGACAATTACAATCATCCGTAAGGTTAAACCATTGTAGTTGCTACTTGTAGTTAATCGGTATGCTTTTAATCAACACCTTAACTAATTAACCAATTTGGCACATCCTTGCCTAAATTGCTAGATCATCCTCACTTCATTTGTTAAAGCCACTCATGAGGTAAATATTATACTTAGTTCAAATTCTTGTAACTCCATTATGTATACTATCGATATTGTTTTATCTTGTGGCTTTTTGCACCTCAAAGGTGCGTGAACCGGATTAATATGAAAATACAAACATCACTACGTTCACATAGAATAATAATTGCTACTTCCTGTTTCATGCTACTGTTCATTACTGGTTACTATACCTGTTATCATCATATACCTGATTGCATTACATATCGACCGATCTTGATACACCTGACACATGTACTGATACACCGGACACAACACCCTGTACATATCGACTCTACCTGTTGAAAGTAACCTGACCTGTTACCTGATCTCATGCCTAATGCCGACAAACCTAACCATTCCTGCTGTCGATCCAGACAGACCTACCTTTACTTGACTTGTGTTGGCATTAGTCCTTGACTACTGAATACCTGACTGACATACATAGCTTGGGGGTATGGGGAAATCAAAGGTGAAGCCGACTTGTAACTCAACAGTTCGACACATTGTTCTGATCAGTCTTACGGGCTTGGCCAGCTCCGGAGTGTTGATGCTGACATCACTCATCCATCCTACTACCTTTTACTGCTTAGCGGCACGTCTCGGATTCAGCCCCGAGAATCATGACCGTGGTTCCGGGCACGCACGGGATACTATTGAGTTACATCGACGATTCATCAATTGGTTTCAAAGACTATAGAGTAGAAAACCTGATAGGACAGTTTAGTCACTACTGCGCATTACCCTGTTTATTACTTCTTATTACTGCTTTATTCATGTTCATGCTTGCATTGTTTATTACCATGTTTATGCTACATTACTTGATATCATGACGCGCTGACGTCTGGGTTTTGCATGGCCCAGATTCCGTGCCCTTGACGTCGACCGAGCAGGAGTACTTCAGCCAGCAGGCTGAACTGTGAGTTCTTTAGAGTTTAGTTTATTCATGTCATTTCATTTCCAGATGTGAGCCCGCATTATGGGACGTACTGTTTATTCTTGTATTGGATCATTAGCTTCCGCACTTATTGTTTATTGATTCTTGTTATTATGGATTTGGACATGTATTAGTTTAGTTTATTTTACTGTTCTTGATATCTTTACAACCGTAATGTGACTGTGGATGGATACTTCCTACCCACAGGTAGCATGGTTGGCTATGTCACGTGCCCAAATCTTGCGTACTCTGGGAAGCGGGGCGTGACAGTTTCCCAAGTTCGGGCGAAAAGTTGTAGAGGCCGTATGGTTTTATGGCAGGGTTCGGAAAATGCACGTGCGTTTACGCACGTGTCATATTTCGGGCAGATAATACTGGTGGGCTTTGGTTTAAGCCGGATCCGAGTATTATACTGTGTAGATATAATATCTTTGTCTCAGTTGCATTTGTATTCGGTCGTAATACAAATGCGGGTATGTTTATACTGTTACGGGGTTATCCTGAAATTCGTTTCGGGATCGCTTTTGGAAGTTGCCAGTTTGCTGTTTTCTATCACCCGTATTTAATATTCGGTTAAATGCGGATTTATCTTTTCGTCACTTGAGTGAGTCATGAGGTGAGTCGTGTTTCTAGAAGGTTCTAGTTGTGGTGACTAGGTTCATGAATCATTCATTTGCATTAATGGTTTTAATGACTAGGTTAATGATTCATGGTTTGCATTTAATGTTTTTTGATGATTCATTCTTTCTTTAAATGTTATGATAAGTATCATAACTTAGAGTTACCCTCCCCTCTCCTACACTCACCTCCCTTCTTCTATACATAGTGGCCGGCCCTTGCTTGTGGGGGAATGGTTGTTGATTTGAAAAAGATGCAAGTATTTGGTTCATGGAAATTAGTATACTCTATTTCTCATTTTCACCCGATCCAAAAGACAACTTCATTAACCGTTCGTCCATAGCTTTGGACGTAACGAGTCAAAATGTTCTACTCATTCTCTACATCAATCTTGGTCATCTGTTTTAGCAAACTTGATGATCGAGTTGCCTCGGTTTAGAGGCGGGAGCCCGTTTAAAGATCCGTCGACGTGGTGCCACCTGGACGAGAAGACTGGAGATTTAGGAGATCAGAGCAGCCACAACAAAGCGTGGGATGATGGTTGAAGACCGAAGGGCTCGGATCGTTCGGTATAACATTTCTACCCACTTTGTTGTTTGTTAGTTTAGCTTTAATGGCAGATCCGGGTTATAGTATGCGATAGCGCCAGCTAAAAAGTTTTTGTTCCGCATTTGGCGTCTGTTAGATGGTCGGGGCGCTACCGTAGACTTACAGTCTTTACATCACTTTTTCTTTATCCAGTAAATCTTCCAATTGAAAGTTTAAAGCATCCATTCTTTGTTTATCCACCGGAGTAATAACTTCTTGTTCTTTAAGCACATCAAATCTTTTTTCTTACGAATAATGTTGCTAAAGTAGCGAGAGCTCCATGTTTTACACTTTTTTCTAAGACATTGAAGCTTATGAACAATGTTTGCTATAGAACTAAGCGACGTAGAAACTTCCTTCCACTAACAGGCCACCAACTCTTTAAAACCCTCATGTTTTAACCACATTTTCTTAAATCTAAAAATTTTAGTTTTGTCTCTCGAATGCTGGAATCCATTACAACTGGAATATGATCAGACAACTTACTAGATAGTCCTTGAACAAAAGTAAGAGGAAATAAATCTTCCCATTCAATGGATATCAAAAATCTGTCCAATCTCGCCAAAGCAGGAAACTCTCTCTTATTGCTCCATGTAAAATTTGTTGGGGTTCCTAGCGTCCTGTCCATCTACCGTGGCCGATCGCGGAACAAAAATTTCGGCGTTTAAATAAATTGGCGCTAGAAATAACTACCTAGAATTGAATTCAAACATGAAACTAGCAATCTAAAAGGAGTCTAACTACTGTGATAGAGTGTTATACCGAACAAACCATATCTGTAACAACTCTATTTTTAATGTACAAAGAATTGACTTAAATTCAATGTATACTTGGAGTATTTATTACAGCTGATATCTCTTTAAGTATTTATTCACTCCATAATTACAAGAAGGAGCTTGTAGCTCATTGGTAATACCTTGCACTGCTGAACCAAGCCACCAGAGTTCAAATCCCATGCCCCACATTATTTTTATATTATTTTGTTTTAATTTTTTTTTGGAAGGTCAACAGTCAAACAGCCATAATTCACAAAATTTATACTGAACACAAAAAGTTAGATGCACCAAAATTCCCCCCAGGAAAAACCCCACCCGACGCCACTTCGACTCGGCCCGACTCGGCCGAGTCGGCCGGCGGACCGGCCGAATCGGCCGACGCCGCCGGCTGGACTCGGCCGGACGGCCGAGTCGTCAACACGGAATTTCTCCGTGTTGACCTGGTTTTCTCACTTGCATACACTAAATTCCCAGATCGGTTATCAAATTTCCATTAAACATCTTTTACTCCAAAATTTAATGATTTTTTAATGTTTTTATATAATTTTTATATTTTTTTTAATTAAAACCCTAACCCTAGCCTAGCCCTATATAAACACCCCTACCCTATACTATTTCACCCTACATTCCTAAGTCCACTCTCTAAAAATTTCAAGAGAACTCGGTACGTTAGAAAAAGAGCTAAAGGCGAAGCGCTGCCGAAATCGACGACGAATTCCGGCGATCGTACTAGGACCCTTCACGACGTTTCGACGCACCGACAACCCACTACCTTCCTAGCACTCTCTAGCTTGTCCAAACCCGTAAGTCCCCCTCTTTCTATCTTTCTTTTCTTTTAAGGAAAATACGACTTTTTAAAACTCGACGGAAATCGGAACAAACCGATTTCCGATTCGGTTTTCTATCAAAATCTCACTTGTCACCAATCCCATGATACCTAAACTTATTCATGAAGACTATTAATCACATAACAATTAATTTGGACAAAGTTTCTCACATGAAATGATAGCTTTTTGCAATATCGTATTCTTTTTCACATTAATACCATAATGTTTATTTTTCTTCTTCTAATCAATTCAATCATTCCTAAACATCTTCATCTTGACCACTAAAATTGTAAAAATCAATTTGAATGAGTTTTCACACATGAAATGATAAGTTTTGCAAATACCGTATTCTTTCACTTAAATACCCTCATGTTTAGTTTATCATATTTAACCCCTAAACTTCACTATACCATAAAATAGATCACGAGATAATGACCTACCTCCACACACACGCAAATACAACCCTAATTGATATCATCAAAACTTAGAATACGAAAATACAAGACTTTACATTAAAATACCATTTTCTTTATAAACCTTTTCTGAAAGTTCTAAGTTGTATACAATTTTAAAACAAAATCTTTTAAAAGGAAAATACGATATGTCATGGACATCGATCGTTTATCTAAACCTGACTTTGTGGTGTCTAAGCAAGTGTGTCTAAGGCAAGTGGTTACTTAATTAGGGCCACTACTTGTAGTGGAGAGCCTCCCACTTACCTGGCACTTGTAGGGTTCCTAGGCACACCCATGAGGTTCTACAAGTGATCAAACATGGCCAATTCAAAATTTTCATGTGCCAAAGAAACCCTAACGCTAGATCGTTAACTAGAGCTAAGGCGATGCAAGCAAGTTAACAACTTTAACTAAAAGGGAAAGTGACTACAACCTTTTGTAACATTTCAAAATAATAAAATATTATTTTTGGGAATTTTTATAATTTAATATTATTTTATTGATTATTTTAATACTAAATTTATAATTAAATACCGATAAATGCGAAAAATTATGGAAAAATTATGGAAAATTCTAAAATAAGGTATTTTATGGAATTATGCCATTTAAAAGTTTTTATGATCATTTATATGCTAATTTAGTGTTAATCGCGATTAAAAATCGCTAATCGATTTTTAGCATTTTGTACAAAACATGCACATATCATTTTTGTTTTACACTTGTGCATTTCTACCATGTTACTTTGGGTTTACTATTGATGAGAGAAGGAAAATGGAATTTGAAAAGAAAAAGAAAAGGTTTTGGATTAGAATATTAGGTATGGTGAAGAGAGAGAAAGGTGAGGGTTTTGTTGACTTGGTCTTGAGCCATCCCTCTCCAATTATTTACACATCTCTCTTCTCTTCCTCCTCCATTGCTGCTACTGCTGCTGCCCCTCTCTCCATCATCATAAAATCCCTCAAAACACCTCAATAAACATCTCAAAACCCCACTCCCATTTCACAAAAATTGTACACAAGCTCACAAGCATGCCTTTGGACCAAGAAAGTAGTCATTTTGGCGCTGTTGAGGATTCATGAGGTAATTTCTTCACAATTAGAGTGTTATTGCTTGTGCTTAAGCTTCAATTCAAGTTTCATATCGATATCGTGTAATTTGGTGTATTTTGGACTAACTTAGAGAGGGTTAGGGTAAAGTTGAGATGTGGCTTTGTAATTGGACTTAAATGGTGACCTTAGACCCTATATTGACTAGAACCCTGACCTAGCACAACCTGAAACCCAAAAATAAGGAATTACGGGACTTTCATGTCGGTTTGTGTGATCTGTGAAGGTGTTCTGGAATCTGGAGCAACCCGGGGGCACCAAAAATAAAATTGAGCTGACAGTGAGTCGTGCAGGTACCTAGGAAACTACCACCAAGACCCGAGCCCCTAACTCAAACCTACGGCCTTAGATTTAATCATTCTGGCCTCAATTTGCGGCCAGAGTAGAAGATAATCGGTCCATTTTTGTTCCAGGGCTCATTTTGCACTAAATTAGACCCCTCCTATATGCAGTTTTGGCTAATTGTCATCTGGGGAAAATCTGGGAGCATTTTGGTGTGTTTTAGGCAATGTTTTCCGTATTTTTAAATGCACTTTCTTGATATTCGGATTTGTATTTGGTTGTCGGGTGTTCGTACATCGACAACAGGGGTTGTTTGTTGGATTTGCATGTTTGGGCCATAGGTTCCAACCTATGAGCACACTGTGCGCTGTATCGGTTTTCTGCCTTGATTTTCATACGCATTGCTATGGTTGATCATTGTAGGTACCTTCACGTGGATTCCGAGGCGACGGAGCATGGCGTTATCGACACCGACATGCAGGATACAGGTGAGTAGATTTATATCTACCGGGAGAAGTCGGGTGGATGGCGTATAACACCCCCACAGTTCGTAGTGATGTATACGAATACGTATACACACAGATATTGATTATATGTTGTTGAGATTATTGATGATAAAGATGGATATTTGGTATTTTTGGATTGGTTTAGTGTAGTTGCGAAACCCTAGAGTAGTGGTCGCACTCACACACGCACGCACACACATACTTGCATACATTCTTTCTTTCATATGTGCGTATATGGGAATATATATTTATGTGTTCACATGGGTATGGGACTATGTGTTCATATACTGGATTTGAGGATAGTATTTGGGATTTGAGTTGAGTCGATGAGATTGGGCTTGAGGCCAGGAGATCGGTGATGTGATTTGGTTCGTGTTGAGATACGACATGATGTTTTCGCGGGTCTTTTGGCGTAGTGATTCTTACACCTGCATGCATACTTAGGCGGTATCAGTATTGTACTAGACGTAGATCAGTACCCCGATCATGATATTTGATAAAGAGGATACCAAATGAATAGTATGATGAATGTGATATTGACCCGTACCCAGATTTGGGGATGCCGTACGACGGATTTACGTACGAGCTATATCTTGATGATTGATCCGCACTCTTGACTTGGGATGTCTGATTGTAGATATGGTATCGGATATGATATTATTGAGGCGGGATCACCGACTAATATATATACAGGTATGTATATGGATCGACTCAGATGTTAGGCGGTTTCCTTACCTATAGTCCAGCTTGTTAGCTTAGCCCTTTAGTTTAGTTTAGTTGTTAGATTAGATTCGATTCTTACCTATTTCAAAAACTAACGAATCGTGGGTATTTTAAAAGACAGCCCAAGGGATCTTACGGATATTTCAAAAGACGTATCTTTTCATAAAAACACCGTAGCCCCTATTTTCAAAACCCCATAATTCGTGTTATTTCAAAAGGCACCATTTGTAGGACTTATATTAGATTAATGCAGGTTAGTTACAGTTGCGTCTAGTATTCAGCTCCCGCTTATTATTGTGGTTCACTTCGCATCGCATACTTATGTTATAATTTCTTATTGCAATGTTGATATCATATTGTTAGGACACCAGCACCATTACCGATGATGCGTATGTACCACGTACACTTACTTGCCGGCTCACACACATCTTCATCAGTAATTGCCATGTCACGTACACCTTAGAAAATATTATTGCTTGACTTAGCTTGTTAGTTAGTAATTTGACATGATATTAGTGTACCTGCCTTATATGCCAGCTTAACATTGTAGTTATTACTTGTCACTTCATGCATACTGTTATTCATTGTTATGCCTATATTCATGGTTTTACATGCTATTGATGATTTGGATTCGGATTTCCATGAAATTTTCTGGATTTGGGGGGAAAACCGCAAAACTTATATAAACTGATTTCTCTCTCTTTAAATAAAAAGTGCGGTTTTTCCCATGATGTATGAGTCGTCCACCATGAGTTTGCTGATGAATTTCGAGACCCGATTCGAGGAGACGGATGAACCGTTTCGGGTACATGGTGGACCCGGTAAGGTACCTCAGGGAAAGAAGCGTGTGATGATGACGATGTGAGCCTGGCAGGGGAGCACTACCTACCGGTGATTTTACCCGACGCGTCGGATATCCGGAGGATACCGTCGTGGTCTTGAGATGGATGGTAGGGGCCGGTCTGGACTGACGGCGCCCTAGATATTGTGATTGAGACATTGAGATTTCGAGATATTGAGGTACAGAGACTGTGATACAGAGATATCGAGATATTGGGATTACGTTTTGTGCCGATGCTAGGCACTGTTTTATGCTGATTTCATTATGATACCTCATTTTAAAAATACAAAGGAAATATCACTAAATTATGAAAACAGTTCTTCATTTACATGTATTCTGTTTTCATGCATTCATACCTCATTCATATGATATATTGCTACCTGAGGCACTGGCACGGGCACATGAGATTACACTCGGGTTAGATATTTACCCTAGCCTTGTTATAGGTTGCATGTTATATATATAATTGAGGATATATTATGATCATTGACCTAGGTTGCGTTATTTATGCGATTTCTTTCCGTAGATGTTTTTTCTATTCACGAGTTGGCAACTTACCCCCGTTGTGCCCCAGTTTCTTGCAGGTTTGCCGTACAGGTTTCATTACGGCTTGCAGGCATAGTTTCCTTCGGGTGATTTGCTAGTAGGTGGGTTTACTTGTATCGTACCCCCATTATATATCTTGTATATTATTATTCTGTTGTATCTAGAAGTTCCATCAACCAAACATGTATTTATTTGAGATAGAGACCAGTGATGTTATTCCTTCGACCTTAGAATCGCGCGTTTATTTCTGTGGTTTTCTTGTGGTTTTGAGTTTCCTTTTGAATTTTGATCCTCGCCGTTGGCGTTGTATATTATATTGCTTGTGTGGTTGTGACCGTCGATTGACGAAGAGCTAGCTCTCGTTTGGGGATGCCTTTTTATTGATTTCGTATACTATTCATGTTGTATCCCGTTTGGGGGCCAGTATTTACAAAGGAGACTTTGTCGAAATTTTCGGGAAATATTCGATTTTTTTTTAAAAACCGCATAATTCGGCTTATGCTATTAAAACTACTTGTTTTAAATTGGTTTTCCTTCACTCTACTACTTTTCTTGGTTTGGGTTTCTGGTTTTTCGGCTTACTTAGGTTACGTACGGCTCGAGACGTTCGTAGTTTAAGTGTCGGTCATATTCCGTACTTTCGGGACGTGACACCTTTGTAGATCCGGTCCTCCAGCTCCATAGCTCCGCGATGACGTCCCTCCGCTGCGATCATCGGATCCCAGACTCTGGCGATGGTTTCGTCGGAGAAATGATCGGGCTAGGTCGTCGACTTCGATGCCGAAGATGATCTACGTCGAGGCAACTCAAGATCAAGCTCCAACTTCACCAAGTCATGAAACTTGTGAAGAAAACACCTTATACTACATGGCAAGTGGTAGCGGATGAAGAAATAGGAAGTGGGTTCACTTTAGAATTGGATTTCTCACTCTTTATCTCAAGTCACCATTGAAGCTAGCAAGCTTCTTTCTTCTTGAAGAAGAAGAAGTAGAAAAAGAATATGATAAGAATAATGGAAAAAGAAAATAAAGTGATTCTTATCATTTTAGCAACCATGGTTTAGTGTAGAGAATAAACTATAGTTTAGTTGAATGGTTAGGTTAAGGGATAAAGACAAAATGGTAGACTTTCAAAGATGCTTTGAAGCTTCAAGAAGCTTCAAGCAAAGAAAGAAAAGAAAACCACCATTTTATCCTTTCCAAAATGAATAAATGAATAAATGAATAAGTAAAACAAACCCTAACCATTAAATAAACATGGTTTAAACCAAACATACACCCAAGATTGCATGTATGATACAAACTAGTGCACAAAACTATATCATATATACAATGTGCACATCAAGTGAGAAAATCCATCTTTAAGTGAACAAATACCAGTAAATGTAAAGTAATATATTAAATATATAATTATACATTAAATCATTAAATCAACACTTGATTTAACGATCCGGTCATATCGCATATGACCGACTAATATCCAATGTATCGACTTATCGAATCAATCCTTGATTCGATAACTAGGTTATATCGCATACAACCAATCGATACATTCATCGCTAGAATAGAATACGGTATCACATATACGCATTATTCTCGGTCCCGCACATATCTCATATGCGCTCCTATTTCGTTTTGCTTGAGCCAGGAAACCTCTGTGTAGGACTCTAAAGACTCGTCAATACGCCGGCAGCAGGTGATGATCATATCAAACACCCACAAGCCGCAAGCGGTCTGCTAAACGTAACGGCCACCTGGGTATTGAGCGATCAGAAGATCAACGAGCAAGCCCGCTCACACTCCTGTGAATCCAACCAGTAACACTTACCGTACAGTCCGGTCTGTTCGTCTGATATGTCGCATATCTCGCTTAGGGGTGGTAAACGTCAGACCCCAATAGCTTGATAAGTCATGCCGACGTAAGGTCCATAACAATCGTGAAACTACTGATAACTCTTACCAGTATATCACTGCAACCCTGGCCAGGGATTTCCAGTTATGGCCAGTCGTGCATAGCGCAACATCAACCCCCAATACCGGGAGAGACGAATCCCCTCCTATCGCTCATTGCCTCCATGTGAATCGGGACTGTACCCAAAAACCACCTGTTTGCACGACTCAGTAGAGCCGTGATAGGGTGGAAATCAAAGCACAGTGGGAGACACACAAGACTCTATGACGATCTCGGGTCAACAGACTAAGTTGTACCAGTGTCACCAGAGAACTGCCATCTGACGTGAGGTATAATACCATCTGGGAGTTCTCGGCGATTCCGTTCAGTGCACCCAGTCTCCACTGAGCACCCGCATACCATCTCTGATGTCAAACACCAATGGATATGGGATCATCCATCGCCCATCACATGGGTCGAGAAGATGTACGCTAGTCTACTCTGGAATATCGATGCCCCGTCTCGATATTCCCACGACTAGGAACATTGAAGGATGTACTCATGGTCTACCCAGGCCCCACTAGTATGATCTACATCATAGTCCTGGAAGTTGAGTACACATCCTAAGGGCTTTATCAACATGTAACAGAGAGACAGAAAGTATACATGTTAAGATAAAGAGTAAGCAGATAGCGTACTATCATGTCGAGCAAGAAAGTCCTACCTATATATGTCCCATTATCCACTACAATATACATCCAATGTACAGTAATGGCCTCTAGGGCATACATATAACTAACAATCTCCCACTTGCACTAGGGCCATCTGTAGCTGTGGTTGCAGTCTCTAATACTCAACCATCCCATAAAAAGTCTCTCTTTGGGAAAAGGCCTTCGTGAGTGGATCCACCGTGTTGTCCTCTGAGTCTACTCCCCCAACCTTGATCACCCTGGAGATCAACTATCTCCATGATCAGGTGATGCTGCCTCAGAATATGTCTGGGTCACTGATGGGACCAGGGTTCCTGGGCCAAAGCCACACTTCCATTGTCACACAATGGTTGGAACCTAGTTCATCTTATGAACCAATATACACCCAAACTGCCTCTTTGGTAGTATCTTTAATAGCGATGTTACTAGCCTTTATCGTCTAGTTTGCCACGGTATCTAGCTTGGAACACTTCCAACATACCGTCCCTTCACTGAGGGTAAAGACAATGCCTGCGACTGACATTCAGTCGTCCTTATCACCCTGGAACCTTTCCAGTGATTCTCCTCAGGATCAACTGATACCATCTCACTAAACCTAGTGAGAACCCTAACATCCCTTTAGATCTATCTCATAGATCCAAAACCCAGGATTTAGGAGGTATCACTTTGACCCTATATGGAGAATCTATGTGATAGGAGGAGATTGACCGAGCGTAGCATAAGAAACTCTTTTCCTATCAGGAGTATGTTGTCCACGTACAATACGAGGATGACCACCTTACTCTCTACTACCTTTTTGTATATACAAGGTTCATCTACCATTTTGATGAAGTCAAACTCTTTGACTATCGCATCAAAATAGATGTTCCAACTTCGCGATGCCTGCTTTATCCTGTAAAGCAACTTGCACACGTTTCCGCTGCTCCCACTGTTTACGAAACTCTCTGGCTGTGTACTTATAGACGTTCTCTTCTAAATCATTTTTAGAAAAGCATTCATGGCACCCAACCATCAGATATCGTAGTCATGGTATGTAGCAATGGCAAGTAGGATCTGGATGGACTTAAGCATAGTCCCTGGAAAAAAGGTTTCATCATTATCCATGCCTGGTCAATGACGAAAAACCTTTAACAAGTCTAGTTTTGAAAGTCTCAACTTTTCCATCTACACCAAGTAATCTTCTCAAGATATACTTGCTCCTGATGGGGATTCAACCCTTCAGATATAGCAACCAAAGTCTATACTTTGTTGGTGTACATGGATTCCATCTCAGATCGCTAAGCATCCAGCCATTCTTACAGAGTCCCTACTCTCGATGGCCTGCTCGAAACTAGTTGGGTCATCATCTCATGATGCATTCCTCGCTCCCACTGTCATCGAGAAACCGAATTATCTCTCAGGCGGATGAGAAACCCTACCAGATCGGCGGAGAGGCTGAGGTTCGTCGGGAACTATTGAATCCTTTGGTTCTGTCAAATCATCAGCTGCAGTTTTGTATAGCTGGAACCTTTCCAGTTCTACAGAACTGACCTTGCCTCGATCTTGTCCGGATTTTGCTTTAGACATAGGCCGGACAATCCTAAATCTTAACTTACTTAAGAGATAGGCTCTTCCCATACCATATCTTATATGGAGTGGTAGGCACTGATTTGATTCGAACCCAATTCAATAGGTATGCAACTTCTCAAGTGCATAACCCCTTAAAAGGAAATAGGTAACTCAGTAGTGCTCATCATAGAGCACACCATATCATATAGGGTGTTATTGCTCCGTCCTGATACACCATTGTGCTGTGGTGTATACAGAGGAGTAACACCGAGAGAGAGTCTCATTCTGCTTTAGAATAGTCCAAGAATTCCATGCACAAGTATTCTCCTCCCTGATCTCATCAAAGGACATAATACTTATACCCAGTTTTTGGTTCTCTACTTCTAACTTATATTCTATGAATATCTCAAAAACTTCGGACTTATGTTTCAACAAGAACATATGGCTGAATCTTGAGAGATTATCAGAGAATGTAATGAAGTACAAAGAACCGGTCTTGGTATGTGTAGACAGGGGACCTTACATAATCATCATGTATCAGTTCCAAGAGTTTACTAACTCTTTCTCTGTTTCCAATAAACAGAGCTATGGTCATCTAATCTCTGTGACATGACTGGCAAGTTTCACAAGATGTAAATTCAAACTGATTTAAATATGCATCTAAAATGTAAATTAAGCTAGTCGGGTCACATTGATATGACCTAGTCTACAATACCTCAAGAAGGATCCGTTCATTTCTGAACTCTTCCTCTTGTGTGTGTTCCGTATACTCAGAACTGTAGTTTGATTTAGAACATTAATGCTTTTAGATAACGTGCCTGAACCGATCAACTTTTGATATAGGAAATGTTCAAAACATTATCCAACAATACAAAATTATATCCTTTCTTTACTAATAAAGAGACTGATATGATTTTGTATATCAGGTTCGGTATCTAATAACATTCGTTCAGAATCAATGTACTGGTCATACAGGGTGACAGTGACCAACAGACTTGGCTGCAACACTTGCCCCATTTTCTGTCTCATGAAACTTATCACCCGTTCTTAGTTCTCTACCTTTTTGTAGCCCTATGTAACAGATTACATATCTGGGATCCTGATCCAGTATCAAATATGCAGGATGCAGAGGATACTGAGAAACAGTTCTGTGTAACGAACACACCCGAAGAAGATGCATCATATGCACTTTCTTCGTTTGGGCGGCATAGGAATTCTGGTATTCCCCTATTTCCTGCTCGGTCTTATAACAATTATAAGTTGGAGCGGGACCAACGTTCCCCAGCTCAGTATAACAAGCTGGTTCGGTCAATACATCCATATTATTATCTTGATTAAGGCGTCATATGGTCGCTACTTGGAGAGAGAGAAAAGAAAACACTCTGCGTGCGCTCTTGCAAGATTAGATTGTTTATATATTTTATCTAATCAGGATGGCTCCCACTGTTTTTATCAAATCTTCCTTCAAACCTTAAAAGGAAAGACTAGCCGGGATTAATTACACTCTACAAGTTCGCCAATCTTTCAGCCAGGCCAGTGTCGGTACTTTGAGGGAGGTTCCCCGTGCTTTCGCACGGACCTAATTACAATAAACCTCGTTTTCCCAGAGGCGTAACCCCGTTGACACCTTTCTAGACACCTACTTGATCGGCTAATTGTAAAGTGCAAAACTCTCCCAGGAGTAACAATTACTCGCAGTGGGTATCAGGATCCAACTATCATATAGAAGGTATGCAATCTCATTGCAAATTTCAACACTTGAAACTCCCGATAAAGGTTTTTACCCCTAGCGCTTATAACCTTAACTATGGTCAACAAATCATAAGCACTAGTCAAGTTCTACCCGTCATTTCGTGATTAATTAGACCCACCCACATGACCCTTAACTAAGGTCAACAAAGTCACGTGACTGTCCTAACTAATCACATCATATGCGGTGTAGGAAGACATCACTTAGCTACCGTACACTGTGCCTTAACTAAGGTCAACAAACACAGCACGAATACTAAGTACTCTACTTCCTAAAATGATGGAGGGTTGTGGATGGTTTTTATGAAAACCTTTAACGCTTTGAACTTGATCTCATTGCGGAATCAAATGGTTTTTAAATGGAATGTTTTTTAGGCTTTTCTAGTTTTGCTAAAGGGGTCACTCCCGGTGAAGGGATCGTCGGCCCTTTCCTCGTCGAATGAGGTGTGGGATATATCATATATATCACTATGCAAAGCAGAAACTATAGAAGCAATCAAAAGACAAACCGAGTGTGTAGCATCTGCCAGTTATTGCTAAAGGGGTCACTCCCGGTGAAGGGATCTCGGCCCTTTCCTCATCGAATAAGGCGCATGATGTTCTACAAGGAACACCGCGATGCAAAGCAAGAACTGTAGCTACCTGTTTTATTTTGAAATTCGATTCCACAACATCTTTTAGGTTTATTTTCTTTCATTAATCTCATTAATGAATATCCCATCATTTAAGTCCACCTAAACATCACAGATAAATATAACGTACGCTTATGCCATCCGCATTCGCCTCGATGTCCCGTCTGCACCGTTAGGTTAGGTAACTAACGCCAGAGCGAGACAGGGCTAGCGCGGGTGTAAAACATAAGCAACGTCTATATAATATATCATATATACTATATATAATATCTATCTGAACATATCACATAATCACATCACAGATAACGCAGCAGAAAATATCATATGAAATATTGGATATACTAGGATGTCCGTGTTTTTAATACGAGCCAGTATAAAACACGGATTCCACGGTCGTGATGAATAGCCAATCCCACACCCCTAGACCCCTACGAGAGCGGCAAGCAACCCTACCAATTCTAGGGTTAGGAGACCCGGACTCGATTCCTCGAGATGGTCTCCCACTGGACCCCAGAACCCGGTTACTTGTGCTCCCCTCCTTGGGTCTATCCTAATGCGGAAAAGTAAATAATATACAAACGGTGACATCTTCCGCAACCTGGAAGTGCCCCAATAAAAGAATATTACATACAAGTTTTTTACATGAATGAAACTGAAAAATACTCATCTCACATAAAAACCCCCGGCTATTCAAACACGACGATCCAATATAACATATCCAGCAACACATAACATCGCATGTCATCAACGTAAGTAAACATGCGTATCCCAATTGTCGTTGACATATAGCAACGAAACCGACGATATCACATATTACATTTACGGTCACAGAAAAGAAAGTGTAAAACTACAACAGTTGGAATCCGCAACCACCTTAGACATCGCATGCCTAACCATCTGAATTACTTAGATATCGCATGCCTAACAATTATAAACCCCGCATTTTAGTCTCATTATCGAAAACTCTTTTCAATATCAAGTCGGGCAATTCAACAGGATTCCCGACATACTGATCGAATGCTCGTCGCAAACTTTAGTAGACGGCCGCACCCCCGATACCGTCGACGAAGTGCACCAAGGCGGAACACCGCTACCGCGAGCACCCGAACGGATGCTTTCGGCGACGGGGTTCTCCTACAGTCACTTGGTCGGGGCTAAGGGGTGTAACTGTCTATTAAGTTTATCCAGCGAGTATCCGCGTTCGTAACGTGATTGCGACGGACTTTTGATCACATCAAAATCCCGTGGCAACCGATCAAATGAGACTAAACTGCTATGTTTATAACATTCATTCAGTTATCTCATAACTACTTGTGGATTCCAAATATTGTATCACATTCCAGATAAATAGAAAATGTTAAACTTTCCGATCGAACAATCAAACACCCAAGTTTTCCCGAAACAGCTCAACACATGAAATAAGTTTAAAAACATTCACTTCATGCCTCAGTACCAACGGTCCAGCCGTAGAAGGGTCAAGCCAACGCCTCACATGTGGCACGCCGTACTGCCCCAAACCCTAAGGTTCAAAGGGCAGTTCAAGACGGTCACATAATCGAGTTAAGGTTTGTTGTCTTCTAGAGGGTCCATTGCGTTACTTGCACTACTTAGAACGTTCTCAAACTATGGAAAAATCCAACAGTTGGAAATTTCCCGGCAGGGAAAAAATTGGGTATTTATATCCGGTCGAACTTTTTTAACATATTCTAAAATTAACCGGAAAAACACATAGACAAAATTAGACAATCTGATCGAATCTACGAACCCCTAATACAACCCAGAAAACTCAACTCTTGAGTATATAATTAAAAGTATCCAGAAAATACAGCACTAAGATAAAGGAATTACTATGCAATTTTCATAAAGTAATCTGACTGTATGGCCGCGGAACCGCCGCACGAGCCATGCTCGTGCCGCGGTTCTGCCGCGCTTTAGACGACTCAGACGCACGTGATGCACAGTAATCCATAAAATAACCTGCTGATTTTTCTGCATATTTTTAATTTGGAAAAATGCACAGTTTTGAAAAATGTACAGAGAAGGCTTAGAATTAGGGTTTCGGGGTTCGATCGGGTTTCTAACATCGTCTACGCATCGCCAAAGGCTCTAGCTAGGCTCTGATACCACTGTAGGGTTCCTAGGCACACCCATGAGGTTCTACAAGTGATCAAACATGGCCAATTCAAAATTTTCATGTGCCAAAGAAACCCTAACGCTAGATCGTTAACTAGAGGTAAGGCGATGCAAGCAAGTTAACAACTTTAACTAAAAGGGAAAGTGACTACAACCTTTGTAGATTCGGTCCTCCAGCTCCATAGCTCCGCGATGACGTCCCTCCGCTGCGATCATCGGATCCCGAACTTTGGCGATGGTTTCGTCGGAGAAATGATCGGGATAGGTCGTCGACTTCGATGCCGAAGATGATCTACGTCGAGGCAACTCAAGATCAAGCTCCAACTTCACCAAGTCATGAAACTTGTGAAGAAAACACCCTATACTGCATGGCAAGTGGTAGAGGATGAAGAAATAGGAAGTGGGTTCACTTTAGAATTGGATTTCTCACTCTTTATCTCAAGTCACCATTGAAGCTAGCAAGCTTCTTTCTTCTTGAAGAAGAAGAAGAAGAAGAAAAAGAATATGATAAGAATAATGGAAAAAGAAAATAAAGTGATTCTTATCATTTTAGCAACCATGGTTTAGTGTAGAGAATAAACTATAGTTTAGTTGAATGGTTAGGTTAAGGGATAAAGACAAAATGGTAGACTTTCAAAGATGCTTTGAAACTTCAAGAAGCTTCAAGCAAAGAAAGAAAAGAAAACCACCATTTTATCCTTTCCAAAATGAATAAATAAATAAATGAATAAGTAAAACAAACCCTAACCATTAACTAAACATGGTTTAAACCAAACATACACCCAAGATTGAATGTATGATACAAACTAGTGCACAAAACTATATCATATATACAATGTGCACATCAAGTGAGAAAATCCATCTTTAAGTGAACAAATACCAGCAAATGTAAAGTAATATATCAAATATATAATTATACATTAAATCAACACTTGATTTAACGATCCGGTCATATCGCATATGATCGACTAATATCCAATGTATCGACTTATCGAATCAATCCTTGATTCGATAACTAGGTTATATCGCATACAACCAATCGATACATTCATCGCGAGAATAGAATACGGTATCACATACACGCATTATTCTCGGTCCCGTACATATCTCATATGCGCTCCTATTTCGTTTTGCTTGAGCCAGGAAACCTCTGTGTAGGACTCTAAAGACTCGTCAATACGCCGACAGCAGGTGATGATCATATCAAACACCCACAAGCCGCAAGCGGTCTGCTAAACGTAACGACCACCCGGGTATTGAGAGATCAGAAGATCAACGAGCAAGCCCGCTCACACTCCTGTGAATCCAACCAGTAACACTTACCGTACAGTCCGGTCTGTTTGTCTGATATGTCTCATATCTCGCTTAGGGGTGGTAAACGTCAGACCCCAATAGCTTGATAAGTCATGCCGACGTAAGGTCCATAACAATCGTGAAACTACTGATAACTCTTACCAGTATATCACTGCAACCCTAGCCAGGGATTTCCAGTTATGGCCAGTCGTGCATAGCGCAACATCAACCCCCAATACCGGGAGAGACGAATCCCCTCCTATCGCTCATTGCCTCCATGTGAATCGGGACTGTACCCAAAAACCACCTGTTTCCACGACTCAGTAGAGCTGTGGTAGGGTGGAAATCAAAGCACAGTGGGAGACACACAAGACTCTATGACGATCTCGGGTCAACAGACTAGGCTGTACCAGTGTTACCAGAGAACTGCCATCTGACGTAAGGTATAATACCATCTGGGAGTTCTCGGCGAGTCCGTTCAGTGTACCCAGTCTCCACTGAGCACCCGCATACCATCTCTGATGTCAAACACCAATGGATATGGGATCATCCATCGCCCATCACATGGGTCGAGAAGATGTACGCTAGTCTACTCTGGAATATCGATACCCCGTCTCGATATTCCTACGACTAGGAACATTGAAGGATGTACTCATAGACTACCCAGGCCCCACTAATATGATCTACATCATAGTCCTGGAAGTCGAGTACACATCCTAAGGGCTTTATCAACATGTAACAGAGAGACAGAAAGTATACATGTTAAGATAAAGAGTAACCAGATAGCGTACTATCATGTCGAGCAAGAAAGTCCTACTTATATATGTCCCAGTATCCACTACAATTTACATCCAATGTACAGTAATGGCCTCTAGGGCATACATATAACTAACAGCACTTCCCTGGTTGCAATTGGCGGTGAAGAGGCGATTTGAGGCTTCTAATGACTTGTCGTTTAGACCTTTAGAAATAGGCTAGTTGGCTTAGGAAACCCTAGAAACTAAAATACGGAAATTTACATCCTTTTACAAATAAATACCTTATCTTTATAAAACCGTTTTCTAAATGAATAGTATTTATTAAATCTTTGCAAAGCGCCACTACAACCCACCTTTGGGGAACTCGTTAGGGATAGTACGGTTTATCGTGCACCCTCGAGCTTAGTAGTGCGAGATTCAGACCTCCGCAAGGAGCATTCGGTCTCAAAAGGTTTAAAGCACGACATTTAAGAAAAATGAGATTTTGGAAAATAAAATATTTATTTAAAATTATTCTTGTATTAATATATATATATAATTATCATTTAAACACCTATTTTATTATAAGATAAAGTTTCCATCTTTTCCTAAAAATTACAGGATTAAAAGTTACATTAAAATACCATGAATTTCAAATAAATCAATATTATAAATTAATACTTTTATTAGGATATATTCACTAGAATAACACAAATAAAATTTACACTCATTATAACTATAAAGACGAATAATAAATACTTGAGGTGTATCTTGAAAACTATACATAAGTACATTTTTATATAAAACCCCCTCAAGTTTTATAAATTACAATAAGGACCTTAACAATTATAGAACTTCAAATTACTTTTCTTTTAGTCTGACTCGGGTTTGAGTCTGACTATTTCTGACTTGAATATGATTCAAGTCAATCTATATTCTTTAATATTCCAACTCAATATGAACACATGAATCCCTCAATCCAGTTAACAATCTATTCAACTTGACTGAATCAAACCATGGATATACATCCATTATTCCGTTATTCCAATTACCTGATACAATCAGTTACTTCAGTCATACAACTTACACCACAATACTGTCAAAACACTACGGGGTTTAAGGGGTAGATTGGTACGGAAGGTGTTAAAGGTGGCACGAGGTGGTCAGATTAAGACACCTAACCTATATTCCGTTGCTGTTGTACCGTGGCTTAACGGTTCCTTGTACTTTCCGTTTGCCCTGGTCTCTAGCATATAGAGACCCCTCTCGTATACACTGGCATCCTTCTGTACCAAGCTACAAACAACAGCGTTAACACAATATTCCATAATATTCTACAACATAATACTTTAGCAAATTATTCTTATTATGTCTTCTAATTCTTCCTTATCTTTGGGACTTACCGAGCGACCTGTTCGCTGACGACATTCTATTTCTTTCTTCTTTGAATGTCGTCAGGTGCTTTGGACCCAGCAGAGATCGAGCCCACCGATGAAGACTTGGAGCATTTTCACGAAGACCCCGAGCTCTAGATATTGTACCTTGTTCTATTCAGTATTTTCATTTCCTATTATGCCACTGTTTAGGCATCGCTTTTCATTTCAGTTGTATTTACTTTTCATGCATTGTACAAAAGAATGTTATTAATAAAGTTGCTGTTATTTCTATATCTCTTGTCTCTTGTGATTTACTTTTATATTGCTTAGATACACTTAGCGTATGTACTTCTGAGTACATACGTAGCGGACCTCGTCGCGTCTCCTTCGCCGTACACCGGGAAGCGGGGCGTGACAATATCCTTCGGTCTTCCACCTTCTCCCTTAGCACCTTTAGGTCCTTTGGATCGAGCTTGGCCGCCGGTCTTCCTCCGTCGAAGATGATCCATCCGGGAGATATAGCTCATGGCTCTAGCTCCACATAATGATACAAGTGAAGCAATTAGGGATTCTAGATGGCTAGTCTAGAATGCCTAGGATGTAATGGAGTGTTCTAAGTGTATCTTTACCTCACCTCCTCTCATGATTCTCAACACATGAGATTGTAGAGAGGAGATTGAAGATGAAGGTGGAGAAACTCAAGAATCTAAAGATGGAAGTGAAGCATGATGGTGAGGGAAAGAACTCATCAAGTGAAAAATAAACCATTAAGTTTTCATCAAGTCATCAAAAGAAAATGAAGCCATGTTTTATAAAACACATTTTTTCCATTTTAAAATACAACCCATGCTTGAATAGTAAGAGATAAAGTAAGAGAGAGAGAGGAGTATGGTGAAAACCATGTTTGCATAGTGTGCACAAATGAATTAATAATAATTCATTTGTGCACACTATGCAAGCATGGTTCTCACCATACTCTTCTCTCTCTTACTTTACACCTCATTTACCGTTTAATAATAAATGGATAATCTAAAATGAGGTGTCCACCTTCTAGAATATTTTCAGGATAAATACGGATTACATTCTACTGTATATATACACCTGTATTCGTACCGAAATACGAATACCCAAAGAGATAAAATAACACAAAGAACATAATACTAGAATATACATATCAAAATGCATATATGTAAATTATTAAATCAATACCTGATTTAATAATCCGGCTCAATCCCGAGCCGGCTATTATTATCAACTGTCTGATCGAACGTCCGGGTACATAGTGCAATCAATCGATCGGAATCCTGCACGTATCCAATACGGCTAATATATTGTTTCGCCTGAATCAGGAAAACCCTCTGTGTGGGACTCTAAAGACTCGTCAATATGCTGGCAGTGGGTTTAATCCCAAGCATGTCAGCGACACTAGCTGTACCTAACGGCTACCCATGTATTGAGCGAAAAGAAGGCCGACGAGCAAACTCATCCGAACCCCTACTGAGTCTGTCCGTGACAATCTCCATACAGTCTGGTCTGTTCGTCTAAGAATATCGCATATCGGGTCTACGGGGTGGATAAAGTCAGACCCCTAATAATGCGATATTTCGTGTCGGTATGAAGCCCATCGCCCACTGAGAAACTACTGATCCAAATCAGTAATTCTCGACTACCTTGGCCAAGGATTTCTGGTGATGGCCACCCGTGCATAATGCGACATCAACCTCCAATATCGGGAGAGACGAATCCCCGACGATCTGCTCACTGCCTTTATGTGGCTCGGGAGTGTACCCAACTAAAACCTGTTTGCAAGACTCCTTTGAGCCATGGTAGGGTAGTAATCAAAGCACAGTGGGAACTCACACGAGACAAATGACGATCTCAGGTCGACAGACTAACCTGTACTCATGTCATCTTGGAACTGCTATCTGACAATATGTATAATACCAACTAATATGTTCTCGGCGAGTCCGTCCTGTGTTCTCATAACCCAATGAGCACCTGTATACTATCTTAGGTGACTAACTGACACCAATGGCTTGTGAGACCGACCACCATCCCTCGTCGGGGTCTCAAAAAGTATACACTAGTCTACTCCGGAGTATCGATGCCCAGTCTCGATCTCCCTCGACTAGGGACATTTAAGGATGTGCTTATAGACCACCCAGCTCCCACGTATATGATTGCCATCATAATGCTGGTAGTCAAGCATGAATCCTATGAGCTCTATCAACATATAATAGTGATCTGTAATACCACATAATGCAAGTACATGATGATAAAGATAAACCAGATAGCATGCTATCATTTTGAGTAAAACTGTTATACCCGTATAGGTCCTCCTTCAATCATCACAATCGCGTGCCTGCGATTACAATAATTGACTTGAGGGCACTATAGCCAACAATCTCCCACTTGCACTTAAGGAAAATTATTACGGTGTCGCATACTCACAGCCCGTGTGATACCGAACACTTAATTACTCTACTAATCAGTCTCGCAAAGCCCGTTTGTGAAACTATTGCGTTCGAGAAATAGCTTCAGTGAGTGGATCCGCTCCAATGTTTCTATCTTTATCTCTCTATATCTCAACTTCGCGGAGAAATACTATCTCCCGAAATGAGCGATACATGTCTTAGAATTTATCTGGATATCTAATGGGACCCAGTTCACAAATGAACTCCAAATCCAACAAACTTCTTAGACTGTATCTTTTACTGAATTTAATCAGTATTCTGCGCCATACCTTCCTCAGTATCCGCTTGGACCATCTGTCCAACATACCATCCCTCAAAAGAGGGAAAACTATAACTCTGACAGCCATTCTGTCATCCAGGTCAC
Organism: Agapanthus africanus; assembly: GCA_030015575.1. Classification (NCBI taxonomy): domain Eukaryota; kingdom Viridiplantae; phylum Streptophyta; class Magnoliopsida; order Asparagales; family Amaryllidaceae; genus Agapanthus; species Agapanthus africanus. The sequence goes on from JASDDO010000024.1 coordinate 156,961,387, forward strand.
CTTGGAAGCTTGAAATGATAACCGCCTCCAGAAGGAGGCTGCCGTTACCATATACCAAGAACATCCACTTATGTTCATAACTGCTTCCCAACGTTTCTCCAGGATTGGATTAATATATATGCTTATTGCATCCAGTGCAAAAGCAATATCTGGTGTGGTACTTGACATTTCATGATTGACTCAATTGCCTAAGCAAGTGATATGTCAATCACGCAAATCCATCTCCTCATCATTCTAGAAGACATCTCTTTAGAGAGGATGACTCCATCACCTGCGGGTACACCACCACGCCAGGAGTCGTCCATTCTAAAACACTTTAGAATAGCGTCATAATACCCATATTAGGACACTTCCCAAATCTAGATTTAAAACCATAGATGTAGTGATCAGAATCCCTAATATTTTATCTAGATCCTATGTGGAGAAATATCTTGTCACAACCACAATATAACCGATCGTAGTATAGGAAGATCATTTCCTATCAAGAGCATGTCCTCCAAATACCAAGACATCACTCCCTACTACTTTCTTACAAGGTCCATCTATTATTCTGATGAAGTCAAACTCTATGACTGTCACATCAAAAATAGATGATCAATCTCCGCTATACTTGCTTTAGTCTACAAATAGACATAAGCTACTTGCCCACTATACTTCCACTGCTCCCACTGACCATAACAACACTCTGGCAGAGTCATATATACGTGCACTTCTAAAGCTAATTTAGAACGACGTTATACCCATCCTCCTGCCAGATCTCATAGTCTAGATTAGCAGTGGTGGCAAGTTTGGGTAATCAAAAACCTCCCTGTCACCGTCTTTGAGAATGCCGAAGTACCTCTCGGGTAGCTGAGGTTACCCACCAAATCTACTACGGAGTGGCTAATGGATTGTCGAATCCAATTGAATCTTTAGGTTTTACTAAATTTTCAGTAATTGTTTGTAGTTCTGTAATCACTTCTAGTTCTACCATACTCCCACTAATGTTTTCTGAAAAGAATCCATTTTACTAAAACCGGTGGCGAGTCAAGAACAATATAACTATTGATCTTCCAAATGGTAGAATTCTAACTCTTGTCAATGCCCGGGATAACCCACAAACTGCCATTACTAAAACGTGCTCTGAGTTTATCCATATTCTGGTTTTAAGCATAAGTCGAACAACTCCATATATCTTAACATCGTTAAGATATGAATCCATTCTATATCCAATATAGAAACAAAAGCACTAATTTAATTGGAACCATATTCAAATTAAATACATGCAGTCGTTTCCAGTGTATTTCAACTAAATGGAAGGAGGCCAAGCGGCATTACTCATCAAGGAATGCACCAACGTATGAGTAACCTGAAAGAGAAACAAGTTCTCAAAACTATTACTTACGACGGAATACCTAGCGCAAGTATCTACATTTTCGATCACCTTGAAGAATTTTGATACTTGCAACATATAGTTTTCTACTTTATTCTTATACCTATAACTTCTCAAAATTTAGACCTTATATTTCAACGAAATACTTGTCTAAAACTAGAGAAGTCATAAGTAAATAGAATGTAGTACGAGTACCAACCCCTTTGTCCTAATGGACATCGGACAACATACAATACTTTGTATAAATCCTCTAAGTTCAATAACTCAAACCTTGTGCGTCGTAGGTTGAAAACTGTGCTATGGTTAAGAAGAATTACACCGCTGTTGAATGCTCCTTACCTAACTATCAACTGATATAGGTAAACATCACAGACATAATTTCAAAAAGTTATATCTCACTTTATAAATAAACATACAGATATATCAGATTGAAATTGGTGCATAACAATGGATATTCAAAACCAAATATTTTCCATTAGGTAAAACCTAGGCGATTTCCTCAAATATCACCAATTACAAAGAATTCCGATATATTGAGGATATAATCACCCAATTCTCAATATCTTACTCCTACTTAGCATTTGTAATGCCATACAGATATGAGAATCAAATCTTGGTAAATACATACCCTGGAGTTAGAATCTAATTGGGAAAACAGTTTTCAATTAACACTGTATAGTAAAACTGAAACATGAAATGTTTTGAACGGGTGGCCGGGTATTCCTAGTAATGCCACTTCCACTATCCAAATTCATGACAGTAACCGTATATTTCGTTGCCCTCACTCCAATCCTTTTATATATCTTTACTTCTTACCTTCTGTACACTAAGGCTAAATAGTTTTCTTCCTTCCCTACCTTTCGGCACATGCCTAAGGTTTAGAAGAAGACTATTAAATAAGCGCAATAGGTGTACTCTCCTAGTACCAGGAGCCATCGCATCCTGAGAGAAGGTAAATAGAAAAGACAACCGAATAATCCTATTCAATTTCTCCAGAACCGAATACCATCCTCGAACTGAAACAAGTTTCTTCGAGTTCGTATGTAATTATACGATGGCATACCCAATAAATATGGGTCTTCGTAGTGATACGGAGTGTTCCGGGGAAATGCAAAGGAAAAAGTAGGAGTGGCAGGGATATATGCAATTATGACAATCCAAAAGCCAAAGTGTTTTAAGAAGGTTCGGTTAACTTGGTTCATGAGTTTTAGTTTAGGGCCAGGTCATGGTCGCTGCCAAAGAGAGAGAGAGAGAGCGAGAGAGAGAGAGAGAAAAAAGAAACACTCAGCATGCACTCTAACCTAAATTAGATTGGTTAATCTGAAGGGTTATGCTAGCGCCCCGGCCAACTTCTGTGGCCAAATGCGGAATAAATTTTTTGTAGCGATACGAAACTTGGCGCTAGAATAAACCTAAACCGGATCTTAACCATAAACCTAACTAGCATGTTAGGGTTCTATCTACTATGATAGAAAGTATACCTAAAGAAACCAAGTCCTTCGGTTCTTTGATCCTCTCCTTAAGCTCCTCGATGGAAGTATGGATCGTGCTTGAATTTCGGCCTCCTTGTGTCAACGATGATCCACCCGAGAGTTCCAACCTTGAGCTAAACCTCCAAGTTGAGGTAACTAGAATACTTAGCTTGCTAATCTAATTAGACTAGAGTGAGTAGAGCGTGATTTAGAGTGGCTAAGTCTCATTAACCCTTGATTATCAACACATGATACACTTAGGGTTTTGAGAGGAAGAAGGAGAGAGCAAGCTTGAGGAAAGAGAAAGTATTTGTGATAATCATAATAAAAAATAGAATGGATAACTTATATATGACCACAAGCATGGCATGGAAAATATCTCACCAAAATATCTAAGGTCAAAAATATCTAAGATCAACAAGTCAATCCAAGTCAAGTGGTCAACATAAGTAGCCATGCCACAAAATTATCATTTATCAAAAATAACAATTACTTTTCTTTACCTCATATTTGTTTTGACCAAGTCAATGATCAAAACCCTAATGAGGTATCTCCTTCTATACCCCCTCTAATCCGTATATACATACCCGCATCTGTGTTCCGAGAAACACGTATACTATGAGACGAAGCTAATCCAATAATCAAATACTAGGATCCGGCTTAAACCAAAGCCCACTAGTATTGTCCACTCGAACACCACACGCGCACAAGTACACGTATGTGATCGAACCCTGTCGTAAAACCATACGACCTCTACTCGTTTCGCCCGAAGCTGGGAAACCATCTGTGTGGGACTCTAAAGACTCGACAATACTCTGGCAGTGGGTTTAACCACAAGCACGTCAGTGGCACTAGCTGTACGTAACGTCTACCCAGGTACCTGTCGAAAAGGAAGGTCGACGAGCAAACTGGTCCAAACTCCTACTGAGCCTATCTGTGACAATATCCGTACAGTCTGGTCTCTTAGTCAAAGAGTATCGCATACCGGGTCTAGGGGTGGTGAACGTTAGACCCTAATAACCTGATAAGTCGTGCTGATGTGGCTCAGGACCAATCCGGGAAACTACTGATCAACCTATCAGTAAATCCCAACTGCCTCGGCCAAACTCTTATGGTCCTGACCAATCGATCACTGTGAGATATCAACTCCCAATACCGAGAGAGACGAATCCCCAACAATCGCTCACTGCCTCCATGTGGCTCGGGACTGTACCCAACCAAAACCTGTTTGCACGACTCAGTAGAGTCGTGGTAGGGTAGTGATCAAAGCTCAGTGGGAACTCACACGAGACAAATGCCGATCTCAGGTCCAAAGACTAACCAGTACACATGTCACCTGAGAACTTCCATCTGACGATAGGTATAGTACCATCTGGAAGTTCTCGACGAGTCGGTCCAGTGTACTTACACCCAGTGAGCACCTGTATACGATCTTAGGTGTATCGGACCAATGGTTGCGGGACCAACCATCCCCCGACGGGGCTAGAAACGTATACACTAGTCGACTTTGGAGTATCAATGCCCAGTCTTGATACTTGATTAGTCGAAAATATTGTATATTTTAGCCGGCAATTTCCTCATCATTTGCATTCATATAGAAGTATGCGGCATTCATATTTTACATATTAGCAAAATTGTCGCAAAATACCAGATTACATGTGATAGTCTTTAAAACCGGCATTTCTAAGGAAATTGACTGCATTTCATGGCATCGCATAATCTCTATATTGCGCAACACTTATTTTGAGATCTGTGCAGGAAAATCCAGAAGTAAAGCCAAAAAATGTACATGGTACCGATCAAACATTACACCAACTCAATGATTTCAGTTCTGGTATCAATCCAAAAGGCAAAACAAAAATCAACATATCAAAAAAAGGTCCAAATGTCAACCAAAGACCACAGAAGAATCCCCAAGCTCCAAGCCTCCAACATGGCCGCGGAACCGCGGCCGGAGCCTGCTTGCGCCGCGGTTCCGCGGCCGTCTTGACACGTCAGCCCTAAATCTTTGGTGTACAATGCTTCATTCTGGGCCCACATTCAGCTCATATACTTCAAATTCCAGAAGACTCTAGAGACTTCTGCCAGATCAGCAAACTTTGGGATCAACACTAAACTAGCCTATCATTCTAGAAACTTCCTCTTAAACCCTAAGCTAAGCCTAACAAACTCCTTCTAGAAGTCTTTCAACAAACTTTTGGAGGGAACTCAAGAAGGCTTAGGGTTTGGGTGCTCTATAAATAAGACCCTAGGCTCACTTGTAAATGATTATGGAAAAATCCCAATTTTAGTAGCTAATTTGGAGCCATTCTATCTCTTTCTTTATCTTCTTCTTCCACAAGTCTAGTGAGAGGACTTGTGTGAAACCCTAACCCTAATTCCAATCAAAAGCCAAGATCCCGAGTACCCATTCAAGCAAGAAGCCTTGCAACCTTTTAGGAGCCGAGCCGGTCTTCAACAGAGCAAGTGGTCCAAGCCGATCCGCGACTCACGGAGTCGAGCGAAGCCAAGTCGACAATTTAATTCTTCCTCTTGTAGTTCTTGAGCGACTGTAATCAAATTGTTGATATAAATAAAATGTGATATTCTTTTATCTTGTTTTCTTTAAATTCTTGCATCATGAGTCAATCTAAATTTCTAGTTATAATTCTTGTTGTGATGTTTGAGTAATACTCCGCTCGTCGAGGAGTCGAGACGATCAATAGAATGATGATGTAATATATCCTAAATCGATTCTTGAATCCTACGAGTTTTGTAAACCCTAGCAAGATCAAGAATCGACGACCTAATTCGTTGCGATGCTTTCTTGATAGATATCGCTCGAGATTGGGGAGTTATGATCGTTTCTTGAAATTGTTAGAGGCTAGAATGAAAATGATAATCAACGAAAGAACAAGGGTTAAACGATGAAACCCTAGCTTCATCAAGAAAGCCCTAACTCTCATCGATCATCATCAATCTAGTATCAATCTTTCGAAGGAAAAGAACACGAAATCTTGAAATTACATCACGTCTATAGATCCGATCGATTCCTACGAGCCTCATTTAGATTCTTGACATTTTTGTTGGAAATATTATCGAAACCCAATTCTTGATTGTTTATCAGTTTCTTGATTCTTGATTAAATTCGTGACACCTGAATCAATTGATAAATTCTTGAATCATGTTTTCTTTTCTTTTCGATAAACTTTTCAATTCAAACAAATCAAATATAAAAATGAATCGCACAATCCCTGTGGACGATCCGCACTCGCTTACGATCTACAACTGACACCGAAGTTGATTGCGGTCAAATATAATTTTTTTGATTGTGAACTTTATTCAATTTTCTAATTACCGACACAAAGAGACTCTTATCGATTTGATTTACTTACTCAGTCTCACATTTTACGATCAATCAAATTGCACCGAAATCGGGGACTATTTGAATCGATACTTTTCACATTTACATCCAATCGGAAATTATCTCAATCAAAATGGCGCCGTTGCCGGGGATCGCGCGCTAATTCGTTTTATATCAAAGTATGAATTGAAAGATTTATTTTATTGTGATTTTTGAGATCAAAATTCGTGCAAACCCTAAACAATTTGTTGTGTTTCATTACAAGGAGATCTGGAGCTTGCTCGGAAATTGGAAATTTTTTTGGAAAATTCCAGAGAACTGAGGAAGTATACAGTAGATTTCTGGTGAAATTTGGTGCAGTGTTCCCAATTTTTGACCGCGGAAGGGCGGCACTAAGAGGCTTTTGCGGCGGAAACACGGCCCCTTGGAGGGTTCTCTGTACAATTTTGCTTGAGGTGATTTCTTACCTTCTCCTCTCTCCTCTTTTTAGCTCCAACTGACAATTTTCTGCAGGATTCTTTGCAAAGAATAGCAGCTTGCAAATTGCAAAAATTAAATTTGTGCGTGTTTTTGTTTCTTGGTTGTTTGCATTATAAATACGGATATTAAGGGGAACGGCCAAATCCAAATTAGGTGGGGATTTCATTACCCTTCCTAGGCCCCGAAAATCGCAAACTTGCATCTGCATTGACCCACATTAACTAAAAGAAATCTAGAGATGACTCTAAGGACTGTCGCGCTCAATTAGGACAGAAGAAGGCCGTGGGTAATTCATTGCTTATCCGCGTTTTCTTGTGGTGCCTAGGTATGTGTGTCGAAGGCTAGTGGTTATTAATTAGGCCCACTACTTACGTAGTGGAGTACCTTCCCACTTACCTGGCCACAGGGGGACAAAGAGGCAGTGGATGATTCTATCCCGCGACTTGTCTTTTGGCAGTTAGGAGCGGTCTAGAGCCGGACCTAGGTGACCACTAGATTTTAGGGTTTGCGTGCTGCATTTGTTGTGTCGCATCATATTTTCAAAAATCCGTCCCTTTTTCAAAGCAAACACCGCATTCATTTACCCCTAATTATAAGCCAACGCTGCCACTTGTACTAACCCTTTTTAGTACAAGATAGGCTGGACACGGGATTCTAGTGCCCGTTTAGTCCGCGTACCCTTTATCGACTCCGAAGTCGATATTTCTCCATTTACCTTTCCTTTACCCACTACCACACCCACACCGATGGATCCACCTCCATCAAACTTCTTTAACCCTAATCTGCCACCGTCCGTTGGTGCGCAGAATCCACCCCGCATCTCTCTCCAGGAGAGGTGCTATCCACTTAGAGGTCCTCTTTCGACCTGCTTATCCACACCACCAGCCAATGGGGATAACTTTGAGATTAAGCCCCAGTATATCAATCTTTTACCCAAATTCCACGGACTCGAGACTGAGGACGCTTACGTTTTCATTACCAAATTTGAAAACGTGTGCGCAATGATGGGTACGTCACAACTTTCAGTTGATGCGATGCGTCTACGACTTCTTCCATTTACATTGTGCGATATGGCCGAGAAGTGGCTATATAACACTACCGCACACTCTATCACGAAATGGGAAGAATTCGTCGCTGCATTCCTTAAGAAATTTTACCTAATCCAAAAGACAGCTCGAATCCGTAGCGAACTGAATCAATTTGCCCAGCTCCCTACCGAACCATTCTCTAAATGCTTTGAACGTTTCAAGGATCTATTGGTTCAATGTCCTCATCACGGCATCCCGAGATGGGAGCTTTGCCGAATCATTTATGAGGGCATTAACTCAAACACTAAACAGAGCCTTGAAAACATGTGTCAAGGTACTTTTATGACCAAGGATGATGGAGAAGCTTGGAAGTACTTAGAAGAGTTCGCTGAAAAATCACTACAGTGGGAGAGTGGAACCCAACCATTGAATAGGGGTGGCGTACACCAAGTAGATGTGTCCATAGGGGTTCGAGCTGAGATGGCAGCAATGCAAAAGAAGCTCGACGCTATGGAACACAAATTTTCTGCAGCCTCCCTAAACCCAATGTCGCTCCCCAAAACTATTTGTGGGTGCTGTTCTGATCCGTCTCATTTAACGGAAGAATGTCCATTAAACTCTGCGTTTCAAGATCACGAGCATTCTAATGCCGCATTTCAACGACCTAGAAACGATCCATATTCTTCCACGTACAATCAGGGTTGGAGGAATCACCCGAATTTCACTTGGAACCAAAACCAATCTCAAAACACGGTTCCAAACACGAATCAATTTCAAAGGGCTCTTCCTCCACCACAACAGCAACCCCTTCAACTCACTCAGCACCCCTACCAGTCACAAAATTTCCAAAATCAGGGCAACACTCCTGCACAGTCTAATCCTATGCAGTTGTCCTGTTCTGACGAATTCTCTCAATTTACTCAAACCATGAAATCACTTTTATCAAATTTCATAGAGGTTTCGACTGAGGTTAGATCTTCCGTCAGTGAGATAAAGAAAAACTCAGCGTCCCAAGCTGAGAGTATCAGATCGATGGAAGCTGAAATCGCACGCCTAAAAGCCGAAATGAGTGCGAGAGAAAAAAGGGAAACTTCCCTCTCAACCCCTACAGAATCCTGGGCATTACAATGTAAATGCCATCACAACGTTAAGATCGGGAAAAGTGCTGAACAATCATGTCGGGGAAGGTATTGATGATACTGAAAATCATATCAACACCCCGGCTGAGACCTTTCCACACACACACACTTCTCCTTCTGATCCTTCTTCTTCTACCACACCATCTTCTCGAGAGCCTATTCTCCATTTCCCATTAGGCTCGACACCTTCTCCCAACCCTTATAGTTCTCCACAGACGGTCCCCACACCTTTTTTGGGATCTCGTCTACCCCCTCTTCCTTCTCCTATGATGGACCCAGCGCTTATTGCGAAAGCTCCTTACCCGAACCGGTTAAGGGGTAATAGAACGAGTCTTCATATGGAGAAAATTTTGGAAATGTTCAAACAGGTTAATATCAATATCCCTCTCCTAAATGCAATTCAACAAGTCCCCGCTTATGCGAAAATTCTTAAGGACTTGTGCACTAGGAAGAGGAAGACCCAAGTGTCGAAGAAGGTCTTTATAGCTAATAATATCAGCACTGCTTTTACTCTCCAGCTACCAAAGAAACGAAAGGACCCAGGATGTCCTACAATATCGATTTCTATTGGGGGTAAAAACATAAATCGTGCTCTTTTAGACCTTGGCGCCAGTGTTAACCTACTCCCTTATTCTGTCTATGAGCAACTAGGGATTGGAGAGCTGAAACCTGCTCACTGCACTCTCCAAATGGCAGACCGATCTATCACCAAACCAAGGGGTGAATTAGAGGATGTGTTGATAAAGGTCGGGGAATTTGTTTTCCCTGTAGACTTCATTGTGCTCGACACACATCCTGTAGCAAACCCCCGGGGCCAAATTCCGGTGATTCTAGGTCGTCCTTTTCTTGCCACTTCCAACGCTGTTATAAACTGTAGAAACGGTTCAATGAACTTATCATTTGGAAATATGACCATTGAACTAAATATCTACAAAGTTGGAAGTCAGCCATCAGAACCTTCTGCTCATATTTTAGATGTGTGCTCTGTCCATGAGATCGCTCCCGATAGTTGTGGAGCTGAGGAACTTTGCTTTACTGATCTCGATGACATTACCACATCTCTGTTTGACTTTACACAAGATCTTAGTGAGGACACTTTACCTACACTTGAGTCCTGCACTTCTGACTTTTCTCCACCCGAGTCTGTATCTTTCACAGGCTCTGAGCTTCTTTGTAAATCCAAAAATCACTCAATGATCCCTCCTTCTATCATTTCTCCGCCTAAATTAGATCTCAAAATTTTACCGTCTCATCTGAAATATGCCTATTTAGGTGAGAAGGAAACTTTACCGGTTATAATATCCGCTTCTCTAGCATTAGAGCAAGAGAATGCACTTTTATCGGTATTGAGATCTAACAAAGAGGCGTTTGGTTGGAGTATGGAGGACATCAAAGGGATTAATCCCTTGATAGTTGAACATCATATACATGTGATGGATGATGCCAGACCAACCCGAGAACCACAGAGACGGTTGAATCCCGTCATGAAGGAAGCGGTCATGAAAGAGATAGTCAAATGCTTAGATAACGGTATTATATACCCCATCTCCGATAGCCAATGGGTGAGTCCTATACATGTCGTTCCTAAGAAATCCGGCATCACAGTTATAACCAATGAGGCGAATGAGTTGATTCAGACATGCGCCCAAACTGGGTGGCGTGTATGTATCGATTATAGAAAACTCAATGCTGCCACGAGGAAAGACCACTTTCCTTTACCATTCATTGATCAAATGCTGGAACGCTTAGCGGGACGAGAGTATTATTGCTTTATGGATGGATACTCAGGCTATAATCAGGTCCCCATCGCCAAAAAGGATCAAGATAAAACCACTTTTACTTGTCCTTTTGGTACCTTTGTTTACAGTCGCATGCCCTTTGGGTTATGCAATGCTCCCGCTACCTTTCAGCGGTGTATGATGGGGATATTCTCTGATATGGTAGAGAATTTTCTGGAGATCTTTATGGACGACTTCTCGATTTTTGGAGACTCTTTTTCTGATTGCCTAGCTAATCTTGACGCTGTTCTTACTCGTTGCAAAGAGAAGAACTTGACTTTGAACTGGGAAAAATGCCATTTTATGGTCCAAGAAGGAATTGTTCTTGGACATGTTATTTCACAGAAAGGCATTGAGGTTGACAGAGCTAAGATAGATGTCATTCAAAACCTCCCTCATCCTAAAAGCGTCAAACATATTCGATCTTTCCTTGGCCACGCGGGCTTTTATAGAAGATTCATTAAGGATTTTAGCAAAATTGCTAGACCTTTAACTCTTCTCCTGACCAAGGATACGACCTTCCATTTTGACTCGGACTGCGAGACAGCTTTCGACTCACTTAAACACTCACTCACTTCAGCCCCCGTTTTATCATTACCAAACTGGGACTACCCCTTTGAGCTAATGTGTGATGCATCCGACTTTGCAGTAGGTGCAGTCTTAGGACAGCACATCGAAAAGATGCCCCACGTGATATACTATGCTAGTAAGACCCTGAATGATGCGCAAATCAATTATACAACCACAGAAAAAGAACTTTTAGCGGTTGTATTTGCATTAGAAAAATTCAGGCCTTACTTAATTGGCTCACCTATAGTTGCGTATACTGACCATTCCGCTTTAAAACATCTTCTGGCAAAGAAAGACGCAAAAGGTCGACTAATACGTTGGATCCTACTGTTACAAGAATTTGATCTTGTTATCAAAGATAAGAAAGGATGTGAAAACGTAGTAGCTGACCACCTTTCACGCATCATTTCTTCCCCTGTGACCCTGCTGATCAATGACTCGTTTCCTGACGAGCAACTCTTGAGCGTATCCAATGAACCATGGTTCAGGGATATTGTGAACTATCATGCCACGGGACTAATACCCAGCGATTGGTCAAAACAGGACAAATACCGTTTTCTATCCCAAGTAAAACACTTTTACTGGGATGAGCCATATTTGTTTAAATATTGTCCTGATCAGATCATTCGCCGGTGTATCCCGAATGAAGAGTTCAAGAGTGTTCTTTCTTTTTGTCATGATCAGGCTTGTTGGGGTCACTTTGGTCCTAGAAAGACAGCGGAGAAGGTTTTGCAATGTGGATTTTATTGGCCGACCTTATTCAAGGACGCATTTGACCATTGCAAAACCTGTACACAATGTAAGTATACGGGTAGAATCTCCCAGAGGAATGAAATGCCTCAGCAACCCATTCTGGTTGTTGAAATATTCGATGTTTGGGGCATAGATTTTATGGGTCCTTTTCCCAACTCCTTTGGGAATTTGTACATACTGCTGGCAGTTGATTATGTCTCAAAATGGGTAGAAGCCATTCCATGTCGCACTAATGACAAGAAAGTTGTCATTAAGTTCTTAAAAGAGAATATCTTCTCGCGATTTGGACACCCACGCGCTATTATTAGCGATAATGGGACACATTTCTGCAACAGGTCTTTCGAGACTCTGATGCGGAAATACTCAATCAACCACCGACTTTCTACACCCTATCATCCCTAAACAAGCGGGCAGGCTGAAATCTCAAACAGACAAATCAAACTTATCCTGGAGAAAACTGTTGCTAAAAATAGAAAAGACTGGTCGACCAAACTGATGGATGCTCTTTGGGCATTCCGAACTGCATATAAGACCGACCTACGGATGTCTCCATATAGGATAGTGTTTGGGAAAGCATGTCACTTACCCGTTGAGATAGAACATAAAGCATTGTGGGCTATTAAAGAAATAAATTTTGATCTAAACCTTGCTTGCAACTTTCGGAAGCTGCAACTTAATGAGCTAAGCGAACTCCGCGATGAAGCTTATGATAACGCTGTGATCACAAAGAATAGGACTAAGGTTTTTCACGATAAAAACATTTTAAGGAAAACATTTTCACCTGGTCAACAAGTCCTTCTTTATGATTCACGATTACACCTTCACGCGGGTAAGCTCCGATCTCGATGGAAGGGACCTTTGGTTGTGCGGTCTGTATACCCGCACGGGGCAGTAGAAGTAGAAAATGTTAAAAACGGCACCGTTTTCAAAGTAAATGGACATAGATTAAAGCCGTATTTTTCCACTGACCCCACGGAGGAGCTCTTGTTCTTACAAGAGCCAGTTTATTTGGATTAAAATTCCTCTATCTCACCTTCATGTCCTGTATATCATTGCATCATTTTTTGAATGTAGGTGAGTGAAAAGAATAAGTTTGGGGGAAGTTCTTCACTTATATATTTTTCCCCCACTAATAATTCCTTCCAGACTTACAGGTTTTGTAGATATAGCTGTTGGCAACAGTGAGGACACTGTTGAAAACAAGTTTGGGGGAGGTTTGTGCTTATTTTTGCATCATTTGCATAAGCACAAAACATTTCTTTTAAAAATCTATAAAAATTGAAATTTTTTCAAAACCCATAAAAATTAAAATTTTTTCAAGTATAAAAATAATTTTAATATTTACACTTTTTTGTATATAAATAAGATAATGAAAGTCTAGATAGTGAAAAATTACATCCATGAGATTAGAAAAATTTAAGAAAACTAAGAAAATTAGAAGTTTTCTTATACGAACTAGTAATAAGTAGTTATGAGCCGTTGTCCCAAGGGTTAGTAAGATGAAGGACGTCATTAATCTGAGGATAAAAATAAGTCTGAAAAATAGTTTCTATTCTGGAAGCCAAACATTTTGAACGTTGCCACCCTGCTATTCGCACTTACACACGTCTTGAAGCCTGGGATAGTAGAGGATACCTTGAAATGCTCTTGTCTTAAAGCCAAAAGTATGAAGGAAATAAATTTTTTTTTTGAATAAAATATAAAGTGGTGAGAAAAATGGACACTGGTTTTTTTTATCACCAAGGGCAATAAAAATTGTATAGCAAGGGTGCTTCTTCACCTAGTGCCCTAAGGCCAACTGGTCTGGGAGTCACTGCTATACCTTAGGTGATGCAAGACGAGGAAAATACACCAAGTAAGCAAGCACAGGAGTAATCGGTCGGTTTGTACCTCAAGAAGTATTAACGGTCGCATGAAAGTGTGTGAGCAATCTCATCTAAATATTCATTAATTAAAAAGTACTGAGGCTGATGGACAAGAGTATGATAGTTTGAATTGAATTCTCCGGGTGTAGGGATGTCTTTACACACACGCAAGGTTATATGATCGATGTTTGGAAGAAAGATAGGAATGAAAAATAAGACGACGTTTTATTGAGGGAGGACGTGATTTCTGACATCTTTTCATGACCATTAAGATAGGGCTCATGACAACCGAAAAGCTAGCTTAGTTGGAAACCCTAATTTTCAAAGCTTTTCATTTACAATTCTTGTCTTTAAATGTAATATTCATGATCTTTCTTTTATTATTGGATTTTGTGGGTGTAATCCGCTGAAAACCCTCAGGAGACAACACTCCTCCTACTAGGGACACCTAGAGGTTTAAAGGCTTGTTGCACATGCTCAGTGTAATCGTGTTGCCTACGAAAGTGTGCTAGTTAGTTTTTCTCTTTCTTTATTTTCTCCTTCTCTTTTTAATAAAACAGTTCGCTCGAGACGATCGAAATTAAGTTTGGGGGAATTTGATTAGTCGAAAATATTGTATATTTTAGCCGGCAATTTCCTCATCATTTGCATTCATATAGAAGTATGCGGCATTCATATTTTACATATTAGCAAAACTGTCGTAAAATATCAGATTACATGTGATAGACTTTAAAACCGGCATTTCTAAGGAAATTGACTGCATTTCATGGCATCGCATAATCTCTATATTGCGCAACACTTGTTTTGAGATCTGTGCAGGAAAATCCAGAAGTAAAGCCAAAAAATGTACATGGTACCGATCAAACATTACACCAACTCAATGATTTCAGTTCTGGTATCAATCCAAAAGGCAAAACAAAAATCAACATATCAAAAAAAGGTCCAAATGTCAACCAAAGACCACAGAAGAATCCCCAAGCTCCAAGCCTTCAACATGGCCGCGGAACCGCGGCCGGAGCCTGCTTGCGCCGCGGTTCCGCGGCCGTCTTGCCACGTCAGCCCTAAATCTTTGGTGTACAATGCTTCATTCTGGGCCCACATTCAGCTCATATACTTCAAATTCCAGAAGACCCTAGAGACTTCTGCCAGATCAGCAAACTTTGGGATCAACACTAAACTAGCCTATCATTCTAGAAACTTCCTCTTAAACCCTAAGCTAAGCCTAACAAACTCCTTCTAGAAGTCTTTCAACAAACTTTTGGAGGGAACTCAAGAAGGCTTAGGGTTTGGGTGCTCTATAAATAAGACCCTAGACTCACTTGTAAATGATTATGGAAAAATCCCAATTTTAGTAGCTAATTTGGAGCCATTCTATCTCTTTCTTTATCTTCTTCTTCCACAAGTCTAGTGAGAGGACTTGTGTGAAACCCTAACCCTAATTCCAATCAAAAGCCAAGATCCCGAGTACCCATTCAAGCAAGAAGCCTTGCAACCTTTTAGGAGCCGAGCCGGTCTTCAACAGAGCAAGTGGTCCAAGCCGATCCGCGACTCACGGAGCCGAGCGAAACCAAGTCGACAATTTAATTCTTCCTCTTGTAGTTCTTGAGCGACTGTAATCAAATTGTTGATATAAATAAAAGGTGATATTCTTTTATCTTGTTTTCTTTAAATTCTTGCATCATGAGTCAATCTAAATTTCTAGTTATAATTCTTGTTGTGATGTTTGAGTAATACTCCGCTCGTCGAGGAGTCGAGACGATCAATAGAATGATGATGTAATATATCCTAAATCGATTCTTGAATCCTACGAGTTTTGTAAACCCTAGAAAGATCAAGAATCGATGACCTAATTCGTTGCGATGCTTTCTTGATTGATATCGCTCGAGATTGGGGAGTTATGATCGTTTCTTGAAATTGTTAGAGGCTAGAATGAAAATGATAATCAACGAAAGAACAAGGGTTAAACGATGAAACCCTAGCTTCATCAAGAAAGCCCTAACTCTCGTCGATCATCATCAATCTAGTATCAATCTTTCGAAGGAAAAGAACACGAAATCTTGAAATTACATCACGTTTATAGATCCGATCGATTCCTACGAGCCTCATTTAGATTCTTGACATTTTTGTTGGAAATATTATCGAAACCCAATTCTTGATTGTTTATCAGTTTCTTGATTCTTGATTAAATTCGTGACACCTGAATCAATTGATAAATTCTTGAATCATGTTTTCTTTTCTTTTCGATAAACTTTTCAATTCAAACAAATCAAATATAAAAATGAATCGCACAATCCCTGTGGACGATCCGCACTCGCTTACGATCTACAACTGACACCGTAGTTGATTGCGGTCAAATATAATTTTTTTGATTGTGAACTTTATTCAATTTTCTAATTACCGACACAAAGAGACTCTTATCGATTTGATTTACTTACTCAGTCTCACATTTTACGATCAATCAAATTGCACCGAAATCGGGGACTATTTGAATCGATACTTTTCACATTTACATCCAATCGGAAATTATCTCAATCAATACTCACGTGACTAGGGACCATTTAAGGATGTGCTTATGGACTACCCTGCTCCCACAAGTATGATCTCCATCACAACGCAGGTAGTCAAGCTAGATCCTTCGGGCTTTATCAACATGTAACCGCAATATGTAATAACTAGTATGACATATGCCATATTAAGATAAAGACAAACCATAATAGTATACTACCGTATCAAGTCTTTATCAATATGTGCAAACTAGATATAACAACAATAGAAATAAATACACATATCTTGACAAAGACAAGTCAAATAATATACTATAAAACTAGCAAGATTGTCATGTACATACATATCCCTAGCATCCATATGTATACATATACAATACTGGCCTCTAGGGTATATATATCCAACATAACCAATTTATCTAATCAGGATGGCTCCCACTGTTTTCTCAAATTCTCCTTCAAACCCTAAAAGGAGAATTAGTCGGGATCATCTGAAAATCACCCTAGGAGTAATACCTACTCATCAGTGGGAATTGGGATCCAACTATCATCGCATGATAACTTGATGGAAGTCACTCAAGTCACCACACTCCAGAAGGTATGCGCATGCCTGGCAAGTTTCCTGTATGTTTGAAACTCTCGATGTGATTTTTTCCCCAAGCTCTTATGACTTTGACTTTAGCTAACAAATCATAACACGCAAGTCAAGTTCTATCCGTCATTATCCAGATTGATTTAAACCCACCCGCACACACCCTTGACTTTGGCCAACAAAGTGGTACGACTGTCCTAAACCAATGCATTTATCTATGCTATGGATAGGCAACATACAGCTACCGTTCACAATGACTTGACTTTAGCCAACAAACACCGCACGAATACTATGTGCTACTTATTCGAAATGACGGAGGGCTACGGCTGGTTTTTGGCGAAAAACTTTTAATGTAATGAACTTGATATCGTTGAAGGAACTTGAGTGGTTTTACAAATATATATTGGTAAACTTTTGCTAAATAGGTCACTCCATGTGAAGGGATCTCGGCTGTTTCCTTATCGAATGAGGTGCAGGATATTCCCAACTGAATACCACGATGCAAAGCAAAATAATCGACTATAGTGAAGTTATTACAATGACGTAAAATTTTGCCCGAGAGGTCACTCCCGATAAAGGGATCTCGGCTCTTGCCTCGTCGAATGAGGTGCTGGATATTCATAACTGAATACCGCTATACAAAGCAAAAGGAAACATCTTGTAATAACAGTTTTTTCAAAATTTGGTTCCAACAACATCATTTAGGTTTATTTTTCCCTGCATTAATCAAAATTAATGTAGTCCCATCAGTTAATCCATATCACACCAGAAAAAGGAACGAAAATAAAATGTACGTATATGCTATCCGAATTCGCCACGGGGCCCCGTCATGCACCGTTAGGTTACTTAACTAACAGCAGAGTGGGAGATGGATTAGCGTGGATGCAAAACATATACAACATCTACTAGTATATATAAATATATATATAACATTCATACTAGGCATGATATAAACAACATCACAGAAACATCGTAGAATAACGGATAATCTAGGAGCCCCGGGTTTCCTTTGAGCCGCAAATGAAACCCGACGTTCCCCGGTCGTGTGGATAGCCTATGCAATAAAAAACCAAGACCTCTACAAGCGCGGAAAGTTACCCGCCAATCTAAGAAGTGAGGCAACCCCAATTAACAAAGTGAATGGGCCACCCAGCACTTCACGTGATCCGGTAACTTGAGCGCCCTTCCGTGGGTCATCCTATACCCCCTACGAGTGCGGCGAATAGCCCGTCAATTCTAGAGTGAGGCTCCCTCCGTCTCAATGCCATAAGATGCGGGCTCGTTGCCCTCTAGAATCCAGCTGTTCGAGCACTTCACCGCGAGGTAATCCTAGTACAGAAAAGAAAAGTATATATACAATGGTGACATGGACCTCAACCCGGTCGTGCCCCAATTAAAGAATATACAAAATGGCGGAAACGACAGTCCACATGTCGGACGCTCGCCCCGCAATAACAAATTTATAAATGAATTTAAACTGTACAACTACCATTGCACAAGAGGCTATCCCACATGACAATCTGAACAAAGCCATCACAGATATCAACATCATAGTAGTATAAGCAAGTATGTGCAACCTCGTTTGAACGACATATAGCAAATAGACGACGTTTGAAAAACACATACACCACATCATAGATATCAACAATGCCAAATTTCAAGTTTTGAAACTTTCCAAGCCCTCCCAAAGCAAAGACAACAATAAGTGAAATCTGGGGAAAACAAACAAGACCAAAAACACCAATTTACAAAACCCAAGACACAGAATGAAAATGGGGCCCACTGGTGAATAGTAAAAAGATGAGGCCAGGAATTTGGGCAATGTGGCCGGCCAAGTTTGGATGAAAATGCCTCGTTTTCATTCTGTATCATTCTCATGTCTTAACTAAGACTCTGCAATTGTTTAAAAAAATTTCAGAACAAAAGGTGGGTTTTGAAATCACAGTTTTTCGGTTTTGAAACTAAAGCATCGTCTACTACTAGTTTCTAATGTTTGGATGGCTCTGATACCATGTTGGGGTTCCTAGCGTCCTGACCATCTACCATGGCCGATTGCGGAACAAAAATTTTGGCGTTTAAATAACTTGGCGTTAGAAACAACTATCTAAAATATCGAATCCAAATATGAAACTAGCAATCTAAAAAGAGTCTAACTACCATGATAAAGTGTTATACCGAATGAACCATGTCCTTAGGTCTTCCACCATCTCCCTTAGCTCCTTAAGGTCCTTTGGATCGAGCTTGGCCGCCGGTCTTCCTCCGTCGAAGATGATCCACCCGAGGGATGTAGCTCATGGCTCTATCTCCACATAATGACACAAGTGAAGTAACTAGGGATTCTAGATGGCTAGTCTAGAATGCCTAAAGTGTAGTGGAGTGTTCTAAGTATATCTCTACCCCACTTCCTCTCATGATTCTCAACATATGAGATTGTAGAGAGGAGGTTGAAGGTGAAGGTGGAGGAACTCAAGAATCTAGAGAGGGAAGTGAAGCATGATGGTGAGGGAAAGAACTCATCAAGTGAAAAATGAACCATCAAGTTTTCATCAAGTCATCAAAAGAAAATGAAGCCATGTTTTATAAAACACATTTTTTCTATTTTAAAATACAACCCATGTTTGAATAGTTTGCACAAATGAATTAATAATTCATTTGTGCACATTATGCAAGCATGGTTCTCGCCAAACTCCCCTCTCTCTTACCTTACACCTCATTTACCATTTAATAATAAATGGATAATCTAAAATAAAGTGTCCACCTTCTAGAATGTTTTCCGGATAAATACGGATTACATTCTACTGTATATACATACCTGTATTCGTACCGAAATACGAATACCCAAAGAGGTAGAATAACACAAAGAACATAGTACTAGAATACACATATCGAAATACATATATGCAAATTATTAAATTAATACCTGATTTAATAATCCGGCTCAATCCCGAGCCGGCTAGTATTATCAACTGTTCGATCGAAAGTCCGGGTATATAGTATAATCAATCGATCGGAACCCTGCACGTATCCAATACGACTACTACATCGTTTCTCCTGAACCAGGGAAACCCTCTGTGTGGGACTCTAAAGACTCGTCAATACGCTGGCAGTGGGTTTAACCCCAAGCATGTCAGCGGCACTAGCTGTACGTAACGGTTACCTAGGTATTGAGCGAAAGGAAGGCCGACGAGCAAACTCATCCGAACCCCTACTGGGCCTGTCCGTGACAATCTCCATACAGTCTGGTCTGTTCGTTTAAGAATATCGCATATCGGGTCTAAGGGGGCGGATAAAGTCAGACTCTTAATAACGCGATATTTCGTGTCGGTATGAAACCCATAACTCACTGAGAAACTACTGATTCAAATCAGTAATTCTCGTCTATCTTGGCCAAGGATTTTCGGTGATGGCTACCCGTGCACAATGAGACATCAACCCCCAATACCGGGAGAGACGAATCCCCGACGATCCGCTCACTACCTCCATGTGGCTCGGGACTGTACCCAACTAAAACATGTTTGCACGATTCCTTTGAGCCGTGGAAGGGTAGTAATCAAAGCACAGTGGGAACTCACACGATAAAAATGACGATCTCAGATCGACAGACTAACCTGTACTCATGTCACCTGGGATCTGCTATCTGACAATAGGTATAATACCAACTAGCATGTTCCCGGCGAGTCCGTCCAGTGTACTCATAACCCAATGAGCACCTGTATACTATCTTAGGTGACTAACTAACACCAATGGCTTGTGAGATCGACCACCGTCCCTCGTCGGGGTCTCGAAAAGTATACACTAGTCTACTTCAGAGTATTGATGCCCAGTCTTGATACTCCATCGACTAGGGTCATTTAAGGATGTGCTTATAGACCACTCAGCTCCCACGTATATGATTGCTATCATAATGCTGGTAGTCAAGCATGAATCCTATGGGTTTTATCAACATGTAATAGTGATCTGTAATACCACATAATGTATGTACATGATGATAAAGACAAATCAGATAGCATGCTATCATTTTGAGTAAGACTGTTCTACCCGTATAAGTCCTCTCTCAGTCATCACAATCGCGTGCCTGCGACTACAATAATTGACCTGAGGGCACTATAGCCAACAAAATTTTTACCACTCATAAGAATATTAATAAGATTTAAATCTCTGATCATATCAGCAAAATCCCCCATGTCTTTATAATGACCGATGGTATCCATTCTTTCCTAAACTATCAACATCGCATTAAAATCCCCTACAATGATCCAAGGGCAATAATGAATCCTCCGGAAACTTCTAATCTCTTCCCAAAACTCATTTCGAAGACTTCTATCAATTAGACCATATATCAACGAGAAAATCCATTCCCCACCTGATTTTCCATCTTTAATCCCCATATAAACCAAGTATTTTCCTCTCTAAATATTTTCCACCGTAAATTTATCATTTCTCCAACATATTAGCCATTGGTCCCGATCCGGCCCAATATTGCCCATATGAGTGGGTACCCTATATATTCATATATGGGAGATTAGGGTTTCATATGAGTCATATGAGATATACAATAACATATAGAGAGTTTTTCTAGAGAGAAAAACAAGATAGTCGTCGTCTCCTTCTTCATCCTATTCTACTATGATTGGCTTACAGGGTGATCACGTCGGAGATTCTCGCTTCTTCAAAGTGTGGTTTCCCTCCGGCCATTGTGTGGAGGCGTAAGAGACCGGATCTACAACGTGATGTTGGCGAGGATAACGATCTCACCAATTGGATCAGGCATATCGGTAAATCTCCAGTGTAGTTACGTAGTTATTTCCGCTGCTTTGATCATTTGTTTAGATCTACGTTATCTAAAGTGAATATTGGTATCAGAACCATGCATGCCCACGTTCGTAGATTTATAAATCTGTTATTTTAAAAATATTTTCAGAGTTGCGTTTTTTAAATCAAAACTTATATCAAATTTTAAAAAATTATTTTAATGACTGATTTATGCTTTTAGTGTTATCGTTTTGATGGATCTTCAAAGATCTATAGATTATGCATCATTTTGTCACCATTCATTAGATCTATTTTTTTATGACTTTTTGATGTAGAGATTTTAATTTCGTTAATGTGAAATTGCCTATGAAACAAAGGTGAGATGAATTTGTTTTAAAAAATTGGATCTTTTTGTGTAAAAAAAGGAAAAATTTAATTTTCTCTCTCTCCTTTGGTGAGGTCTTATGGCGGCTAGGTCCCAATGTTTTTCTAAACCCAAACCCTATTTTTTGGATAAACTTGTGAGATTTTTTTGATTTGGCAGGGACTAAATATATTTTAACAAAAAACATATTTTCTGGATAAAAGAAAATCTTCTCGGGATTTTTTTATTTGGCAAGGCCATCAAGATAAGTTTTTTTTTCTAGATTCACTGAGATTTTTTTTATTTGGCAGGGAACAAATATTTTTTTAACAAAATAATATATTTTTGAATGAAAGGGAATTTTCTCATTTTATATTTGGCAGGGCCAAATATTTTTTTAAAGAATTGTTTTACAAATCTCGATAACATTTTTCTAGATTTATTGAATTTTTTCTAAATATTATTTTTTTTTCGAAAAAAAACTGAAAAAGAAATAAAGGGACTGTTGCGGCCGAGCGGGGTCGGTTGCGGTGGCTCGGGGCCGCGCCGAACCAGGCTCGGCTGTGCCGGCTCGGGCTATCAGAGCCGGGCCCAATTCTTTTGTTTTAAAAAAAAATTCTAGAAAATTCTGGAAAATTAAGATTTTTTTTTGAGTTTTCTTATTTTTATGGGAGTTTCCTACTCAAGTTTTAGCTTGGTTGAATGTTTTGCTATTAACTCTTGGAGTTATGTTTTTCGAAAATTTTTGTTTGCTCACCAAAAGTTTCAAACTTGTACTCTCATACAAAATCTTGGAGATTTGATAGGTGGTTGTTCCTGTGGAAACGCCTGGGGCGTGTTCCAATTTCACGAAAAGTCGAAAACACTAATAAAATGGACAAGATTAAATAGGACAGTTTAATAAAAAGTGAAATTTGTTAGATTGGTAGTTGTATTTGTGATGTGCATGGCATACTAAATAAATAAAGACGCATGCTGCATTTATAAAATCTGACAAATTTCAAGTGGGGGATTCGAGAGGAGACGGGAGTTTAGATTCAATTACCCAATCGACTCCGTTTCTAGGAAATCTATAATTTGTTATTCAATCATTTTAACAGAATTTTAAATTTTATACTTTTGAAGGATGTGGTTGACGCCGAAGGCTTCTTCTCTTTCTTCAGGGTGTAAATTTATTATTTTTGTTAAGATTGATTGAAGACGCAGCGTTCTTTGGGAAATAACGGTACTCCATTATATGCCACAGTCTTAATGCATCCATAATAAAATCAATATATCGTCAGTCTCACCAGGGGTGAGATGGTAAATGACGATAATATAATGAAATAGAAATATTAGTTTAATATTACATGAACAAGCTATAAGACTTGGACTCTAGTGACAAGGTGGCAGCGATGTAGCAGGTTTATGCGACGCAACACCATTGAGGTGGCAGCAATGTAGCAGGGCTATACGATGTAGCACCTGTTTACCGCCGAAAACAGAGACGAATCGGGATGGATCGTTTTGCCTTAATTTGGGGGCAGATGCTATTTAGATTTATCCGTCCACCTCTCCGAAGATGCCAAGTTGATTTATGGCACCATGTATCGGAGGTTTGGACGGATGCGGCCGTTGTAGCAGATTTCGTCAGATTCCCCCTCGTTTGTGAGGGGTTTTTGATTATGGGGACGCTCTTCCCTACAGGCGTAAGTCCCTGCAGTTAATTACGTTACCACATCGCGATAACCACTTTCTCCTGCTCTGGAAGTTCACTTCGTGTCATGTGTGTTTGTTTTATTTTTGGTTTGCCCATGGATTTTGTATGAAAACTAATTTATGTCGTCGCCCGTAGGGCGTGGATTAGTCCAAATCCGTATATCTTAGATTTGGTTTTGTTTTATTTAATAATCGTTAATCTGGTTTGAGATTAAGATCGACTTAAATGTATGTGAGCAGTTAAGGCTTTGTTAAGGATACATTAGTCCAATTTGAGACTAAGATCTACTTAACAAAGTGCTAGGATTATTTTTATTTCAGATCTAATAAGAGAGCATTTGGACTATGTTGTCTTAGTTTAGGGACATTTCGGTCCATTGTCTAGTTTAATGACGTCTCGGTCCGTTGATCACCATTTTGGAGGTGAGAGTTTAGTTTGAGGACGTCTCGGTCCGTTGATCACCATTTTGGAGGTGAGATTTTAGTTTAAGGATGTCTCGGTCCGTTGTCCATCTTGTGCGCACGTGTATTTTTTACGTGACGGGATGAACAACGATGATTTGGGATGCACCCGATTTGGAGTGCGATCTAATTTGAGGTGTGTACTCTGAAGACGTTGAGGAATTACAACGACATGGATCAGAGGTGTGGAGAGATATACCCTTGAACCAATTCCCGTATTTGGGGGGAAAAGGAGTTAGTGATAAACCCGGAAATCATTAGTCATATTTTGAGACTAAGATTTCCACGGGAGGATGTGGGATGAGTACCATTTTAGATATTATCAGTTGTAAGATCAATAGTCGTATTTAGGGCTAAGGTCAACTTGGGAAGTCATGAGCACATGGGCTCGGATGGTCTGATTCAAGGAGGTTCTATCCTCGACGGGACCTAGCCAATTTGGGCTTGGTCCATTCAGTTTTTTGTTGAAAAGTGCCAAGCACTTGTTTGGGCTCTGTATAATCAGTCCCCATTAGAGTGCTGAGTACTTGTGTAAGTTCTGACGCTTACATATAATCATGTGGGCTTTTAGTCATGGTGATTGCCCAATAAGTGTTAAACACTTTACCCCTTTTGTCTTTGTATAGAGTACTAGGCACTCTTTATGGCGCCCACGTGAGGGACGCGTGAGGCGCTAGGCGCTAGACGCTGCGTAGTGAGTGCTAAGCACTCTTCTATTCTGTGGTGTCCACGTGAGAAACACGTAAGGCGCTAGGCGCTCTCCTTTTTTTATGGCGCCCACGTGAGGGACACCTGAGGTGCTGGGCACTCTCCTTATTTTTATGGTGCCCACGTGAGGCGCTGGGCGCTGCCCAATGAGTGCTAAGCACTCTTTTCTTCTGTAGCGCCCACATGAGAAACACGTGGGGCGCTGGACGCTGAGCACCGCTCATTGAGTGCGAAGTACTCTTTCTTTTGTGGCGCCCACATGAGGGGCACGTGGAGCGCTGGGCGCTGAGCGTCGCTCATTGAGTGCTAAGCACTCCTTTTTTTGGGGCGCCCACGTGAGGGGCCTGTGAGGCGCTGGGCTCTAAGCACCGCTCATTGAGTACTAAGCACTCCTTTTTTGTGGCGCCCACGTGAGGCGTTGGGCGCTAGATTTTTCCTTATATGCTTTGTTTTGAGGAATTCTATTTCCTAATTCTTTTCTGAATCTTTGATTCCTAAGAACAAGTTATTCCCAATGAGAATTAAATTCTCAACTTGTAGGAGACTTGTCTTGTGGATCTCAGATCCAGAGAAAAAACTAAGTTCTTTTAAAAGGGTTAAACCCTTCAATAGGTAAATGAGATGCTTTGACCTCTCTTCTTTTTATTTACCTAGAGTTTTTTTTCCTGAGAAGTGAGATCTTTTTCTTTGTTCCTTTTTAAAGATTTCTGCTTTGTTTTTAGAAGCTTATGGGGGGGTTCCTCCTCTATATTTGGAAAGAAGGATCATTGGTCGTTGGGACCCACCACCTCTCCGACGACGCTGAGAGATTACAGCGCCATGTATCGAAGGTGTGGAGATATGTACCCTTTGAACCATGTCCCATTCATTAGGGGGAAGAACGGGTTGGAGCTTAAACTCCCAGCTGCTGAAAAAAGCTTCTTTGCGTTCGTACACGTGCGTCGCACGTGTTGCGCTTGCGCATATGTGCATCATGAGGGGCAGCTAAGGCCCTAGCTTGGAGAACTAAGCTCCTTTGAGGATTGAATCCTCGTACGGCGGGCGCACGTGTGTTGCACATGGCGCATATACGCAATATGGGGGCGGGGGCGGCTAAGGCCCTATCTTGGAGAACTAAGCTCATACGGAGAACTATGCTCTTTTGAGGATTGAATAAATTTTTTCTAAGAAGTATCCCCTCTTATTTATATGAGTGGTAGAGAAGGGATTTCTTTTTTTCCCGATATGGGACAAAAAAAGTATCCCCATGTGATAGAGCATTACTTAGATTATACGTGCATATCACATTTGCTCATAACTTTTGATTCCGGAAGAGTTATGAGGTCCGTAATATATCAAATTGAATAATTTTTTGAGACACATTCGATGCCATCATAATTTACTTGATTCTCATTCGGGAGTTTGGAAAAATACAGCCCGGAAAATACTGGTTTGCATTTTATTAAGCGTATTGCTGCTATTTAATATCTTGGGCTCTTTTGCGCAGAAATATTTTTTGGCGGGAATAAATACCCCCCACTACTTTGCCCACGTAGATATGTACGTGGGTTAAGTAGTGCAAAGTTATGCATCTCCGTAGAATTGATAGCTCAGAAGACAGGTTTAGGTCCCTGTCGCCTAAGACTTTTCATCTTCATGAGCCGTAAGGATCTCAAGAAGGTTTTTTCTCTATATGAGTCGTGAGGATCTCATAGGTGCGTATTCTCCCTAGAAATCGTGAGGATTCCTAAGCGTCTTTCACTTTCGTAAGTCATAAGGATCTCACGTAAGTATTTTCTCCTTACGAGTTAAGGGGACCCGTAAGTGGTTTCTTCACTTTATTAGCGAATGTGGCATGTGTATAGTGTATAAGAGTCAGTTTGGACTTTCTTGTAGGGCAGCAATAGCTTAGGAAACTGGTTTAGATCTGTCGTCTAAGACTTTTCAAATTTATGAGCCGTGAGGATCTCATAAAGACTTTTCTCCCTACGAGTTGAGAGGATCTCGTAGGTGTATTTTCTCCTTAGAAGTCATGAGGACTCCTAAGTGCGTTTTCTCTTGAGAGTCGTAAGGATCTCACAAGAGAAATTTCACCTTACGAGTCGAGAGTACTCGCAAGTGATTTTTCCTCCTCATCGGTTTGCGACTTTGGAGAATGTGGCCCGCGGATAGTATACAAGATTCATTTTGGATCTACTTGTAGGGCCGCGATGGTTTAAGAAACAGGTTTTAGATCTGTCACCTAAGGCTTTTCAACTTTATGAGCCATGAAGGTCTCATAAAGACTTTTCTCCCTACGAGTCAAGAGGATCTCGTAGGTGTCTTTTCTCCTTAGAAGTCATGAGGACTCCTAAGTGCATTTTCTCTTGAGAGTCATAAGGATCTCACAAGAGAATTTTCTCCTTATGAGTCGAGAGGACTCGCAAGTGGTTTTTCCTCTTCATGGGTATGCGACTTTGGAGAATGTGGCCCGTGGATAGTATACAGGAGTCAGTTTGGACTTGCTTGCAAGGCCACAGTGCTTAGGAAATCGGTTGATATCCCCGCCGCCTAAGTCTTTTCACCTTCATGAGTCGTGAGAGTTTCATGAAGATGTTTTTCCTTACGAGTCGAGGTGAGTCGAGAAGTTCTCACAAGTATATCCTAACATGAAATATATATAACCCCCTCTCTTTGCGACAGAGGTCCGTTAGGTTTTGTGGTACTAGGATTTTAGTCTGTGGTACCGTCGCGTTGGCTGATGCATTCCCCGATATGCAGATTTTACGCTGCTGTTCGAGTAGCTCCGCGACTGTCGTGTTTTTAATCCCTTCGGGAGCTGGACAAGACAATTTCAAGTAATCTTCTTAGGCAGTTTGACCGTCGGAAGAGCAAGCGTTAGGAATTTTTCCATGCTGCTTTTTACTTGAGGTTAAGCTCAGTTTGGGAGCCTTGATGAGTCATAACCACTCCGCACTGGTATGGGATGATCTCCGATAGTTTTTCGGGTTTTATTTGAGTTACCGTCAAGACACTGAAGCTAAGAATTTTGCCTTCGCTTCCTTTTGATTTGGCTATTTTGGAGCCTTTGTTGACATTGCGTCTGCTGTAACGAGAAGAATGTCGGGATAGTATTTACGTTGTTTTGTGAACCATTAAGACTTGGAGCTAGGAATTTTTCCATGGCTCCGTTTTGTTTCGACCCTGCGGTCTTTTGTTGACGTAGCGTCTGCATCCTACTGGAGTGAGAGGGAACGCCGTTGTTAACATTGCGTCTGCTGTAACGAGACGAATGTTGAGGCAGTCTTTAGGTTGTTTTGTGAACCGTCAAGACTTGGAGTTAGGAATTTTGCCATGGCTCTATTTTGTTTCAACCCTGAGGTCTTTTGTTGACGTCGTGTCTGCATCCTGCTTGAGTGAGAGGGAACGCCACTGTTGATATCGCGTCTGCAGCAACGAGACAAATGTTGAGGTAGTCTTTAGGTTGTTTTGTGAACCTTCAAGACTTGGAGCTAGGAATTTTGCCACGACTCCATTTTGTTTTGACCCTGGAGTCTTTGTGGATGCCGCGTCTGCATTCTGCTGGAGTGAGAGGGAACGCCGAACTGATTTCCAGGCTGTGGTTGTCGCCGTCAAGATCTGGTTCTCCCTTTGACGGAGCTTGGTGGAAAAATATGGTTCCCTTTTTCATTTATGCCCATGGATTGTATACAGGGGTCGGTGTAGACTCACCTGTTGGGAAGAGGAAATTTTATTTTATTTTATTTTATATTTCCGCGATGCTCTATCCTTTCAGCTTTTCATATCGCGAAAGTTGTGATTGCCCAATCATTTCGGCTATTTATCGTGTTGCCCAATCATTTCGGCTATTTTTATATTTTTACTCGATGTTTTTTACTGCGAGTTGCCCAAACATTTCGGCTATTTTATATGCATATATTTTTGCTCACTGATTTTTATTGCAAGATGCCCCATCATTTCGGCTATTTTTATATGCATTTTTTGCTCGCTGATTTTATTGTGAGTATGGAACTTAAGATCTGATACCAATCTTGGCATCAGCATCGCTGCGACCAGAATATTGCTAAGAGCGAATCATCATTTGCCGTGAAGGGACTTGGAGTTTGACATCGATTTAGGCATCATCATCGCTGCAACTGGGATATTGGCAGGAGTGAATCATCATTTGCCGTGAAAGGACTTGGAGTTTGACACCGATTTAGGCATCAGCATCGCTGCAACTGGGATATTGCCAGGAGCCAAGCATCATTTGCCAGTGCTGATTTGAACAAAGGTGGCTTAGTAGACAGGGTTAGGATCCTGTCGACTAAGGCTTTTGACTTTATGAGCCATAAGGGTCTCATAAAGGGTTTTCTCCCTACGAATCGAGAGGATCACATAGGTGTAGGTTCTCCCTAGAAGTCGTGAGAACTCCTAAGTGATATTTTCTCTTGCAAGTCGTAAGGAGTGTTTTCTCCTTACAAGTCGAGAGGACTTATAAGTGTCGTTCACCATATGAGGACATTCCTCATCATTGGTAGAACTTGGTGAGGGGATATTTATTCGTGCTCGTGGATTGTATACAAGGGTCAATATGGACCTCTTGTAGGGCAATTCAGGAGATATGATGGCTTAAGAACAGGTTTGTATTCCTGCAGCTTAAGACTTTTGAATCCTATGAACCTTGAGGATCTCATGGGGGGATTCTCCTTACGAGTCGTAAGGATCTTGTAAGTAAAAATTTTACGAGATTGCGCCCTTTCGGGTTTTCACAAGCTCGTCGGTAGCCATGCTGTTTTTACTCACAGCGCCTTTTCGGGTTTTCATTCGTGCCCATCTTGCTTTTGGACATACCGTTTTTTAACAACGAGATTGCGCCCTTTCGGGTTTTCACAAACTCGCCGGTAGCCCTGCTGTTTTTACTCACGGCGTCCTTTCGGGTTTTCATCCGTGTCTATCTTGCTTTTGGACATACCGTTTTTTAACAACGAGATTGCGCCCTTTCGGGTTTTCACAAACTCGCCGGTAACCCTGCTGTTTTTACTCACGGCGCCCTTTCGGGTTTTCATCCATGCCCATCATGCTTGTGGACATACCTTTTTTTTAACACCCATCTGTTTGCAAATGGGATTTAGGGGTGACTTCACCGCTGGAGTAGCTGTGTAGCCAGCGGGACTTGAGTTGCAGTCTTCGCCATTGGAGCTTCAATTGCAGATAAGATCTCAAGAGAGGATATCACCGTATTTGGTGCGATGCGCCATGTTTGAGGTGGAACACTAGTTTAAGGATATTTCGGTCCATTTTCGCCGTGTTTGAGGCGACGCGCTAGTTTAAAGACATTCCGGTCCGTTGTTAGTTTAGGGACATCTCGGTCCATTATCGCCATTTTGGAGGCGAAGTTTTAGTTTAAGGACATTACGGTCCGATGTTAATTTAGGGACATCTCGGTCCATTATCATCATTTTCGGGGTGAAGTTTTAGTTTAAGGACATTACGGACCGTTGTCGCTATTTTAGAGGCAACGTTTTTTCTGAATATCACTCAGAGTTTTGACTCAGGAAGATAGCGAGCGGATACAAGCGTCATCATCTATCATTGACCTAAGTCATGACTCATTAAGCGTGGTATTTCTTGAGGAATCGGCCGTTTATTGGCCGGAAGGGTCTTTCGCCATGCATATCCATGAGCAAATAGGCCCCATCTTGATAGACTTTATCTATGATGTACGGGCCTTCATAGTTTGGCTCGAATTTTCCCCGTTTTGCACGATTGGGGATCATAGGTCTTTTGACGACTAACACGAGTTCGCCTTGGTGGAATGTTCTCGGCCTAGTCAGTTTTTCGTATGAGCGCGTCATCCTTGCCTTGTAAGCTTCTATATTTTGTTGCGCTATGAGGCGAGTTTCATCGAGGGCGTCGAGCTCCTCAAGCCGAAGATGGGTATTTTCGTCATCTGTTAGCTCGTATCGAACCGCTACTCGGAGAAAAAGGAGTTATATTTCCAAAGGGAGCACCGCTTCAGTGCCGAATACCAACGCATATGGTGTTGTATTCATAGCCGTTTTGAGCGTCGTTCGGTACGCCCAGAGAGCTTCGTGCAGTCTCTCGTGCCGGTCCTTTTTGTTTCTGGACACCGTTTTCTTTATAATCTTGGTCAAGGTCTTGTTGAAAGCTTCATCTAGACCGTTGGCTTAGGGATTATAGACAGAGGAGTATCGCCAGTCTATTTTATGTTGTTCTGCGAAGCAGATGATTTTATGGCTCCTGTAGGCTGGTCCATTATCCGAGATTTTTCGTCGCGGAGTGCCAAACTGGTAGATGACATGTGTTTTAAAGAAATGGAGAATATTCTCCGTCTTCACTTCCCTTAGTGGTATTGCTTCCGCCCACTTAGAAAAGTAATCGGTCGTGGCCAGTATGAACCGGTGTTCCTTGGATGATGCTGGTTCGATGGATCCGATTATATCGGTTCCCCACATTTCGAACGGCCAGCTAGCTATCATTGGGTGTAGCGGATTTGGATGTTGGTGGATGAAGTCCCCGTAAATCTCGCACGAGTGGAACTTCTTTGCATATTCGAGACAGTCTTGAATCATTGTGGGCCAATAGTAACCCATTCTTTTGATCTTCAGCTTCATCTTTGGCCCGGCTTGATGAGAACCGCAGAGTCCGTCGTGAGTTTCTTGGACGACCCTCTTTGCTTCTTCTGGCCCTAAGCACCTTAGCCACAGACAGTCAAGCGACCTCTTGTATAGAGTATTATTGACGAAGGCGAAAGACAGAGCCTGTTTCATGAGCTGATGTCTTGATGACGCGTTTTCGGACGTTCGATGGGATTTGAAGTTGTCTATGAAGACTTCCCTCCAATCCTTGACCTTTTCTTTGTCTTCTATTCGGAGGACCGCTTGTTTGGTCATTTCTTTTCCTTCAGATGGCTCCATTGAATCCTCTGAAGATATTTCTGCTGGCGCGAGAACCCGGCGGCTTTGCACAATGATCCTTACGTCATCGAGGTTTTCGTCAGCCAGCTCCTTAGCAAGCTTGGCTAATGCATCCGCCTTGCTATTTTCTGCACGCGGTATACTTTCCAGGATGTAGAAGGGGATTTGTGTCAGCAGTTGCTGCACTCTCCTACCATATTTTATCAACTCTGGTTTGCACGTCTGATAATCGCCATTTGCTTGGCTAACGACCAACTGGGAGTCTCCATATATGAAGAGATTTTTGATTCCCATATCGATAGCGATCTCAAGACCTGCTATCAAAGCTTCATATTCATCCTCGTTGTTAGTCCTCGGCTTCATCAGGGAGAAGGCGTAACGCAGTATCCTCTCTTGCGGAGTCACGAAGATGAGACCCACCCCAACTTTGATTATGGGGGTGTTATGCTTCTGCCTTTTCATGAAAAATGCTCCATCGAAGTAGAGTTCACATCGGGCATCATTTTCTTCCTCCTCTCCTTCGACTGCGTCGAACGCATGTTCATCCAGCAACTCACAATTTAAGGGTGGGTCGGCGGGTATCGGATGCTCGGCGAGAAAGTCGGCGATGACTTGGCCTTTCACTGCTTTGAGCGGTCGATACGTTATCGAGAATTCCATCAAGAGGAGGGCCTATTTGGAGAGCCTTCCTGTTAGAATAGCCCTTGACATCAGATATTTAAGGGGATCCACCTTCGATATGAGATGGACCTCATGTGCTAAGGCGTAGCGCCTGAGCTTCATTATTGCGAAGATCAGTGCCAGAAAATGCTTTTCGATGGGGGAGTAGTTGTTTTCTGCCCCCAGAAGAACTCGACTCAAATAGTACAGAGCTCTCTCATTTCCATGGTTGTTTTCTTGTGCCCATAGCACCCCTAAAGAACCTTCAAAGGCTGTTGTGCACAGGATGAGGGGGTTTCCCTTAACCGGAGCAGTCAGTACTGGCGGATTCTGCAGGTATTGCTTGATTTCGTCCAGTGCACTTTGGCATTTATGATCCCAAACGAACGGGGTCCCCTTCTTCATTAGATGGCTGTAGGGGCAGCATTTGCCGGAGAGGTTGGTTATGAACCGCCGGATATACGCGAGCTTTCCTTGGAGAGACCGCAGTTGTTTGAGAGTTCTTGGCGTGGGCATTTCCATAATCGTCTTAATTTTCGAAGGGTCAATTGCGATACTCCGGTGCCGCATGATGATTCCCAGGAATTTGCCTGAGGAGACTCCAAACACGCATTTGAGAGGATTCATCTTCAGATTATATTTCCGAAGATGCTGGAACTGTCACGCCCCGCTTCCCAGAGTACGCTAAGATAGGCACGTGACATAGCCAACCATGCTACCTGTGGATAGGAAATATCCTTCCACAGTCACATTACGGTTGTAGAGATATCAAGAACAATAATAAACTATCTAACACATGTCCATAAGACAAAATAAAACGAGTCAAGAATAAAATAATGCGGAAGCAAAGATCCAATACAAGAATAAACTGGAATGTACGTCCCATAATGCGGGCTCACATCAGGAATGAAAATTCCGAAAGTAAAATGAACTAACTACTAGCAAGTCCTCACTGCTCAGCCTGCTGACTGAAATACTCCTGCTCGGACTGCAGCAAAGGTAAGGAATCTGGGCCATGCAAATCCAGACGTCAGTGTGTCATAATATCAAACAATACTATAAACATGGGTAGCAATACATGCAGGTATGAGTATAAATGGCAAAACAGGTATACCAGTGATATAAGTAAGGAAGGTGGGGTAATGTGTAGTGAGTAATCTAAACTGGTCTATTGGGTTAACTACTCTCAAGTCTTTGAAATCAATTTGATGCATCATCGATGTAACTCAATAGTATCCCGTGCGTGCCCGGGATCACGGTGAAGATTCTCGGGGTGAAGCCGAGACATGCCGCTAGGCACTAAAAGGTAGTATGTAACGATGAGTGATGTCAGCAGCATCACCCCAAGGCTGGCCTAACCTCTAAAATAGGAAATATGTATAGATGAATGATGTCAGCAGCATCATCCCAAGGCTGGCCTAGCCTCTAAAACTGATCAGTATAAGTAAGCGAACTGTCGAGTTACAAGTCAGGTTTCATCATTGATTTCCTCATACCTCCAAGTTATATATGTTCAAGTCAGGGATTAAAAAATCCGGAGCTAATGCCAACGCAGGATCAAGCAGGTATAGGTGTGTCTGTATAGACAACAGGAAATATCCGTAGGGACAACATGTCAAGTTTGTTGGCATTAGTAATAAGATCAGGTAACATGTAAAGCCATGGTACCTCAAGTCAAGTCAGGTAGTATATAGGTATCATGTCATGTTAAGAAGTGTACGGTACCATGTCGTGTCAAGTAGTAGGTATATCAAGTCATGTCAGGGGTGTACAAGTAACAAGTGGGTGCTCATAATCAAACTATAATAAGCATGGGTATACAAAACAAGTATGGGGTACTAATGGAACAATAAAATGGAACATTGTGATGTTATATGCAAATAAGTACAGATTAAAGCATATGGATGCACAATTATCGATTTGGGCTAAGGGGATAATTCAACATTAATTAAATACAGTTTATCGAATATGGAATGTTAAAATCACATTAATATATATTAAATGATCTAGGGATGCAATTGAATATATATATATATATATATATATATATATATATATATATATATATATATATATATATATATGAGGCTAGATGTATACAAACGGGTGTCCGATAAGGTATAAACTATTAGAGGGGTATTATGGGCTATGCAAATAATTATTATGTGATTTAAATATGGACGTGGGTACCACATATTGTAAACTAAATTGCAATATGATATGTTTCAAGTTCTAGATCTAAAATGATATAATGGAACATCGAATGTTAAAATGGAACATGTGACATTAGATTAAATCTACGTGGTTTAACATGTAATTAAATAAGTATAAAATAATATGAATAGCATGTAGCAAGTTTTACTTGCCTCGACAGATCAAGAAACGGGTATACGGAATGTCACACGTAGGCGGAAAAAGTCGAGACGCGCGCACGGTACACGGAACGAATCCAAACAACGTACAAGGGGATCACACGGGTCAGGTACGCTCGTTGGGTCGTCGGGATCGTCGACGGCACGACCGGATTCCGGCAAACTACAGAAAACAAGAATTAAAAAAAAGAAAAGCAAGAAAAGAAAGAAAGAGAAGAAAGGAAGAGGAAGAAGAGGAATGAGAAGAAGTGGGTTGCTCACTGGGTCAGAGAGATGAGCTGGCGGTGTCGGTGAGATCAACGGCGGTGAGGTGCGTCGGTGAAGGGGTTTTGAGGAGCTAGGGTTAGGTTAGGGTTTGGGCTCGGTTTTGATGTATGTTGGGGGTTTAGGTGCAGGGTTTTGGTGCAGGAAGGAGAGCAGAGGAGAGAGAGGAGAGGTGGTGTGAGGGTGACGAGGTGAAAGGGTCGTCGGCGATGAGGTGAGATGGTGGTGATGGGTGTATGCAGGGCTGCTTTAGAGGGAGTAAGAAAGTGGAGATGAGGAGGAGGAGAAGAGGATGGAGATGAGGTTGAGGAGCGAGGTCGAGGGCAAAGGAGTTAAGGTTAGGGTTTGAGGAGAGGAGCTTTTGATGGGTTAAAAGGAAGAGGAGCTCGGGGGTTTTTAAAAGAAGGAAGAAGAAAATATAGGGGTGCTGTGAAGGGAGGTGACGCTAAGCTCGCGGCGGTGACCCGACTCGAGAAATATACAGTGTTCGCGAGAGGAGTGAGAGAGAGCACGAGAGGAGAGAGAAAAGGGAGAGAGAAAAAGAGAGACTGCGAGGAGAGAGAGAAAGAGAAAGAGAAAGAGAAAAAGTGAAGAGAGAGAGAGAGCAGGTGGGGTCGGCGCAATTAGAGGGAGTAATTTGATTGGCTGAGAGAGAGAAAAAGAAAGGAAGAGAGAAGATAGGGGACCATGAGAAAGAGAAAGATGGGTTGTTATAATAGGATTTGATTATACTAAAAAATTTAAAAAAGATTTATATTGGTTGGAAAAATATTCTGAGCGGTTTAAAAGAGATATTATAATTGATTTAAAATTTAAATAATTTGATTTTTAGCGAGATATAAAATATTTCAAAATGCGCCCGGGTCGGGTCTAAAAATTTAGATTTGAAATACGAAAATTATATGCAGCTTCCAAATTTTAAAATGAATAATTAGGTAACTAAAATACATATCCCCAAGAACGAACGCACGTACGTGCGCGTAGCTATCCAAACACGTCCGTTTCACTGAACGGGACGAGAACACGATGCGCGGACGCTACCACAGGCTTAGGGGTATCATGCAGGCTATGAAATGCAATTTTAATTTATTTTACGTGATCTAAAATGTTATATGTAAAAAAATACGTGATGCTAGGTGAAATGTTAATATGCAGTATCCATGAGATGCACGTGTCTATTTAACCAGCCAGGATAGTTTATAATATAAATCAACCAGTTCAAGCAAGCGGGTCGGGTCGAATGCAATGTAAAAGTAAACTACCATTCGCACCCAAACAAGATAAATCAATAAAATACCACAGATAAATAAATACGGAACAAAATTGGTATAACTGAACTCGGTTGTTACATTATACCCAATTACAAAAAAGAATTTCATCCTCGAAATTCCAAGAACAAGAAGGGATAAACAATCAATCAAACTACAAGAATAGATGGGGAAACTTCTGTCGGATTTCATCTTCTCGTTCCCAAGTTGACTCTCCATGTGAGCGATTACCCCAAGAAACAAGTACAAGAGGGATAACTTTGCTCTTAAGAACCTTTTCTCTTCGATCCACAATCGACACAGGTCGCTCCTCAAAAGTCAAATCTTCTCGTACAGTCAGCTCCGAATGATCCAACACATGTGTTTCATCTCGAACATATTTACGGAGTTGAGATACGTGAAATACGTCATGAACATTCGCCAGGGATTGCGGTAACGCCAAACGGTATGCTACTTCTCCAACACGCTCCACAATCTCAAAAGGTCCAACGAATCGAGGACTAAGCTTTTCTCGACTTTCGAAACGAATCACCCCTCTATTCGGTGATATTTTCAAGAATACCAAATCACCAACGGCGAACTCTAGAGGTCTTCTCGATATATCTGCCCAACTCTTTTGCCGGTCTTGTGCTGCTTTCATATGATTCCGGATAGTGTTAACCTTTTCAACTGTTTGCACGATCAAATCCGGTCCCAACAATCTTCGTTCACCAACATCGTCCCAACAAACAGGTGAACGACACTTGGGACCATATAAAGCTTCGAATGGAGCCATCTGAATAGTCGCCTGGAAACTGTTATTGTAAGAAAACTCCACTAAATGTAGATGATCCTCCCATGAACCCTTGAAGTCTAACATACAAGCTCTCAACATGTCTTCAAGAGTTTGGATCGTTCTCTCCGACTGGCCATCTGCTTGAGGATGATAAGAGGTGCTAAACTTTAAACGAGTCCCCAAACTTTCCTGTAAGCTCCTCCAAAAGTGTGATAGGAAACGAGTGTCACGGTCGGACATGATGCTCACCGGTACTCTATGCAATCTTACAATCTCCCGCATGTACCGTTCTGCCAAGGTTTCTGTTGATTGACCAACTCGAAAAGGGATGAAATGAGCTGCCTTGGTCAATCGATCAACAATCATCCAAACTGCATTGTTGCCCTTTGGACTCCGCGGTAAAGCCGTCACGAAATCCATGGTTATATGTTCCCACTTCCGCTGAGGAATCGGAAGTGGTTGCAACAAACCAGCAACTCTTTGATGTTCAGCCTTGACTTGCTGACACACCAAGCACTTTGCCACAAAGCGGGCAATCTCCCGTTTCATGCCTTCCTACCAGAAATGCTGTCGTATAACTCGGTACATCTTCGTGCCTCCTGGATGTACGAAATATGCTGAACTGTGCGCCTCCTTCATAAGATCTTCGCGAATATCTCCCTTTGGCACACACAAACGGCTACCATAACGCAACGAACCATCTTCATGGATCAGTAAGTCTGTTCGAAGTCCAACTTCAACCTGTTCTCGAAACTTTTGGAATCTAAGGTCTTGTGACTGCGCTGCTTTAATATTCTCGATCAACGATGACTGTACTTGCAACTGCATCAACCGTCCCGAAGAATGCAGTAGCACAACCTCCAAATCGAATCTTCGAAAGTCTTCAATAAGTTCCTTCTGTGCAGTCAACATCTGAATTGCTGGTAACCGACTAAGCGCATCCAGCACGACATTAACTTTTCCTGGATGGTACTTAAGATCAAGATCGTAATCAGCCATCAGCTCCAACCATCTGCGCTGCCTCATATTAATCTCTTTTTGCGTGAACACATACTTCAAGCTTTTATGATCGGTGAAAACCTCGACCCTTTTGCCCAATAGGTAGTGTCTCCAAATCTTCAAAGCGAAGATCCTAGCTGCAAGCTCCAAGTCATGAGTTGGGTAATTCTTCTCATGGGTCTTCAATTGTCTCGATGCGTAAGCTATAACCTTCCCATGCTGTATCAAAACACATCCCAATCCTTTCCCAGATGCGTCGCTGTGAATCACCAATCCCCTGGAATTGTCTGGCACGGTCAGAATAGGAGCGGTTATCAACCTCTGTTTCAACGCCTCAAAAGCTGATGCACACTTATCCGTCCACACAAATGGTACTTCCTTGCGCATAAGCTTGGTCAAAGGCTCCGCCAGACGAGCAAAGTTCTCCACGAACCTCCTGTAATACCCGGCAAGTCCAAGAAAGCTTCTGATCTCTGCAACGTTCTTCGGAATCGGCCAATCTCGAACTGCTGCAATCTTTTCGGGATTAACGGCGATTCCATCTCCAGACACGATATGTCCCAAAAACTTCACTTCTTCCAGCCAAAACTCGCACTTGCTCATCTTTGCATATAAATTTTCTTGTCTTAACGTCTGCAGTGCGATCTTCAAGTGTTCAGCATGCTCTTCCATACTCTTCGAGTAGACCAGAATATCATCAATGAACACCACTATAAACTGGTCCAAGAATGGTGAAAATATTCGGTTCATCAAGTCCATGAATATCGCCGGTGCATTCGTTACTCTGAA
Source organism: Agapanthus africanus (assembly GCA_030015575.1). Lineage (NCBI taxonomy): Eukaryota > Viridiplantae > Streptophyta > Magnoliopsida > Asparagales > Amaryllidaceae > Agapanthus > Agapanthus africanus. The sequence continues at coordinate 157,000,293 of JASDDO010000024.1, forward strand.
GGGCATCACTAAGTACTCGTAATGTCCATACCGAGTTCGGAACGCCGTCTTGCAAATATCTTCTATTTTAACTTGGACCTGATGATATCCGGATCGCAAATCCAGCTTCGAGAATACCCTCGCTCCACTAAGCTGCTCAAATAATTAGCCAATGCGAGGGATCGGGTACTTGTTCTTAATAGTCACCCGGTTTAATTCTTAATAATCGATGCACATCCTCCTTGTGCCATCTTTCTTCTTGACTAGAAGAACTGGATCTCCCCAAGGCGAGTTACTGCTTCGAATCCAACCCTTCTCAAGTAATTCAGTAACTTGCTTCTTAACTTCTTCCAACTCCACTGGTGCCATTGGATAGTACGCTTTAGAAACTGGCGCCGCACCAGGAACAAGATCAATCGCGAACTCCACGTCTCGCTTCGGCGGTAAACCTGATATGTCCTCGAACACGTCCATGAAATCTCGAACAACAGGTGGCGCTTCATCTTTAGCAACCTCCATCGACGAAAGAACACTATCTGTCGGCCTAGCCTTAAACTCGACTGGCCCGACAGAACTGCTTCCTCCAGTAAAGATAAACTCTGGATGTCCGGGAATCTGGAAAATTACTTTCTTTTCCCTACAATCAATGTGAGCGTGGAAAGTGCCGAGAAAATCCATTCCCAAGACGACTTCATAGCTGCCTGTATCAATCACCAAGAAATCTGCATATAGCTCCCTTCCGCAAACAACAACTGCATAATCCTTACATTCTCTACTAGATATGATCTTCCCATTCCCAGTGTGTACGTCCCAGAAACTAGACAGGGTTGTGCAGGTAATCGAGTGTGTAGCAATAAACTTGGACGACATAAAACAATGGGATGCACTAGAATCGAATAACGCTAATGCGGGAAAACCATGAACAAGTAGAATACCTGAAACAACTTCTCCTGAAGCCTTAGCTTCCTCAGCCTTTAGGGTAAATGCTCGAGCTTGATTGGGTCCCTAAGTCAGTTGCTTCTGTCCCTGAAACGGTTTCTGCGGTGGCTTCTGAACATCGTCCTTCGTGCGAAGTTTCGACGAACAAGCATTGATATCATGATCCGCCGATCCACAAACCAAACAGAGTCCCTGCCTCCTTCGACAATCTCTTTGTACATGTCCGGGTAAATGGCAGTAGTTACAAATCATGCTCCTTCTTTGATCAACGCCAACAGGCTTCTTCATAGGTGTTACGCCACGACGGTTCACTGGAATACCTCTGCGTCCATGTGCTCTGTTTGTGCAAATGCCGGCTTCCGTACTGTAATTGCTGGCTGCTGTGTACTCCCAGTCTTCATAGATAAGCTCTGCTGCTCTTGGGCTGCTGTAAGTACTTGTGAGAAAGTGGTCAAACCCAGAAAGACAATCTGCCTCTGAATGTCCACATCCAAACTGCGCATGAACCTCCTTGCCCTATCAGCATCGTTGGCAACCAAAGGTCTAGCGAATCTACTAAGCCGCGTCCACTCAGCTGCATGTACATCTACAGGTGCGCCGTTCTGCTTCAAACTAATGAACTTTTCTTCCATTTCCTCCCGTGCAGTCCGCGGGAAGAACTTCTCCAAGAAACTCTTCGAAAAATCTGCCCAACTGATCGGCTTGGGCAAGCGGGTCTCTTCCACAAGCCACCATTCACGGGCGTAGTCCACCAACTGGATGCGTACCGCATCTACTCTATTATCTTCTGGGATCTGTGCCGCAACGAGTAAATTCTCCGTGTCAACCAGCCACTGCTCCGCTGGCAACGACTCCTCCAAGCCATTAAAAACAGACTGACCCAGTCTCCTGAAATCCGCCACGGTACCCACACGTTCAACTGGTCTGGCCACAACATTGTTCATGGACTGCTGAACGGTCCGCAAACCTTCCTGTAAAGCTTCAGCTTGCTGCTGATTCAGCTCGGTCTATCGCTTTTGGTTCTCCAACATCCCACAGATTACTCCAAGCATAGCGGCTTCGTCAACACGTCTTTGGTACGTTTTCAGATTCTTATCTTCCATGTTCCTGAAATCAAAGCACCAAAAGGATTAGCATGATAACAGATTCAAAATGTATATTAAGGATATGAATCAAGGCTAGAACTCTGAGTTACTTAAATAGAGTACCGCATTGTAACCATGACGCGGTATCATAGCTACAATTACATAACTCCACCTAAGTCGCCTAAGTTCTAAAGATAACTAAAAGGAAACCAGGTTTCGAGTCGATATGCAAAGGAGGTTTGCATGTCGTAAAAGTAGAATCAGGAGGAAGTTAAGATTCAAAAATGGTAAGACAGTAAGGTGGCAGGACATGTTTCCTAATCACGAATATTCTGATTCGTGTATTGGGTTCAATACCCAACTACAAAAGAATCAAACCCGATTAACCTATAACCTATGGCTCTGATACCAAAAGAACCATGTCACGCCCCACTTCCAAGAGTACGCTAAGATAGGCACGTGACATAGCCAACCATGCTACCTGTGGATAGGAAATATCCTTCCACAGTCACATTACGGCTGTAGAGATATCAAGAATAATAATAAACTATCTAACACATGTCCATAAGCCAAAATAAAACGAGTCAAGAATAAAATAATGCGGAAGCAAAGATCCAATATAAGAATAAACTGGAATGTACGTCCCATAATGCGGGCTCACATCAGGAATGAAAATACCGAAAGTAAAATGAACTAACTACTAGCAAGTCCTCACTGCTCAGCCTGCTGACTGAAATACTCCTGCTCGGGCTGCAGCAAAGGTAAGGAATCTGGGCCATGCAAAACCCCGACGTCAGTGCGTCATAATATCAAACAATACTATAAACAGATGTAGCAAAACATGCAGGTGTGGGTATAAATGGCAAAACAAGTATAGCAGTGATATAAGTAAGGACAGTGGGGTAATGTGTAGTGAGTAATCTAAACTGGTCTATTTGGTTAACTACTCTCAAGTCTTTGAAATCAATTTAATGAATTATCGATGTAACTCAATAGTATCCCATGCGTGCCCGGGAACACGGTGAAGATTCTCGGGTTGAAGCCGAGACATGCCGCTAGGCACTTAAAAGTAGTATGTAACGATGAGTGATGTCAGCAGCATCACCCCAAGGCTGGCCTAACCTCTAAAATAGGAAATATGTATAGATGAATGATGTCAGCAGCATCATCCCAAGGCTGGCCTAGCCTCTAAAACTGATCAGTATAAGTAAGCGAACTGTCGAGTTACAAGTCGGGTTTCATCATTGATTTCCCCATACCCCCAAGTTATATATGTTCAAGTCAGGGATTAAAAAATCCTGAGCTAATGCCAATGCATGATCAAGCAGGTAGAAGTGTGTCTGGATAGACAATAGGAAATGTCCGTAGGGACAACAGGTCAAGTTTATTAGCATTAGTACTAAGATCAGGTAACAGGTAAAGCCATGGTACCTCAAGTCAAGTCAGGTAGTATATAGGTATCATGTCATGTTAAGAAGTGTACGGTACCATGTCGTGTCAAGTAGTAGGTGTATCAAGTCATGTCAGGGGTGCACAAGTAACAAGTGGGTGCTCATAATCAAACTATAATAAGCATGGGTATACAAAACAAGTATGGGGTACTAATGAAACAATAAAATGGAACATTGTGATGTTATATGCAAATAAGTACAGATTAAAGCATATGGAAGCACAGTTATCGATTTGGGTTAAGGGGATAATTCCAACATTAATTAAATACAGTTTATCGAATATGGAATGTTAAAATCACATTAATATGAATTAAATGATCTAGGGATGCAATTGAATATATATATATATATATGAGGCTAGATGTATACAAACGGGTGTCCGATAGGGTATAAACTATTAGAGGGATACTATGGGCTATGCAAATAATTATTATGTGATTTAAATATGGACGTGGGTACCACGTATTGTAAACTAAAATGAAATATGATATGTTTCAAGTTCTAGATCTAAAATGATATAATGGAACATCGAATGTTAAAATGGAACATGTGACATTAGATTAAATCTATGGGTTTAACATGTAATTAAATAGGTATAAAATAATATGAATAGCATGTAGCAAGTTTTACTTGCCTCGACAGATCAAGAAACGGGTATACGGAACGTCACAAGTCGGCAGAAAAAGTCGCGACGCGCGCATGGTACACGGAACGAATCCAAACAACGTACAAGGGGATCACATGGGTCATGTACGCTCGCTGGGTCGTCGGGATCGTTGACGGCACGACCGGATTCTGGAAAACTACAGAAAACAAGAATTAAAGAAAAGAAAAGCAAGAAAAGAAAGAAAGAGAAGAAAGGAAGAGGAAGAAGAGGAATGAGAAGAAGAGGGTTGCTCACTGGGTCAGAGAGATGAGCTGGCGGTGTCGGCGAGATCAACGGTTGTGAGGTGCGTCGGTGAAGGGGTTTTGAGGAGCTAGGGTTAGGTTAGGGTTTAGGCTCAGTTTTGATGTATGTTGGGGGTTTAGGTGTAGGGTTTTGGTGCAGGAGGGAGAGCAGAGGAGAGAGAGGAGAGGTGGTGTGAGGGTGACGAGGTGAAGGGGTCATCGGCGATGAGGTGAGGTGGTGGTGATGGGTGTGTGCAGGGCTGCTCTGGAAGGAGTAAGAAGATGGAGATGAGGAGGAGGAGAAGAGGATGGAGATGAGGTTGAGGAGCGAGGTCGAGGGCAAAGTAGTTAGGGTTAGGGTTTGAGGAGAGGAACTTTCGATGGGTTAAAGGGAAGAGGAGCTCGGGGGTTTTTAAAAGAAGGAAGAAGAAAATATAGGGGTGCTGTGAAGGGAGGTGACGCTAAGCTCACGGCGGTGACCAGACTCGAGAAATACACAGTGTTCGCGAGAGGAGTGAGAGAGAGCGCGAGAGGAGAGAGAAAGGGGAGAGAGAAAAAGAGAGACTGCGAGGAGAGAGTGAAAGAGAAAGAGAGAAAAGAGAGAGAGAGCAGGTGGGGTCGGCGCAATTAGAGGGAGTAATTTGATTGGTTGAGAGAGAGAAAAAGAAAGGAAGAGAGAGGATAGGGGCCACGAGAAAGAGAGAGCTGGGTTGTTATAATAGGATTTGATTATACTAAAAAAATTGAAAAAGATTTATATTGGTTGGAAAAATATTCTGAGCGGTTTAAAAGAGATATTATAATTGATTTAAAATTTAAATAATTGGATTTTTAGCGGGATATAAAATATTTCAAAATGCGCCCGGGTCGGGTCTAAAAATTTAGATTTGAAATACGAAAATTATATGCAGCTTCCAAATTTTAAAATGAATAATTAGGTAACTAAAACTCATACCTCCAAGAACGGACGCACGTACGTACGCGTAGCTATTCAAACACGTCCGTTTCACTTAACGGGACGAGAACACGATGCGCGGACACTACCACGGGGTTAGGGGTATCATGCAGGCTATGAAATGCAATTTTAATTTATTTTACGTGATCTAAAATGTTATATGTAAAAAAATACGCGATGCCAGGTGAAATGTTAATATGCAGTATCCATGAGATGCACGTGTCTATTTAACCAGCCGGGATAGTCTATAAATATATATCAACCAGTTCAAGCAAGCGGGTCGGGTCGAATGCAATGTAAAAGTAAACTACCATTCGCACCCAAACAAGATAAATCAATAAAATACCACAGATAAATAAATACGGAACAAAATTGGTATAACTGAACTCGGTTGTTACAGGAACACTATGTTCAGATGTTCCCAGTGCTCCTTGTACGATTTTCTTTTCACCACAAGGTCGTCAATATAGCATTCGACAATATCATATATAAGGTCATCAAAGATCTTCGTCATGGCCCTCTGGTAGGTAGTGCCCGCGTTCTTCAAACAGAAGGGTATCACCTTATAGGAGAATATGCCTAGCGGAGTTTGGAAGGAGGTGTGCTTTTGGTCTTCAGGATGCATTTTTATTTGATTGTAGCCTGAAGATCCATCCATGAAGGAGAAGACCTCATGAGTGGACGTGTTATCGATCATCAGATCGGTAACAGGTACTGGGAAGTCATCATTCGGACAAGCTTTGTTAAGGTCCCGAAAGTCCACGCAAATGCGCACTATCCCATTTTTCTTCATCACTGGAATAATGTTGGTAATCTAGTCGGGATAGTGAACTTCTTAGATGAAGCCGGAATCAATTAGTTTCTTGACCTCAACATTGATACTCATCTCGAGTTCGAGCCGCATTCTTTTTGGCGCCTGTTTGACTGGCTTGACGTCTGGCGATATAGCCAGTTTATGTACCACTATTTTTTGATCCAGTCCTAGCATCTCAGAATAGTTCCATGCGAAGCAGTCTTTATATTTCATAAGCACGTCCTTTAGTGTGGCCATCTGTTTTTTAGACAACAACTCACTGACGAACGTGGGTCTCGGTTCATTTTCTGTGCCCAAGTCGATTTTCCTTAGGTTGTCTGCCGTAGTGTGTTTCCCATCTTCCAGCTCTTTTGGTGCTGGTAGAAACTCTGAGATCACCCCATCCTCGTCTTCATTTGCGAAGCACCTGAAGGAGTCATCTACAGTCTCGTGCCCTCCCTCCTTTGAGAGTGCTACCATATGTCAAGTATGGGTTTGCTTCCATTCTTGACGTTGAGATGGTCCTGTCCTCACAGTATAGGTCCTCTTTGGCTCATGATTTTGCGGCGGGGTTACCTTCCAGTCGTCGGACAAAGCGAACTTGCCTTGTTTATACTGGTCTTCGATCCAGTCTTTGAAGGTGAAGCAGTCTTTAAGGGGATGACCTATTGCTCGGTGATAGGAGCAATAATCCGGATGATGGACCTCGTTTATTTGTTCAGGATGCCGAGCCTCCGGGAGCATTATCATTTGATGCTTTATGACAAGGTTGAATATTTTCCTTATCTTGTCTTGAGGGAAAGAGTATTCCCGACCCATCTTCTTGATAAAGGACGGGTTCCAACCACGTTTTTCTTGATAGTGCGACTTCTTAGATATACCCTGTTGTTTGCGAACGTTATTTACGCTCTTTGTCCTGTTTTTGCCTCTATTTTGAGATTTTTCCTTCTTGCGAGGACATACAGCGAGCTGGGGATGGAGGGCGTTGTAGTCTTCTTTCTCCGCGGACTGCTGGTTGAGGCGTTGTGTCCTGGCCTTTTCATAAATAGCCATTTCGCGGCAGTGGTTATCCCGTATCTTTTGGCAGGCTTCTTTTACTAGCTTGTCAACTTGTTCTTCGAACGATGGACTTAATGTTCTTAGAGCGGGATCTCGTTCTGTTTCAATGTCACGGCTATTTGAAAGAGTGTTCACTTCTTCACCACACAGGAACTATTTATGGAGCGGCAGCCATGGAATCGCTCCCCTTTCTTAGACCGAACATATCCGAGCCCGGTTGTTTCTATCTTCCCATTGGGCATTCATCGCTGAGTTTCGGGAACGTCTCAAATCTTGTTGTAGAACTGGGCTTGTCGAGCGGTTTGTTTGAAGGGCATTGGTATCTTAACAGCCTTTTCAATCCCTCTGCGTAATATCTGGGAAAACGGATTGGTTGAAGCATGTCAAGCACAAAATCGGCGCCACACCAGACTTCCTTTTCCATTTTGGTCTCCGTAGATTGATAGAAGAGGATAGCCTTTTCACCTCTTCGCTTGGGAGGGACGTAGAAAGTTTGCAGCTCTTGTACGCTGTATGTATCAAGCGCATCAAGTTCTTTATAATGCCGTGGCAGAACCATGGTGATTTGTAAACTCTGATCGGCTCCAGTAATGCTTTGTGCTGACGGGCGAGTGGAGAACACGGCGTTGACCTCGTTCTCAGAGTCACTGCCAAAGACTAAAACAGAATTAAATGGTCCGAGCCTGTTGCACTGGGGTTGTCCCGAGTAGACTATTTCCTCATCTTCCTCGGTGTCACTCCCAAAGACCGGGATGGTGGCGACGACTTTTTGTTTATTCTCCGGCTTATGACATTTTTCCGTGACTTTAAAGTCCGGTAGGAAGTACTCTGCGTCTTCATATTTTTGGACTTCATTTACGGAGAATGGATTTAGCTCCCCCGTAACGGAGTACTCGAGGCCATCTTTGAAATACTTCATACACTGGTGTTGTGTAGAAGGGATGACGTTGTACTCGTGTAACCAAGGCCGGCCAAGCAGGGCGTTGTAGCAACTCTTGGCATCAATAACATGAAATTTGATATCGGTGATGAGCATCCCAAAGCGTAATGTCAATATTAAGGACCCAAGCGTCCGTGATGACTGCGAGTCGAACCCGGAGATGGTAATTTTGTCCCGAGCCAGGTGCTGAATGTTCATGTAGATCTCCTTCAGTACTTTTACGTTGAGAAGGTTGACGGAGGACCCGTTGTCAACCAGGATCTTCCCTATCTTGATGTCGTGGCAGTACCCGGTGACATATAGAGGACGGTTGTGTTCGCACGTTTCGAGAAGAAGATCTTCATTGGCGAATGTGATGTCAGATGCATGAACCTCTGCCTGCTCGTCCTTCATCTTTTCTTCTGCAAAGAAAACTTGAAACTGATTGGGCTCCTGTAACACCCTGATCAGAGAATCTCTTGCTTCTTTAGACAGGAGGAGAGTATCCAGTATGCTCAGTTGTGAGGGTATCTTTCTCAAATGTGCCAGGACATTGTAATCCACCTTGTTTTTCTTAGGCGGGTCCTTGGCTGCGAGCTCTTTGACGACTCTATCATCGAGGGCAATTTCCTCAGGGTCTTTTTCCTCCCCCCCCCGTCTTTTTTGATCGAACTTTTATTTGTAGGCCCTAGATTCTTTTCAGGTAACGTACGGTTACGCAGCTGAATATTCTCGCAGTTTTTTTCCTCCTTTTCTTTTCCAGAGGTGGATTCTTTGAAGAGAGGGCCGATAGTTATTTCTTTCTTAGAATCGCTCCCGAATGTAAGAACTTGAGATTTTCCTTTTGTCGAACTGGTATCAACCATATGACAGTTTCCGGCCATTCCTTCACGCTCGACTGTCGAGCTTCTTTGTTGTCGACGAGCTTTGCGCTTCATTCGATTGAAGTGTTGTAGGTGAGCAACATATCCTTGCCACCACTTTTTGAAGTCATTGCACTTTTCGGTGGGGTGTGTGACCATCCGATGGTATAAGCAGTAGTTCGAATGAATATCCATTTCGTCAAGGCATATGATCCCGGGAGTGTTTTCCACGAGAGGGGGAAGCTTCATTTCCATTGACAGGGCTTTGGCGAACCGCTTCTCTGCTTTGATCCTGCTCTTGTTTGTAGCAAGTGTGCTTTGTCTTGGTTGGAGTGCTTTACGACTCATCCTTACCGCAGCTTCTTCATCTTGACGCCGATACTTGGCCTTTTCGTATATGGTTGTTTCACGTTCTCGGTCATCTTTGCTCTTTTAAAGGGCTTCGTTTAGCAGCCTGTCAATTGGGTCTTCTAGCAGTTCCGGGAATTTCGGTGCCGGTCCTGCCCTCAGTTCCTCTGCGTTGTTTTCTAATGCCGAGGGAGCTTCTTTGCCATTTGAGGATAAGTGAGAAACCATGTGGCAACTTGCCACATAGTCTTGGGTTCTTCTTGATGCGCGATGTTCCTCATCATCGTCACTATCTTCGTTCTCAAGTATATGGTTGAGAAACTCTTCGAGGGTGACTGGGGTCCACGCTTTCTCGTTGTACTCCTCCAGCGCGTCGATGTACTTTTGCAGGTCCGTGCGCTTGTCGTCAGGCTGCGCGGGCTTCTTGGTCTTCTTCTTTCCATTCGAATACTTTGAAGGCTTGACCTGGGTGTTTTGCCCATCATTAGCAGTTTTCAATATGGGACGCGGTTTCAGAATCCCCTCAATGATCTCGGGCTCCAACGAGCTTTTTCACCTGATCGCCGAACATGCTTGAACATCCTTCAGCATTCTTTTGGTTTTAGCTGAAAGGGCAACTTCCCATGGAGCTTCTTCCACAAATGAGCATGATGCCCCCGGCGTATCCACCTTTTTAAGAGCATGCTTCTGTGGCGGGTTCACCTTCCAGTTCTCGGAAAGCGCAAATTTCCCCCATTGATACTGGTCCTCGATCCAAATTTTGAAGACGTAGCAATCTTCAATTGGGTGGCTCACCATTCTATGATAGGAGCAGTAGTTGGGGTTGTTGACGTTACCAGGCTGCGGTGGACGTTTTGGGTCCGGCAGAGTGATGAGTTTGTTGCGCATTGCCAGTTCGAACAATCTCCTCGTTTTATCATGGGGAAACGAGTAAGCACGTCCTAGCTTCTCTTCCAGGTATTGGCGCAGGCGCACGTTGTTTTGGCGAGCAACCGGTTCTGGGTCACTTGGTTGTTGTTGAGTGTTGGCAACGAAGGCCGCTTTCCTTTTACCTTTTGCATTCCGAGGGTCCATTTTTGAAGAGGAAGGTCCGTGGCCTATCTGGTCCATTTGAACCAACTTGTTGATCAGAGCCTGGAAGGTGATCGGCTTAAAGAACGTCATAAATTAGGACACAGTCGCCTGAGAATCCAGAGTTCCTATGAACATGCCCACGGCAGGAGCTTCTTCGATGCGTTTTTCACATTTTGACCATAAGTTCCGCCACTGACCAGATCTCTCCTGGTTTCACCCTGGCATTGATTAACGCCGTGATCGGGGTGCGCTGGTAAACCGCTGCGTGAATAGCAGTTCCATCTCTATGAATGTTTTGACGGAGTCATTTGGGAGCTCCGAATACCATTCAAATGCTATTTTCGACAGGCTGCCAATGAACTGGAGAAGCAACAATTTGTTGTCGCCTCCAGTATTACCACATAAAGCTCTGAACTGAGCGACGTGCTGATGCGGGTTGCCTGTCCCTTTGTACACATAGAATTTAGGGATCGTATATCCCGGCGGGTACTTGATTTGATCCTACCAGCCTGGGTACGGTCGCCCGGTTCTGACGACTTGGCCAGCTGCTTCACTTGCTGATGAGCTCGTATTTGTTGAGCTATATAATCATCAAGGGTAGATTTGGAGATCATTTCCTTCCTGGCTATCGATAAAGCTAGAAGACGGTTCGATGTTTCTCCTTTGTCGTCCTCGATGATTATCGGTGGATCTTCGGCTGGAGCTTCTGGCTTGATCATCATTCCAACCATGTCCTGGAACAAAAGCTCCATATGCTTTATATTAGCAGCTTATTCTGTGGCCTCCTTATCTTTTCTTTCTAGCATCATTCGCAGGAACTCTGTATCAGTCTCCTGCTCCTGGCGTTGCTCACCTGCTGATTCCGGACTTTCTTTTTGTCCGGTGAGTGCTGCCATTTTCATCAGCATCTCCTGGAGCTTTTGTTGTTGCTCCTGAGACTTTGTTAACGACCGAGTTTGCGGTCAATGACCCACGGAAGCACGGCTTTCCTCTTTCCCGGAAACCATATGAACCATGTATATGATTATGCCCCCAGACTTGGGGCATTTGGGTCCAGCGCCTTTAGAATTTTCCGCAGGCGGTGAGATTTTCTCCGGCCTCGTCCTTTTGTGGGAGGTCGAGGTTGAAGGAGCCACTGTAAGATGCGCCTGTGTGAAAGAAGTACCTCGCTGTATGGTGGAGGGATGATTTTCCTCTTGTCGAACCTTCATTTTCTCTGGTTGATGAGAGTGATCTTTGTTGATCACCGAGTCCTGGACTTTCCGCCAGACCCTGTGGATTTGGGAGGAGAGCCGTTGAGGGGACTGCTCTGGCTTTGCCTGCGTCATGTTTTCAGCAGGAAGTGGAGATTTCTTTAACATCGCGGTTGGGGAGTTCTTTCGCACCCTCCTGAGCGGTTCAAAGCCATTCCCGGTTGGAACAGCAGCGTCAACTTCCACCATTGGAGCTGGTGGGGTGAGTCCGGAGGGGGAGTTACCCTATCTCTTCTCACTCGGCGCTAGTGGTGACGTCCAGCGTGCCTTGCAAATGGGACCACCTCAGTTGTGGAAGCGGCTCCGTCGTGCCCCCTGCTTTGGTTTGGGGCTGCTGCTGGTGCCAGCATGTCGAAGACCGATGTCTGTTGAGAGGGAACGACCAATCATTCGAAGGCTGACTTTCTCGTAGGAGAAGCTCTTTTAATGACTTCTCCCGTAGCAGGAGTGGGCAGAACTATCCGTTTTGGAATAGTACTTTCAGGTATCACAAGCCTCTTTGCGGGCCCATGTGAGCTTCGGCTCAGCATGTTGAAGACTGAGGTGGCGGACGTGGACGCCCCGTTGAGAGAGGCCGTGGTGGTTGAAAGTCAATCGAAGCCCAAATTTTTGGGAGCTTCCTGTGGTGGCACGCTGAAACTCGCGGGCGGGAGCATGGTCCCGAAGAACAATCCAGTGGCGGCTTGAGTCACCTTCCCCACTGGCATTGAAAAGATGGAGGCTGCATTGGGCCGTAAGTCATTTCTTCAGTTGGGGCAGAGCGAGAATTGACGTTGTAGTTTGTGCAGCTGGAAGCTATTGATGTTCACTTCTTCTTTTTACACAGGAACAAAACACCAAATCTTAGTACCTCGAATCCAAGAGCAACCATATCAAACCACGATTTTGTTCGTGAGACGCAATACACGAAGTGTGGAGTGGAAAGAGGAAAAGGTCCCACCGGGCGTACCAGAATCCGTTTACCGCCGAAAACAGAGACGATCCGGGATGGATCGTCTTGCTTGAATTTGGGGGAAGATGCTATTTGGATTTATCCGTCCACCTCTCCGAACTTGCCAAGTTGATTTATGGCACCATGTATCGGAGGTTTGGACAGATGCGGCCGTTGTAGCAGATTTCGTCAGATTCCCCCTCGTTTGCGAGGGGATTTTGATTGTGGGGATGCTCTTCCCTGCAGGCGCAAGCCTCTGTAGTTAATTACGTTACCGCATCACGATAACCACATTATCCTTCTCCGGAAGTTCATTTCGTGTCGTGTGTGTTTGTTTTATTTTTGGTTTGCCCGTGGATTGTATACGGAGACTAATTTATGTCGTCGCCCGTAGGGCGTGGATTAGTCCAAATCCGTATATCTTAGATTTGAGTTTGTTTTATTTATGGATCATTAATCTGGTTTGAGATTAAGATCGACTTAAATGTATGTGAGCAGTTAGGGCTCGGTTGGTTCTTTGTTAAGGATACGTTAGTTCAATTTGAGACTAAGATCTACTTAACAAGGTGTTAGGATCATTTTTGTTTCAGATCCAACAAGAAAGCATTTGGGCTATGTTGTCTTAGTTTAGGAACATTTCGGTCCATTGTCACCATTTTTGAGGAGAATATTAGGTTAAGAACATCTCGGTCCGTTGATCACCATTTTGGAGATGGGAGTTTAGTTTGAGGACATCTCGGTCCGTTGATCACCATTTTGGAGGTGAGATTTTAGTGTAAGGACGTCTCAGTCCGTTGATCACTATTTTGGAGGTGAGATTTTAGTTTAAGGACGTCTCGATCCGTTGTCCATCTTGCGTGCACGTGTATTTGTTACGTGACGAGATGAACAACGATGATTTAGGATGCACTCAATTTGGGGTGCAGTCTGATTTGAAGTGTGCACATCAGTTTGGATGTGCACCAAAAAGCTGTTGGTTGTTGGGACCCGCCACCTCTCTTAAGACATTGAGGAATTACAACGACGTGGATCAGAGGCGTGGAGAGATGTAACCATGAACCAATTTCCGTATTTGGGGGGGGGGGGAAGGAGTTGGTGGTAAACCCGGAAATCATTAGTCATATTTTGAGACTAAGATTTCCTCGGGAGGATATGGGATGAGTACCGTTTTGTATATCATCAGTTAGAAGATCAATAGTCATATTTGGGACTAAGTTCAGCTTGGGAAGTCATGAGCACATAGGCTTGGATAGTCTGAATCAAGGAGGTTCTATCCTCGAGGGACCTAGCCAATTTGGGCTTGGTCCATTCAGTTTTTTGTTGAAAAGTGCCAAGCACTTGTTTGGGCTATGTATAATTAGTCCCCCTTTTTGTACAAAGAGTGCTGAGCACTTATGTAAGTTCTGACGCTCACGTATAATCATGTGGGCTTTTAGTCATAGGAATTGCCCAATAAGTGTTAAACACTTTACCCCTTTTGTCTTTGTATGGAGTACTAGGCACTCTTTATGGCGCCCACATAAGGGACACGTGAGGCGCTAGATGCTGCCTAGTGAGTGCTAAGCACTCCTCCATTCTGCGGTGTCCACGTGAGAAACACATGAGGTGCTGGGCGCTAGGCACTCTCCTTCTTTTAATGGCGCCCACGTGAGGGACACGTGAGGCGCTGGGCGCTGCCCAATGAGTTCTAAGCACTCTTTTCTTCTGTAGCGCCCACGTGAGGAACATGCGGGGCGCTGGGCACCGCTCATTGAGTGCGAAGTACTCTTTCTTCTGCTGCGTCCACGTGAGGGGCACATGAGGTGCTGAGCGCCGCTCATTGAGTGCTAAGCACTCCTTTTTTCTGTGGTGCCCACGTGAGGCGCTAGGCGCTAGATTTTTCCTTATATGCTTTGTTTTGAGGAATTCGATTTCCTAATTCTTTTCTGAATCTTTGATTCTCACGAACAAGTTCTTCCCGATGAGAATTAAATTCTGACTTGTCTTGTGGATCTCAGATCCGGAGAAAGAACTAAGTTCTTTTAAAAGGGTTAAACCCTTCAATAGGTAAATGAGATGCTTTGATCTCTCTACTTTTTATTTACCTAGAGTTTTTTTTCTGAGAAGGGAGATCTTCTTCTTTGTTACTTTTTGAAGCTTTCTGCTTTGTTTTTAGAAGCTTATGTGGGTTCCTCCTCTATATTTAGAAAGAGAGATCATTGGTCGTTGGGACCCACCACCTCTCCGACGACGCTGAGAGATTACAACGCCATGTATCGAAAGCGTGGAGGGATGTACCCTTTGAACCATGTTCTACTTATTAGGGGGAAGAACAGGTTGGAGCTTAAACTCCTAGCTACTGAAAAAGGCTTCTTTGCGTTCGTGCACGTGCGTTGCACGTGTTGCAAAATTGGCGGGCGCACGTGCATAGCACGCGCGCACTTGGCGGGCACACGTGCGTCGCACGTGTTGCGCACTCGGTGGGCGCACGTGCGTCGCACGTGTTGTGTTTGCGCATATGTGCATCATGGGGGCAGCTATGGCCCTAGCTTGGAGAACTAAACACCTTTGAGGATTGAATCCTCGCACGGCGGACGCACGTGCGTTGCACGTGGTGCGCATGTGGCGGGCGCATGTGTATTGCACATGGCGCATATGCGCATTATGGAGGAGCAGCTAAGGCCTTTACTTGGAGAACTAAGCTCCTATGGAGAACTAAGCTCCTTTGAGGATTGAATCTTATTTTTTCTAAGAAGTATCCGCTCTTATTTATATGGGAGTGGTAGAGAAGGGATTTCTCTTTTTCCCTATGTGGGACTAAAAAAATATCCCCCATGTGATAGAGCATTACTTAGACTATACGTGCATAGCACATTTGCTCATAATTTTTGATTCCGGAAGAGTTATGAGGCCTGTAATATATCAAATCAAAGGATTTTTCGAGGCGCTTTCGATGAAATCATAATTTACTTTATTCTCATTCAGGAGTTTGGCAAAATACAGCCCGGAAATTACTGGTTTGCATTTTCTTAAGTGTATTGCTGCTATTTGATACCTTGGGCTCTTTTGCGCAGAATTTTTTTTGGCGGGAAAAGCACGATCGAGATGCAGCGATTTTCGGAGGATTGACACATTTAGGATCGCTCTACGCATTGGACGTGATGAATAGCGATGTCGTTAGTGAAAATATGATTTATTGTCGAGCACTTGCAGTTTATACTGAGCGGTAGTTACAGGGTATATACGTGCCAAGAGATAAGTTGTGATTACGGGGTAATCTATGCGACGTGAAAACGTTACATTATTTCTCGGGTTGATCTTATTTTCACATAATGAGTCACACCACATAATGTGGATACACTTAAGATCCATATCTTCATTGATTCGGGATCTGAAGAGTGTTGCTCCAATCAGACTGTTGAGCGATAGCAATAGACGGTTATATATTTTTCTACTCGATATATGAAGCAGCTAGTTATGCAGAAAGCGAATGTGTTAATGTTTGCCAGTATGTTTGAGTAACTGAGACTTAAGGTTTAATTGCCAAGGGCGATAAAATCAAGAGCGCAGCTGATATGTTGACAAGGTCAACAGTGCGCAAGGGCAGGTGTCCTAGCGCAAGAAGAGTTCAATCGAGCTACGAAAACATGAATAACACGCTAATGGTTTAAGTGATCTGGCATGGATAAATGCGCTAGCAATAATGAATATAATAAGTCCAATGTTTCACTGTGAAAATTTGAACCGCTCCACTCGTCAGGGTACTAAGTGGAAGTAGGTCTTCTGCTTGGATCAAAAAAGTTTGTGGAAGCAAATCATGTGTCGAGAACATATGAGTCCATTCTATATCGGGGATGCATATACTTATCCATAAATAATCTTCCCATCGGTTATAGTTTTAGTTTCGGTTTAGAGTATTTGGTTGACTTAATGGGACAATTAGTCTTATGAGTTCCTTATGGTTTTGAGAATTGACCCTTCTATAAATACCATAAGTGACATAGTAGATTAAGTCAATAGGTAGATGAGATGACTTAACCATCTGGGGTGGATTAGTTGGTGTTTGTGCCAAAATCAAACCATCTACTTGTAAGAGTTGCCTTGGTTGTAAAACTACTGGAGGAAAACCATTTAGAAATCCGTTGCAAATAATTCACTCCAATAAATACGTACCACTAAAAAAGAACACACATATTAGAGATCCTAATTCAACACCTTCATTAATAATTACTCGAAATAGCTACTGATCTCACCGGAACTGAAGCGTTGATTTGTAACATGCGCTGTAACAGTAAAGTGCAGACTCAGTTCACGCAAACAGGGTTTTGCGTGTGTTGGAACCCGGTTCTTACTCACTATAACGACTCTGAATTTACTGTACGAAAATTTTCAATTTAATGTACAAAAAAGAGTTTACAAGCCTGAGTAAAATTTAAAAGTTAATTTTTGTTACGAACAGCAAGAAGAAACTTGTAGGTTATTGGTAAAGCCTTGCACTGCTGTAACGTAGCCCCTATGTTCGAACCTCATCAGACACATTATGTTTTTTCTAATTTTTATTTTAAACTTTTTGGAAGCCCAAAATTTTACACGTGCAATGCACATAAAAATGAAAAGTTTGGAAAAATAAACATGTGGAAAAGGGTGTAAATACAGGAGTGTATACGCGTCTTCAATCCACCAGCTTTCCCCCACAAATCGACCGGCCAAACCCTATAAAGAACCGGCACCGACGGTCCCCCCATGGCCAAATGTGCCTGTGCTTTGCATACAAGTCCCTTGGCCAACCCCTAACTCCCATGCACTGTTTCATTGCTCTGCAATCAAACAGGGACCCCTCAATTCCCCAATTTATCACATTTTAATGCATTTTAATTCACTCTTTTAATCCCAAAACCCTAATTCCACACTATAAATACTATCCCATGCCCCAGCCCTTCCACATTCTGAAAATTCAAGCTAAAACTCTCAAATTTTCTCAAGTACAAGTGGAGTAGAAGAGAAGCTAGCCAACGACCAACTTCCAGCGAGAAATGGCTATTCCGGTGACCCCGCGACGCCATGACTACCAATCTCTTTTCTTCTAATTTTCCTTAACCTAATTCACTTGTAAGTCCCTCTCAATCCCTTTTCTTCTTCTTGAATAATCTTTTTTCAAAACATGTTTGTAAGTGGAGTTAATACCGACATCTTATTCTAAACCCTAAAAATTTCACTATTTCTTCCATATCTTTCATCCAAATTCTTACCCTATATTTATAACCATAAAACTAATGTTCAGAACCAACTTTCACTCAAAAACATCATGCTAAATAACTTTAATCTACCTTTTACATGAAAATACCATGATCTTTATATACGTCATCTTTTATTCCTTTGTTTGAATATACCTTTAGAAAACTTCACGGGACAATGACCTACCCCCCACATACACACATGTTTCCATTGCACGATATCCCTTGAACATATTTTTGCTACCATATTACATCAAAATACCATGTATTATAAAAACGGTTTTCTTTTAGATTGTATTGAAAATCCCTTTGCAAATATGCCTCTACAACCTTTTTTAGGGGGCCCGCTATTGGATGGTGCGGATTATCGCACATATTTGGGCTAGTAGAGTGAGATGCAAACCTCCTCACGGAGCAATCGGTATCGAAAGGTTTTTAATACGATTTTAAAGAAAAACGAAATTTTCTACTTAATAATAAAAATTAAATTTTAATAATTATATAAATATTATAAAATACATATATTTTCAAAATATAATAACTTATATTTTTTCAAATAAAATAATTACAATTTTCATCAAAATACCATCAAGATATCAATACAAGACAAGTTTACAGTAAAATACCATGACCTATTCAAGTTAAGGTAATTATCACTAAAATACCTCATATCCATAAAATAAACATCCATGGAAACCCTAAATAATATAAATAATTTCTCGAGATTATTTTGAAACTATATTAAAAATATTTTTCATAAAACTCCCTCGAGGTATATAAAATTACATTTAAGGACTTAGTAAATATAGGTTTAAGCGGGATCAATTCTCTTAAGCCTCATGGAGCCCGAGAAAGTGAGTGCTTGCCTATTTAAGGTAGAAAACTTAACAGTATTATCAATGGTAATTGTCTTGGAAAAAGACACAAATCCTTCCATCCATGTGCAGCAGTTACCGATAACTCCTGAACATAATTCAGGATCCAAATCAGTTCTAAGTGTCTGACTCAAGTCTGAGTCTAAATCAAGCTTGAATTCAACTCAAACTATAATCCAATTCAAATATGAATCCCAAACTCTAACATGTATACTTGAACCTGAATACTAGAAAATATCAACATGCAAGCATGACTTGACTTGACCGAACCATCGCGATAACTTGACTTGATTACATGACTACTTGTTTACATCCTGAACCATGGAAAGTCTGATAATTATAATCTATATAAAATATCACATGGGGTTAATGGGATAGATTGGTACGGAATGTATTAGAAGTGAAACGAGATGATCACTAAAAGACACCTAAATGAACTCTGGTGCCGTTGTCCCGTGGGTTTTGACAGGGTCTTGTACTACATGTTACCATAGTCCACGGGATAAGATGGACTTCTCTTGTATACACTGATACCTTCTGTACCAAGTGATGGGAATTCACCCCCGTGCGCAAACGCATATGTTTTGGAAACAGATATGATTTTAAGGAAATGGAATGCGCACGCGAGATTGTTCTCGTTTTAAAATTTATAAGCCGCAAGTGCACAACGCGTTGTAGCAAGCCGGCAGGTACGGATCGATCCGTAGAGAATTGTGTATTAGGTTTTGTTGTTTAAAGTTCAACGAATAATGAATTAGTTTGGTTGTCACAAAAAAATGAAAGAATACGAAAACAAAGAAAATCAAGCAAAGAAGCTAAGAAAGAAGTGGTTGTGGCTTTGGCTCGGAAGGTCGAATTGCGACGATTCCTTCGACACTCTCTTGATCATGAGTTGTTTGTCCGTATGTCGATCCCGGCGCGAAGTATGACTTGTCAAGGCGGTTGCGAGGCACAAGTCATTAAGTTGCCGATATTCGACGCAAACACGAAACGAGTCCTTTTTGTTCACTTACTGTTTGTATGTCCAAGCTTGGAGTATCAACACTAAACAAAAGGGTTAGCAAGTATACCACAACATCAAAAATATAGATTAGTGAGTGAGAGCAAATTTGTTTACCGCCAAAAGACGTGATCGGGACGTTTAGGACGTCTGGCCTGAATTTTGGGGGCAAATGCTATTTGGACTTATCCGTCCACCTCTCCGAAGATACCAAATTGATTTATGGCACCGTGTATCGGAGGTTTGGATGGATGCGGCCGTTGTAGCAGACTTCGTCAGATTCCCCCTCGTTTGTGAGGGGTTTTTGATTGTGGGGATGCTCTTCCCTGCAGGTGCAATCCCCTGCAGTTAATTACGTTACTGCATAGCGGTAACAACTTTCTCCTGCTCCAGATGTTCACTTCGTGTCGTGTGTGTTTCTTTTATTTTTGGTTGCCCGTAGATTGTATACGGAGAGTAATTTATGTTGTCGCCCGTAGGGCGGGGATTAGTCCAAATCCGTATTTTCTTAGATTTGGGTTTGGTTTAATTTAAGGATCGTTAATCTCGTTTGAGATCAAGATCGACTTAAATGTTTGTTAAGAATACGTTAGTCTAATTTTTAGACTAAGATCTACTTAACAAGGTTTTAGGATCGTTTAGATCCAATGAAAGAGCATTTGGGCTCTATCGTTTTAGTTTAGGGACATTACGGTCCATAAGTTTAAGGACATCATAGTCCGTGTTTAAGGACATCATAGTACATGGTTTAAGGACATCATAGTCCGTAGAGTTTAGTTTAGGGACTTTGCGGTCCATAAGTTTAAGGACATCATAGTCCGTGGAGTTTAGTTTAGGGACGTTGCTGTCCGTTGGGTTTAAGGACATCATAGTCCGTAGAGTTTAGTTTAGGGATGTTGCTGTCCGTTGGGTTTAAGGACATCATAGTTCATGTGTAAGGACATCATATCCATAGAGTTTAGTTTAGGGACGTTGCGGTCCATTGGGTTTAAGGACATCATAGTCCATGTTTAAGTACATCATAGTCCATATAGTTATTTTAGGGACGTTGCGGTCCATTGGGTTTAAGGACATCATAGTCCATGGAGTTTAGTTTAAGGGACGTTGCGGTCCATTGGGTTTAAGGACATCATAGTCCATGTCTAAGGACATTATAGTCCATAGAGTTTAGTTTAGGGACGTTGCGATCCATTGGGTTTAAGGACATCATAGTCCATATGGTTTAGTTTAGGGACATTACGGTCTATAGAGTTTAGTTTAGGGACGTTGTGTTCTATTGGGTTTATTGATTGTCGGGACCCGCCACCTCTATGATGATATTGAAGAATTACAACGACATGTATCAGAGGAGTGAAGGAATGTACCCTTGAACCAATGAATTTTCATCAGGGACTTGGTAGTCTTGTTTGGCACTAAGGCCAATTTAGAAGAAGACCTATGGGCTCGATCGATTTGGGGTTTGGCCAACCTTGGGCTTAGCCCACTTGATTACTTATTTGGGCTTGATCCCCTTTTTGTTCAACAATGCTGAGCACTGATATGAGCTTTGATGCTCATCCTTTTTTTTTGTTTTTATTGAGTGTTAAACACACTTTATGGCGCTGGGCTCTATTTACAGAGCGCTCTTTATTTTATCAGCGCCCACGTGAGGGGCACGTGGAGCGCTTGGCGCTGAGCGCCAACCACTGAGTGCTAAGCACTTTTTATTTCATTAGCGTCCACGTGAGGGTCACGTGGAGCGTTTGGCGCTGAGCGCCAACCACTGAGTGCTAAGCACTCTTTATTTCATTAGCGTCCACGTGAGGGGCACGTGGAGCGCTTGGTGCTGAGCGCCAACCACTGAGTGCTAAGCACTCTTTATTTTATTAGCATCCACTGAGTGCTAAGCACTCTTTATTTTATTAGCGACCACGTGAGGGGAACGTGGTGCGCTTGGCGCTGTTTCCTTCTTTGTTTATTTTTCTAAAGAGTCCGATTCTTTGTTCTCCCCTGGATCTTCAATCTCCGAGAACAAATTCATCTTTTCGAGAATTAAATTCTCATTTGTGGAAGAATTGTCTCATGGATCTCAGATCCAGGGAAAGAACTATATTCTTTTATAAGGGTTAAACCCTCAGGTATGTCGATAAGATACTATGATCTCTATTTACCTTGAAGAAGGTTCTTCTTCTTTCTTCTCTCTTTAAGCTCTTTTGCTTGCTCTTCTTTTAGAACTTAAAGTTTATAGGGGGTTCTTCTGCATAAGACTTGAAGTCTTGGGTCCTTTATATAGGGGAGGCTGATTTGTTGATTCAGTTAAGAAAATCTCTCATTGAGAGATTTTTTTAAATTGATTTAGGGAATTTATCCACCGTTGGATCTTTGATCCAAAATCTTCTGTTTTACAGAAGACATTTTTCTTGTTTTTAACAAGATTGGGAAAATACTTTCCTATACAGAGCTTATTCTGTATCTTGGTAATTTTTAATCACCATTGGATCATTGATCCAACGATGCTCTGATTTACAGAGCACAATCTTTCTTGTTTAGAAAGATTTGAGGAGCATTTTCTTAATCAGAATTTAATTTTGTATCTTGGTGGTTTTTTAATCACCATTGGATCATTGATCCAACGATGCTCTGATTTACAGAGCACAATCTTTCTTATTTAGAAAGATTTGAGGAGTATTTCCTCAATCAGAATTTTATTCTGTGCTCTGATGATTTATCATCTCCGTTGGATCTTTGATCCAAGGGTGGAGAACTTTTAGTTCTGGCACTGGCGTTCTCGTGCTTTGCACGTGAGGCACTGCCTCAGAGTATTTAACTCTTGGCGCTGGCGTTCTCGTGCTTTGCACGTGAGGCGCTGCCTCAGAGTTTTTAACTCTTGGCACTGACGCTTTCGTGCTTTGCACGTAAGGCGCTGCCTCAGTTCAAATTTTGAACAGAGCCTTGCTCTCTTTTTGGGGGGAAACAAATGCCCCCCCGTTGTGCTCATGTGGATCACACATGGATGCAACGGTGGCAGCTTTTCCGCCGTTGGATCTTCTTGGAAGTTGGATCGGCTTTCCCTGCCTATAAGTAGGGCCTTTGGCCCTTGAGATGACTGTTGTTCATCTTCCATTTTTCTTCTTTCTGAGAATTCAATTCTCTTTCCAGAGCTTAGATCTCTGCCCAAGGAAACTCTTTTAGAGTTATAACTTTACCCAAATTTTTGGTAAGGATCATAATCGAACCTATTAAACAGAGTTTTGCTCTTCTTAGATCACCGATCTTCTAAGATATATTTTAGGGTTTCTTTAAGCCGTTAATTAGAATAGAGCTTTGCTCTTCTTATATCATAGATCTAAAGAAATCTTTCTTAGGATTTCTTAACCCGTTGATAAAGGACTCTTAGGGTTTCTAGGATTTTTACTTCAAATCTTTAAAGATCTTGTGGTTTCACAAAGCATAGCTCCTTAGAAATTTTTGGGAAATTTTATTCCCTTCTTAATTGACAGATGTAAATTCTTTCCGCAGAGCACTGCTCTCGAGGGAGTTCAACTCTTTGGCCCAATGAGTCTCTCATTGAATGAGCATCCTTTTAGGATTTCCTTCTTAATGAGTGACTGTCTTATCAATGATGAGCCGTCACTTTGATTTTGTAGGTCCCCCCTTGGTCCCTTTTTTCCTGCATTGCAGGGTGGTGCAAATTTAAAATACTGGATGTTAGAATTTGTGATGTAGAATTGACATCTAACCCTCTTTTCTTTTCGCGCAGGTACTATGTCTTTCTACACTTCTTTCCCATTTGCTCGCCCCGAGAGTGGATATGCCGACGCGCCCATGGATCGCGAAGTTTTTGCACTGATTAAAGATCACGACCCGGAGCAGAAGTCTCTTCATTTATAGGGGTTGTGGTATAACCAAATTATCCGGGGTCGGCCCAACTTCTCTTGTGCGACGCCTTCAGAGCCGATTTCAGCCATTCACTATGCCGGCTCACCCCCGGTGAATTATGCTGTGGAGGAAGTTAACTGGATTACGGACGGATGCCTCCAGCCCTCTATGGGCTCAATATCTGTACAACCACTGATGGCTTTAGATATTCTGGGGCGGCGCATATGTCAAGACGAGTCGCGCCCTTGGGGACAGGCATACATGATAGGCTTGACTCCTCGCCATTCAGCTGGATACTTGCAGTGGGCTCGATACATCTTGTCGGCCAAAAAGTCGCTGCTGCTAAAGCTCGGGTTGTACCCTGCTATCTACGCGTCTCTTTTCCAGTATCCCACGCCTCATGTGTGGTGGGTCAAGGCTTTCTTGGAACAGTGGAATATCCCGACTCACACCTTTCTTTTATCGGACCGGGAGGTTTCTATTTTCTTAGAAGAATTTGCAGAAATTTCGTGCCTTCCCATCAGAGGGGAACATTACGAGGAAATACTCCCCCTGACGAATACATCTTTGCCACCAAATCAGTGGTGATGGGTCTTACTCCGGAGAATGCTATTCAACATCGATTCCCGAGTCTAATCACGGTGTTGAATATTTACGAGAGTATGTTTCTCGTGTCCGGAGGGCACGGAGTCAGCTTTGCGGATTTCATCGGCCGCTTTCTTCGCCCAGAAGCCTTGTCAAAACAAACCCCGAAATTCGCCAAACTTGACGATCCTTTTGGTTTTGGCTTGGACAGCTAGCCAACAGCGGAAGCAGATCAAAGGAATTTCTTCCTCCCAGATACCCCGGTCGTCCCCTTCACAGAGCTCGCAGCTTCAGACATCGATGAAGAGGCGTACTTTTTGGGGTTCCTTGATCTATGGTTAAGCTGGTTTGTGTTCCCAATGCACCCTCAATATATGAGGCCATCCGTCTTCTATCCGACTCACTGAATGGTTGCCGGGACGCGAGTAGCCGTCTGGATCGCCGGGCTGGCTCACCTGTATCATGGCCTCAGCTTAGCGGCAGACACTACTCAGCCGGGGGTGCAGCCCATGAATCTCCCGCTGCACTATTTCACGTCGTGGATCGAGCTGCATGTGCTCGGCGCTTTTGGATTCCACAAACGGCCCCGTTTCTATGACAGTTATACCTTCCCTCGGGTTATGTTTCTAGTTGACGCTTCTGCTTTAGATCCGTCACAGCGAGAGGCTCGGGGGTTTGGTTTTTCGCCCATGTACGGTCGGGGATAGCATGACCTTCGTCGATAAGGTTTTAACTATTGATAAGGAATCCAATAAAACGGTGCAGCCGCTGCACGATATCTTCAAAGACGGGGCTTTTACATTAAAGGCTCGGGAGATTCTGCATTTGTATTCAATCAGGCCGGGCTTTTTAGTGTTCAGGCAGAACGACTCGGCGCTGTTCATGAGGTACAACCTGCACCGTTTTGCTCAACAATCGAGTTATGATCAGGGTGTCTCGCTTGAAGCTTTTTTAGCTGAGCCGGTTGCTACGGAAGAGGGTATCCGTAACACGCTACACCATTTCATATGGCTAAACACCGGGTCCAACTTTTTTATTAGTGAGCCGAGCTGTGTTCCGAAAGCCTCGAACGAATACGTGGCGTGGTACCAGCATGCGACGGGCGCTGCTATTAGTGAAGAAAAGCAGTTACAGCTCGATCGTAAGGGTGTAGCCCCTGCTGGTAATCCAGCTGTCCTCTTAAAGCGATGGACCATTGTTCGTCCTTCCTTAAGAGAAGCTACTGCGGTTATGGTCCCGCGTGCCTTTCCTGAGAAGCCTCTACCCCGTGTTCCTGTAGAAACGGTAGCTGCAGCGTCCCCAGAGTTTGGCGTGGGTACGGAGATCGAGACTCGTCGTCCAAAAATGCCCGTCAAGTGCAAGCTCCTGTCATCGGCTGCTGGCGTTCGCTCTCAAAAGAAGAAGTCGCTATTTTCTGCCGACGTCATATTTGGCCAGGAGCCACATGCTTCTTACAGCGAGGGTTTGTGCGAGTATAGGACCAATGAGGGTTTATTCATTGCGCCTGCGGATGATACTGATCTCCAGGCCGCCCTTGTGGTTTCCGAGCAACTGACTCGCGATGAAGCGACACTGATCACTATCGCGAATCAAGTATACTTCAGTTACATTCCTCCACGGTTATCTTCTTTTATTATGCTTCTACCGACGCTTTCTTCTTCAACAGGTATCTCTTTCGAAGAGGCTCTCGCGGCTTCCCTCAAAATATTTGAAGAGGAAGAGAGGCTCCGCGTTTCTTTGGGCCTTGGTAAAATTCCGTTCACTATACCTTTGTCCCTTTCTTTATTCGTACTCTGACCCTTTCTTTCATCTTATTGCAGGGACTACCTTAACTCAGGTTATTCCGAGTGCGGTACCGATCCCAAGCGGTGGTGCAGTGACGCTTCCAGAGCCAGCTATTATGGCCCCATCCCCCCCAACATTACCGCAGGAGGCTTTGCTAAAGCAGCCGATGACAGACGCCGTAACGACTCCAGAGGAAGAGCTTGGTTCGGACGATGACGTCCCTTTGTCAGAGGTCTTGAGGAGATCATTTCTCACTGCTCAGACCAAAAAGAAGCGTATGAAGCGTGCGGCGAGGGAACGCGATGCCAGTTTGGCCGTGGGTGCAGGCTCAAGAATCATTCCGCTTCCTGATACTCCTTCGGCGGATGTTCCCTCTGCGTTGTCTACCGTCCATAGACAGGTCGCGCGCGTAGCTCGGGAAGAAACCGAAAAGCTGTCCTAAGGTAACGTAACGCTAAGTGTTTTATTAGAACTTGATCTTCAAATTTTGACACATGCATTTTCTTTTAGGTCCGAGTCTTGGTGATGGGATGATGGGTGAAAGCCTGACGTTTACCGTGCCCGAAATTGCGACCCTTTCTCTAGGATCTGGGACCATCCAGACCGCCGCTCTTTCCCCGTGTCGCTCTCTGGTATCGGCGGGCATCGCAAGCATTACGAAGGCCCTCGTCGAATTAGGGGATGAAGCCATGGGCGCAGAAACTACTTCTCCGAGGGAGAGCGAAGAAGCCGCTACGCCTGGTGATGCTTCCATCGCAGTTTTGGTTGATGACATGTCAGGTAAGTCTTGAGTCACCGTTCTCTTTTTATTTCACAATCCCGTTCAGCTTCTTCTGACGATATTTTGTTTGTAGGTGCAGTGAACGCTGAGATTGTGCCATTTGAAGCATCTTCGGTCGCCGCCATAACGGTTGTTGTTCCCTCGCCTTCTTTTATGTCCTCTGAAATGATGGAAGGTATAGGTTTGCGATTTGTTTAGTTTAACCGTGGACACCATCTTTCTTGTATTGACAGTATATTGTCGTAACTCTGCAGGAGTCCTTTTCGACCATCTATAACCAGGTGTTGAACCCGCATTTCTCCTTCCAGTCGGAAGTCATTCCGCCTGTTGATATTGGTTAGTATATTCTTTAGCTATTGTCTCCCTTTCTTTTATGAATAGTCGTATTGTTGTTAAGTCTTCCTTGTATTAATCGCAGCGTCACGGATCGGAGGAGGGGACGAGAGAATAGCCGCGACTCCGGTACTTCCAATTTTTCCATCTGCCACAGACGGTATAGTAGACTCTATCGCTCGTGTATTTTCTTTACCTCCCGAGTCGACATTTGACCATAATTTGTTTTGCATCAATCGCACCGGCTCCAGTTCCCTTTGAGTCTCGCATCCCAATGCCGGCGGGGCCCTTTGCTAGATGCCCATCTTCCAGGGGCGCTGCGACTAGCCTGCGAATGTTGAACGAATTCGTCGAGGATCTTGACGCCGAGGCCCTCGCATTCGCTGCAGATTTTTCTGCTGAGGTTAATCCTATACTGGCGACGCTCGTGAGCTTCCATAACGAAGGTGTCGTTGAGTCTTGGGTTAATTATTGCAGAAAGATCGAGGCCTGCCTGCATGAGATTGAGCTCAAGCGTCCTGCTCCTGAAGTATCAGCTTTGAACTCCCAGCGGGCTACGTGGGTCGAGAGTAGTGTTCCTTTCACTCGCCATTTTGAACAAGAGGCGATCTTGAGGCGAAAGGAACATGAAGTAGCTTCAAGCGAATCTGCCCGGTTGCGCGCCCAGGTTGAAGCGAATGCTGCACAGTTGAAAGCTATCTTTGACAATCTCCAGCAATGCATTTCGGATGGGTTGACGCTGAGACGGGCGCTTGACTCTGCAGAGTGGGTCGTGCAGGACTGCGAAGCTGTCATGCTGGGAACCGATGAAAAGCTTTTGTCTTGTTTTCAACAGTGGACCCGAGTTGAAGCAGAGCTGGCCGCGGCGGTCGATTGCGAGAAAGATTGAGAGGAGCGCGCGAGCAGCTGGTTGATTTGTTGAAAACGCCCCCTCCTCAATAACCGTCTTTGTATCCTCTTTTTTTATTGTAAACTTGCGGTCTATGAATAACATGCATTCATTTTGATTCCTTTATGAAATGTATTTTCTATTCACTTGAATTTATGAATAAAAGACATATTTTATCTCAAACTACCGTCTTCTTTTCTATGTCGTGTCATTGGCATGTGACTTTAGCAAATGTGGCCTGTAGATGATAGATAACAGTTCATCTTGAACTCCATGTAGGGTAGCGATGGCTTAGGAAACAGGTTCAGGTCTGCTGCCTAAGACTTTTCAACTTTATGAGCCGTGAGGGTCTCAGAAAGACTTTTCTCCTTACGAGTCGAGAGGATGCCGTAGGTGTATTTTCTCCTTAGGAATAATGAGGATTCCTAAGTGCATTTTCTCTTGAGAGTCATAAGGATCATACAAGAGAATTTTCTCCCTTACAAGTCGAGAGGACTCGTAAGTGGTTATTTCCCTTCTTGTCGATATTCGACTTAGGAGAGTGTGGCCCGTGGATAGTATACAATAGTCCATCTTGGACCTCATTGCAGGGCAGCTATGGCTTAAGAAGCAGGTTCAGATCTTCCGCCTAAGACTTTTCAATTTTATGAGCCGTGAGGATCTCATAAAGACATTTCTCCCTATGAGTCGTGAGGATCTCGTAGGTGTATTTTTTTCTTAGGAGTCGTGAGGATTCCTAAGTGCGTTTTCTCTTGAGATTCGTAAGGATCTCACAAGAGAATTTTCTTTTGTGCGAGTTTAGAGGTTCGTGGGTTGACTTGTTTCTGAGTCGAAGCATTGCTCTGACGGGGAGGTCATTGGTTGACTAATTTTCGAGACGGAGCTTTGTTCCGGCGGGGAGGTCATTGGTTGACTTGTTTCCGAGATAGAGCTTTGTTCCGAAGGGGAGGTCATTGATTGACTTGTTTCCGAGACGGAGCGTTGTTCCGGCGGGGAGGTCATTGGCTGATTTGCTCCGCTTTCTGCGGTGTCGGGGTTGACTTGCTCCGCTTTCTGCGGTGTCGGGGTTGACTTGCTCCACTTTCTGCGGTGTCGGGGTTGACTCTAGGTTGTCTGAGGATCGTAGAGTCTTGGAACCGGAGACTTTGTCGTGGCTTTGATCGGTGATGTCGCTCCCGTATCCAGCTGGAATGAGGAGGAACGCCGTTGTTGGTCTCTAGGCTGTAGATGTGGCCGTCGAGATTTAGAACTAGGGACTTTGCCATGGCTCCGCTTCGTTGCGACCCTGAGGTCGGTTGTTGACATTACGTTTACATCCTGCTGGAGTTGAGAAGGAACGCCGTGTTGATCTTCTGGGATACAGATGTTGCCGTCGAGATCTGACTCTCCCTTTGACAGAGTCTGGTGGGGAAATGTGGTTCCCTTTTCGTTTATGCCCATGGATTGTATACAGGGTTTAGTATGGACTCACCTGTACGGAAAAAGTTTCATCTCTTTTTTTTGTTTCCTTCCGCAATGCTCTATCATTTCAGCTTTTTATATCGTGAAAGTCGCGATTGCTCAATCATTTCGGCTATTTTTCGCGGTGCCCAATCATTTCGGCTATTTTTTTTACTCGCTGCTTTTTATTGCAAGTTGCCCAATCATTTCGGCTATATATATTTTTTTGTATTTTTGGCTCGCTGATTTTGTTGCGAGTATGGTCATGAGATCTGATACCAATTTTAGCATCAACATCACTACAACTGGGATGTTTATAGGAGCGAATCATCACTTTTCATGAAAGGACTTGGAATTTGCTACCGGTTTAGGCATCAGCATCGCTACAACTGGGAGATTGCCAGGAGCGAATTATCATTTGCCTTTGTTAACTTGAACAAAGGTGGCTTAGCAAACAGGGTTAGGATCCTATCGACTAAGGCTTTTGACTTCATGAGCCGTAAGGGTCTGATAAAGGTGTTTCTCCCTACGAGTCGTGAGGATCTCGTAGGTGCGTTTTCTCCTTAGGAATCGTGAGGATTCTTAAGTGCGTGTTCTCTTATAAGTCTTAAGGATCTTACAAGAGTGTTTTCTCCTTATAATTCGAGAGAACTTACAAGTGTCGCTTACCATATGAGGACATTTCACGCCATTGGTGGAACTTGGTAGGGGAGACGTTTATTTGTGCCAGTGGATTGTATAAAAGGGTCAATATTGACGGCCTGTAGGGCAGTTTGGGAGGATATGATGGCTTAAGAACAGGTTCAGGTCCCTGTAGTTTAAGGCTTTTAAATCCTATGAGCCGTGAGGGTCTCATAAGAGGATTCTCCTTACGAGCCGTGAGGATCTCGTAAGTGTAATTTCTCCTTAGGAATCGTGGGGATCCCTAAGTGTGTTGCTCCCTTATGAGTCATAAGGATCTCACGCAGGTATTTTCTCCTTACAAGGTCGAGAGGACCTTGCAAGTGTGCATGACTTTTTTTACGAGTCTGCGCCCTTTCGGGTTTTCACAAACTCGCCGGTAGCCCTGCTGTTTTTACTCACAGAGCCCTTTCGGGTTTTCATCCGTGCCTATTTCGCTCATGGACGTACCGTTTTTTTTGCCGCGTTAGCCTAAGGATGCTGCAGTTCATAGTAGTTTAAAGACGTTTCGGTCCGTAGCTAGTTTTAGGACATTTCGGTCCGTCGTTAGTTTAGGGACGTTTCGGTCCGTAGCTAGTTTCAGGACATTGCGGCCCATTATTAGTTTAGGGGCGTTTCGTTCCGTTTTTAGTTTAGGGACGTTTCGGTCCATTGTTAGTTTAAGGACGTTTTAGTCCGTAGCTAGTTTAAGGACATTACGGTCCATAGTTAGTTTAGGGACGTTTCGATCCGTTGTTAGTTTTCTGCGGCGAAATTTTTCCGGATAGCACTTATAGAGTTTTGTACTCAGGAAGACAGCGAGCGGACACAAGCGTCGTCATCTATCATTAATCTGGGCCGTGACTCGTCAGGCATAGTATTTCTTAAGGAATCGGCCGTTTATTGGCCGGAGTGTCTTTCGCCATGCATATCCATGAGCAAGTAAGCCCCATCATGGTAGAATTTATTTATGATGTATGGGCCCTCATAGTTTGGCTCGAACTTTCCCCGTTTGGCACGATTGGGGATTATAGGTCTTTTGACAACTAGTATGAGTTCGCCTTGGCGGAATGTACTCGGCCTAGTCAATCTTTCGTATGAGCGCGTCATCCTTGTTTTGTAAGCTTCTAGGTTTTGCTGTGCCATGAGACGAGTTTCATCGAGGGCATCGAGCTCCTCAAGTCGAAGATGAGCATTCTCTTCGTCTGTTAGCTCGTAATGAACCACCACTTATAGAGAGGGTAGCTCTATCTCGAGGGGGAGTACCGCTTCTGTACCGAATACCAACGTGAATGGCGTTGTATTTGTGGCCGTTTTGAACGTGGTCCGATAAGCCCAGAGAGCTTCATGCAGTCTCTCATGCCAGTCCTTTTTATTTTTGGACACCATCTTCTTTATGATCTTTGTCAAGGTTTTGTTGAAAGCCTCAGCTAGGCCGTTAGCTCAGGGATTATAGACCGAAGAGTATCTCCAGCTAGCCACTGTTGGGTGTAGCGGGTTTGGATGCTGGTGGATGAAGTCTCCATGAATTTGGCACGAGTGGCACTGCTTCGTGTATTTGAGGCAGTCCTGAATCATCGTGGGCCGCCCATCCTTTGATCTTCAGCTTCATCTTTGGCCCGGCTTGATGAGAACCGCAGAGTCCGTCGTGAGTTTCTTGGACGACTCTCCCTGCTTCTTTCGGTCCCAGGAATCTCAGCCATAGAGAGTCGAACGATCTCTTATATAGAGTATCATTGACGAAGGTGAAAGACAGAGCTCGTTTCATGAGCTGATGTCTTGAGGATGCATCTTCCGGCGTTTGACGGGATTTGAAGTAGTCTATAAAGACTTCTCTCCAATCCTTAGCCTTTCCTTGGTCCTCTATTTGTAGGGCTGTTTGCTTGTCCGCTTCCTTTTCTTCAGACGACTCCGGAGATATTTCTGCTGGTGTAAGAACCCGATGGCTTTGTACAATGATCCTTACGTCATCGAGGTTTTCGTCAGCCAATTCTTTAGCGAGTTTGGCTAATGCGTCCGCTTTGCTATTTTCTGTACGCGACATGCTTTCCAGGACGTAGGAGGGAATTTGAGTTAGTAACCGTTCCACTCTTTCGCCGTACTTTACCAACTCTGGTTTGCACGTCTGATAGTCACCGTTTACTTGGCTAACGACCAGCTGGGAATCTCCGTATATGAGGAGGTTTTCGATTTCTATGTCGACAGCGACCTCAAGACCCGCTATCAAAGCCTCATATTCTGCTTCATTGTTTGTCCTCGGCTCTGTTAAAGAAAAGGAAAAGCGCATTATCCCTCCTTGTGGAGTCACGAAGATGAGACCTACCCCAGATTTGATTATGGGGGAGTTATGCTTTCGCTTCTTCATGGAAGATGCCCCATCGAAGTAGAGTTCTTAGCGGGTATCACTCCCTCCTTTCTCCCCGTTGATTGTGTCAAACGCTTGCTCGTCTTGCAGTTCGCAATTAAAGGTGAGTCGCCAGGTATCGGGTGTTCAGCGAGGAAGTCGGCGATGGCTTGGCCTTTCACTGCCTTGAGGGGTCGATAGATTATCGAAAACTCCATCAAGAGGAGGGTCCATTTAGCATGTCATCCTGTTAGTATGGCTCTTGACATCAAATACTTGAGAGGATCCACTTTTGATATGAGATGGACTTCGTGCGCCAAAGCATAGTGCCTGAGCTTCGTTATCATGAAGATTAACGCCAGGCGGTGTTTCTTGATAGGGGAGTAGTTGTTTTATACCCCCAGGAGAACTCGACTCAAATAGTAGAGGGCTCTCTCTTTCCTCTGGTCGTTCCCATGTGCCTATAACGCGCCTAAAGAACCTTCAAGGGCTGTTGTGTACAGGATGAGGGGCTTTCCCTTGACTGGAGCGGTCGGTACTGGTGGATTCTACAGGTATTGCTTGATTTCGTCCAGTGCGCTTTGGTATTTGAGATCCTAAATGAAAGGAGTCTCCTTCTTCATTAGATGGTTGTAGGGACGACACTTGCCGGGGAGGTTGACTTGGAGTTTGACACCTGTTTAGGTATCAGTATCGCTACAACTGGGATATTGCCAGGAGCGACTCTTCATTTGCCTTGAGAGGACTCGGAATTTAATACCGATTTAGGCATCAACATCGCTACAACTGGGATAGTGCCAGGAGTGAATAATCATTTACCCCTGTCGATTTGGACAAAGGTGGCCTAGTAGATAGGGTTAGGATCCTGCCGACTAAGACTTTTGACTTTATGAGCCGTAAGGGTCTCATAAAGGGTTTCTCCCTATGAGTCATGAGGATCTTATAGGTGTATGTTCTCCTTAGAAGTCGTGAGGACTTCTAAGTGGTGTTTCCTCTTATAAGTCGTAAGGATCTCATAAGAGTATTTTCTCTTTATAAGTCGAGAGGACTTACAGGTGTTATTCATCATATGGGGACATTTCTTGCCATTTATAGAACTTGGCAAATAAATATTTATTCGTGCCCCTGGATTGTATACAAGAGTCAGTATGGACCGCCTGCAGGGTAATTTGAAAGATATGACGGCTTAAGAACAGGTCTAGATCCTTGTAACTTAAGGCTTTTGAGTCCTATGAGCCATGAGGGTCTCACAGGGGGATTCTCCTCATGAGTCGTGAGAATCTCGTAAGTGTATTTATTTTAACGAGGTTACGCCCTTTTGGGTTTTCACAAGCTCGCTGACAGTCTTGCTGTTTTTACTCACGGCACCCTTTCGGGTTTTCATCCGTGCCCATCTTGCTTATGGACGTACCGTTTTTTTAACGAGATTGCGCCCTTCCGGGTTTTCACAAGCTCACCGGCAGTCCTGCTGTTTTTACTCATGGCGCCCTTTCGGATTTTCATCCATGCCCAGTTTTCTTATGGATATACCATTTTTAAGCGGGGCATTCCACTAGATTGTGGTATCTGTTTGTAGGCCCCTTAATATCGTTCTTGTCTTTTGAGAAGAAAGGACCATTCTACATAGAGATTCTTCCGCCAGTGAGGAATATGCTCCCTGTGTATATCTCGGGGGGAACGAGTATCCATGCCGTCGTTATTTTGGTGACAGGTTGCTTCAGAGCTGCTTATTTTTATTGAGCGTAGGTGACAAACGCCATCTTGCCTCTGCCTTTCACTCGTCATCATCGGATGAGAAAGAATCTTGACCCATTTGATCCAATCGAGCCATTTTATCCATGAGTTCTTGGAAGGTCGGAAGGTCGTCGGCTTGAAGAGGGCCATATACGAGGACGCCTTTGAATTTGGGTCAAGGGTGGCTATGAGCATTTCCATGGCTGCAACTTCATCGATGCGTTGCTTGTATTTGACCAGAGATTTCGCCATCGGGTAACATATTGAACCCGAGTCTCATTCGGTCAAACCCTTTCGTTGACCAGCGCCGTCATGGTAGTATGTTCGTTCTCATTAGCGAATCCCTGATAGAAGAACATATCCATCTCGTCGAAGGTATTCACGGAGTCATTCAGGAGTTCCACATACCATTCGAAGGCAATGCACGCCAGATAGTTGACGAACTGTCAGAAGAGAAGTATATCATTCTCTCCAGTGTTACCGCACATGGATTTAAATCGCGTGATGTGCTAGTGAGGATTCCTGGTTCCTTTGTATATGTGGAGTCGGAAGTATGTATTCTGGCGGGTACTGTATTTGATCGTAGCATGCCGGATACGGTCGACCAGTCTTGATTGGCCTATTTGAGGCTTTACTGGCATAGTGAGTTTTGATTTGCTAAGCGATATATGTGTCCAGCTTTGCTTTTGGAATCATTTCCTCTTCGGCCGTTGATGAGACTCGTAGAGAATTTGAAATGTCACCCTTGTCTTTAAGAGCGACTACCGGCAGTTCACTTGCTTGTGGTTTGAACCATCATTCCGGACATTTCTGCCGCTTCTTCATCTTTCTTTTTGAGAGCGTGATTTAGGAAATCAATATCCAACTCGTGCTCTGTTCTTTCTCCGGGTGCGTCTTTGGGATTTGCCTTAGACGATGGATTAGCGAGTGATGCCGCCTGAGCAAGTATCTCCTGCAGCTTTTCACGTTGTAGTTGAACTTTTGTCAGGGGCCGAGTTTGAGGTCGGTGACTAGTAGAAACTCGAACTTTGTCTTTGGAATTCACCACATAGACTATGTGAACTACCATGCCCCCAGACTTGGGGTGTTTGGAGTTTTGGCCTTTGGAGTTTGCTTCGGGCACTTAAGCTTTATTGGACCTCTATTTTTTGTGAAAAGACGCTTTGGTTTTAGAAGGAACCGCTGTATCAGGATCCGTCTTGGGATGAGTCCCCTTCACATGCTTCCAGACCTTATATATAGATGAGGAAAGTTGTCTCAGGGAGCGAACTGGTTTATGCTCTCGTGGGATCTCCATGGGCAGCGGAGATTTCTTCAATATTGCGCTAGGAGAATTTTGTTTGACCCTTCGCAACAGTTTGAAGCTGTTCCCAGTTGGAACAACAACATTCACCACTGGGGTTGAAACAGAACCATACGGAGAACTGCCCCCAGCTCATTTTGTATGATGCCGATATCGACGTCGACCGTTTCTTACGGCCGGGATTTGATTAGCTTCAGGATTTTGCCGAGCTTGCCCCCTGTTTCCTTTGAGAGCTTGAATATTCTGCCCCCTGTGTCGCCCGTGGTCCTTGGCAGGTGCCAGTTGTTTGAGGACTGATTTCGTCGGCAAAGCTGCATCTTGGGGAATCGGCCTGTGGAAGACAGACTTCCTCTGGGCTTCCTCCATCGGCGTTGAGGCACCGAGGGTGGGATGTGGGAGTATCGACCCAAAGAGGAGCCCGATGATTTCTTGAAGAGCCGGATTGCAGAGATTTGAGACTGCAAGTGGCCCATACTTGACTCCACCGGATGTGACAGAGCCTGAGTTGCTAGGGAGAAAACGCCATTCTTCATAGAGACGCAACGCCGGTTTCAGTATCCCATCACCCAAGGGCAACCACAAACATATATACCACGATTATTTGATCGCGTAAAAACACGAAACACGAAGTGTGGAGTGGAAAGAGGAAAAGGTCCTACCGGGCGTGCCAGAATCTGTTTACGGCCGAAAGAAGCGACCGGAATGTTTAGGACGTCTGGCCTGAATTTTGGGGGAAGATGCTATTTGGACTTATTCGTCCACCTCTCCGAAAATACCAAGTTGATTTATGCCACCGTGTATTGGAGGTTTGGATGGATACGGCCGTTGTAGCAGACTTCGTCAGATTCCCCCTCGTTTGCGAGGGGTTTTTGATTGTGGGGACGCTCTTCCATGCAGGCGCAAGCCCCTGCAGTTAATTACGTTACCACATCGCGGTAACAACTTTCTCCTGCTCCAGATGTTCACTTCGTGTCATGTGTGTTTGTTTTATTTTTGGTTTCCCGTGGATTGTATACGGAGACTAATTTATGTTGTCGCCCGTAGGGCGGGGATTAGTCCAAATCCGTATTTTCTTAGATTTGGGTTTGGTTTGATTTAAGGATCGTTAACCTCGTTTGAGATCAAGATCGACTTAAATATTTGTTAAGGATACGTTATTCTAATTTTTAGACTAATATCTACTTAACAAGGTTTTAGGATCGTTTAGATCCAAGGAAAGAGTATTTGGGCTCTATCGTTTTAGTTTAGGGACATTATGATCCATAAGTTTAAGGACATCACAGCCCGTGTTTAAGAACATCATAGTCTATGGTTTAAGGACATCATAGTCTATAGAGTTTAGTTTAGGGACGTTGCGGTCCATAAGTTTAAGGACACCATAGTCCGTAGCGTTTAGTTTAGGGACGTTGCGGTCCGTTGGGTTTAAGGACATCATAGTCCGTAGAGTTTAGTTTAGGGACGCTGCGGTCCGTTGGGTTTATGGACATCATAGTCCGTAGAGTTTAGTTTATGGACATTGCGGTCCGTTGGGTTTAAGGACATCGTAGTCCGTAAAGTTTAGTTTAAGGACGTTGCGGTCCGTTGTGTTTAAGGACATCATAGTCCATGTTTAAGGACATCATAGTCCATAGAGTTTAGTTTAGGGGCGTTGCTGTCCATTGGGGTTAAGGACATCATAGTCCATAGAGTTTAGTTTAGGGACGTTGAGATCTATTGGGTTTAAGGACATCATAGTCCATGGAGTTTAGTTTAGGGACGTTGCGGTCCATTGGGTTTAAGGACATCATAGTCATGTTTTAGGACATTATAGTCCATAGAGTTTAGTTTAGAGACGTTGCGGTCCATTGGGTTTAAGGACATCATAGTCCATAGGGTTTAGTTTAGAGACATTACGGTCCATAGAGTTTAGTTTAGGGACGTTGCGGTCGATTGGGTTTATTGATTGTCGGGACCTGTCACCTCTCTAAAGACGTTGAAGAATTACAATGACATGTATCAGAGGAGTGAAGGGATGTACCCTTAAACCAATGAATTTTCATCAGGGACTTGGTAGTCTTGTTTGGCACTAAGGCCAATTTAGAAGAAGACCTGTGGGCTCGGTCAATTTGGGGTTTAGCCAACCTTGGTCTTAGCCCACTTGATTACTTATTTGGGCTTGATCCCCCTTTTGTTCAACAATACTGAACATTGATATGAGCTTTGATTCTCACCCTTTTTTTGTTTTTTATTGAGTGTTAAACACTCTTTATGGCGCTGGGCTCTATTTACAGAGCGCTCTTTATTTTATTAGCGCCCACATGAGGGACATGTAGAGCGCTTGGCTCCAACCACTGAGTGCTAAGCACTCTTTATTTCATTAGCGCCCACGTGAGGGGCACGTGGAGCGCTTAGCGCCGAGCGCCAACCACTGAGTGCTAAGCACTCTTTATTTCATTAGCGCCCACGTGAGGCGCATGTGGAGTGCTTGGCGCCGAGCGCCAACTACTGAGTGCTAAGCACTCTTTATTTTATTAGCGCCCTCGTGAGGGGCACGTGGAGTGCTTGGCGCCGAGCGCCAACCACTGAGTGCTAAGCGCTCTTTATTTTATTAGCGCCCACGTGAGGAGCACGTGGAGCGCTAGGCACTGTTTCCTTCTTTGTGCATTTTTCTGAAGAGTTCGATTCTTTGTTCTCCCCTGGATCTTCAATCCCCGAGAACAAATTCATCCCTTCGAGAATTAAATTCTCATTTGTGGGAGACTTGTCTCATAGATCTCAGATCCAGGAAAAGAACTATGTTCTTTTATAAGGGTTAAACCCTCAGGTATGCCGATGAGATACAATGATCTCTATTTACCTTGAAGAAGGTTCTTTTTTGCTTGCTCTTCTTTTTGAACTTAAAATTTATGGGGGGGGGGTTCCTCTGTATAAGACTTGAAGTCTTAGGTCTTTTATATAGGGGAGGCTGATTTCTTGATTCAGGTAAGGAAATCTCTCATTGAAAGATTTTTTTTAATTGATTTGGGGAATTTATCCACCGTTGGATTTTTGATCCAAGAACTTCTGTTTTATAGAAAACATTTTTCTTGTTTTTAACAAGATTGGGAAAATACTTTCCCATACAAAGCTTATTCTGTATCTTGGTGATTTTTAATCACCATTGGATCATTGATCCAACGGTGCTATGATTTACAGAGCACAATCTTTCTTGTTTAGAAAGATTTGAGGAGCATTTCCTCAATCGGAATTTAATTCTGAAACTTGGTGATTTTTAATCACCATTGGATCATTGATCTAACGATACTCTGATTTACAGAGCACAATCATTCTTGTTTAGAAAGATTTGAGGAGTATTTCCTCAATCAGAATTTAATTCTGTTCTCTGATGATTTATCATCTCCGTTAGATCTTTGATCCAAGGGTGGAGAACTTTAAGTTTTCATGCTTGCGTTCTCGTGCTTTGCACGTGAGGCGCTGACTCAGAGTATTTAACTCTTGGCGCTGGCGCTCTCGTGCCTTGCACATGAGGCTCTGCCTTAGAGTTTTTAACTCTTGGCGCTGGCGCTTTCGTGCTTTGCACGTGAGGCGGTTCCTCAGTTCAAATTTTGAATAGAGCCTTGCTCTCTTATTGGGGGGAAACAAAATGATTTCAGTGTTGAGTGTGCTAAGTGTTTGTGATGATACATGGTATATGAAACCAAGAGATTTGTCAAGTCACTTAATCACAAAATACCACATCCAAACTTAGCAAACTTAACACAAAATTGATTCTAATCTTAGGTTTGTAAGATGGGATTTGTGGGGAAAATATGGTATGTGATGAGGTTACAAAGTAACCATGGAATCAACATACCATATCAACCCATCCAAGTTACAATACTAAGTTTATAATCATATTAAAGCACATTAAAAATTAACAAGAGGAGGAGGCAAACCCTTTCATCTCACTTCCTTACCATTACCACAACCAAAGATATTAGTTAAGCATGATAAAAAGAAAAGCA
Source organism: Agapanthus africanus (assembly GCA_030015575.1). Classification (NCBI taxonomy): domain Eukaryota; kingdom Viridiplantae; phylum Streptophyta; class Magnoliopsida; order Asparagales; family Amaryllidaceae; genus Agapanthus; species Agapanthus africanus. Next base: position 157,039,613 of record JASDDO010000024.1, read on the forward strand.
AATAAGAAAAAGAAGCAAGTAATCAAAGAAACAACAATATTATTAACACTTGAAGTTGGGGTACAAGATATTGGTAACTTGTTCAACCTCCATAATGAAGCTCTCAAGAGAAAGTTTCAAGAGAGAAGAAGAAGAAGAGACCAAGTTAAAGCTCACAACTCTCAAGCCTAAACCAAAAACAAAAGAAACTATCAAAATGTATGCATCTATGTGAGACTATATGGATATGAGAGAGACCTTCCCTTGCTTACTGATCTGGCTTTTATAGGCACCAAAAAAGATTAAACAAGTAATAAAAATAAGATGATATGACAGCAAGGGAGGGACAGAGAAAAGATGGGGACAAACTGGGCAAGGGGGTACCGGCGAGATCGGATTTCTTGAGGTGTGGCCGGCCAAAATCCGAGCTAATGGGCTCGTATTGATGTGGTGGTCTCATGTCAACTCCAACATCATCCTGGTGCTGTTTGATTTGCCTATAATAACCTGGTTTGCATTCAGAGATTTGAGAGAAATTTGAAGCAATGTATCACATCAAAACTTTTAGCATTTAATACCCATGTCCCCCCCATTTGCACAAGCTATCATTTGTGTGTGCCATGGGCAGCCACACCATAGTCCATGCCAAAGAGTTATGTGTTGGACCAAAATTGCGTGCACACATTTATTTGCAAAAGAACTCTTTGGATATCGGTCAGTTTCTTGTTATGATTGCAGTGTTGGCTCCCAAGCGTTATATCCGTGATATTGAGTGTGTGTCTAGTATTTAATCACGAATACCTGTAAACTGTAAATACTGAGCAGACACTAATTAATAGTACCGATATATAACAAAATAGATAATGAATAAGCGGTATTAAATGCAGTTTTCTGTGATGAACAAATACCCCCAAACTTATCTTTTGCTCGTCCTGAGCAAAACAAAATCCTGGCCTCACTTTTGCAGGTAACGCGATTGGACTGAGCATTTGCAATAAGCCGTTAAACCTCTAGGTGTCCCTAGTAGGAGGAGTGTTGTCTCCTGAGGGTTTTCAGCGGATTACACCCACAAAATCCAGTCAAGTTAGCATCGTGGAGAAACTGTTGATTCTAATCTTAAGTTAGAGATCAAATTTAGAAGTTCTGCCATCCAAGGCAGAAACGTTAAACCCTATTTTTCACTCCTCACAATTTGTTTAACATAAACTTATACGCGTCTTTACGTGATAGTGCGGATAGTGTCCACAAGTTTTTAAGAACTTTGATTAGGGTCATCATATCATAATTACAGACCAGGATAGACTTCTAAAGGATCACACGAGTTTGAAAGGAGTTAATATTTTCTCAAGTTTTATTCTGTAGTTAGGTTTCAAGTTAGAATATATATAATTTTTATTAGAGAACCTAAGTCTTATTTTTCACTCCTACCTTTCACCTGTTGTTGTTCATACACACCTTTCGTTATTGTGCAAAACGTATTTATAAATACAAACCTTCAAATCTCCGTGAAAAAACTGTTTTAATAGAAAACACGTCTCCGCCAAGATTATTCTCCTACAAAGAACCGTGAGGGCTTTTAACTCAGAGAGAACACTTGCTTAGCTTGTTTTATTTGGCGATTGGAAACTTAGCGAGTTTTGGGTCAATGACTTCCAAACCAGATGGTTTTAGGGCATTAGGTATGGAGACACCCCAAGAACTTAATTACCCAAGTTACCAAGTCCATAAAACAAAAGACTCATTTTATTTAAAATATTCTGAACTCAGTGAAAACGGAGATATAGCCAGCATTTCTTTTAAATCCGAAGGCGTTATATGTGAATAAGGTGTATAATTACTCCAACAAGGTTCCAGATGTGCTATTTTTCAGACTTGTATCTTCATATTAAAACCTCAATAATAGCCTTCATATTCACCTTACTTTATGAACTATTCATGACATTACTTAACTCAGAACAAACCTGTTTTGATCCTAAAGATGTTTTATCATTTTTCAAAAGTTTGAGACATGTTAGAACTTCATCAAATTCTCAAAAACATATGACATGTGTAAAGTGTTATAAAAGACGTATATCAGTTATGGTTAAACACAAAGGAGGGTTATTTTTCGGGTCGTCAGTCTTACGAAAAGGATTTAGTTATTTCTAACTTATCAACCGAACCATCAGACTTCGAGTCTAAGCTCCCCGACTAGCTAACATGACAAAGTTTATATATTTTTTGAAGAATTTTTTTTCAATTTTTATGGGTTTTTAAATATGTATGCAATACAGAATATACACATGATGCAGCAAAATAAACGCAGTGCTCACCCCCAAACCTGAGTTTTGCGATGTCCTCATCGTTGCCCCCGTTACCGTTAGCTAGACTTAGATATCAGGGTGAGAATTTATTCAAAGAGAAAGAAAAAACCTAAGACTAATTACAGCATATACAAGTTAAAAGATTGGGTTATTCCAGAAATTAATACCAGCCATTTAAAGATTTTGTCTATATAGTGCAATGGCTGGTAAAATAATATGTAAATAAAAAAGAAAAAGTGTTAGATGTTAGTGAAGGGAATGAGCGTGTAAAAGCAGGGATCAGAAGACGTTGAAAGTGAAAATGAAGTTTTGAAGAGGTCAAAGAATTGTTTCCTGGATGAATTGAATGTTCATAAAGCACATGTTGAGTTCCGAAGTCAGGTTCGTTTAAAAACCGGAGTTCATCCGCAAATAATTTGGAAAAGGAAAGGTTCATGGGATATTCCCTAATTGATCCTGACTCAAATTCACCGAGGATATCAAGTTCATCCGCAAATAATTCTTCAAAACTCTGTATGAAAGACTGTTTTTCAAGGTTGTCTTCCTCCCTATAATTCTGCACAGTCCTACACTCATTGTTATAGCTCACAATTCCCAAAACACGTTCTTCTTCATCACAGTCATATCTGGGTAGGTTCATGTCATTTAAAAAGGTAGGTTCCCACCCTGACATTTCTTCCGAAACAATATCACTAGGTGATAAAAAAATTGTGGGTTCCTGATCATTGATCTCTTCTATCAATCTATCCAAACCATACCTGTCAAAATCACAAGATTCCTCCTCTAAAATAGGAATGCAAAAATCAGTCGGTGGTTTTTCTTGTGTGTCCTGATAACACTTAGTCAATTCAATTGCATCGTCATCTATGAAATCATCAAAATTCAATTGATCGTTTATCTTACTTGGGTGACTTCCTAGAAGACAGATATTAACACTATGTGGTTCTAATTGACCGTGTTCACTCTTTTGAGTCATTACAGCTACATGCTCTTCAATTCTAGCCAAAGATTGAGCTTGAGCGTGAAACAATTGCTCAGACTGCTGTATAAACAGGGCTAGCGTAGCGGCTGTTTGATTCTTGACCGCAATAATCACTTCAATACCTTTCTCTAAAACGGTCAACCTAGCATCCATCTCACCATCATTCCCTAAGGATGTGTTAGTTATTTCAGGAAGAGAGGGTTGTGATGGTGGTGATGCTAAAGCAGTTACCCTGTCGACCTCTTTATTTAAATCTTCAATCATTAGGTCTCTAATTGAAGTGGGACTGGGTTCAAGAGTGTTAGGTGGGTGACCGTTATCAAAAATCTGGGACGGTTGGTCACCCCCTAGAAAAGGACAATTTTCATGAATGTGGGAAGAATCGTGGCAATCTGAACAAAAGAATTGGGACTGAGTATAAACAGAGGAATAAGAATCGTGAAAAATTGAATTAAATCGTGTATGACCCATATTAACAAGAATTCATAAATGTCACAAAAATAAAGAATATCATACCCCCAGCAGTTTATGTTATGCTATGTCAACTAGACCTGCTCAAGAACCTGATTGTCGAAGTAAAACTGTGTTGAGAAACGAGCTCAAGATATACGGATCACGAAACCAGGTAAGTGCAAGAGATAAGGGGAGGTTTTCCAACGCTTTTTCGCGAAGTTCCTTAATTAGATAACCCTTTCTCTTGAACGCTTGCCTAGACACCCCGTGAACGATATACCATTAAGCGATATTCTAAACACAGTTAACTTCTCCTAATGAGCGCGAAGTGCTTAGAGTCAAAGTTCTAGTTGATTTTAAATTACTGTGGGTATGCAAGAATGCAGTTTTGTGATTTGTGGGCTACGGAAAAAGGTGATGAAATCCTTTACCGTATCTTGTTTGGTCTTTTTGCCCTTAAATCCGTATTAAGATGCAAATGCGCAATTAATAAATGAATTCAAGACATCAATCAATAAATCAATTCTTTTTCAGTTTAAATTTAAGCGCTGCAAAAAATATGGTTAGTTCTCTGTGCAATTGGTGGCAAATTTGTGCGAAGAATCCTGCATAAGATTGAATAGTGGAATGTGTCGAATTCAAGAGGAATGTGTTAGGAAATACATACCAATGTGATTTGGTTAAGAAAACCCCTTTTTGAAGTGATCCGAGTCTTTGATTGTTCGTTTGCGCGGGTCAAACCACCCGGATCTTTGGCACTGTACTTCACTAACATCTTGAAATTGAAATTGAGCCTCGGTCCGTACGATCGCTGGTCGTAATTCCGTGAAAAACCTGAAATGTCGGAAAATACGATATTTAGTATCAAAAAGCGATATATATGTCCCAATTCCCGCACACTCAAAATTATAAAAATCAAACAATTACTGACAACAAACTGGAGATCACACAAAAAGAAAAAAAATCAAAAACACCCCCCTATTAGGTCGGCGAGATCAGAAATTTTACTGATGTCGCCGGCCAAATGATGAGTATTTGTGCTCGAATTTTGTGTGGATCTTTCAGGCTATATTAGCAGTCTATTAGTATACTTTGATTTTTAAGTTGGATTACAGAGTGATAGCAGGCAGTAAAGACAGAGAACAAAGAGTTAGCAACTTAGTGTTTGTTAGTTTTGAAAGAATTTGAGTTAAAAAGTTAGTAAGTTAGTTAGAACCAGAAATAACAATACCTAATACTACCAACTCCCCGGCAACGGCACCAAAAACTTGATGGGAATTCACCCGCACGCGCAAACATGTATGTTTTGGAAACAAATATGATTTTAATGAAATGGAATGCGCACGCGAGATCGTTCTCGTTTTAAAATTTATAAACCTCAAGTGCATGGCGCGTTGTAGCAAGCCGACATGTACGGGTCGATCCGCAGGGAATTGTGTATTAGGTTTGGTTGCTTAAGGTTCAACGAATAATGAATTGGTTTGGTTATCACAAAAAAAATGAAAGAATACGAAAACAAAGAAAAGCAAGCAAAGAAGCTAAGAAAGAAGTGGTTGTGGCTTTGGCTCGGAAGGTTGAATTGCGACGATTCCTTCGACGCTTCCTTGATCATGAGTTGTTCATCCTTGTGTCGATCCCGACGCGAAGTATGACTTGTCAAGGCGGTTGCGAGGCACAAGTCGTCAAGATGCCGATATTCGACGCAAACACAAAACGAGTCCATTTTGTTCACTTACTGTTTGTATGTCCAATTTTGGGGTATCAACACTAAACACAAGGGTTAGCAAGCATACCACAACATCAAAACCACAGATTAGTGAGTGAGAGCAAATGATTTCAGTGTTGAGTGTGCTAAGTGTTTGTGATGGTACATGGTATATGAAACCAAGAGATTTTTCAAGTCACTTAATCACAAAATACCACATCCAAACTTCGCAAACTTAACACCAAATTGATTCTAACCTTAGGTTTGCAAGATGGGGTTTGTGGGGAGAATATGGATGTGATGAGGTTACAAAGTAACCATGGAATCAACATACCATATCAACCCATCCAAGTTACAATACTAAGTTTATAATCATATTAAAGCACATTAAAAATTAACAAGAGAAGGAGGAGGCAAAGCCTTTCATCTCACTTCCTTACCATTACCACAACCAAAGATATTAGTTAAGCATGATAAAAAGAAAAGCAAATAAGAAAAAGAAGCAAGTAATCAAAGAAACAACAATATTATTAATACTTGAAGTTGGGGTACAAGATATTGGTAACTTGTTCAACCTCTATAATGAAGCTCTCAAGAGAAAGCTTCAAGAGTGAAGAAGAAGAAGATACCAAGTTAAAGCTCACACAACTCTCAAGCCTAAACCAAAAAAAAAAGAAACTATCAAAATGTATACATTTATGTGAGACTATATGGATATGAGAGAGACCTTCCCTTGCTCACTGATCTGGCTTTTATAGGCACCAAAAAAGATTAAACAAGTAATAAAAATAAGGTGATGTGACCGCAAGGGAGGGACAGAGAAAATAAGGTGATGTGACTGGGTAAGGGGGGCCGGCGAGCTCGGATTTCTTGAGGGTGTGGCCGGCCAAAATCCGAGGTAGTGGGCTCGTATTGATGTGGTGGTCTCATGTCAACTCCAACGTCATCCTGGTGCTGTTTGATTTGTCTATAATAACCTGGTTTGCATTCAGAGATTTGGAGGGAAATTTGAAGCAATGTATCACATCAAAACTTTTAGCATTTATTACCCATGCCCCCCATTTGCACAAGCCATCATTTGTGTGTGCCATGGACAGCCCCACCATAGTCCATGCCAAAGAATTGTGTGCACACTTGTATTGTGCTGGACCAAAATTGTGTGCACACATTTATTTGCAAAAGAACTCTTTGGATATCGGTCGATTTTCTGTTCTGATTGCAGTGTTGGCTCCCAAGCGTTATATCCGTGATATTGAGTGTGTTTCCAGTATTTAATCACGAATACCTGTAAACTGTAATTACTGAGCAGGCACTGATTAATAGTACCGATATATAACAAAATAGATAATGAATGAGCGGTATTAAAATGCAGTTTTCTGTGATGAACAAATACCCCCAAACTGATCTTTTGCTCGTCCCGAGCAAAACAAACTCCTAGCATCACTTTCGCAGGTAACGCGATTGCACTGAGCATTTGCAACAAGCCGTTAAACCTCTAGTGTCCTTAGTAGGAGGAGTGTTGTCTCCTGAGGGTTTTCAGCGGATTACACCCACAAAATCCAGTCAAGTTAGGATCGTGGAGAAACTGTTTATTCTAATCTTAAGTTAGAGATCAAATCTAGAAGTTCTGTCACCCAAGTCAGAAACGATAAACCCTATTTTCACTCCTCACAATTTGTTTAACATGAGCTTATACGCGTCTTTACGTGATTGTGCGGATAGTGTCCACAAGTTTTTAAGAACTTTGATTAGGGTCTTCATGTCATAATTACAGACCAGGATAGACTTCTAAACGATCACACGAGTTTGAAAGGAGTTAAGATTTTCTCAAGTTTTATTCTCTAGTTAGGTTTCAAGTCAGAATATATATCATTTTTAACAGAGAACCTAAGTCTTATTTTTCATTCCTACATTTCACATGTTGTTGTTCATACACACCTTTTGTTATTGTGCAAAACGTATTTATAAATACAAACCTTCATATCTCTGCAAAAAACTGTTTTAATAGAAAACTCGTATCCGCCAAGATTATTCTCTCACAAAGAACCGTGAGGGCTTTTAACTCAGAGAGAACACTTGCTTATCTTGTTTTATTTGGCGATTGGAAACTTAGCGAGCTTTGGGTCAATGACTCCCAAACCAGATGGTTTTAGGGCATTAGGTGTGGAGACACCCCAAGGACTTAATTACCCAAGTTACCAAGTCCACAAAACAAAAGACTCATTTTATTTAAAATATTCTGAATTCAGTGAAAACGGAGATATATCCAGCATTTCTTTTAAATCCGAAAACGTTATATGTGGATAAGGTGTATAATTACTCCAACAAGGTTCCAGATGGGTTATTTTTCAGACTTGTAACTTCATATTAAAGCCTCAATAATAGCCTTTATATTCACCTTACTTTATGAACTATTCATGATATTACTTAACTCAGAACAAAGCTGTTTTGATCCTAAAGATGTTTTATCATTTTTCAAAAGTTTGAGACATGTTAGACCTTCACCAAATTCTCAAAAACATATGATACGTGTAAAGTGTTATAAAAGACGTATATCAGCTTTGGTTAAACACAACGGAGGGTTATTTTTCAGGTCGTCAGTCTTACGAAAAGGATTTAGTTATTTCTAACTTATCAACCGAACCGTCAGACTTCGAGTCTAAGTTCCCCCGCTAGCTAACATGACAAAGTTTTTATATTTTTTGAACAATTTTTTTCAATTTTTATGTGTTTTTTAATATGTATGCAATGCAGAATATACACATGATGCAGCAAAATAAACACAGTGCTCACCCCCAAACCTGAGTTTTGCGATGTCCTCATTATTGCCCCCATCACCGGTAGCTAGACTTAGACATCAGGGTAAGAATTTATTCAAAGAAAAAGAAAAAACCTAAGACTAATTACAGCATATGCAAGTTAAAAGATTGGGTTACTCCAGAAATTAATACCAGCTATTTAAATATTTTGTCTATATTGTGCAATGGCCGGTAAAAGAATATGTATATAAAAAAGAAAAAGAAAAAGAAAAGGTATATGTTAGATATTAGTGAAGGGCATGTGCGTGTAAAAGTAGGGATCAGAAGACGTTGAAAGTGAAAATGAAGTTTTGAAGAGGTCAAAGAATTGTTTCCTGGATGAATTGAATGTTCATAAAGCACAAGTTGAGTTCCGAAGTCAGGTTCGTTTAAAAACTGGAGTTCATCCACAAATAATTTGGAAAAGGAAAGGTTCATGGGATGTTCCCTAATTTATCCTGACTCAAATTCACCGAGGATATCAAGTTCATCCGCAAATAATTCTTCAAAACTCTGTATGAAAGACTGTTTTTCAAGGCTTTCTTCCTCCCTATAATTCTGCACAATCCTACACTCATAGATATAGCTCACAATTCCCAAAACACGTTCTTCTTCATCACATTCATATCTGGGTAGGTTCATGTCATTTAAAAAAGTAGGTTCCTACCCTAACATTTCTTCCGAAACAATATCACTAGGTGATACAAAAATTGTGGGTTCCTGATCATTGATCTCTTCTATCAATCTAACCAAACCATACCCGTCAAAATCACAAGATTCCTCCTCTAAAATAGGAATGTAAAAATCAGTCAATGGTTTTTCTTGTGTGTCCTGATAACACATAGTCAATTCAATTGCATCGTCATCTATGAAATCATCAAAATTCAATTGATTGTTTATCTTACTTGGGTGACTTCCTAGATGACAGATATTAATACTATGTGGTTCTAATTGACCGTGTTCACTCTTTAGAATCACTACAGCTACATGCTCTTGAATTCTATCCAAAGATTGAGCTTGAGCGTGAAACAATTGCTCAGACTGCTGTATAAACAGGGCTAGCGTAGCAGCTGTTTGAGAGAGACCTTCCCTTGCTCACTGATCTGGCTTAGGCACCAAAAAAGATTAAACAAGTAATAAAAATAATGTGATGTGACTGCAAGGGAGGGAAAGAGAAAAGATGGGGACAAACTGGGCAAGGGGGGCCGGTGAGCTCGGATTTCTTGAGGGTGTGGCCGGCCAAAATCCGAGCTAATGGGCTCGTATTGATGTGGTGGTCTCGTTTTAACTCCAACATCATCCTGGTGCTATTTGATTTGTCTATAATAACCTGGTTTGCATTCAGAGATTTGGAGGAAAACTTGAAGCAATGTATCACATCAAAACTTTTAGGAATTATTACCCATGTCCTCCCCATTTGCATAAGCCATCATTTGTGTGTGCCATGGGCAGCCCTACCATGGTCCATGCAAAAGAGTTTTGTGTACACTTGTATTGTGTTGGACCAAAATTGTGTGCACACATTTATTTGCAAAAGAACTCTTTGGATATTGGTCGGTTTCCTGTTCTGATTGCAGTGTTGGCTCCCAAGCGTTATATCCATGATATTGAGTGTGTTTCCAGTGTTTAATCACGAATACCTTTAAACTGTAATTACTGAGCAGACACTGATTAATAGTACCGATATATAACAAAATATATAATGAATGAGCGGTATTAAAATGCAGTTTTCTGTGATGAACACCAAGCTACAAATAACTATATTAGAATAACAATCTTATACATTTACACATTAACAGTTCAATTCTCTATACTTGCTATATTCCTGTCTTTCTTTTGGGACTTACTGAACGCTAGTTCACTGACGACGTTCATGTCTTTTCTTTCTTTGGAATGTTCGTCAGGAGGACCGGACTCTTTCGAGATCGAGCCTAGCAAGGAGGACGTAGATCAGTTCACTGAGCAGCCGGACTTCTAGCTTTTCCTTGTACTTACTTTTCATTTCATATGCCACTGTTTAGACATTGCTTTATATCATTGTACTTTCTTTTTCAAAGCAATGAATTGTAAAGATGAATGTTAATAAAAGTTGATATTTACATTATATCTTTTGTCATTTCTTTTGCATTTTATATATTTCTTATTTACGCTTAACGTATTTATTTCTGAGTAAATACGCCGTGTGCCCGTTACGTCTCCGCCCCATATACTTTGAAGTGGGGCATGACGGGTTTTGTTGGTGGCCCATGCAGGTCAATTCTGCATGGAATCCTAAGCAATATATCACAAGAATAATAAGAATCAGCAACTGTACATTCTTTACATTTTAAATTCCTTGAATGTATCCTAACCTTTTTTTCTATCAAGGTCATGGATTCTTCCAACAACACAAGCACGAATGTTAATGGAAACACCCCACCATCTACTCTACCATCACCACCACCTACCGTTGCAGTTCCTATCAACGAGCAAACGGTATTGCTTGAGGTGATCAAGATCCTTCTGGAGGATCAGCATCAGCAGACTGCTATTCTCATACACCGCCCAGAGGTCGAGGCATCCGGAGTCAAGCAATTCCGAGCATTGCACCCGAAACATTTCTATGGGAAAGAGAGCCCACTAGAGGCAGAGGAATGGGTTCAATCTATCGAAGATGACCTGGCATCAGCACAAGTGCTAGAGATTGCTTGGGTGAGAGTTGCAAAGCTGCAACTAATAGATAACGCCAGAGTGTCACGCCCCGCTTCCCAGAGTACGCTAAAATGGGCACGTGACATAGCCAACCATGCTACCCGTGGATAGGAAATATCCTCCCACAGTCACATTACAGCTATAGAGATATCAAGAACAATAATAAACTATCTAACACATGTCCATAAGCCAGAAATAAATGAGTCAAGAATAAAATAATGCGGAAGCAAAAGATCCAATACAAGAATAAACTGGAATGTATGTCCCATAATGCGGGCTCACATCAGAAATAACAATACTAAAAAGGTAAAAGAACTAACTACTAATGAGTTCTCACTGCTCAGCCTGCTGGCTGAAGTACTTCTGTTCGGACTGCAGCAAAGATACGGAATCTGGGCCATGCAAAACCCAGACGTCAGTGCGTCATAACATCAAGCAATAATATATAAACAGGGTAGCAAGACATGCAAGTATGATTATAAATGGTAAAGCAGGTGTAACGGCAATATAAATCAGGGCAGTGCAAGGTGGTAAGCAGTGAGTAATCTAAATTGGTCTATTGGGTTAGCTACTCTCAAGTCTTTGAAATCAATTTGATGAATCATCGATGTAACTCAATAGTATCCCGTGCGTGCCCGGGATCACGGTGAAGATTCTCAGGCTGAAACCGAGACATGCTGCTAGGCACTAAAAGGAAAAGGGTAACGATGAATGATGTCCATGGCATCATCCCAAGGCTGGCCTAGCCTCTGAAAAGGTAGTGGATAACGATGGATGATGTCAGCAGCATCATCCCAAGGCTGGCCTAGCCTCTAAAACTGATCAGTAAAGGTAGCGAACTGTCGAGTTACAAGTCAGGTTTCATCATTGATTTCCCCATACCCCCAAGTTATATGTGTTCAAGTCATATATTAAATAATCTAGAGCTAATGCCAACACAGGATCAGGCAGGTACATGTTTGTCTGGATAAACAACAGGAACGGTCCGTAAGGACAACAGGTCAGGTTTGTTGGCATTAGACACAAGATCAGGTAACAGGTAAAGCCATGGTACATCAGGTCAAGTCAAGTAATATATATAGGTATCATGTCATGTCAAGAGTTGCACGGTACCATGTCGTGTCAAGTAATAAGCGTAATAAGTCATGTCAGGGTGCACAAGATGTCAAGTGGGCGCTCATAATCAAACTAGCATAAGCATGGGTATACAAAACAAGCATGGGTACTAATAGAATAATAAACTGGAACATGTAATATGATATGCAAATAGGTATAGATTAAACTATATGGATGTACAGTTATCGATTAGAGTTAGGGTTATGGTTCCAACATTAAGTATCATACACTTGAATGAATATGGAATATTAAAATCACATTAACATGTATTAAAAGACCTATTGATGCAATTATATATAAAAAGGGTTAAATGGATGCAAACGGGTGTCCGATAAGGTAGAATCCATTAAAAGGTACTGCGGGCTATGCAGATAATTATTATGTGATTTAAACACGTATGAGGGTACTACGTATAGTAAACTAAAATGCAACTGGTATGTTTCAAGTTCTGAATCTAAAAAGATATAAACGGAATATCGAACTGTTAAATTGGAACACATGACTTTAGATTCGATCTATAGGTTTAATATGCAAATAAATAGTTATAAAATCATATAGATAGCATGTAGCAAGTTTTACTTGCCTCGACGGATCGCGATACGGTATACGGAACGTCTCACGTCGGCGAGAAAAGTCGCGACGCGTGCACGGTACACGGAATGAGTCCAAACAACGTACGGGGAAAACACACGGGTCAGAGATGCCTGCTGGGTCGTCGTGATCGTTGCCGTTGTCAGAGTTCCAGCGAACAACAGAGGTTAGAGATTTTAAAGAAAAGAAAATGCACAGGAGAAAGAAGAGAGAAGGAAATAGAGAAGAAGAAAGGAGGTAGAGAGAGAGAGAAGGCTTACTGGGGTTGGACTGGTAACGCAATGGGGAGACGAGATGGTGGCGGTGAGATCGACGGAGCTCTGGCCAGGGAACGTGCAGGGGTGTGCAGGTTCTTGGCGGCTAGGGTTTGGAGTCGGTTGGGGTTTAGGTGCAGGGTTCTGGCGCTCGGGGAAGAGCAGAGGAGAGGAAGAGAGGGAGAGGAAGGAGGTGAGGTCGGGGAAGAAGATGATGATGAGGGTTAAGGAGCGAGGTCGAGGGAGGAAGAGGTAGAAGTGTAAGGGTTAGGGTTTTTGGTGGGTTCTCGTGGCGAAGGGTGTAGGGTTTAAATAGGGACGAAGAAAAGAAAAGAGGAGAAGAAAGAAAGATAGAAGGGAGGTGACGGGATCCGTCGGGCGGTGACCCGACTCGAGAAGCGAACAGTGTTTGCGAGAGGAGAGAGAGAGAGCGCGAGAGGAAAGAGAAAGGGAAGAGAGAGGAAGAGAGCTCGTGGGGGAAAAGATAGAAGGAGAAAGGGAAAGAGACTGAGAGGGAGCTCGTGGGGGCCACCAGAGGGAAAGAAAAGAAGTGATTGGCTGGGAAAAGAGAGAGGTTTTGTGTGGGGCCTGGTGCACCAAAAAGGAGAGCTCTGATTGGCTCGTGGGATAGGAATTGGGTTAGTAAAATTTCTAAAAGATTTTAATAGTTTAAGGATTAATTTTGTTGGCTGTAAAAATCTTTTAGGTTGTTTTATAAATTTTTAAACGGATTAAAGAAATTAAAGAAAATAATTAGAATTTGGCGGAAATAAAAAATATTTCAGAATTGCGCCCGGGTCGGGTCCAAAATTTTGGATTTGAAATATGAAAATTTTATGCAACTTCCAAAGCTTAAAATGAAAGACCAAGTAGCAAAATGTAATATTCACATTAAATGCACGTGACTAATTAACCAATCGGGGTAGTCTAAAAATATGAATTAACCTGTTTAAGCAAGTGGGTCGGGTCGAATGTAATGTAAAATTGTAGTTACCATTCGTACTCAAACACGATATATCAGGAAAATACCACGGATAATTAATACTGAAACAGAAATTGGTATAACTGAACTCGGTTGTTACACAGAATCTAGTAGAAGGATGAAGAAAGTCGATTTGCCCAACCGATTGAATGGAAGACATTTCATGATATGTTCGATACGAAATACTTCCTTGAGACTGCCCGTTTCGATATGGAACAGCAGTTCATCCATTTATAACAAGTCTCAATATTCAATTTCCTGATATCACATACTACACTGCTAACAAAAGGTCATAATAGGTTCGCGGCACACCTCATTCCGACTGCTGAGATCCGGGCACAAAGATTTCTGCAAGGGTTGGATCCAGAACTTCAAGCTGCACTTGCTACAGGGGATTTCCCAACCCATGATCTTGCGCTGAAGGCTGCCCAACGCTATGAGACAGTTGTGAAGAAGAAGGGCAAACCTCATACTGCCGGTGTGAAATGCTCTGCCACTCAGATGGAAGGAGGAGTCTCTTCCAGGCCAACTTTTGTACCCAGGAGACCGGGAGTAAGCTTTAACCGGCCAAGTCCAGACTTTTGGTTCTACTGTAAGAGGATCGTACACCTGGAGAAAGACTGCAGGCGTGCGAATGGCCTATGTTTAGTTTATGGCGTGTCCACTCACGCCATTGGAGCTTGTCCATTTTGACTCAACCCAGCTCCAGCACCTAGACCCGCAATCACTGTTCCGCAGCGGCCAGCTATTCAGGCTCCTGCACCTCGTCTAGCTCTCCCTGCTCCACCTACACGTGGACCTCCTACACAGTCTCCTCATCAATTCCATCAGGCACAGAGGAACATGCCTTGAGGGCAAAGAAACGTGCCCCAGGGACAGAGGAATGTGCCTCCAGCAAGGAGGCATGTACCCTGATATCAGGCTTTCACCATGACAGTTGAGGAAGCCGAGGCTACTGGCCAAGTTATTACTGGTAATTCCCAATCCTTTCATCTTTTCAAATCCTTGTATATCTCTATATTTTTCCCTTTATCTAAACCAACCTCACGCAACTTAGGTACTATACTAGTAGCCACCCTTCCTGCACTAGCACTGTTCGACACTGGAGCGTCACACTGCTTCATGTCCCAACGATTTGTGAGAACACATGCGATTCCCATGAAGCCACTCATTTCAAGTTGGAATGTCAGTTCCGGGAATAGAGTATTGAAGGCAACTATGGGATTGGATCAGTATCCAGTTGTAGCTTGCGGACGAGAATTCTAAGAGAATTTCAAAGTATTGGACATCCCAAACTTCAATGTTGTGTTGGGAATGGACTGGCTAGGAGTTTTCTATGCTACGATTGACTGTCGTTAAAGGAGAGTAGTATTTGAGATACAAAATCACCCAGTCTTTTACTTCAAGAGTGGAGACAGAACTTTGAAGCCAGGAATCTTTTGTTCCAAGCCGAAGGATGCAGAAGTATTTACTCTACCGGCGGAAGATGAAAAGCCAGAGGTAGTTTGAGTTCGAGAATGTGTTTCCTGAAGATATAACAGGTTTGCCTCCTGATCGAGCTCTTGAATTCAGCATTGATTTAATACATGGTGCGCAACCGGTAATCAAAGCTCCGTACCGGTTAAGTCTTGAAGGAGATCCGTACTCAGTTGGACGAACTTCTGAAGAAAGGTTGGATTCGTCCTAGTACTTCAAGTTAGGAATCTCCAGTTTTGCTTGTGAAGAAGAAAGAAGGTTCATACAGAATGTGTATAGACTACCGAGCTCGGAACGAAGTGACGATAAAGAACAAGTATCCACTACTGTGCATCAATGATCTTTTCGATCAGCTAAGTGGGTCTTGCATATTTTCAAAGCTAGATCTTCGTTCAGGTTATCATCAGGTGAAGGTCAAAGAGTCTGATATTCCTAAAACGGCATTCAGGACTCGCTATGGTCATTACGAATATCTTGTAATGCCATTTGGAGTGACAAATGCACCAGCTATACTTATTAATCTGATGAACCAAGTTTTCCGAGAGTACTTAGACATGTTCGTTGTTTTTTTATCGATGACATCCTGTTGTATTCGAAGAATCAGAAAGAGCATGCTGAGCATTTGCGGATTGTGATTGATTCTAAAATTCGAGACTGTGTAAGTAACTCAAATGGTCCCCGGCAACGGCGCCATTTGATTGATCGTTTCTTTGTGTGTCGGTTTAAGAAGATGTATAGAATCACAATCAAAGAATTATATTTGACCGCAATCAACTACGGTGTCAGTTGTAGATTGTAAGTGAGTGCGGATCGTCCACAGGGATTGTGCGATTCGTTTTTATATTTGATTTGTTTGAATCGAAAAGTTAATCGAAAAGAAAAGAAAACATGATTCAAGAATTTATCAATTGATTCAGGTGTCACGATGTTTAATCAAGAATCAAGAAACTGATAAACAATCAAGAATTGGGGTTCGATAATATTTCCAACCAAAATGTCAAGAATCTAAATGAGGCTCGTAGGAATCGATCGGATCTATAGACGTGATGTAATCTAAAGATAACGTGTTCTTGTCTTTCGAAGAATTGATACTAGATCGATGATGATCGACGAGAGTTAGGGCTTTCTCGTGAAACTAGGGTTTCATCATTTAACCCTTGTTCTTTCGTCGATATCATTCACATTCTAGCCTCTAGCAATTTCAAGAATCGATCGTAACTTCCCAATTTTGAGCGATATCAATCAAGAAAACATCGCAATGAAATGGGTCGTCGGTTCTTGAACTTGCTAGGGTTTACAAAACTCGTAGGAATCAAGAATCGTTTTCAGATATATTACAACATCATTCTATTGATCGTCTCGACTCCTCGACGAGCGGAGTATTACTCAAACATCATAACAAGAATTACAACTAGAAATTTAGATTGAATCATGATGCAAGAATTTAAAGAAAACAAGATAAAAGAATATCACCTTTTATTTATATCAACAATTTGATTACAGTCGCTCAAGAACTACAAGAGGAAGAATTAAATTGTCGACTTGGCTTCGCTCGGCTCCGTGAGTCGCGGATCGGCTTGGACCACTTGCTCTGTTGAAGACCGGCTCGGCTCCTAAAAGGTTGCAAGGCTTCTTGCTTGAATGGGTACTCGGGATCTTGGCTTTTGATTGGAATTTAGGGTTAGGGTTTCACACAAGTCCTCTCACTAGACTTGTGGAAGAAGAAGATGAAGAGAGAGATAGAATGGCTCTAAATTGGCTACTAAAATCAAAAGATCAAAGATCAAGTCTAAGATTCCTCTCTTTTTACAATGAGCCTAGGGTCTTATTTATAGATCACCCAAACCCTAAGCCTCTTGAGTTCCCTCCAAAAGTTTGTTGAAAGACTTCTAGAAAGAGTTTGTTAGGCTTAGCTTAGGGTTTAAGCTAGGGTTTAGGAAGAAGTTTCTAGAATGTTAGGCTAGTTTAGTGTTGATCCCAAAGCTTGCTGATCTGGCAGAAGTCTCTGGAGTCTTCTGGAAATTGGAGTGTCTTTTTGAAGTGTAGGAGCTGAGCTAGGAGTTCTGCAGCAAAATTGGAGTGATGATCTGTCAAGGCCGCCGCGGTTCCGCGGCTAAGTAGGTTCCTTGTGACTTGGTTCTTCTGATGTTGTCTTGGCATGCTATTTGGAGCTTAATTTGATATGTTGAATTTTACTTTTCCTTTTGGATTGGTACCAGAACTGAAATCATTGAGTTGGCGTAATATTTGATCGGTACCGTATAAATTTTGGCCTTTCTTCTGGATTTTCCTGCACAGATCTCAAAACAAGTGTTGCGCAAATGTAGGGATGATGCGATGCCATGAAATGTGGTCAATTTCCTTTATAGTGTCGGTTTTAGAGTCTAATACATGCAATCTGATATTTTGCGACAGTTTTACTAATATGTAAAATATGAATGCCGAACACTTGTATATGGATGCAAATGATGAGGAAATTGCCGGCTAAAATATACAATATTTTCGACTAATCAAATTCCCCCAAACTTAATTTCGATCGTCTCGAGCGAACTGTTTTATTAAAAAGAGAAGGAGAGAATAAAGAAAGAGAAAAACTAACTAGCACACTTTCGTAGGCAACACGATTGCACTGAGCACGTGCAACAAGCCTTTAAACCTCTAGGTGTCCCTAGTAGGAAGAGTGTTATTTCCTGAGGGTTTTCAGCGGATTGCACCCACAAAATCCCATAATAAAAGGAAGATCATGAATATTACATTTAAAGAAAAGAATTATAAAAGAAAAGCCTTGAAAATTAGGGTTTCCAACTAAGATAGCTTTTCGGTTGTCATGAGCCCTATCTTAATGGTCATGAAAAGATGTCAGAAATCACGTCCTCCCTCAATAAAACATCGTCTTATTTTTCATTCCTATCTTTCTTCCAAACATCGATCATATAACCCTGCGTGTGTGTAAAGACATCCCTACACCCGGAGAATTCAATTCAAGCTATCATACTCTTGCCCATCAGCCTCAGTACATTTTAATTAATGAATATTTAGATGAGATTGCTCACACACTTTCATGCGACCGTTAATACTTCTTGAAGTACTAACCGACCGATTACTCCTGTGCTTGCTTACTTGGTGTATTTTCCTCGTCTTGCACCACCTCAGGCATAACAGTGACTCCCAGACCAGTTGGCCTTAGGGCACTAGGTGAAAAGGCACCATCGCTATATATTTTTTATTGTCCTCGGTGATAACAAAACCAGTGTCCATTTTTCTCAACACTTTATATTTTTTTATTCACTTTTTTTTTATTTCCTTCATACATCGGCTTTAAGACAAGAGCATTTCAAGGTATTCTCTACTATCCCAGGCTTCAAGACGTGTGTAAGATCGAATAGCAGGGTAGCAACGTTCAAAATGTTCGGCTTCCAGAATAGAAACTATTTTTCAGACTTATTTTTATCCTCAGATTAGTGACGTCTTTCATCTTACTAACCCTTGGGACAACGGCTCATAACTACTTATTACTAGTTCGTATAAGAAAACTTCTAATTTTCTTAGTTTTCTTAAATTTTCTAATCTCATGGATGTAATTGTTCATTATCTAAACTTTCATTATCTTATTTATATACAAAAAAAAAATGTAAATATTAAAATTATTTTTATACTTGAAAATCTTTAAATTTTTATGGGTTTTGAAAAATTTTCAATTTTTATAGATTTTTAAAAGAAATGTTTTGTGCTTATGCAGATGATATGCAAATGATGCGAAAAATAAGCACAAACCTCCCCCAAACTTGTTTTCAACAGTGTCCTCACTGTTGCCGACAGCTATATCTACAAAACCTGTAAGTCTGGGAGGAATTATTAGTGGAGACAAAATATATAAGTGAAGAACTTCCCCCAAACTTATTCTTTTCACTCACCTCCATTCAAAAAAATGATGCAGTGATATACTGGACATGAAGGTGAGACGGAGGAATTTTAATCCAAATAAACTGGCTCTTGTAAGAACAAGAGTTCCTCCGTGGGGTCAGTGGAAAAATACGGCTTTAGTCTATGTCCATTTACTTTGAAAAAGGAGCCGTTTTTAACATTTTCAACTTCTACTGCCCCGTGCGGGTATACAGACCGCACAACAAAAGGTCCCTTCCATCGAGATCGGAGCTTACCCGCGTGAAGGTGTAATCGTGAATCATAAAGAAGGACTTATTGACCAGGTGAAAATATTTTCCTTAAAATGTTTTTATCGTGAAAACCCTTAGTCCTATTCTTTGTGATTACAGCGTTATCATAAGCTTCATCGCGGAGTTCGCTTAGCTCGTTAAGTTGCAGCTTCCGAAAGTTGCAAGCAAGGTTTAGATCAAAATTTATTTCTTTAATAGCCCACAATGCTTTATGCTCTATCTCGACAGGTAAGTGACATGCTTTTCCAAAAACTATCATATATGGAGACATCCCTAGGTCGGTCTTATATGCAGTTCGGAATGCCCAAAGAGCATCCGTCAGTTTGGTCGACCAGTCTTTTCTATTTTTAGCAACAGTTTTCTCCAGGATAAGTTTGATTTGTCTGTTTGAGATTTCAGCCTGCCCGCTTGTTTGGGGGTGATAGGGTGTAGAGAGTCGGTGGTTGATTGAATATTTCCGCATCAGAGTCTCGAAAGATCTGTTGCAGAAGTGTGTCCCATTATAGCTAATAATAGCGCGTGGGTGTCCAAATCGCGAGAAGATATTCTCTTTTAAGAACTTAATGACAACTTTCTTGTCATTAGTGCGACATGGAATGGCTTCTACCCACTTTGAGACATAATCAGCCGCCAGCAGTATGTACAGATTCCCAAAGGAGCTGGGAAAAGGACCCATAAAATCTATGCTCCAAATATCAAATATTTCAACAACCAGAATGGGTTGCTGAGGCATTTCATTCCTCTAGGAGATTCTACCCGTATACTGACATTGTGTACAGGTTTTGCAATGCTCAAATGCATCCTTGAATAAGGTCGGCCAATAAAATCCACATTGCAAAACCTTTTCCGCTGTCTTTCTAGGACCAAAGTGACCCCCACAGGCCTGATCATGACAAAAAGAAAGAACACTCTTGAACTCTTCATTCGGGACACACCGGCGAATGATCTGATCAGGACAATATTTAAACAAATAGGGTTCATCCCAGTAAAAGTGTTTTACTTGGGATAGAAAACGATATTTGTCCTGTTTTGACCAATCGCTGGGTATCAGTCCCGTTGCATGATAGTTCACAATATCCCTGAACCATGGTTCATTGGATACACTCAAGAGTTGTTCGGCAGGGAACGAGTCATTGATCGGCAGGGTCACAGGAGGAGAAATGATGCGTGAAAGATGGTCGGCTACTACGTTTTCACATCCTTTCTTATCTTTGATAACAAGATCGAATTCTTGTAACAGAAGGATCCAACGTATTAGTCGACCTTTTGCATCTTTCTTTGCCAGAAGATGTTTTAAAGCGGAATGGTCAGTATACACAACTATAGGTGAGCCAATTAAGTAAGGCCTGAATTTTTCTAATGCAAATACAACCGCTAAAAGTTCTTTTTCTGTGGTTGTATAATTGATTTGCGCATCATTCAGGGTCTTACTAGCATAGTAAATCACGTGTGGCATCTTTTCGATGTGCTGTCCTAAGACTGCACCTACTGCAAAATCAGATGCGTCACACATCAGCTCAAAGGGATAGTCCCAGTTTGGTGATGATAAAACGGGGGCTGAAGTGAGTGAGTGTTTAAGTGAGTCGAAAGCTGTCTCGCAATCCGAGTCAAAATGGAAGGTCGTATCCTTGGCCAGGAGAAGAGTTAAAGGTCTAGCAATTTTGCTAAAGTCCTTAATGAATCTCCTATAAAAGCCTGCATGGCCAAGGAAAGAGCGAATATCTTTGACGCTTTTGGGATGAGGGAGGTTTTGAATGACATCTATCTTAGCTCTGTCAACCTCAATGCCTTTCTGTGAAATGACATGTCCAAGAACAATTCCTTCTTGAACCATAAAATGGCATTTTCCCCAGTTCAAAGTCAAGTTCTTCTCTTTGCAACGAGTAAGAACAGCGTCAAGATTCACTAGGCAATCAGAAAAAGAGTCTCCAAAAATCGAGAAGTCGTCCATAAAGATCTCCAGAAAATTCTCTACCATATCAGAGAATATCCCCGTCATACACCGCTGAAAGGTAGCGGGAGCATTGCATAACCCAAAGGGCATGCGACTGTAAGCAAAAGTACCAAAAGGACAAGTAAAAGTGGTTTTATCTTGATCCTTTTTGGCGATGGGGACCTGATTGTAGCCTGAGTATCCGTCCATAAAACAATAATACTCTCGTCCTGCTAAGCGTTCCAGCATTTGATCAATGAATGGTAGAGGAAAATGGTCTTTCCTCGTGGCAGCGTTGAGTTTTCTATAATCGATACATGCACGCCACCCAGTTTGGGCGCGTGTCTGAATCAACTCATTCGCCTCATTGGTGATAACAGTGATGCTGGATTTCTTAGGAACGACATGTATAGGACTCACCCATTGGCTATCGGAGATGGGGTATATAATACCATTATCTAAGCATTTGACGATCTCTTTCATGACCGCTTCCTTCATGACGGGATTCAACCGTCTCTGTGGTTCTCGGGTTGGTCTGGCATCATCCATCACATGTATATGATGTTCAACTATCAAGGGACTAATCCCTTTGATGTCCGCCATACTCCAACCAAACGCCTCTTTGTTAGATCTCAATACCGATAAAAGTGCATTCTCTAATGCTAGAGAAGCAGAAATTATAACCGGTAAAGTCTCCTTCTCACCTAAATTAGCATATTTCAGATGAGACGGTAAAATTTTGAGATCTAATTCGGGCGGAGAAATGATAGAAGGAGGGATCATTGAATGATTTTTGGATTTACAAAGAAGCTCAGAGCCTGTGAAAGATCCAGACTCGGGTGGAGAAAAGTCAGAAGTGCAGGACTCAAGTGTAAGTAAAGTGTCCTCACTAAGATCTTGTGTAAAGTCAAACAGAGATGTGGTAATGTCATCGAGATCAGTAAAGCAAAGTTCCTCAGCTCCACAACTATCGGGAGCGATCTCATGGACAGAGCACACATCTAAAATATGAGCAGAGGGTTCTGATGGCTGACTTCCAACTTTGTAGATATTTAGTTCAATGGTCATATTTCCAAATGATAAGTTCATTGAACCGTTTCTACAGTTTATAACAGCGTTGGAAGTGGCAAGGAAAGGACGACCTAGAATTACCGGAATTTGGCCCCGGGGGATTGCTACAGGATGTGTGTCGAGCACAATGAAGTCTACAGGGAAAACAAATTACCCGACCTTTATCAACACATCCTCTAATTCACCCCTTGGTTTGGTGATAGATCGGTCTGCCATCTGGAGAGTGCAGTGAGCAGATTTCAGCTCTCCAATCCCTAGTTGCTCATAGACAGAATAAGGGAGCAGGTTAACACTTGCGCCAAGGTCTAAAAAAGCACGATTTATGTTTTTACCCCCAATAGAAATCGATATTGTAGGACATCCTGGGTCCTTACGTTTCTTTGGTAGCTGGGGAATAAAAGCAGTGCTGATATTATTAGACATAAAGACCTTCTTCGGCACTTGAGTCTTCCTTTTCCTAGTGCACAAGTCCTTAAGAATTTTCGCATAAGCGGGGACTTGTTGAATCGCATCTAGGAGAGGGATATTGATGTTAACATGTTTGAACATTTCCAAAATTTTCTCCATATGAGGACTCGTTCTATTACCCCTTAACCGGTTCGGGTAAGGAGCTTTCGCAATAAGCGCAGGGTCCATCACAGGAGAAGGAAGAGGGGGTAGACGAGGTCCCAAAAGAGGTGTGGGGACCGTCTGTGGAGAGCTATAAGGGTTGGGAGAAGGTGTCGAGCCTAATGGGAAATGGAGAATAGGTTCTCGAGAAGATGGTGTGGTAGAGGAAGAAGGATCAGAAGGAGAAATGTGTGTGTGTGGAAAGGTCTCAGCCGGGGTGTTGATATGATTTTCAGTATCATCAATACCTTCCCCAACATGATTATTCAGCACTCTTCCCGATCTCAACGTTGTGATGGCATTTACATTGTAATGCCGAGGATTCTGTAGGGGTTGAGAGGGAAGTTTCCCTTTTTCTCTCGCACTCATTTCGGCTTTTAGGCGTGCGATTTCAGCTTCCATCGATCTGATACTCTCAGCTTGGGACACTGAGTTTTTCTTTATCTCACTGACGGAAGATCTAACCTCAGTCGAAACCTCTATGAAATTTGATAAAAGTGATTTCATGGTTTGAGTGAATTGAGAGACGTCAGAACAGGACTGCATAGGATTAGACTGTGCAGGAGTGTTGCCCTGGTTTTGGAAATTTTGTGACTGATAGGGGTGCTGAGTGAGTTGAAGGGGTTGCTGTTGTGGTGGAGGAAGAGCCCTTTGAAATTGATTCATGTTTGGAACCGTGTTTTGAGATTGGTTTTGGTTCCAAGCGAAATTCGGGTGATTCCTCCAACCCTGATTGTACGTGGAAGAATATGGATCGTTTCTAGGTCGTTGAAATGCGGCATTAGAATGCTCGTGACCTTGAAATGCAGAGTTTAATGGACATTCTTCCGTTAAATGAGACGGATCAGAACAGCACCCACAAACAGTTTTGGGGAGTGACATTGGGTTTAGGGAGGTTGCAGAAAATTTGTGTTCCATAGCGTCGAGCTTCTTTTGCATTGCTGCCATCTCAGCTCGAACATCTATGGACACATCTACTTGGTGTACGCCACCCCTATTCAATGGTTGGGTTCCACTCTCCCACTGTAGTGATTTTTTAGCGAACTCTTCTAAGTACTTCTAAGCTTCCCCATCATCCTTGGTCATAAAAGTACCTTGACACATGTTTTCAAGGCTCTGTTTAGTGCTTGGGTTAATGCCCTCATAAATGATTCGGCAAAGCTCCCATCTCGGGATGCCGTGATGAGGACACTGAACCAATAGATCCTTGAAACGTTCAAAGCTTTTTGAAAATGGTTCGGTAGGGAGCTGGGCAAATTGATTCAGTTCGCTATGGATTCGAGCCGTCTTTTGGATTGGGTAAAATTTCTTAAGGAATGCAGCGACGAATTCTTCCCAACTCGTAATAGAGTGTGCGGTAGTGTTATATAGCCACTTCTCGGCCATATCGCACAATGTAAATGGAAGAAGTCGTAGACGCATCGCATCCACTGAAAGTTGTGACGTACCCATCATTGCGCATACGTTTTCAAATTTGGTAATGAAAACGTAAGCGTCCTCAGTCTCGAGTCCGTGGAATTTGGGTAATAGATTGATATACTGGGGCTTAATCTCAAAGTTATCCCCATTGGCTGGTGGTGTGGATAAGCAGGTCGAAAGAGGACCTCTAAGTGGATAGCACCTCTCCTGGAGAGAGATGCGGGGTGGATTCTGCGCACCAACGGACGGCGACAGATTAGGGTTAAAGAAGTTTGATGGAGGTGGATCCATCGGTGTGGGTGTGGTAGTAGGTAAAGAAAAGGTAAATGGAGAAATATCGACTTCGGAGTCGATAAAAGGTACGCGGACTAAACGGGCACTAGAATCCCGTGTCCAGCCTATCTTGTACTAAAAAGGGTTAGTACAAGTGGTAGCGTTGGCTTATAATTAGGGGTAAATGAATGAATGCGGTGTTTGCTTTGAAAAAGGGATGGATTTTTGAAAAAATGATGCGACACAACAAATGCAGCACACAACCCTAGAATCTAGTGGTCACCTAGGTCCGGCTCTAGACCGCTCCTAACTGCCAAAAGACAAGTCGCAGGATAGAATCCTCCACTGCCTCTTTGTTCCCCTGTGGCTGGATAAGTGCCAGATAAATGGGAAGGTACTCCACTACGTAAGTAGTGGGCCTAATTAAAAACCACTAGCCTTAGACACACTCGCCTTAGGCACCACAAGAAAACGCGGATAAGCAATGAATTACCCACGTCCTTCTTCTGTCCTAATTGAGCGCGACAGTCCTTAGAGTCATCTCTGGATTTCTTTTAGTTAATGTGGGTCAATGCGGATGCAAGTTTTGTGGTTTTCGGGGCCTAGGAAGGGTAATGAAATCCCCACCTAATTTGGATTTGGCCGTGCCACTTAATATCCGTATTTAGAATGCAAACAACCAAGAAACAAAATCACGCACAAATTTAATTTTTGCAATTTGCGAGCTGCGATTATTTGCAAAGAATCCTGCAGCAAATTGTTAATTGGAGCTAAAAAGAGGAGAGAGGAGAAGGTAAGAAGTTACCTGAGGCAATTTGGCACAGAGATGGCTCAAGACTGCCGCGGTTCCGCCGCAATAGGAGGCTCCCACCGCGGAAACGCGGTCGTTTGAAGAGAACACTGCACCAAATTTCACCAGGGAGCTTCTATAGACTCCCTCTGCTCTCTGGTATTTTCCAAAAAAATTTCCAAATTCCCAGCAAGCTCCAGATCTCCTTGCAATGAAACACAACAAATTGTTTAGGGTTTGCATGAATTTTGATCTCAAAAATCATAATGAAATAAATCTTTCAATTCAAAACTATAATATGAAACGAATTAGCGCGCGATCCCCGGCAACGGCGCCATTTGATTGATTCTAAAATTCGAGACTGTGTAAGTAACTCAAATGGTCCCCGGCAACGGCGCCATTTGATTGATCATTTCTTTGTGTGTCGGTTTAAGAAGATGTATAGAATCACAATCAAAGAATTATATTTGACCGCAATCAACTACGGTGTCAGTTGTAGATTGTAAGTGAGTGCGGATCGTCCACAGGGATTGTGCGATTCGTTTTTATATTTGATTTGTTTGAATCGAAAAGTTAATCGAAAAGAAAAGAAAACATGATTCAAGAATTTATCAATTGATTCAGGTGTCATGATGTTTAATCAAGAATCAAGAAACTGATAAACAATCAAGAATTGGGTTTCGATAATATTTCCAACCAAAATGTCAAGAATCTAAATGAGGCTCGTAGGAATCGATCGGATCTATAGACGTGATGTAATCTAAAGATAACGTGTTCTTGTTCTTCGAAGAATTGATACTAGATCGATGATGATCGACGAGAGTTAGGGCTTTCTCGTGAAACTAGGGTTTCATCATTTAACCCTTGTTCTTTC
The DNA here is from genome assembly GCA_030015575.1 of Agapanthus africanus. Classification (NCBI taxonomy): domain Eukaryota; kingdom Viridiplantae; phylum Streptophyta; class Magnoliopsida; order Asparagales; family Amaryllidaceae; genus Agapanthus; species Agapanthus africanus. Next base: position 157,066,087 of record JASDDO010000024.1, read on the forward strand.
ATCGATATCATTCACATTCTAGCCTCTAGCAATTTCAAGAATCGATCGTAACTTCCCAATTTCGAGCGATATCAATCAAGAAAACATCGCAACGAAATGGGTCGTCGGTTCTTGAACTTGCTAGGGTTTACAAAACTCGTAGGAATCAAGAATCGTTTTCAGATATATTACAACATCATTCTATTGATCGTCTCGACTCCTCGACGAGCGGAGTATTACTCAAACATCACAACAAGAATTACAACTAGAAATTTAGATTGAATCATGATGCAAGAATTTAAAGAAAACAAGATAAAAGAATATCACCTTTTATTTATCTCAACAATTTGATTACAGTCGCTCAAGAACTACAAGAGGAAGAATTAAATTGTCGACTTGGCTTCGCTCGGCTCCGTGAGTCGCGGATCGGCTTGGACCACTTGCTCTGTTGAAGACCGGCTCGGCTCCTAAAAGGTTGCAAGGCTTCTTGCTTGAATGGGTACTCGGGATCTTGGCTTTTGATTGGAATTTAGGGTTAGGGTTTCACACAAGTCCTCTCACTAGACTTGTGGAAGAAGAAGATGAAGAGAGAGATAGAATGGCTCTAAATTGGCTACCAAAATCAAAAGATCAAAGATCAAGTCTAAGATTCCCCTCTTTTTACAATGAGCCTAGGGTCTTATTTATAGATCACCCAAACCCTAAGCCTCTTGAGTTCCCTCCAAAAGTTTGTTGAAAGACTTCTAGAAAGAGTTTGTTAGGCTTAACTTAGGGTTTAAGCTAGGGTTTAGGAAGAAGTTTCTAGAATGTTAGGCTAGTTTAGTGTTGATCCCAAAGCTTGCTGATCTGGCAGAAGTCTCTGGAGTCTTCTGGAAATTGGAGTGTCTTTTTGAAGTGTAGGAGCTGAGCTAGGAGTTCTGCAGCAAAATTGGAGTGATGATCTGTCAAGGCCGCCGCGGAACCGCGGCACAAGACGGCTTAGGCTGCGGTTCCGCGGCCAAGTAGGTTCCTTGTGGCTTGGTTCTTCTGGTGTTGTCTTGGCATGCTATTTGGAGCTTAATTTGATATGTTGAATTTTACTTTTCCTTTTGGATTGGTACCAGAACTGAAATCATTGAGTTGGCGTAATATTTGATCGGTACCGTATAAATTTTGGCCTCTCTTCTGGATTTTCCTGCACAGATCTCAAAACAAGTGTTGCGCAAATGTAGGGATGATGCGATGCCATGAAATGTTGTCAATTTCCTTTATAGTGTCGGTTTTAGAGTCTAATACATGCAATCTGATATTTTGCGACAGTTTTGCTAATATGTAAAATATGAATGCCAAACACTTCTATATGGATGCAAATGATGCGGAAATTGCCGGCTAAAATATACAATATTTTCGACTAATCAGATTGTCCTGGAGACATTGCGACAACATCAACTCAGTGCTACGTACAACAAGTATGAATTTTGGCTAGATCAAGTCGGATTTCTCGGACATATTGTTTCAGGCGAAGAAATCTTAGTAGATCCAGCTAAAGTGTCAACTGTCAGTGCATGGCCGACACCAAAGTCGGTGAAGGATATTCGAAGTTTCTTGGGACTAGCAGGATACTACTGAAGATTCATTGAAGGTTTCTCGAAGATTGCAGCACCCTTGACCAAGCTCACACGTAAAGATGAAACATTCATGTGGTCAGAAGCATGTGAACAAGGTTTTGTAGAACTCAAGTCAAGGTTAACTTCAGCTCCTAATCTCGTAATACCGGATCAATCTGGAGGTTTCGTCGTACATTGCGATGTGTCCGGTAAGAGATTAGGATGTGTTCTACACCATCATGGAAAGGTTGTAAATTTTGAATCAAGACAGCTGAAAGTTCATGAGCGCAACTATCCAACATAGGAGTTGGCAGCCGTTATCTTTGCACTTAAGATTTGGCGCCAATATCTTTTGGGTGTACGAGTGGATATATACACTGACCACAAGAGTCTGAAGTATGTATTTACTCAGAAGGAATTGAACATGCGGCAGAGAAGATGGCTAGAACTCATGGCAGACTTTGACATCAACCTACAGTATCATCCAGGGAAGGTGAATGTAGTTCCTGATGCACTTAGCCGTCAGTCATTATCAATGAATCTTACCGCACAGTGGAAGCTACAGCAGGAATTGCACAGATTGGCGATCGAAGTAGTTATTCTAGGTAACGCTTCGTATTTGATGAACTTACAGGTCCAGTCTACTATTGTCAATTAGATCAAGGCAGGTCAAGCAAATGATGTCAAGATGCAAAAGATTCGAGAATAGGTAGAAAGTGGACTTCGAACAGACTTCATCATCCACGAAAACGGATCCTTGAGATATAGAAGTAGATTGTGTGTACCACAAGGTCTTGTTCAAGAAGAGTTGATGAAAGAAGCTCACAGCTCTCCGTACTCAGTACACTCCGGTGGTACCAAAATGTATAAAGATCTACGGCAACACTACTGGTGGCATGGAATGAAGCGCGAAGTAGCCAGAAGCGTAGCCAAGTATTTGGTGTGTTAGAAAGTAAAGGCTGAACATCACAGGACTGCTGGTTTACTTCAACCGTTACTCATCCCAGAATGGAAATGGCAACACATTACCATGGACTTCATGACTGCCCTTCCTCACAACACGAAGGGTAACGACGCAGTATGGGTTATTGTGGATCGACTCACCAAGTCGACTCACTTTATTCCCTTTCGAGTTGGCTAATCTACCGAGACATTAGCAAAGAAGTATATGGAGGTAAGCATGAATCTAAATTAAGATTTAACCTCAAAGCGTACTATTTTTTATACCCATGAACTAATGCAGGAGATCGTGAGATTCTATGGAGTACCGGTTTGCATCGTCTCCGATCGTGACACCAGATTCCGATCACAGTTTTGGCAGAGTCTGCAAGCTAGCCTAAGAACGAGTCTGAACTTCAGCATGACTTACCATCCATAAATGGACGGATATTCCGAGAGAACAATTAAAATTCCGGAGGACATGCTAAGAGCTTGTATGTTAGACTTCGGAGGTTCGTGGGAAGATCACCTACACCTTGTGGAGTTTTCATAAAACAACAGCTATCGGGCGAGTATTGTAATGGAACCATTTGCAGCTCTCTATGGAAGGAAGTGTTGTTCACCACTAAGTTGGGACAACATCGGAGATCGTGAAATCCTTGGACCAAAGATGATCGTAGCAACTGTGGATGTAGTTCGCACGATCAGGGAAAGAATGCGCAAAGCTCAAGACCGACAGAAGCATTGGGTTGATGCAAAGTGCCGACATCTGGAGTTCCAACCTGGAAATCATGTTTTCTTGAAGATCTCTCTAAACCGAGGAGTAATCCGCTTTGGCAAGAGGGGTAAGCTCAGTCCGAGATATATAGGACCGTTCGACATTCTCGAACGGGTCGGAGAAGTGGCATATCGTTTAGCACTACCACCCTCATTGGAAGGAGTGCACAATGTGTTCCATATATCCCAGCTTCGAAGTTATGTGAGCGACCCCAGCTACATCCTTGATCACTCCGAGCTCACTATACAAACTGACCTGACTTGCGAGCAACAACCCATTGAGATCCTGGACAGAATGGTGAAGACACTGCGGAATAAGGAAGTAAACTTGGTCCGAGTGATGTGGAGAAAATATTCGCCAGGAGAATCAACGTGGGAACTAGAAGATGACATGCGTGCAAGATACCCTTACTTATTTGTAAACTAGTTCTTATGTAATTATAAATTTCGAGGACAAAATTTTTATAAGGAGGGTAGAATGTAACGACTCTGAATTTACTGTACGAAAATTTTCAATTTAATGTACAGAAAGAAGTTTACAAGCCTGAGTAAAATTTAAAAGTTAATTTTTGTTAAGAACAGTAAGAAGCAACTTGTAGCTTACTGGTAAAACCTTACACTGCTGTGACGTAGCCCCTGTGTTCGAACCCCATCAGACACATTATATTTTTTCTAATTTTTCTTTTAAACTTTTTGGAAGCCCAAAAGTTTACACGTGTAATGCACATAAAAATGAAAAGTCTAGAAAAATAAACATGTGGAAAAGGGTATAAATACAGGAGTGTACACGTGTCTTCAATCCACCGGCTTTCCCCTACAAATCGACATGCCAAACCCTATAAAGAATCGGCACCGACGGTCCCCCCGTGGCCAAATGTGCCAGTGCTTTGCACACAAGTCCCTTGGCTTACCCCTAAACCCTTTGCACTATTTGATTGCTCTGCAATCAAACAGACACCCTTTAATTCCCCAATTTATCATATTTTAATGCATTTTAATTCACTCTTTTAATCCCAAAACCCTAATTCCATACTATAAATATTATCCCATGCCCTAGCCCTTCCTCATTCTAAAAATTCTAACCAAAACTCTTAAATTTTCTCAAGTATAAGAGGAGTAGAAGAGGAGTTAGCCAACGACCAACTGCCAGCGAGGAATTGAGGCTATTCCTGCGACGCCATGACTACCAATATCTTTCCTTCTACTTTCCCTTAACCTAATTCACTTATAAGTCCCTCTCAATCCCTTTTCTTCTTCTTGAAAAATCTTTTTTCAAAACATGTCGGTAAGTGGAGTTAATACCGATATCTTATTCTAAACCTTAAAAATTTCACTATTTCTTCTATATCTTTCATCGAAATTCTTACCCTATGTTTATAGAAATAAAACTAATGTTTAGAACCAACTTTCACTCAAAAATGTCATGTTAAATAACTTTAATCTACCTTTTACACGAAAATACCATGAACTTTATATACATCATCTTTTATTCTTTTGTTTGAACATACCTTTAGAAAACTTCATGGGGTAATGACTTACCCCTCACATACACACATGTTTCCATAGCACGTATCTCTTGAACGTATTTTTGTTACTATATTACATCAAAATACCATGTACTATAAAAAAATGTTTTCTTTTAGATTGTATTTAAAATCTCTTTGCAAATATATCTCTACAACCCTTTTTAAGAGATCCGCTATTGGATGATGCGGATTATCGCACATTCTTAAGCTAGTAGAGTGAGATGCAGATCTCTTCATGGAGCATTCAGTCTCGAAAGGTTTTTAATACGATTTTAAAGAAAAACGAAATTTTCTACTTAATAATAAAAATTAATTTTTAATACTTGTATAAATATTATAAAATCCATATATTTTCAAAATATAATAACTTATATTTTTTTTCAAATAAAAGAATTATAAGTTTCATCAAAATACCATCAAGATATCAATACAAGACATGTTTAGAGTAAAATATCATGAACTATTCAAATTAAGGTAATTATCACTAAAATACCTCATATCCATAAAATACACATCCATGGAAACCCTAAATAATATAAATAATTTCTCGAGATTATTTTGAAACTATATTAAAAATATTTTTCATAAAACCCCCTCGAGATATATAAAATTACATTTAAGGACTTAGTAAATATAGGTTTAAGTGAGATCAATTCTCTTGAGCCTCAGGGAGCCGGAGAAAGTGAGTGCTTGCCTATTCAATATAGAAAACTTAATGGTGTTATCAATGGTAATTGTTTTGAAAAAAGACACAAATCATGCCGTCCATGTGCAGCAGTTACCGATAACTCCCGAACATAATTCAGGATCCAAATCAGTTCTAAGTGTCTGACTCAAGTATGAGTCTAAATCAAGCTTGAATTCAACTCAAACCATAATCCAGTTCAAATATGAATCCCAAACTATAACATGTATACTTGAACCTGAACTTGAATACTAGAAAATATCAACATGCAAACATGACTTGACTTGACCGAACCATGGCTATAACTTGATTTGATTACATGACTACCTGTTTACATCCTAAAGCTGACTACATGAACAACTTGTATCCATGGTCTCGGCAAGCCAGATAATTATATTCTATATAAAATATTACACGGGGTTAATGGGGTAGATTAGTACGGAATGTATTAGAAGTGGAACGAGATGATCACTAAAAGACACCTATATGAACTCTGGTGTCGTTGTCCCGTGGGTTTTGACAGGGCCTTATACTACATGTTAGCATAGTCCACGGGATAAGATGGACTTCTCTCGTATACACCGATACCTTCTGTACCAAGCTACAAACAACTACGTTAGAATACCAATCTTATACCTGTACACCTTAACAGTTCAATTCTCTATACTTGCTATATTCCTGTCTTTCTTTTGGGACTTACCGAGTGCTAGTTCGCTGACGACATTCCCGCCTTTTCTTTCTTTGGAATGTTCGTTAGGAGGAACATACTCTCTTGAGATCGAGCCTAGCGAGGAGGACGTGGACCAGTTCACTTAGCAGCCGGACTTCTAGCTTTTCCTTGTACTTACTTTTCATTTCATATACCACTGTTTAGGCATTGCTTTATATCATTGTACTTTCTTTTTCAAAGCAATGTATTGTAAAGATGAATGTTAATAAAAGTTGTTGTTTACATTATATCTCTTTTCATTTCTTGTGCATTTTACATATTGCTTATTTACACTTAATGTTTTTATTTCTGAGTAAATACGTCGCGTGTCCCGTCATGTCTCCGCCCAGTATACTGGGAAGAGGGGCATGATACTCACGGAACAAAGTGCCATGCTAATTGTCATGCCAAGAGGGCGGGGGCCACCTCTTGAGTCTGTGAGACCTACTGTTGAACAATGGGGAATCTTCGAAACATATTCCGAAAGAGGACTGAACTGTATTATAAATATAATGATGACACTCTAAATTACAGAGACGCCTTTTAAGTGAATCGGTACTACAGGAGCTTGAGAACTCCGTAGTTAAGCGTGCTCAGGCCAGGGAAGTCTTAGGATGGGTGACCTCCTAGGACGCGGCCCCTGGTCGGGTCCGGTTCGCTCTAAAGGGCAAAACCGTGCGGTTTTGGCCATAGCGAACAATACCATCTGTACGAGAGCATGAGGTGTTATATTTATGGTGGCCCATGCAGGTCCCTTAGTAGTAGGTCTGTGGTTCGAGAACGAACCATTGTTCAAAGGTGGGAACCTGGTTATTGCTCACGGAACAAAATGCCACACGGAACAAAGTGACATGCCAATTGTCATGCCAGGGGGCGGGGTCCACCTCTTGAGTCTGTGGGACCCACTATAGAACAATGGGGAATTTTCGGAACACATTCCGAAAGAGGACCGAACTGCATTATAAATGTAATGATACTACCCTCAATCACAGAGACGCTTTTTAAGTGAATCGGCACTACATGAGCTTGAGAACACCATAGTTAAGCATGCTCGGACCAGGGAAGTCTTGGGATGGGTGACCTCCTAGGATGTGGCCCGTGGTCGGGTCCGGTCCGCTCTAAAGGGCAAAACCGTGCGGTTTCGTCCAGAGCTGACAATACCATCTGTACTGGGGCGTGCGGCATTACATTTATGGTGGCCCATGCAAGTCTCTCAGTAGTAGGTCTGTGGTTTGAGGACGAACCATTGTTCGAAGGTGGGGAGAATGTCGGGACCCGGTTCTTTCTCATGGAATAAAGTGCCACACGTAACAAAGTGCCACGCCAATTGTCATGCCAATGGGGCGGGGGCTACCTCTTGAATCTGTAGGGGCTACCTCTTGAGTCTGTGGGACCCACTGTAGAACAATGGGGAATCTTCGGAACACATTCCGAAAGAGGACCGAACTGTATTATAAATGTAATGATGCCACCCTTAATTACAGAGCCGCCTTTTAAGTGAATCAACACTATAAGAGCTTGAGAACTCCGTAGTTAAGTGTGCTCGGGCCAGGGAAGTCTTGGGAAGTGGCCCCTGGTCGGGTCTGGTTCGCTCTAAAGGGCAAAACCGTGCGATTTCGGCCAGAGCGGACAATACCATCTGTACTGGAGCATGGGGCATTATATTTATGGTGGCTCATGCAGGTCCCTCATTAGTAGGTCTGTGGTTTAAGGACGAACCATTGTTCAAAGGCGGGGAGAATGTCGGGACCCGGTTCTTGCTCACGGAACAAAGTGCCACGCCAATTGTCATGCCAAGGGGGCGGGGGCCACCTCTTGAATCCATGGAGGCCACCTCTTGAGTCCGTGGGATCCACTGGAGAGCAATGGGGAATCTTCAGAACACATTCCGAAAGAGGACCGAACTGCATTATAAATGTAATGATGCCACCCTCAATTACAGAGGCGTCTTTTAAGTGAATCAACACTACAGGAGCTTGAGAACTCCATAGTTAAGCATGCTCGGGCCAGGGAAGTATTGGGATGGGTGACCTTCCTCCTGGGAAGTGGTCCCTGGTCGGGTCTGGTTCGCTCTAAAGGGCAAAACCATGTGTACCGGGGCATGGCGAGTTACAGTGTGCTTTACAGAGCAGTTTTGGGAACTGCAAGTAAGTCATGAGTATTTATTTTAGCAGTTCAGAGAACTGAATGAAGGAAATGAAGTAGTTAGACAGCTGATGATACTGTATACTTGTTGGGGTTTGCTAGTGCCCTGGCCGATGCGGAAAAAAAATGGTGTTTAAAAAATTTTGGCGCTAAAAAACCCGTCCTAGATCGAACCATAAACCTAAACTAACTACAAAGATAGAAGTTGTATACCGAATGACCAGGTCCGGTTCGCTCTAAAGGGCAAAACTATGCGGTTTCGGCCAGAGCGGACAATACCATCTGTACTGGGGCGTGGGGCGTTATATTTATGGTGGCTCATGCAGGTCCCTCATTAGTAGGTTTGTGGTTTGAGGACGAACCATTGTTCAAAGGTGGGGAGAATGTCAGGACCCGGTTCTTGCTCACGGAACAAAGTGCCACGCCAATTGTCATGCCAAGGGGGTGGGGGCCACCTCCTTAATCCGTGGGGGCTAACTCTTGAGTCTGTGGGACCCACTGGAGATCAATGGGGAATGTTCGGAACACATTCCAAAAGAGGACCGAACTGTATTATAAATATAATGATGCCACCCTCAATTACAGAGGCGCCTTTTAAGTGAATCGACACTACAGGAGCTTGAGAACTCCATAGTTAAGCATGCTCGGGCCAGGAAAGTATTGGGATGGGTGACTTACCTCCTGGGAAGTGGCCCCTGGTCGGGTCCGGTTCGCTCTAAAGGCCAAAACCGTGTGTAGCCGGGCGTGGGGCGTTACAACGTGCTTTACAGAGTAGTTTTGGGAACTGTAAGTATGTCATGAGTATTTATTTTAGTAGTTCAGAGAACTGAATGAATGAAAAGAAGTCGTTAGACAGCTGATGATACTGTATACTTGTTAGGGTTTGCTAGCGCTCTGGCCATCTACCATGGCCGATGCAGAACAAAAATGGTGTTTAAAAAATTTTGGCGCTAAAAACCCCATCCTAGAATCGAACCGTAAACCTAAACTAACTACAAAGATAGAAGTTGTATACCGAATGACCGGTCCAGTTCGCTCTAAAGGGCAAAATAGTGAGGTTTAGGCCAGAGCAGACAATACTATCTGTACTGGGGCTGGGGCATTATATTTATGGTGGCTCATGCAGGTCCCTCATTAGTAGGTCTGTGGTTCGAGGACGAACTATTGTTCAAAGGTTGGGAGAATGTCGGGACCCGATTCTTGCTCACGAAACAAAGTGCCATGCTAATTGCCATGCCAAAGGGGCGGGGGCCACCTCTTGAATCTGTGGGGGCTACCTCTTGAGTCCGTGGGACTCACTGTAGAACAATGAGGAATCTTTGAAACTCATTCCAAAAGAGGACCGAACTGCATTATAAATGTAATGATGCCACCCTCAATTACAAAGGCGACTTTTAAGTGAATCATCACTACATGAGATTGAGAACTCCGTAGTTAAGCGTGCTCGGGCCAGGGAAGTATTGGGATGGGTGACCTACTTCCTGGGAAGTGTCCTCTGATCGGGTCTGGTTCGCTCTAAAGGGCAAAACCGTGTGTACCGGGGCGTGGGGCGTTACAGCGTGCTTTACAGAGCAGTTTTAGGAACTGTAAGTAAGTCATGAGTATTTATTTTAGTAGTTCAGAGAACTGAATGAAGGAAAAGAAGTCGTTAGATAGCTGATGATACTGTATACTTGTTGGGGTTTGCTAGCACCCTGGCCATCTACCGCGGCCGTTGCAGAACAAAAATGGTGTTCAAAAGAATTTGGCGCTAAAAAACCCATCCTAGAATCGAACCATAAACCTAAACTAACTACAAAGATAGAAGTTGTATACCGAATGATTCATGGCCTTCAGTCTTTTACCCACTTCTTTGGTTCCCTGAGGTGTCCTCGATTGAGCTTGGCTGCCGGTCTTCCTCCGTCGAAGATGATCCACCCGAGAGATGTTGCTCGTGGCTCTAGCTCCACACTAAGAATCTAGTGAAGCAACTAGGGACTCTAGGTTGCTAATCTAGTGAGTGGCTCTAAGTTTTTATCTATCTATCTCCTACCCCTATTTCTTAACACATGAGATGGTAGGATAGAAGATCAAGAAGACGGAGGAGGTCAAGAAAGGTAAGTGAAGAGAGAAGAAGCAAATGGTGAGAGTGTTTCAAAACCAACCATGCCAAACTCTCAAGTGAAGAAAACTCAAGTGAGTAAAAACTCTAGAGAGAGAAAAACATCAAGCATGGTTTTGTAAAAACACCTTTTGCAAATATAATATTGTAGCCATACTTGAATAGTGAGCACAAATGAATTAACAATTCATTTGTCAAGACTATTCAAGCATGGGTCTCACCATACTCTCTTCTTTATCTTTACACATCATTTCCATTTAATTTAATAAATGGATAAACCAAAATGAGGTGTCCACCTTCAAGAATGTTTTCCGTATAAATATGAATTACACTCAACTGTATATACATACATATATTCGTACCAAAATACGAATACCCAAAGAGATAGAATAACACATAGAACATAATACTAGAATATATATATCAAAAAATATATACGTAAATTATTAAATCAATACCTGATTTAATAATCCGGCTCAAATCCGAGCCGGCTAGTATTATCAACCGTCCGATCGAAAGTCCGGGTAACAAGTACAATCATTCGATCGAAACCCTGCACATATCAAAATACGGCTACTACATCATTTCGCCTGAACCAGGGAAACCCTCTGTGTGGGACTCTGAAGACTCGTCAATACGCTGGCAGTGGGTTTAACCACAAGTACGTCAACGGCACTAGCTGTACGTAATGGCTACCCAGGTATTGAGCGAAAGGAAGGCCAACGAGCAAACTCATCTGAATCCCTACTGAGCCTGTCTGTGACAATCTTCATATAATCCGGTCTGTTCGTCTAAGAGTATCGCATATCAGGTCTAAGGGATGGATAAAGTCAGATCCCTATTAACGCGATATTTCGTGTCAGTATGAATCCCATCACCCACTGAGAAACTACTGATCCAAATCAGTAATTCTCGTTTATCTTGGCCAAGGATTTCTGGTGATGGCTACCCGTGCACAGTGTGATATCAACCCCCAATACCGGGAGAGACGAATCCTTGACGATCCGCTCACTGCCTCCATGTGGCTTGGGACTGCACCCAACTAAAACCTGTTTACACGACTCCTTTGAGCCGTGGTAGGATAGTAATCAAAGCACAGTGGGAACTCACACGAGACAAATGACGATCTCGGGTCGACAGACTAACCTGTACTCATTTCACCTGAGAACTGCAATCTGACAATAGGTATAAAACCATCTAAGCATGTTCCCGGCGAGTCCGTCCAGTGTAACTCATAACCCAATAAGCACCTGTATACTATCTTAGGTGACTAACAGATACCAATGGCTTGTGAGACCAGCCACCGCCCCTCGTCGGGGTCTTGAAAAGTATACACTAGTCTATTTCGGAGTATCGATACCCAGTCTCGATACTCTCTCGACTAAGAACATTTAAGGATGTGCTTATAGACCACCCAGCTCCCACATATATGATCGCCATCATAATGCTGGTAGTCAAGCAAGAATTCTATGGGCTCTATCAATATGTAATAGTGATCTGTAATACCATATAATGGATGTACATGATGATAGAGACAAACCAGATAGCATACTATCATTTTGAGTAAGATTGTTCTATCCGTATAGGTCCTCCCTCAATCATCATAATCGCGTGCCTGCGATTACAATAATTGACTTGAGGGCACTATAGCCAACAATCTCCCACTTGCACTTAAGTCTAATTATTGCGGTGTCACATACTCACAGCCCATGTGATACCGAACACCTAACTTCTCTACTAATCAGTCTCGCAAAGCCCATTTGCAAAATTACAGCGTTTGAGAAATATCCCCGGTGAGTGGACCCGCTCCAATATTTCTATCTTTATCTCTCTATATCTCAACTTCGCGGAGAAAGACTACCTTCCGAAATGAGCGATACATGTTTTAGAATTTGTCTGGATATCTGATAGGACCCAGTTCACAAATGAACTCCAAATCCAACAAATTTCTTAGACCGTATCTTCTACTGAATTTAATCAGTATCCTGCGCCATGCTTTCCTCAGTATCCGCTTGGACCACCTGTCCAACATACCACCCCTCAAAATGGGAAAACTATAACTCTGATAGTCACTCTGTCATCCAGGTCACCTTGGAAGCCTAAAATGATAACCACCTCCTTAAGGGCTGTCGTTACCATATACCAAGAACATCCACTTATGTTCATAACTGCTTCCCAACGTTTCTCCAGGATTGGATTAATATATATGCTTTTTGCTGTCAGTGCAAAAGCAATATCTGGTGTGGTACTTGACATTTCATGATTAACTCAATTGCCTAAGCAAGTGATATACCAATCATGCAAATCTCTCTTCTCATCGGTCTAGAAGACATCTCTTTAGAGAGGGTGATTCCATCACCTGCGGGTACACCACCACGCCAGGAGTCGTCCATTCTAAAACACTTTAGAATAGTTTCAAAGTACCCAAATTGGGACATTTCCCAAATCTAGATCTAAAACCATAGATCTAGTGACCGGAATCTCTGATATTTTATCCAGATCCTATGTGGAGAAACACTTTGTGATAACTACAGTATAACCGATCATAGTATAGGAAGATCACTTCCTATCAAGAGCATGTCATTCAAATACCAGGTCATCACTCCCTACTCCCTTCTTACCAGGTCCATCTGTTATTCTGATGCAGTCAAACCCTATGACTGTCATATCAAAAATAGATGATCTATCTCTGCTATAATTGCTTAAGTCTAAAAATAAACATAAGCTACTTGCCCACCATGCTTTTGTTGCTCCCACTGACTACAACGACTCTCTGGCAGAGTCATATACACGTGCACTTCTAAAGCTAATTTAGAGCGACGTTATACTCATCCACCTGTCAGATCTCGTAGACTAGGACAATAGTAGTGGCAAGGTTGGGTCATCAAAAACCTCCATGTCACCGTCCTTGAGGAAACCGAAGTACCTCTCGGGTGACTGAGATTACCCACCAAATCTGTGGAGTGGCTAATAGATTGTCGAATTCAATTGAATCTATATGTTCTACTAAATTTTCAGTAATCGTTTGTGGTTCTGGAATCACTTCCAGTTCTACCATACTCCCACTAATGTTTTCTGAAAAGAATTCATTTTACTAAAACGGGTGGCGAGTCAAGAACAATATAACTATTGATCTTCCAAATGGTAGAATATTAACCCTCGTCAAAGCCCGGGAAAACCCACAAACTGCTATTACTGAAACGTGCCTAGAGTTTATCCAGATTCTGGTTTTAAGCATAAGCCGGACAACTCCATATACCTTAACATCGTTAAGATATGAATACATTCTATATCCAATATAGAAACAAAATCACTAATTTAATTAGAACCAGATTCAAAATACATGCAACCATTTCCAGTGCATATCGACTAAATGGAAGAAGGCCAAGCAGCATTACTCATCAAGGAGCATACTCACAGACGAGTAACCTGAGAGAGAAACAAGTTCTCAAATATATTACTTACAACGGAATACCTAACATAAGTATCTACATCTTCGATCACCTCGAAGAATCCTGAAACTTACAACATATGGTTCTCTACTTTATTCTTATACCTATAACTTCTCAAAATTTGGACCTTGTATTTCAACGAAATACTTGTCTAAAACTAGAGAAGTCATAAGTAAACAGAATATAGTACGCGTACCAACCCCTTTATCCTAATGGACATCAGACAACATACAATACTTTGTATAAGTCCTCTGAGTTTTAATAACTCAAACCTTGTGCGTCGTAGGTTGAAAACTGTATTATAGTTAAGAAGAATTACACCGTTGTTGAATGCACCTTACCTAACCATCAACTGATATAGGTAAATGCCATAAACATAATTTCAAAAAGTTATATCTCATTTTATAAAATAAACGTATAGATATATCAGTTTGAATTTGGTGCATAACAACGGGTATTCAAAACCAAATATTTGCCGTTAGCCAAAACCCATGTGATTTCCTCAAATATCACCAATTACAAAGAATTCTGATATATACAGGATCTAATCACCCAATTCCCAATATTTTACTCCCACTCAGCATCTGTAACGCCATACAAATGTGAGAATCAAGTCTGGTAAATACATACCCTGGAGTCAGAATCTAATTGGTAAAACAGTTTTCAATTACACCGCACAGCAAAACTGAAACATGAAAATGTTTCAAAAGGGGTGGCCGGGTATTCCTAGTAATGCCTCTTCCACTATCCAGATTCATGACAGCAACCGTATATTTCCTTGCCCTCACTCCAATCCCTTCATATGTCTTTACTTCTTACTTTCTGTACACCATACTTAGGCCAATTGGTTTTCTTCCTTCCCTATCTTTCGGCACCAGCCTAAGGTTTGGAAGAAAACTATCAAATAAGCGTAATAGGTGTACTCTCCTAATACCAGGAGCTCTCGCAACCTGAGAGAAGGTAAAGAGAAAAGACAACTGAATAATCCTATTCAATTTCTCCCGAACCGGAAACCATCTTCGAATTGAAACAAGTTCCTTCGAGTTCGTATGTAACTATACGATGACATATCCAAGCAATATGGATCTTCGTAGTGATATGGAGTGTTTTGGAAAAATGCAAAGGGGAAGTAGGAGTGGCAGGGATATACGCGGCTTCATCGTGAATGATGGTAGTCACAATTTTCCTTGCCCTCACTCTAATCCCTTTATTTCTTACATTCTGTACCCCACACTTAGGCTAATTGGTTTTCTTCCTCCCCTTCCTTTCGGCACCTGCCTATGGTTTAGAAGAAGACTATCCAATAAGCGTAATAGGTGTAATCTCCTAATACTAGGAGCTCTCGCAACCTGAGAGAAGGAAAAAAGAAAAAACAACCGAATAATCTTATTCAATTTCTCCAGGACCGGAATCCATCCTCGAACATAAACAAGTTTCTTCGAGTTCATATGTAACTATACGATAGAATATCCAAACAATATGGATCTTCATAGTGATATGGAGTGTTCCGGAGAAATGTAAAGGGAAAGTAGGAGTGGCAAGAATATATGCGACTTAATGACAATCCAAAAGCCAGAGTGTTTTAAGAAGGTTCGGTTAACTTGATTCATGAGTTTTAGTTTAAGGTCGGTTCATGGTCGCTGCCAAACAGAGAGAGAGAAAAGAAACACTCAGCATGCACTCTAACCTAAATTAGATTGGTTAATCACTTTATCTAATCAGGATGGCTCCCACCGTTTCCTCGAATTCTCCTTCAAACCCTAAAAGGAGAATTAGTCGGGATCATTTGAAAATCACCCGAGGAGTAACACCTACTCAACAATGGGAATCGGGATCTAACTATCATCGCATGATAACTTGATGGAATCCACTCAAGTCACCAGACTCCAAAAGGTATACATATGCCTGGCAAGTTTCTTGTATATTTGAAACTCCCGATGTGGTTTTTACCCTTAGAACCCTGGTGACCTTGATGAAGTTAACAAATCAAAGAGTCCTAGTCAAGTTCAACCCATCATTATCTTGATTGCATTAAACCCACCCACACGAGCCCTTGATGGAGTCAACAAGGCAGCACGACTGTCCTAACCAATCGCATCGTATTCTACAAACAAGCACCACTTAGCTACCGTACACTACGCCTTGACGAAGTCAACAAACGCAGCACGAATACTAAGCACTACTTTTAGGAAATGACGGAGGGCTACGGCTGGTTTTTGGCGAAAGTCTTTAACGTAATGAACTTGATATCGTTGAAGGAACCTAGTGGTTTTACAAATATATAGTGGCGTAAACTTTTGCTAAAAATGTCACTCTTTGTGAAGGGATCTAGGCTCTTTCCTCATCGAATGAGGTGCTGGATATTCATAATTGAATACCACGATGCAAAACAAAAAAATTGACTATAGTGAAATTATTACAAAGACGCAAACTTTTGCCCAAGAGGTCACTCCCCATAAAGGGATCTCGGCTCTTTCTTCGTTGAATGAGGTGCTGGATATTTAGAACCGAATACCGCCGTGCAAAGTAAAAAGAAACGTCTGCAATAACAGTTTTTCAAAAGTTGGTTCCAACAATATCATTTAGATTTATTTTTCCTTACATTAATCAAAATCAACACAGTCCCATCAATTAATCCATATCATACCAGAAAATAACGAAAATACAATGTACGTATATGCATCCGCATTCGCCACGGGCCCCCATCATGCACCGTTAGGTTACTTAACCAACGGCAGAGCGGGAGCTGGACTAGCGCGGATGCAAAACATATACAACGTTTACTAGTGTGTGTGTGTGCGTGTGTATAATATTCATCCCAGGCATGATATAAGAAACATTACAGAAGAGAGATAAGCAACACAGAACAACGGATATTCTAGGAGCCCCGGGTTTCTTTTGAGCCGCAAGTAAAACCCGACGTTCCCTGGTCGTATGGATAGCTTATGCAATGTATAACCAAGAACCCTATGAGTGCGGCAAGTTACCCGCCAATTCCAGAAGTGAGGCAACCCCAATCAACAAAGTGAATGGGCCACCCAACACTTCACGGAATCTGGTAACATGAGCACTCCTCCGTGGGTCATCCTATACCCCCTACGAGTGCGGCGAATAGCCCGCCAATTCTAGAGTAAGGCTTCCTCCGTCTCAACGCCATGAGATGCGGGACCATTGCCCTTTAGAACCCGGCTACTCAAGCACTCCAACGTGGGGTAATCCTAGTACAGAAAAGAGAGGTATATATACAATGGCGACATCGACCTCAACCCGGTCATGCCCCAATAAAAGAATATATAATCTGGCAGAGACGACGGTCCACAAGTCGGACGCTCGTCCCGCAATAACGAATATACAAATGAATCTAAACTGTACTACTACCATTGCACCATAGGCTATCCAACACGACAATCCAACCACAATATTAGCACAACACAGAATATCAATGTGAATATCATGTTCGCAAACCCGTCTAGTTGAACATATAGCAACTAGTCAGGTTGTACCGCTCAATGATATTCATGGTTGCAGATATTAACATATGTACTGATAAACACGTATTCAAAATTTCGATTGACTAAAACTTTTCCATATTGGCCCCAAATGCAAACCAGCACTCAACCAAATCTGGGCTAAAAACATAAATCCCAAAAATCAAATTTCTACATAATAGAGTGTCAGAAGAAATTTGGCATACAATGGCCACAAATCAACCACGAAACCATCACCAATAGGCATGTTTTGCGGCGGTTCCACGGCCATATTGTTGGCTCACGTGCCCAAATTTCTTAAGGTGCTCTAAAAATGCCTGCACGTATTTTTAAGACAATCTGAATAATTTTTGAACAAGTTTTAAAAAACGACAGCAAGCATAGCAAAATGGAATTGTGATTCGGAAAATTTGGTCGATCGATATTTTAACCTTGTGCAAACTAGCTAGTAAAGGTTTATGAGGTATCTCTGATACCATGTTGGGGTTTGCTAGGGCCGTGGCCATCTACCATGGCCGATGCGGAAAAAAAACCCATCCTAGAATTGAACCATAAACCTAAACTAACTACAAAGGTAGAAGTTGTATACCGAATGATTCGTGTCCTTGGTCTTCTACCCTCTTCTTTGGCTCCTCGAGGTGTCCTCGATTGAGTTTGGTCGTCGGTCTTCCTCCGTCAAAGATGATCCACCCGAGAGATGTAGCTCATGGCTCTAGCTCCACATTAAGAATCTAGTGAAGTAACTAGGGACTCTAAATTGCTAATCTAAAGTGACTAGGGATGTAGTGAGTGGTTCTAAGAGTTTATCAATCTCTCTCCTACCCTTGTTTCTCAACACATGAGATGGTAGGGTAGAAGATCAAGAAGATAAGGAGGTCAAGAAATGTAAGTGAAGAGAGAAGAAGCAAATGGTGAGAGTGTTTCAAAACCAACCATTCCAAACTCTCAAGTGAAGAAAACTCAAGTGAGTAAAAACTCTAGAGAGAGAAAAACATCAAGCATGGTTTTGTAAAAACACATTTTGCAAATATAATATTGCAACCATACTTGAATAGTGAGCACAGCTGAATTAACAATTCATTTGTCAACACTATTCAAGCATGGGTCTCACCATACTCTCTTATTTATCTTTACACCTCATTTCTATTTAATTTAATAAATGGATAAACCAAAATGAGGTGTCCACCGTCTAGAACGTTTTCTATATAAATACGGATTACACTCAACTGTATATACATACCTGTATTCGTACCAGAATACGAATACCCAAAGAGATAGAATAACAAAAAGAACATAATACTAGAATATACATATCGAAATACACACACACGCGCGCGTAAATTATTAAATTAATACCTGATTTAATAATTCGGCTCAAACCCGAGCCGGCTAGTATTATCAACTGTCCGATCGAAAGTCCGGGTAACAAGTACAATCATTCGATCGGAACCCTGAACGTATCAAAATACGGCTACTACATCATTTCGCCTGAATCAGGGAAACCCTCTTTGTGGGGCTCTAAAGACTCGTCAATACGCTGGCAGTGGGTTTAACCATAAGCATGTCAGCGGCACTAGCTGTACGTAACGACTATCCAGGTATTGAGCCAAAGGAAGGCCGACGAACAAACACATTTGAACCCTTACTGAGCCTGTCTCCATACTGTCCGATCTATTCTCCTAAGAGTATCGCATATCGGGTCTAGGGCAGTGAATAAAGTCAGACTCCTAATAACGCGATATTTTATGTCGGTATGAAGCCCATCACCCACTGAGAAACTACAGATCCAAATCAGTAATTCTCGTCTATCTTGGTCAAGGATTTCTGGTGATGGCCACCCGTGCACAGTGCGACATCAACCCCCAATACTGGGAGAGACGAATCCCCGACGATCCGCTCACTGCCTCCATATGGCTCGGGACTGTACCCAACTAAAACCTGTTTGCATGACTCCTTTGAGCTGTGGTAGGGTAGTAATCAAAGCACAGTGGGAACTCACACGAGACAAATGACGATCTTGGGTCGACAGACTAACCTGTACTCATGTCACCTGAGAACTGCTATCTGACAATAGGTATAATACCATCTAGCATGTTCTCGGCGAGTCCGTCCAGTGTAAATCATAACCCAATGAGCACATGTATACTATCTTAGGTGACTAACTGACACCAATGGCTTGTAAGACCGGCCACCGCCCCTCATTGGGGTCTCAAAAAGTATACACTAGTCTACTCCGGAGTATCGATGCCCAGTCTCGATACTCCCTCGACTAAGGACATTTAAGGATGTGCTTATAGACCACCCAGCTCCCACGTATATGATCGCCAACATAATACTGATAGTCAAGCAAGAATCCTATGGGCTCTATCAACATGTAATAGTGATCTGTAATACCACATAATGCATGTATATGATGATAGAGACAAACAATATAGTATACTATCATTTTGAGAAAGATTGTTCTACCCGTATAGGTCCTCCCTCAATCATCACAATCGCGTGCCTGTGATTACACTAATTGAGTTGAGGGCACTATAGATACTCTGCAACAAAATGATGTTGTAGAGAGGAGAATTAAGAAACCGCTAAATATGATAAAGAACATGATTGCAATGGCCAATCATACATATTATTTAGGAGATGCGCTGTTGACAACGGCTTATGTTCTTGATCATGTGTTTTCAAAGTCAGTACAGTCAAACACCCCATGAGTAGTGGACGAGCGAGAGAACTGAGAGGTCACTTATGTCCATGAGTTTGTGATTGGACTGTGATTGATATTTGGTCGTGCAACGTTGATTTCCTTAGTGAGAAAACAACGAACGATTTTCTCGATGAGGAATTTCCGAAAAAGGAAGAAATATGTCAGGATTTGAGATTCTACGAGATTAAGAAATCTCCTAATCGGTAAGCGGTGCAGAAGGAATTAGTTCCTTCGGCGGCTGGCGACAGTAGGAGCGATATTTTCATTGACGGTTTGTGGTAGCCCATGAAGGTCCCTCAGTAGTAGGTCTGTGGTTCGAGGACGAACCATTGTTCAAAGTTGGGGAGAATATCGGGCCTCGGTTCTTGCTCATGGAATAAAGCGACACACGGAATAAAGTGCCATGCCAAGGGGGCGGGGGCCACCTCTTGAATCCGTGGGGGCCACCTCTTGAGTCTGTGGGACCCACTATAGAACAATGGGGAATTTTCGGAACACATTCCAAAATAGGACCGAACTGCATTATAAATGTAATGATACCACCTTCAATTATAGAGATGCTTTTTAAGTGAATCGTCACTACAGGAACTTGAGAACTCCGTAGTTAAGCGTGCTTAGGCCAGGGAAGTCTTGGGATGGATGACCGCCTGGGAAGTGGCCCGTGGTCGGGTCCGATTCCCTCTAAAGGGCAAAACCGTGTAGTTTCGGCCAGAGCGGACAATACCATCTGTACTGGGGTGCGGGGTATTACATTTATGGTGGCCTATGCTGGTCCCTCAGTAGTAGGTCTGTGATTCAAGGACGAACCATTGTTCAAAGGTGGGGAGAATGTCGAGACCCGGTTCTTGCTCACGGAATAAAGTGCCACATGGAACAAAGTGTCACGCCAATTGTCATGGTAAGGGGGCGGGGGCTACCACTTGAATCCGTGGGGGCCACCTCTTGAGTCCGTGGGACCCACTGTAGAGCAATGGGGAATCTTCGGAACATATTCCGAAAGAGGACCGAACTGCATTATAAATATAATGATACCACCCTCAATTACAGAGACGCCTTTTAAGTGAATCGGCACTACAGGAGCTTGAGAACTCCGTAGTTAAGCTTGCTCGGGCTAGGAAAGTATTGGGATGGGTGACCTACCTCCTGGGAAGTGGCCTCTGGTCGGGTCCGGTTCGCTCTAAAGGGAAAAATCGTGCGAATTGGGGCAGAGCGGACAATTCCATATGTACCGGGGAATGAGGCGTTACAGCGTGCTTTACAGAGAAGTTTTGGGAACTGTAAGTAAGTCATGAGTATTTATTTTAGCAGTTCAGAGAACTGAATGAAGGAAAAGAATTCGTTAGACAACTGATGATACTGTATACTCTGCAACAACATGGTGTTGTAGAGAGGAGAATTAAGAAACCACTAAATATGATAAGGAACATAATTGCAATGTCCAATCTTACATATTGTTTGGGAGATGCGATATTGACAGCGGCTTATATTCTTGATCATGTGTTTTCAAAGTCAGTACAGTCAAACACCCCATGAGTAGTGGACGGACGGGAGACCTGAGAGGTCGCTTGTGTCCATGAGTTTGTAGACATTTGGTCATGCAACGTTGATTTCCTCAGTGAGAAAACAACGAACGTTTTCTCGAGGAGGAATTTACGCAAAAGGCAAAAATAGGTCAGGATTTGAGATTCTACGAGATTGAGAAATTTTCTAGTCGACAGTGGTGCAGAAGGAATTAGTTCCTTTAGCGGCTGGCGACAGTAGGAGCGATATTTTCGTTGACGGTTTGGATCCAATCACGGATCCTCAAGAGACTTGTAAATAGTGTTGTGGATTGACACCCCGACGATATTTCGATATCAAAGGGGAGACAATTATGCTAACTTCACATTGGTTGCGAAACCCAAGTCATTTGTGAACGCTATTTCTGGGTCTACTACGAAATAGTGAATACCGACAATGGAAGAGATGCAATAGTCAATGATAAAGGATCAAGTTTGGGATTTGATTGATTATCCTACCAGACACAAGATCGTTGATAAAAACTCGGTTTTTTGAAGTCTTGCGAAAGGGGGATGATACTGTAGAGAGATATAAGGCACGCTTGTTGGCGAAGAGATTCACCTAGCATAGGTGGACAAAAAATAGACACTTTTCACCCGGGGTGATGATTTCGTCTATTTCACCCTCCCTAACAAATCGTTACATATAAAAATCTTGAAATAGTCCTGGGGACTTGGATCGTATTGTTGATGGAGATTTGTATAAGAAGATCTAAGAGTTCTGCCTACGGGTTTCAAAGCTAAGGGGACTCGAGTCGACTCAGAGAGTCTATTTATGTCTTGAAACACTTATCCATGCAGTTTTCAGTTCGATATCATCAATCTATATCGAATATGGACTGAGGATGATTGAATGCGACAACTATAAATTCAGAGATCTTGTTGTGAATGATGTTGTGATGATCAAAAGTGACTCAAAGACAATGAATACCACTTGGAGTGGATGTTCTTTATATAGAGTACACGTGAGATATTGAGTTTGTGCTTGGGAATTGGATCCATGAGGAGCGTTTCAAGAGTATCCTATGTTTGTTTTCGAAGACTCACATGAGGTATGTGTTGGGAATTCACCCGTGTGCACAAACGCGTATGTTTTGGAAATGTGTATGTTTTAATGAAACGGAATGCGCACGCGAGGTCGTTCTTGTTTTATATATTTATAACCGCAAGTGCACGGCGCGTTGTAGCGAGCCGGCAAGCACGGATCTATCCCCAGGGAATTGTGTATTAGGTATCGCGATTTAAGGTTCAATAAATTAATGAATTGGGTTTTGTCACAAAATTATAGAAAGAATACGAAAATACGGAAAACAAAGAAAGAAGGAAAACAAGTAAGAGAAGAATGGTTGTGTCTTGGCTCGGGAGCTCGAATCGCGATGTATCCCTCTACACTCCCTTGATCATGAGTTGTCCGGCCTTACCTTGATCCCGGCATGAAGTACGACTTGTCAACGCGGTTGCGGAGCACAAAGCACGACTTGTCAAATTCCGATATTCGCCGCAAAGCACGAAATGAGTCCTTTTGATCACTTACCGTTTGTATGTCCATGCTTGGGGTATCAACACTAAACACAAGGGTTAGCAAGCATACCGCAACAACAAAAACACAAAGTGGTTAGTGAGAGCAAATGATTTTGGTTTTAAGTGTGCTAAGTGTTTGTGATGGTATATGATATATGAAATTAAGATATTTGTCAAGTCCTTAATCTCAACATACTATATCCGAACTTAGCAAACTTAACTCCAAATAGATTGTAGCTTAAACATTGAAATGGGAAAAGGGAATGAATATGATATATGAGGAGGTTACAAGTAACCATGTGTCAAAATACCATATCATATCAATACATAACAATATTTAAGTTAGAATCATAAGATTAAGCATATGAAACATAAACAAGAGGTGGAGGAGGCAAAGGCTTTCATCTCACTTCCTTACGCACACCACAACCAAAGAATTAGTTAAGCATGATAATAAAGCAAGTAAGGAAAAGATGTAAGAACAAAAGAAACAACAATATATATTAACACTTGAAGAAATGGGATACAAGATTTTGGTATTCTATTCAACTTCCTTAATGAAGCTCTCAAAAGAGAGCTTCAAGAGGGAAGAAGAAGAAGAAACCAATTGAAGTTCATTCACCCTCAAGCCTAAACAAAAGAAAAGAAATTCAGGGAAATAGTTATGATGTTGGAGATTGACAAAAAGATAGAATATGTGCATATGAATGACCCTTGATCACTTGCCCACTGGTTTGCTTTTATAGGCACCAAAGAAAAATAATCAAATAATAAAAATGAGGTGACGTGGCAGCAAGGGAGGGCCTATAGGAAACTGGGGCCTATTGGAGATGGTGGGGCCGGCCTGGCCGGTTTTGGAAGGCATGTGCTCGGCCAAAATCCGAGCACTAGGTCTCGTGCTTGTTGTGTAGACATGTGTGCATCCCAATATCACTCTCGTACTGCTAGATTTCTTTGTAAAGGACTTGGATGCATGCAGAGATTTGGAGGGAACTAGATGCCATATATCAAATCAAAACTTTATGCATTTATTAGCTATGTCCCCCCATGTGCCCATTTTCTCCATGTATCATGGCTGTCCCATCATGGTCCTAGTCACTAAAGAGCTAGTGCACACATGTTATGTGTTGGACCAAAATGTGTGCACAAGTTTATTTTCAAAAGAGCTCTTCGGATATCGGTCGTTTTTCTGTTTCGTTATCAGTGTCAGCTCCCAAACGTTATATCCGTGATTATGAATGTGTTTCCGGTATTTTATCATGAATACCTGTAAACTGTAATTACAGAGTAGACACTGATTAATAGCACCGATATATCACAAAATAGATAATGAATGAGCGGTATTAATATGCAGTTTTCTGAGATGAACAAATACCCCAAAACTTATCTTTTGCTCGTCCCGGGCAAAACAAAAATCCTAGCCACACTTTCGCAGGGAACGCGATTACACTGAGTATGTGCAACAAGCCGTTAACCTCTAGGTGTCCCTAGTAGGAGGAGTGTTGTCTCCTGAGGGTTTTTAGCGGATTACACCCACAAAATCCCGTCAAGCTAGTTTTATAAGTTAATGTTGATTCTACTCCTACAATTTAGTTTCTAAGTCAGAAATTCTATCATCCTAGGTTAGAAATATTCAACCCTTAAGTTTCACGCATCTTATTTATTTAATCTTAGATCCTATACGTTTTACAGTTTAGAAAGATTTCGGTATCTCTTGAGTTTTCCTTCTAAAGTGCGGTCTCCAATCAGGATTCTTTATCAACTTTAAGGAAAACATAAGTCTTATTCTTTATTCCTATCTTTCCTCCAAACATCGATTGTATACCCCCACGTGTGTGTAAAATTTCACCCCTACACTTAAGAATTCAATTCAAGCTATAGTACCCTTGCCTTAATACCTAATACCACTTCATTTCACTAATGGATGGACGGTTTTGCTCACACACCTTTCATGCGACTATTAATGCATCTTGAGACACTAACAGCCGATTACTGAATGTATGAGCTTAAAGCTTAAATAGCAGTCTCCAAGTCTTGACTTTCTTTCTTTTTTCCTTTTATTTTTATTTTTCTTTTCAAGACCGGATATATTTAAATGATGCTCTTATGGTGGTTAGGTTTAGATCCCATTTTTTTTCTTTCATACTAGGCTTTCAGGCAAGAGTATTTCTAAGTATCCTCTACCATCCCAAGTTTCAAGGTGCGTGTATGTGCAGTTTGTATGGTATATATTTTCTAAATTTGGACTCAAGAATAGAAACTATTTTTCAGACTTGTCTTTCAGTAAAGCTTCAATACTCTCCCTTCATCTTGACATAACTAAAGAACTGAACTCAAGATTATCTATTTCTCAAAAAAAATGTAAGGACGTATAATTACCAAGTTTAAACAGAATGAAGGTTATTTTTAGGAGTTTCAATTCCTCAGCCAAGGATTTAGTTATTTTTAATGTATCAACTAAACTTTAGGAATAAAAATCTATGTTACCTTATTAGCTAACTTGACGACAAATTTTTTATATTTTAAAAAAATTTTTATGGGTTTTTAAATATGTATGCAATGCAGAATATACACATGATGCAGTGCTCACCCCCAAACCTGAGTTTTACGATGTCCTCATCGTTGCCCCCATCTCCGGTACCTAGACTCAGACATCAGGGTGAGAATTTTATTTAAAGTAAAAGAAAAAAAACCGAAGACTAATTACAACATATACAAGTTAAAAGATTGGGTTAGTGCGGAAATTAATACCAGCCACATAAATTTTTGTCTATATAGTGTAATGGCTGGTAAAAGAATCTGTATAAAAAGAATAAAAAGAAAAAGAAAAAGAATGTGTTAGATGTTAATGAAGGGTATGGGAGTGTAAAGGTGGGTATCAGAAGACGTTGAAGATGAAGATGAAATTTTGAGGAGATTAAAGAATTGTTTTCTGAATGAATTGAATGTTCAATAAGCACATGTTAAGTTCCAAAATCAAGTTCGTGTAAAAACTGGAGTTCATCCGCAAAAAGTTCAACAAAAGAAAGGTTCTTAGGATGTTCCCAAATTGATCCTGACTCCAACTTACCTCAAATATCAAGTTCATCAGCAAAAATTTCCTCAAAACTCGACATGAAAGAATGTTTTTCAATGCTGTCTTCCTCCCTATTATTTTCCACAATCTTACTCTCATCATTTACTAACTCTCCCAATACAATTTCCTTCTCATCATATTCACAAATGGGTAGGTTCATATCATCTAAAAAAGTAGGTTCCCACACTAATGTTTCTTCCGAAACAATATCTGTAGGGTTCCTAGGCACTCTCAAGAGGTCTCACAAGGCATCAACCATGCCAATTTCAAAAAATCTAGGTGCCGAGAAACCCGACTACGGATCGTTGGCTAGAAATCTAGGCGAAAGCTATAAACTAGTTAACACTTAACTAAAAGAATACGGAAATACAACCTTTGTAGATCCGGTACTCCACCTCCATAGCTCCGCAACGAAGTCCCCTCGCTATCCAAAAGAATTCCCGGGCTCTAGCGTCGGCTTCGTCGGAGAAATGGCGAGCTAGGTCATCGATGTCCATGCCGAAGATGATCTACGTCGAGGCATCGCTAGATCAAGCTCCGACTTCACCAAGTCAAGAAACTTGTGAAGGAAACACACTCTACTACTTGGCAAGAGGTAGAGAATGAAGAAATAGGAAGTGGGTAGACTTTAGAATTGGATTTCTCACACTTATGCTCAAATCACCATTGATGAAGTATGCTTTCATCTTGAAGAAGAAGAAGAAGAAGATGATAATAGTTATGATAAGAATATATAAAATAGAAAATAAAATCAATTCTTATCATAACTTCTACCATGGTAAAGTGTAGAGAACTAACTAAGGTTCAAATAAATGGTTAGGGTTAAGCATGAGACAAAATGGTGACTTAGTCAAACCTTCATGAATCTTCATGAAAGAAACAAATGATAGCCACCATTTTCTCTTTATGCAAATTTATTTTCCAAAAAGAAATAGATAAATAAATAAGGGAATAAAACAAAACCCTAACCATTATCATGTAACCATGGTTTGATCTTTACACTAAAACCCTAGCATAACATGTATCATCAAACATGATACAATCAAGTGCACAAAACTATATCGAATATACAATATGCACATCCGAGCGAGAAAATCCATTTAAAGTGAACCAATACTAGTTAATGCAAAGTAATATATCAAATATATAATTATGCATTAAATCATTAAATCAACACTTGATTCAATGATCCGGTCATGTCGCACACAACCGACTAGTATACTATGTATCGACTTATCGAATCAACCATTGATTCGATAACTAGGTTATATCGCATACAATCATTCGATACATACATCGCGAGAATGAAATACGGTATCACATACTCGCATTATTCTCGGTCCCGCACATATCTCATATGCGCTCCTATTTCGTTTCGCTTGAGCCAGGAAACCTCTGTGTAGGACTCTAAAGACTCGTCAATACGCCGGCAGCAGGTGATGATCATATCAAACACCCACAAGCCGCAAGCGGTCTGCTAAACGTAACGGCCACCCGGGTATTGAGCGATCTGAAGATCGACGAGCAAGCCCGCTCACACTCCAGTGAATCCAACCAGTAACACTACCGTACAGTCCGGTCTGATCGTCTGATATGTCGCATATCTCGCCTAAGGGTGGTAAACGTCAGACCCCAATAGCTCGATAAGTCGTGTCGATATGAGGTCTATAACAATTCGAGAAACTACTGGTAACACTTACCAGTAAATCTCAGCAACCCTGGCCAGGGATTTCCTGTTATAGCTAATCGAACACAGCGCAACATCAACCCACTATACCGGGAGAGACGAATCCCCTCCTATCGCTCATTGCCTCCATGTGACTCGGGACTGTACCCAAAAACCACCGTTTTGCACGCCCTCTTGGACGTGGTAAGATGGAAATCAAAGCACAGTGGGAACCACACAAGACTCTATGACGATCTCGGGTCAACAGACTACTCTGTACCAGTATCACCAGAGAACTGCCATCTGACGT
This sequence comes from Agapanthus africanus, assembly GCA_030015575.1. Lineage (NCBI taxonomy): Eukaryota > Viridiplantae > Streptophyta > Magnoliopsida > Asparagales > Amaryllidaceae > Agapanthus > Agapanthus africanus. The sequence continues at coordinate 157,094,310 of JASDDO010000024.1, forward strand.
GAGGTATAATACCATCTGGGAGCTCTCGGCGAGTCTGTCCAGTGTACCCAGTCTCCACTGAGCACCCATATATCATCTCCAATGTCAAACACCAATGGATATGGGATCATCCATCGCCCATCTGTATGGGTCGAGAAGGTATACGCTAGTCTACTCTGGTATATCGATGCCCCGTCTCGATACACCCACGACTAGGGACTTTGAAGGATGTACTTATAGACTACCATGTCCCCACTAGTATGATCTGCATCATAGTCCATGTAGTCAAGTACACATCCTAAGGGCTTTACCAACATGTAACAGAGAGACAATCGGTGTACACGTTAAGGTAAAGGGTAACCAGATAGCATACTATCATGTCGAGCAAGAAAGTCCTCCCTATATATGTCCCAGCATCCACTACAATATACATCCAATGTACAGTAATGGCCTCTAGGGCATACATATAACTAACAATATCAACAGATGATACAAAAATTGTGGGTTCCCGATCATTGATCTCTTCTAATCTATCCAAACCATACCCGACAAATTCATAATGTTCCTCCTCTAAAATCGGACTGCAAAAATTGGTCGGAGGTTTTTCTTGAGTGTCCTGGTAACACTCAGTCAATTCAATTGTATCGTCATCTATGAAATCATCAAAATTCAATTGATCGTTTATCTCACTCGGGTGACTTCCTAGATGATACACATTAACATTATTGGGTTCCGATTGACTGTGTTCACTCCCTAGAATTCTTTTAGCTAAATATTTCACTTGTTCCTCGATTCTAGCCAATGATTGATCTTGAGCAAGAAACAATTGCTCAGATTGTTGTATGAACAGGCCTAGCGTCGAAGTTAATTGATTCTCGACCGCAGTCATCACTTCAATACCTTTCTCTAGAGCGGTCAACCTAGCATCCATCTCACTATCATACCCTAAAGATGGTTCAATTGTTTCGGGTTGAAAGGGTTATGATGGTGGCGATACTAAAGCAGTCAGTCTGTCGACCTCTTTCTCTAAATTTTCAATCAGTTGGTCTATGGTTAAAGTGGGACCGGGTCCAAGAGTGTTAGGTGGGTGACCATTATCAAAAATCTGGGACGGTTGGTCACCCCCTAAGAAAGGACAGTTATCATGAATGTGGGAAGAATCATGGCAATTTGTACAAATTAATTGGGACTGAGTATAAACAAATGAATAAGAATCGTGAAAAATAGAATTGAATCATGTATCGCCCATATTAACAAGAATTCACAAATTTCACAAAAATAAAGAATATCACACCCCCAGCAGTCTATGTTATTCTAAGTCAACTAGATCTGCTCAAGAACCTGATTGACGAAGTAAAACTGTGTCGAGAAATAGGTTCAAGATATACTGATCACGAAACCAGGTAAGTGCAAAAGATAAGGGGAGGTTTTCCAACGCTTTCGCGAAGTTCCTTAATTAGATAAGCCTTTCTCTTTTGGCGGTTGCGCCGTGAACACTTGCCTAGACACCCCGTGAACGATATACCGTTAAGCAAAGTTCTAAAAACAGTAAACTTTTCCTAATGAGCGTGAAGTCCTTAAAGTCAGAGTTCTAATTGATTTTAAATTACCGGGGGTATGCAAGAATGCAGTTTTATGATTTGTGAGCTACATAGAAAGGTGATAAAATCCTTTACCGTATCTTGTTTCGTCTTTTTGCCCTTAAAATCCGTATTAAGATGCAAATGCGCATTCAATAAAAGAATTCAAAAAATTAAGCAATTTAAGCAATTCTTTTTCGTTTTAAATTTAAGCGCTGCAAAAAATACGGTTAGTTCTCTGTTCAATTACTGGCAAGGTTGTGCAAAGAATCCTGCAAAAGATAGAATATTGGAATGCGTCGGATTTGGGCGAAGGTGTTAGAAAATACGTACCGAAGTGATTTGGTTTAAGAAAACCCCTTTGAAGTGATCCGAGTCCTTGAATGTTCGCTTGCGCTGGTCAAACTTCCAGGATCTTTGGAACTGAACTTCATTAACGTCTTGTAATTGCGATTGAGCCTTGCTCTGCACGATCGCTGGTCGTAATTCTTAAAAAATCTGCAAATGTCGGAAAATACGATATTTAGTGTCAAAAGCGATATATATGCCCCAATTCCTGCACACTCAAAATTTTAAAAATCAAACAATACCACTAGAGTACAAACACTCCACTGGAGATCGCTAAAAAAGAAAAAAACCATAAAAACCTTCATTGGGCCGGCGAGCTCGGAATTTTCCTTGATGTCGCCGGCCAAATCAAGTTGGTTTGTGATGGAATTTTGTGTGAGGTCCTTATGCAATATTAGTATGCCAATGGTTTAACTTGATTTTTAAGTTGAATTTCTGGATGATTGCAGGTATGAACAATAGAGAACAAAAATGCAAAGAATGTTGTATTGTTAGTGTAACGTTTTAAAAAAAAATAATAATAAATCGTTTAGGTAATTTCCCGAAAATTGGTAAATAACTTGTATTTTCCGTAAAACGTCATTATAATTATTTTTCATTATAGGCCTGATTATATCTATTCTAGTTATGTTACTGTTAGTAATTGGTATTCAATTAGGCACTTAAAAATTTCCAGGTTTTTTAAAAATATTTTTCTTAATTAATTATTTTAAATATTATTTTAAGCTTTTAGGTATACATTAAATTAGTGATAAATACAAACTTAATTAGGTTAATTACTCATATTGGAACCATGTTAAACTAAAACCTAGTTGTAAAAAAAATAAAAATAAAATTTCAAATTAACCCCTATACACTAGTTAGTTTTATGTCAAAGAAATAATTAAATTGGTGATGGGGGTGTTTGCATATTGGACTTGAATGATTATTCTAGCCTAGAATATTCTACACTCTTTCATAACCTCTTTTCCCTAATTCTTTTGGCCGAGCTTCCTGCAGTGAATTCCTCACTTCCTTCACCCCAAATCTCTACTCATTTCTTCATCTCAAATTCAATAAAAAAAATCCATCAAGACTCCAAATTAAATCACACAAATTCACAATACTTCTTCATTCAACTTTCTTAGCCAAAGCTTGCTTGAACCATGGAGTTAGAGATCACTTTGGGAGGCCAAGTTGCTAGTTAACTTTCTATAATCCTAAGGTATGAAGCCAAATTAGATTACTTATTTGTTAAACTTTTAACTTAGTTGGCTTAAATTAGTGTTTAAAATGGTATTTAGTGCTAACTTGATAATTAAGAGAAGATTAAGTTAAGTTAGAGTTTTTATGGTTTCAGTAGAATATTTAGATGGTTTATGTCAAATAATCCAGTTCACCTTACAAGTTTACGCTAAATATTGCAAATTAGTGTTTTAATACGTTTTTGAATCAAGTTTAGGATACAGAGAATCTGTTATCTTCTTGGTTGATTTTTAGAACAATCAAACATATACAATAGACTATACAGGGTGATATGAGTGTAGTGTAGAAATATGGATCCGTTTTAACCAATATGGCCCGGCGACAATTGAGGTTTTCCCGAGGTGGCCGGCCCCCGTGTGGATTTGGGTGTTGGAATTTTGTAGGCAGCGGTCTGTTGGTATATTATGGTATTTGTATTGTTAGTTTTTCTTCTTTTTCTCCATATATAAATCTAGGACCAAATTACTTATAATTTTATTATTGAGACTTGCGCGATACGTACGTTTCGAGTCTGGTTGTTGTGTTACTGTGTATCCCAGCTAATTGGGATGAGTTCGGATGATAACAGTCACGTTTTGGTGTTTCGAGTACACAGGCGTTTAGCTTGTGGCGCAAGTTTTCTTGTATGGTCTTGATAACGCGTTTTACTCAATACTAGCCTTATGTGTTGCATTGTGTGACTCTAGGATCTGTCGCGGAGATATCGGACGCGGCACGGAAAGGAAAAGCGGTGGTTGGATGACACTAGCTGAGGCGTTCCGGTGAGTAGATGTACACATCTATGGGGGAAATCGTCTGGATGGCGCGAGGCGCCCGATAGTTAGGGCTGCTAGTAGTAGTTGCATTCATATGCATAGCTTTTTAGTTATTCATCTCATGGCATCGCATCGTTATCTGTATACATATGTGTGATATCACCTCATAGGACACTTGCACCATTACCATTGGCTTATGTTGCACGCGCACTATTTATGTGAACACACCGCCTTTGATAATTGCCATGCCACGAACACTTTAGAACTTGTTTAGTTCAGTACCAAACGCTTGCGTCATACATGATACATTGGATTGTAAATCATATATACCTCACTTTATTATCATTCTTACATAGATTCCTAGCCATAAATCACATTGCATACTCTCGATATCATAGGCATTTATCATTCACAACATGTCAGATATTATGATTTTTTTGGGGATTTCAGTATTGATGAGATTTCTGGATTTTGGGGGAAACCGCAAGGATTTTAGTAAGAACTATTATCATTTTAAAAATATAAGTTGCCGTTTTCTCATGGTGTATGTGTCGTTCACCATGAGCTTTTCCTGATTTCTGTTGGTTTTCGAGACCCGATTCGAGGAGTGGAGGAACCGTCTCGGGTACATGGTGGGCCCGGTATGGTACCCCGGGGCGAGATAGTTTTCGTGGGGATGACGATGAGCATGGCAGGGGCACGGACTACCTACCGGTGATGTCTGGCGCGGCGGATATCTGGAGGATACCGACTATTGTCGTGAGATTTTATGACATGGGCCGATCCGGACTGACGGAGCCCGAGATACTGATACATTAAGATATTGATACATTGATACATTGAGATGTCGAGACATTGAGATATTGAGGTTTTGAGATATACATATTTGGTGTCGATGCTTGACACGGATTTCTGATGATTTCATTGAGGATACCTCAGTTAATTTACAAAAGTTTTACTAAAATAAGAGTACAGGTTTTGTATTAATTCTGCATTCATATTGCATACATACTAGTGCCATGTATCATATCAGTATATGTAGGATTGTGACGCATTTGCGTGCATGCTTATGATAGCCTTATTAGATGTTACTTACTACTCACGAGTTGGCAACTCACCCCCGTTGTGCCACAGTATCTTGCAGGTCGGACTCGTCAGCATTGTAGCGGCGGGCATGCCTCTTCTTGGTTTCTTTTGCTCAGACTCGCGACATTGCTTGTAGGTGGGTTGCGAGGACACTTTTTGTCTCCATTTTGTACTATCATTGTATCTAGTATTCTCTATCTACCACTTCTTCTATTGTATATGCGACCTAGTGATGAGATCGAGAGATTTGTGTATATGTTGTTTCTCTGGGGTCGAGCTCACTTGAGCCGACGTTATGTTTTCTTACTTTTGGTTTCTTTATGCTCATTTGCTTGATGTTATATATATATATATATATATATATATATATATATATATATATATATATATATATTGCGTGTGGTTGTGAATCCGTCTTGGACGAAGAGCTAGCTCCCGCTTGGGGATGCCATTATTCATTTCGTATATATATATATATACTTGTTGTACCCATTTAGGGGTTAGTATTTACAAGGGAGACTCTGCCGAAATTTTCGGAAAGTTTTGATATTAAAAAAAATGTAACTAAAATGTTTTAAAGTCGTTTACTTAAAAAGGTTTTTCCTTCACTCTAACTTATTATGGTTTAGATTTTCTGGGGCTGGCTGACTTAGGTTACGTTACGCCTTGGGACGTCTCGTAATCTAAGTGCCAGTCACGTTCCGTACTTCGGGTCGTGACAGTTAGTTTTAAAAAAATTGAGTTAAAAGTTAGTTTTGTTAGTAAGAACAAAAAATAACAATACCTAATGACTACAACTCCCTGGCAACGGCACCAAAAACTTGTTGGGAGTTCACTCGCACGCGCAAACGCGTATATTTTGGAAATGTGTATGTTTTAATGAAATGGAATGCACACCGCGTTGTAGCGAGCAAGCAAGCACGGGTCGATCCGTAAGGAATTGTGTATTAGGTATCGCGATTTAAGGTTCAACAAATTAATGAATTGGGTTTTGTCACAAAAATATAGAAAGATTATGAAAATATGGAAAACAAAGAAAGAAGGAAAACAAGTAAGAGAAGAATGGTTGTGGCTTGACTCGGGAGCTCGAATCGTGACGTTTCGCTCTACACTCCCTTGATCATGAGTTGTCCAGTTTTACCTTGATCCCGGCATGAAGCATGACTTGTCAACGCGGTTGCGGAGCACAAGCCGTCAAATTCCGATATTCTCCGCAAAGCACGAAACGAGTCCTTTTGATCACTTACCGTTTGTAAGTCCACACTTGGGGTATCAACACTAAACACAAGGGTTATCAAGCATACTGCAAAAACAAAAACACAAAGTGGTTAATGAGAGCAAATGATTTTGGTGTTAAGTGTGCTAAGTGTTTGTGATGGTATATGATATATGAAATTAAGATATTTGTAAAGTCCTTAATCACAAGATACCGTATCCGAACTTAGCAAACTTAACTCCAAATAGATTGTAACTTAAATATTGAAATGGGGAAAGGGAATTGTAACACCCTAGTTCATTTATACCAATTCCAGTTCCCGTACTTCCTTGTTTGTGGTATTTTCTTGATTTATCGTGTTTTGGCTACGAATGGTATTTTACATTTTACATTGCATTCGACCCGACCCGCTTGCTTGAACTTGTTTGATTCATATTTATGAATTATCCTGACTTGTTACATAGACACGTGCATTTTCATGTATACTGCATACTGGCATTATATCTGGCATATGCATATTTTTTATATAACATTTAAGTCACATAAAATATTTTAAAATTACATTGCATGGCCTGCATGATACCCCTGACCCTGTGGTAGCATCCGCGCATTTTGTTCTCGTCCCGTTCAGTGAAACGGACTTGTTTGGATGGCTACGCGCACATACGTGCATCCGTTCTTGGGGGTATGCATTTTCGTTACCTGAGCATTCATTTTGAAATTTGGACGTCACATATATATTTTCATATTTTAAATTTGAAATGTTAGACCCGACCCGGGCGCGTTTTGGAATATTTTTGTATCCCGCCAAAATTCAAATTATTTAAATTTTTAAATTTCATTTAATATTTATTTAACAGTTCGAATTTGATTTCCAAACAGTTCAAATTTTATTTAATTACCTAACTAAAATATTTTAAACTTACAATCTAAACCATTATAACAAACTCTCTCTCTCTTTCCTTTCTCCCTCTGCCGTGGCCCCCACCAATCATCTCTCTTTCTCTCTCCCCCACTAGATTCCAAATTTCTTTCTCCTCCTCTGTCTCTCTCTCTCTCCTCTCGCTCTCTCTCTATCCCTCTCTTCTCGCTTCTCACTCTCTCTCCTCTCGCGATCGCTGTAGCGATCTTGGATGCAGTCACCTCCCTCCACGATCCCGTCACCTCCCTTAACAAACTCCTATGATCCTCGTCTTCCTCCCCTCTTTAAAAACCCAACGAGCCATCTCCTTCAACCCATCACCATCTCAAACCCTAACCCTAATAATCCCCATTGCCTCCTCAACTCCCTCAGAGCCTCCTCATCTCCTCCTCCACCATCTTTTTCATCCCCCGAGCCCCTGCACAAACCCTACACCCATCGAAACCAGCAGCAACAACTCAACTCGTCGCCGTTCCGTCACCTCCGACGACCCCAGCTTCACACCACCACCATCATCATCTCCTCCTCTCCCTCTCCTCTGCATTTCTTCTCTTCATCTCTTCCTTGCACCCAAACCCCAGCAAGCAATAGAACCATAACCCTAACTCTTCTAAAACCAAACCCTAGATCGCCGGAGCTCCGTTCATCACCGTTGACACCCTCACACCTCCTCTCTGCAACCCCAGTAAGTTTTCTTCTTCTTTCCTCTTCTTCTTCCTCCTTATTTCCTTCTTTCTTTCTTTTCATTTCATTGATTCTTGAAAGTTGTAATCTCATAGTTCGCTAGAGCCGGGATCGACGCCGACGATCCTGACGACGTGCCTTACCTGCATGATCACTCTCGTGCGTTACTTGGACCCGTTCCGTGTGTCGTGCGTGCGTCGCGACATTTTGCCGACGTCGAACGTACCGTACATATCCATTTCTTGATCCGTCTAGGCAAGTCTATCTTGCTACATGCTATATTACCTTATATACATCTATTTTAATAAATATAATACTGGTATTTCAAATTATGCACCCCATGTCTACTTTTACAGTTTTCGACATCCGTCTGCATCCGTACGTGTTACTTTACATCTATCGCATGCAAACCTATCTTGTTACATACTATATTACAATATACTGTACCCAATGGAATATTTATATCTCATATTTCTTAGTTGTACATTCCACATTACAATTTTACAGTTTTACTGTTTTCGGATACCCGTTTGCATCCATCTCATTTAAAATATATATAACTGCATCTAAAGATCACATTAATACATAATACTGATGTTTTAACACCCCATGTTTAATAAAGTGCATCCTAATTAGTATTGGAACTATAAATGTAACCCTAATCGATAATTGTGCATCCATATCATTGATTTTATATCTATTTGCATACCATGTCACATTATTTCATTTTATTGTTATATTAGTACTCCATACTTGGTTTTGTGCACCCATACTTATTACAGTTTGAATATGAGCACCCACTTGATACTTGTTCACTACCTGACATGACCTGATACACTACTACTGACATGACTTGATACCTGTGCACTACTTTACATGACTTGATACATGTACACCAACTGACATGACCTGATGTACCACAGCTTGACATATTACCTGATCTTGTTACTAATGCCGACAATCTTGACCTGTTGTCCCTACGGACATTTCCTGTAGTCTATACAGACAAACCTGTTCCTGCTTGATCCTGTGTTGGAATTAGCTCCAGATTTATCAATACCTGACTTACACACATAACCTTGGGGGTATGAGGAAATCAAGAATGTATCCAAACGTAACTCAAAGGGCTATTACATCTTGTTACCGTGGTCCCGTGGGGTTTAACGGGACATAGACTCACAGTCTATCATATCTTGTTACCGTGGTCCCGTGGGGTTTAACGGGACATAGACTCACAGTCTATCATATCTTGTTACCGTGGTCCCGTGGGGTTGAACGGGGAATAGACCGATGGGTTAAGATGGGGATTACATTAATTGATTTTGAATAACTTTAGAGTAGATAACCCTATAGCACAGTTTAGACTACTCACCACACTTCACCTGTTTATATCCTGTTCACTGATCTATATTCATGTTACTGTTTATTTATTACTGATAACTTGTTACTGTTTATACTTCATGCCTTCATATTTCATTATATCCTGCTTGATTAGAATTATTGATTTTATGACGCACTGACGTCTGGGTTTTGCATAGCCCAGATCCCTTATCCTTATCGCAGGCGGTCCAGGAGTATTTTGATCAACAAGCCGAGCAGTGAGGACCTGTTATTAGTTTAGTTTAGTTTTCTTTCAGTATTTTCATTCCTGATGTGAGCCCGCATTATGGGACGTACATTCCAGTTTATTATTGTACTTGGATCTTTTACTTCTGCATTATTTTATTTCATGACTCGTTTATTCTGGCTTATGGACATGTGTTAGATAGTTTATTACTATTCTTGATATCTCTACAGCCGTAATGTGACTATGGAGGGATATTTCCTACCCACAGGTAGCATGGTTGGCTCTGTCACGTGCCTATCTTAACGCACTCTGGGAAGCGGGGCGTGATAGGGTTTATCTGGTATCAAAGCCATAGAATTTAGGTTAATCGGGTTTAATTCTTTTGTAGTTGGGTATTGGACCCAATACATGAATCAGAAAATCCGTGATTAGGAACATGTCCTGCCACATTGTTATCGTGATTCTTGAATCATATCTTTCTCTTGACCCTTGTATTGACGATATGCAAAAAACTTTGCATCTCGGCTTAGAACTTTTGATTCCCTATTGTTTCTCCATGTTCCTTTGATTCTGATACTAGGATTTGGGCGACTTGAACGGAGTTATGTGATTGTAACTATGAACTGCAGCATGGTTACAATGCGGTACTCTATTTAAGTAACTTGGAGTCCTGGTCTTGATTCATTTCCTTGATTCATGGTCGTGAATTTTCCTTGGTTCTCTCAGTTTCATTGCTTAGCAGTTCATGTTTTGCAGATTTTTCGGTGATCGATACCGGCAGTTATGATGTTGTCTTGGGAATGGATTTTCTCGGCACTTTCCATGCTCACATTGATTGTAGGGCAAAGAAAGCGATTTTCCAGATTCCCGGACATGCGGAGTTTATCTTTACTGGAGGAAGTAGTTCTGTCGGGCCAGTCGAGTTTAGGGCTAGGCCGACAAATAATGTTCTTTCGTCGATGGAATTTGATAAGGAAGAAGCGCCAGCTGTAGTTCGAGATTTCATGGACGTGTTCGAGGACATCTCAGGTTTACCGCCGAAACGAGATGTGGAGTTCGCGATCAATCTTGTTCCTGGTGCAGCGCCAGTCTCAAAGGCGTACTACCCAATGACACCAGTGGAGTTGGAAGAAGTCAAGAAGCAGGTTACTGAATTACTTGAGAAGGGTTGGATTCGCAGCAGTAATTCACCTTGGGGAGCTCCAGTTCTTCTAGTAAAGAAGAAAGATGGCACAAGAAGGATGTGCATAGACTATCGAGAATTAAACCAGGTGACTATTAAGAACAAGTACCCGATCCCTCGCATTGGCGAATTATTCGAGCAGATTAGTGGCGCGAGGGTATTCTCGAAGCTGGATTTGTGATCCGAATATCATCATGTCCGAGTTAAATCAGAAGATATTTGCAAGACGGCGTTCCGAACTCGGTATGGACATTACGAGTATTTAGTGATGCCATTCGGAATCACGAATGCACCGACGATATTTATAGACTTGATGAACCGAATCTTTTCACCGTGGTGTTCATCGATGATATTCTGGTCTATTCGAGAAGCATAGAAGAGCATGCAGAACACTTGAAGATCGCACTGCAGACATTGAGGCATGAAAGATTGTATGCAAAGATGAGCAAGTGCGAGTTTTGGTTTGGAGAAGTGAGGTTTTTGGGGCATGTCTTATCCGGAGATGGAATCGCCGTTGATCCAGAGAAGATTGCAGCAGTTCGAGATTGGCCGATTCCGAAGAACGTAGCAGAGATCGGAAGCTTTCTTGGACTTGCCGGGTATTACAGAAGGTTCGTAGAGAATTTTGCCCATTTGGCTGAGCCTTTGACCAAGCTTATGAGCAAGGAAGTACCGTTTGTATGGACGGAAAAGTGTGCGTCAGCTTTTGAGGCGTTGAAGCAAAGTTTGATAACCGCTGCTGTTTTAACCGTACCAGATAGTTCCAGAGGATTGGTGATTCACAGCGACGCATCTGGGAAAGGTTTGGGATGGTTTTGATGCAGCGTGGGAAGGTTATAACTTATGCATCGAGACAGTTGAAGACCCATGAGAAGAATTACCCAACTCATGATTTGGAGCTAGCAGCTGTGATTTTCACTTTGAACATTTGGAGACACTGCTTATTGGGCGAAAGGGTCGAAGTATTCACCGATCACAAAAGCCTGAAGTATGTGTTCACACAGAAAGAGCTTAATATGAGGCAACGTAGATGGTTGGAGCTGATGGCTGACTATGATCTTGATATCAAGTACCATCCGGGGAAAGTTAATGTTGTGCCGGATGCGCTTAGTCGGTTGCCAGCAATTTAGATGTTGACTACACAGAAGGAACTTATCGAAGACTTTCGGAGATTCGAGTTGGAGATTGTGCTACCGCATTCTTCGGGACAGTTGATGCAGCTGCAAGTATAGTCATCATTTATCGAGAGTATTAAAGCAGCGCAGTCGCAGGACCCTAGATTGCAGAAGTTTCGAGAACAGGTTGAAGCTGGACTTCGAACAGACTTGTTAATTCATGAAGATGGTTCGTTGCGATATGGTAGCCGTTTGTGTGTGCCAAAAGGAGATATTCGCGAAGAAGTTATGAAGGAGGCACACAGTTCCGCGAATTCCGTACATCCAGGAGGCACGAAGATGGACCGCGATCTAAGACAACATTTCTGGTGGGAAGGCATGAAAAGGGAGATTGCTCATTTTGTGGCGAAGTGCTTGGTGTGTCAGCAAGTTAAGGCTGAACATCAAAGGGTTGCTGGTTTATTGCAACCACTTCCGATTCCTCAATGGAAGTGGGAACATATAACCATGGATTTCATAACAGCTTTACCGCTGAGTCCAAAGGGCAACAATGCAGTTTGGGTGATTGTTGATCGATTGACCAAGGCAGCTCATTTCATACCATTTCGAGTTGGTCAGTCAACGGAAGCGTTAGCAGAACGGTACATGCAGGAGATTGTGAGATTGCATGGAGTACCTATAAGCATCGTGTCCGATCGTGACACCCGATTCTTATCGCACTTCTGGAGGAGTCTACAGGAAAGTTTGGGGACTCGATTGAAGTTTTGCACAGCTTATCATCCTCAGACAGACGGCCAGTCAGAGAAAACAATCCAAACTCTTGAAGACATGTTGAGAGCTTGCATGTTGGACTTCAAGGGTTCGTGGGAGGATCATCTACACTTGATGAAGTTTTCTTACAACAACAGTTTTCAGGCGACTATTCAAATGGATCCATTCGAAGCGTTGTATGGTCGTAAGTATCGTTCACCCGTTTGTTGGGACGATGTCGGAGAACGAAGAGCGTTGGGACCGGATTTGATCGTGCAAACCGTAGAGAAAGTTAATACTATCTGAAATCACATGAAGGCAGCACAGGATCGGAAGAAGAGTTGGGTCGACACATCGAGAAGACCTCCAGAGTTCGCTGTTTGTGATCTGGTATTCTTGAGGATATCACCGACTAGAGGAGTGATTCGTTTTGGGATTCGATGTAAGCTTAGTCCTCGATTCGTAGAGCCTTTCGAGATTATGGAGCATGTTGGAGAAATGGCTTATCGATTGGCTTTACCACCATCTTTGGTGAATGTTCATGATGTGTTTCATGTATCTCAACTCCGTAAGTATGTTCGAGATGAAACACACGTGCTAGATCATTCGGAGCTGACTGTATGAGAAGATTTAACCTTTGAGGAACGACCAATGTCGATCGTGGATCGAAAAGAAAAGGTCCTTAAGAATAAGGTTATCCCTCTCGTACTTGTTTCTTGGGGGAATCGCTCGTATGGAGAATCAACTTGGGAACGTGAAGATGAAATCCGACAAATGTTTCCATATTTATTCTTGTAGTCCTTGATTGTTTATCTTTCTTTGTTCTTGGAATTTCGAGGACGAAATTCTTTTTGTAGTTGGGTATAATGTAACACCCTAGTTCATTTATACCAATTCCAGTTCCCGTACTTCCTTATTTGTGGTATTTTCTTGATTTATCGTGTTTTGGGTACAAATGGTATTTTACATTGCATTCGACCTGACCCGCTTGCTTGAACTTGTTTGATTCATATTTATGAATTATCCTGACTTGTTACATAGACACGTGCATTTTCATGTATACAACATACTGGCATTATATCTGACATCTGCATATTATTTATATAAAATTTAAGTCACATAAAATATTTTAAAAATACATTGCATGGCCTGAGTGATACCCCTGACCCTGTGGTAGCATCCGCGCATTTTGTTCTCGTCCCGTTCAGTGAAACGAACTTGTTTGGATGGCTACGCGCACGTACGTGCATCCATTCTTGGGGGTATGCATTTTCGTTACCTGAGCATTCATTTTGAAATTTGGACGTCGCATATATTTTTTCATATTTTAAATTTGAAATGTTAGACCCGACCCGGGCGCGTTTTGGAATATTTTTGTATCCCACCAAAATTCAAATTATTTAAATTTTTAAATTTCGTTTAACATTTATTTAACAGTTCGAATTTGATTTCCAAACAGTTCAAATTTTATTTATTTACCAAACTAAAATATTTTAAACTTACAATCTAAACCATTATAACAAACTCTCTCTCTTTCCTTTCTCCCTCTGCCGTGGCCCCCACCAATCATCTCTCTTTCTCTCTCCCCCACTAGATTCCAAATTTCTTTCTCCTCCTCCTCCTCTCTCTCTCTCCTCCCGCTCTCTCTCTATCCCTCTCCTCTCTCTTCTCACTCTCTCTCCACTCGCGATCGCTGTAGCGATCTTGGATGCAGTCACCTCCCTCCACGATCCCGTCACCTCCCTTAACAAACTCCCATGATCCTCGTCTTCCTCACTTCTTTAACAACCCAATGAGCCATCTCCTTCAACCCATCACCATCTCAAACCCTAACCCTAATAATCCCCATTGCCTCCTCAACTCCCTCAGAGCCTCCTCATCTCTTCCTCCACCATCTTCTTTATCCTCCGAGCCCCTGCACACACCCTACACCCATCGAAACCAGCAACACCAACTCACCTCGTTGCAGTTCCCTCACCTCCGACGACCCCATCTTCACACCACCACCACCATCATTTTCTCCTCTCCCTCTCCTCTGCATTTCTTCTCTTCATCTCTTTCCTGCACCCAAACCCCAGCAAGGAACAAAACCCTAACTCCTCTAAAACCAAACCCTAGATCGCCGGAGCTCCGTTCATCACCGTTGACACCCTCACTCCTCCTCTCTGCAACCCCAGTAAGCTTTCTTCTTCTTTCCTCTTCTTCTTCCTCCTTCTTTCTTTCTTTTCATTTCTTTGATTCTTGAATGTTGTAATCTTATAGTTCGCCAGAGTCGGGATCGATGCTGACGATCCTGACGACGTACCTTACCTGTGTGATCACTCTCGTGCATTACTTGGACCCGTTCCGTGTGCCGTGCATGCGTCGCGACATTTTGCCGACGTCGAACGTACCGTACATATCCGTTTCTTGATCCGTCTAGGCAAGTCTATCTTGCTACATGCTATATTACTTTATATACATCTATTTTAATAAATATAATACTGGTATTTCAAATTATGCACCCCATGTCTACTTTTACAGTTTTCGACATCCATCTGCATCCGTACGTGTTACTTTACATCTATCACATGCAAACCTATCTTGTTACATACTATATTACAATATACTGTACCCAATGGAATATTTACATCTCATATTGCTTAGTTGTACATTCCACATTACCATTTTACAGTTTTACTGTTTTCGGATACCCGTTTGCATCCATCTCATTTAAAATATATATAACTGCATCTATAGATCACATTAATATATAATACTGATGTTTTAACACCCCATGTTTAATAAAGTGCATTATAATTAGTATTGGAACTATAAATGTAACCCTAATCGATAATTGTGCATCCATATCATTGATTTTATAACTATTTGCATATCATGTCACATTATTTCATTTTATTGTTATTAGTACTCCATACTTGGTTTTGTGCACCCATACTTATTACAGTTTGATTATGAGCACCCGCTTGATACTTGTTCACTACCTGACATGACCTGATACACTACTACTGACATGACTTGATACCTGTGCCCTACTTGACATGACTTGATACATGTACACCACCTGACATGACGAGCTCCAACCGAAACAAGCCTAGTATCCCAGAGTAGATATACCACAGCTTGACATGTTACCTGATCTTGTTACTAATGCCGACAATCTTAACCTGTTGTCCCTACGGACATTTCTTGTTGTCTATACAGTCAAACCTGTTCCTGCTTGATCCTGTGTTGGCATTAGCTCCAGATTTATCAATACCTGACTTACACACATAACCTTGGAGGTATGGGGAAATCAAGAATGTATTCGAACGTAACTCAAAGGGCTATTACATCTTGTTACCGTGGTCCCGTGGGGTTGAACAGGACATAGACTAACAGTCTATCATATCTTGTTACCGTGGTCCCGTGTGGTTGAACGGGGCATAGACCGATGGGTTACGATGAGGATTACATTAATTGATTTCCAAGAACTTTAGAGTAGATAACCCTATAGCACCGTTTAAACCACTCATTGTACTTCACCTGTTTATATCCTGTTCACTGATCTATATTCATGTTACTGTTTACTTGTTACTAATAACTTATTACTGTTTATACTTCATGCCTGCATATTTCATTATATCCTGCTTGATTAGAATTATTGATTTTGTGACGCACTGACGTCTGGGTTTTGCATGGCCCAGATCCCTTATCCTTATCGCAGGCGGTCCAGGAGTATTTTGATCAATAGGCCGAGCAGTGAGGACCTGTTATTAGTTTAGTTTAGTTTCCTTTCAGTATTTTCATTCCTGATGTGAGCCCGCATTATGGGACGTACATTCCAATTTATTATTATACTTGGATCTTTTGCTTCCGCATTATTTTATTTCATGACTCGTTTATTCTGGCTTATGGATATGTGTTAGATAGTTTATTATTGTTCTTGATATCTCTACAGCCGTAATGTGACTGTGGAGGGATATTTCCTACCCACAGGTAGCATGGTTGGCTCTGTCACGTGCCTATCTTAGCGTACTCTGGGAAGCGGGGCGTGACAGGAATTAATATGGTATATGAGGAGGTTACAAGTAACCATGTGTCAAAATACCATATCATATCAATACATAACAATATTTAAGTTAGAATCATAAGATTAAACACATGAAATATAAACAAGAGGTGGAGGAGGCAAAGCCTTTCATCTCACTTCCTCACCCACACCACAACCAAAGAATTAGTTAAGCATGATAATAAAGCAAGTAAGGAAAAGAAGCAAGAATAAAAGAAACAACAATATATATTAACACTTGAAGAAATGAGATATAAGATTTTGGTATCCTATTCAACCTCCTTAATGAAGCTCTCCAATGAGAGCTTCAAGAGGGAAGAAGAAGAAGAAACCAATTGAAGTTCACTCACCCTCAAGCCTAAACAAAAGAAAAGCAAAACAAAAGGATAGAATATGTGCATATGAATGACCCTTGATCACTTGCCCACTGGTCTGCTTTTATAGGCACTAAAGAAAAATAAATAAACAATAAAAATGAGGTGACGTGGCAGTAAAGGAGGGCCTGTAGGAAACTGGGGCCCATTAGAGATGGTGGGGCCGGCCTGGCCGGTTTTGGAGGGCATGTGCTCGGCCAAAATCTAAGCACTAGATCTCGTGCTTGTTGTGTAGACATGTGTGCATTCTAATATCACTCTCGTGCTGCTAGATTTCTTTATAAAGGCCTTGGATGCATGCAGAGATTTAGAGGGAACAAGATTCCATATATCAAATCAAAACTTTATGCATTTATTATCCATGTCCCCCCATGTGCCCCCTTGCTCCATGTATCATGGCTGCCCCATCATGGTCCTAGTCACCAAAGAGCTAGTGCACACATGTTATGTGTTGGACCAAAATGTGTGCACAAGTTTATTTTCAAAAGAGCACTTCAGATATCGGTCGTTTTTCTGTTTCGTTATCAGTGTCAGCTCCCAAACGTTATATCCGTGATTTTGAATGTGTTTCCGGTATCTTATCACGAATACCTGTAAACTGTAATTACAGAGCAGACACTGATTATTAGCACCGATATATCACAAAATAGATAATGAATGAGCGGTATTAATATGCAGTTTTCCGAGATGAACAATATGCCTTAGAACTGTTCAGCCCGCATGATCACTCTCCAATTTATTACTCTGGTCACTAATGGACATGTTTTTTGGTCTTTGATCTTTTCTATAAGACGCTTGGCGAAGAGACATATTTTGTGGGTTCCATTTTATATAGTCAGTAGTCAAATGTATGCATGGTGTGTACTTAACCAGACATATAACCCTTGCCGATTGGACTTAATATTAGGGTCTGCTTGTTGGGATGAAGTGACGAGAATTTTCAGGTATTTATGTAGGATGACCCACTATACCTTCTGCTATGAGGAATCATATTTGCAGTTATATGGACATACAAATGCCGACTGGGCCGGCAATCTGGGTATGCGTGCATCCACCTTCGCACGTGTTTACTTGCATAATGGTAAGGCCATCACTCGGAATAGTAAGAAGCATGTTGTGTAGCTTTATCAACATGGAGGTTGAATATGCGGCTACCTCAGTAGCGCTAAAGAGGCTGCTAGGCTAAGGTGCTTCCTCAGGAGTTTACGTGTGATTTCGCACGCAAGAGAAATAAGGTTTCTCTTTATCGTGATATCAGGTCAATGATAGCATACTTAAACAATCTCATATATATGGGAAGTTGTAGCACTTATATATTTAATGACACTTCATCAAAGGAGTAAGTTTGATGAGAAAGTGTTCTAAACTATATGCTTTTCCTTCAGGTCAGACGATAGGGGATGACGAAGGAAATAACTGAGTATCGCCATATGCGTTTGGGTTTCGTTCTGAGTGACGTATTGCATTTCAGATAGTTTGATAGACCTTACTCTTATATTTGGCATTATTATTATGAATGGCAAATTTTTATAAATGCATATTTTGAGATTGATTGTGTGTTACTTTCTTTCTTTTCGATCTGGGATGGATATGTCTATATTTTTGTTAGACCATTTCGGTCATGGAGTACGGGTACACGAAATGTATGGGGTACACGATGCGTGCAGGACACACATTTAACAAAGATATGTCAGCAAGTAGGAACTCTCCCTCATACGAGAGATCTCATTTATGCTAGGGAAGCATACGAAGGTGAAACTAAGTTCTAGACGTCATCTGCTCGGAGTAGTGACTGGATTGTTGTATACTGGGTATAGCGACAGTGGGAGTATTTAATAGAGTCGCCCTGACTGGGTTAGGATGAGATTGCCATGTGCTATAGGCCGAGCGACCAAAGTGGTTATCCCATGGTTACTTTACCTGTTTACATATAGCTAGACTAGGGGCCTGACTCGTCGCATGGGGTGCGAGCTTGTCGAGAGATCCCAGGCATATCACAGAGCGATATGGCTAGGCAAGTCAATCATAAAGTGATTGGACTTGAGTCCGTATGGTATAACTTTAATGGCATACGCTCTCAGAGAGAGAATTTTATACCGTAGCACGTTGCCATACGACGTGCGCTTGGATCGTGCATATAAGGAGGTAGCATGAGGGATCCCATCCCCCTCACTGTATGAGCCCTTATGACAACCTCCTTCATGGAAGGATAGGCAATCTATATACCCTTAGCAATATTGGGTTGTCCGGGTAGGCGTGTTATGAGCGTCATCTATTTTCTGCTATGATGAAAATATATCGCACATACAGGACAGTGTCAGGAAAGCGGGTGAATAGCAGACCTAGCTATTCAGAGCCAGAGGAAGATCAATTGGAATGTCTCCTGATTTCATCGCAAGCGCAACTCTTATTGACGCTATGGTGGCGAGGCTTAAGAGTGCAATGAATCGATAGGTATACCTAAGTGTTCAAGTACGCTTCTGAGGGGATCGAAGGTACTTAAGCAGACATGTCTAATCGGATCGGGGGTATGAGATTTCGTGTGCCTAACATATATTTGGTTTATGTTGTTTTTTTCTTTTCACTTTCAGTTTCGTCAAGTTGGCTCAGGGGTCTCGGGAGGGAGATCTTTGTGTCGGTCCTAACGGATTTGGTTGCAAGACTACCCGTTTGCAGGTTCTCAACGGCCCACGCCATGCCAACAAACATTTATGGGTAAGAACAAGGAGGTGAAAGAGGAGAGTCTCAGGGAGAAAATTGATTTATGGAATCAATGGTTTAGGGAACTACCTCAAGAAGGTATGGACGGCACCCACTCGAGTGGGAGTATGTTAGCCATTGGGCCTGATCTGACCCAATATCCGCCCATATGAGTGGGTACCCTATATATATTCATATATGAGAGGTTAGGATTTTATATGAGTCATATGAGATATCATATGTGAGATATACAATAACATATAGAGAGTTTTTCTAGAGAGAAAACAAGAGATCCGTCGTCTCCTTCTTCATCATATTCTACTATGGTTGTCTTGCAGGGTGATCACGTGGGGAATTCTCTCTTCTTCAAAGTGTGGTTTACCTCCGGCCATTGCGTGGAGGCGTAAGAGACCGGGCCTACAACGGACGTGGACAAGGATAATGATCTCACTAATTGGATCAGGTATATTGGTAAATCTCTAGCTTAGATATGACGTTATTTCTGCTGCTTTGATCATTTATTTTGTATCTACGTTATCTAAAGTGAACATAACCAAATAATTGACCACCTGATGCACCGAAAAAATCCAAACAACATCATCCTTCTAAATAATTACCTCCCAAAGATCTGAAAATCATATGATCAAGATAAATCACTTTAAATCCTTGAACACAACATATATCAATATTGTATAATTTCAAGAAATCCTTACACCTCCTCTTTTAGACTCATCTAGTTCCCTCACATTCCAAGATAAAATATGCATAATAAAGATAAAGTGATCCTCCTTACGATATTATAGGCAAGAAAGTGCTAATCGGGTTTTCTCACTTCCATCTCCCTTATGCTATCAACCAACACATATCCATCATTTCCCTAAAGAAGCTTAAAACCACATATATTGTTCATGGCAATTAACTCGGAGTTATCTAAGGAATTAACCAATATCCGTTTATATGAAGACCCCAACTTAGAAGAATTTATAATAGTTTGAGAGGATGCAGGCCTCCAACGACTTCACTAACTGCAGGTTCTTGGCCTTCTGTAAAATAGTTTTTGATTATCTTCATGCAAATCTGGAACTTCTCCTTACTGAAGCGGACATCTAATGTTTAGCTTTTCTTCCCGAGACAATTGAGTTAGACGACAAAATACCAGATATTTGAGAAGCAATCGCAGCTAAAGGCTCAGCAATCAAGGCATCCTCTATATTGCACGAGGATAATTGCAGATTATCATAATTGATTGATCTTGTTTTTAGTGTTTGTAGAATAACCGGAATCTGGACAGTGTCGCGTGTAGCTAGACCGAGATAAGTACGGGTCGTCCTCAGGGAAACGTGGAACCTTTTATTCTTACTTTAGGCGTGTTGATTAGGAAGAGAGAATAAAGAATGGCAAAGAATGGTTGTTGGTTCTAGATCTACGTTAAACACGGATGAAAAATATAGATCTAGATTACCTACGGATGTAGGTTTATATAAAAAGGGGGCTTGTAGGGTTCATTGGGATTTAGTAGTCATGGATAATTAATTAAATATTACTCCTTTTATCCTTTAATAGATTTAAAACTATATCGACAGTGATGCATGCAGATTATGGTTTCTGGAGGGAAAAAGGGTTCCCACTCTTAACCCCTATCTTGACATGGATCTCCGTTCATGTCTAGCCTTTACCAAAGCAATTGTTAATCTGATCTCAAATCGCGGTCAAGACTATTAATGAATTGATAGTGCGCCCGATTAGAATGTTAACTATTCTTTTGATAAAGTTTATAAATTTTATAGGACGTAAAAAGAGTTTAAGGATCTTCATCATCCATTAATCTACCCTAATCCTATGAACCCTAACAAGCGGAGAATTACTCACGCATGTTGAGAAAAAAAAAGATAGAAATCATGAAGAAAATAAAATGCAATAAAATAAACTACCTTTATTAATCAACAAGATCAAGTACACTTTGTTCCCTTACAAAATGATAACAAAACCTTAGTTTGCTTCTCGATCTCTTCTAAGGAGGTAGATGAACCGTTGATGATCAGCCTGGATGCGTGAGCCTGTCTTGGACTTCGTGATCTCGTCGGCTTGATGATTTTCCACTCTCGGTCCTTATTTATAGTCCCAGAGCCAGAACCATAGCTTCCTAATTTGAAAACCAGTGGTTAAGATCCTAACAGAAAAATCCCAACTCCCAACTCGTCCAATCCGCGGTGGAACCGCGGCTAATAGGTGGGTTTGGCCGCGGTTCCGCTGCCTTATAGGGAGATCACTTAGTTGTTTTTCTGGGGCTTTAACTTGATGACACGTGGTGATCTTTTCACATCTCTGGAAACTGAAAATCTTCTCTTCGTTACTGCCAGACTCGATTTCTTTAGTTTACTTTCTTATTTAAGCTGGTTTGTTTCGCCAATTTTGATTTCCTTGATTTCAGTCCTGAAAATTCTGCACAATAACTCAATAAATAATATCAGTAGAATTTTTTTTAATTGAGATATTAACTTAACTATTTGTCATGATATTATAGTTTTAAGAATTGGTCAAAGGTATTTAATAAGGTAAGCATATTTAAATGGGCCAAATGTTACATGGATATTATATGCTTACTTTTTCCTTCATAATGTTAAATTATAATAAATAAACACATGAAAATAGTATTTTACAGATAAACCCTCATATGTGTCATATATTATAATAAATACCTTTTTAATATAGAAATAGTAGGAAAAATGTCATATTAAAAGTGCAGTTTTATCAAGTGAACAAATACCCCCAAACTTAACTTTCATCATCCCGAGCAAACTAGTTATTCAAGAGAAGGAGAAAAAGAAGAAGAACTAAGTAGCACACTTTCGTAGGCAACACGATTGCACTGAGCACGTGCAACAAGCCGTTAAACCTCTAGGTGTCCCTAGTAGGAGAAGTATTGTCTTCTGAGGGTTTTCAACGGATTACACCCACAAAATCCTATAATAAAAGAAAGATGGTGGAAGTTACATATAAAGATAAGAACTATAGAAGAAAGAACTTGAAAATAAGAGTTTCCAACTATACCAGCTTTTCAGTTGCTATGAGCCTTATCTTAATGGTCGTGAAAAAATGTTAGAAATCACATCATCCCTCAATAAAACATCGCCTTTAGTTTTCCTCCTTATCTTTTCTCCAAACATTGATCATATACCCCTACATGTGTGAACTGGAAATCTCTACACTCGGAGAATTCAATTCAAGCAACCATACTCTTGTCCATCTACCTTATTACTTTTTAATCGATATTTATATGGAATATGCTCACTCATTTTCATGCGATCGTTAATACTTCTTGAGGTACTAACCGACCGATTACTCATGTGCTTGCTGATTAGGTGCTTTTCCTCGTCTTGCAACACCTAAGGCTTAACAGTGGCTCCCAAACCAGTTGGTCTAAGGCACTAGGTGATAAAGCACCCTCGCTATATTTTTTTTATTGCTGCCTCGGTGATAACAAAACCAGTGTTCATTTTTCTTTTCACCATTTTATCTTTTATTCTTCGCTTTTATTTTCTTCATACTTTGGTTTTAGACAAGAACATTTCAAGGTATCCTCTACTATCCCGAGTTTCAAGATGTGTGTAAGTGCGTATAGTAGGGTATCAACATTAAAATGTTTGGCTTCCAGAATAGGAACTATTTTTCAGGCTTATTTTATCCTCAGATTAGTAATTCCCTTCATCTTACAAACCCTTAGGACAACAGCTCATAACTACTTATTACTAGTTTCGTTTAAGAAAATATCTAATTTTCTTGCATTTCTCAAACCATTCCTATCTTACATATGTAAATTTTCACTTTCAAACTTTCATTATCTAAATTTTTTTTGTGAATACATATAGTATAATGCAAAATAATGCGTAAATAAGCACAAATCTCCCCCAAACCTGTTTGCAGCAGTGTCCTCATTGTTGTTTCTTTTAAATCTCAAAAACCTTTAGACTTGGGAGGAAAGGTTATTAACGGGGGTAACAAAAATTGAAAGTGAAAATCCTCCCCAAACTTATTTTTGGCTCACAATTTTGAGGACAAATTTTATTTTCAAGAGCCAAAAATATACCCCCAAACTTGAGTTAAACAATATTAAGCATTTTAAGAGGGGTAAAGTTATTTGGTCAATATAAGACTTTACAAAGACCAAAAGTTAATACCAACCATTCAAATATTTTATCAATGTAACGTATAGATCGGTGGAAGAACATGTTATATAGAGCTAAGAAAAAGTGGGGAAGAGATAAGTGGTGGTATGGAAAGAGTTTGCGTGAACGTGAATGTGAAGAGATAAGAGATGATGATAAATAAAAACGAGAATGTGAATGATCAGAAATGGGTGAAATATTGGCATTCTCATATTTTATAAGAAGAAAGGGTGGTGGTTCAACTTCTATAGGTGGAGGTTGATTAATCACAAAATCCGTGTTGTTTAGAAATGCAAGTTCGTCAGCAAAAAGTTCTTCAAAACTTTCATCGATGGTGTAATTGAACATTTTGCTGTCAGTAAGTTTTGTGCCAGAATTTATCATACTTGATTTGTCAAAAATTATGGAGGTAGGAGACTCGAAAAACTCATCTACCTCATTTTCAAAAGTATCCAAATCAAGTTGGCTTTCTGGAATTATCAAACTTGAATTATCGGATTGTGATTCATCAACACTCACTGAAATTATATGAAGAATAGAAGAAGAACTTGAGAAAGTAGAAGGTGAAATGGGTAAACAAATTGGTGTGTCGAGTATCGCTGAACCAGATGTGGAAGATGAAGGCTGAATTTCGGTCTGATGTTCGGTTATTGATTGAAAGAATTAAAGTTTTAACCGCAATCAAGACGGTGTCGCTTTGCAGCTAGCCGGTTGAGCACGGGTCGGTCCACAGGGAGATGGTGGTATTTTATCTTCTTGTCTTAGACGAGTCAATAAAGAATTTGTATGAGTTTGTTCGAGACTATCCTATGTGTAATATTTGCAAGTATAAAGTTGTTAAGAAAAGGATACGAGATTATAAGCTAAAGAAATCCGTACTCAAAACCTTTGAGCCGGAGCTTGACCACTTGAAGCTAGAGCAATCGGCAACAACGTGGATTAGGGGATTTAAGCGCGGTATTCGTGGAATACGGCTTATTTACCCTTGTCCTTCCATTCTTGTCTCTTGCTTTCGCCTCCGGCCAAACCGAACGCAACCGGTCGCGGTTAGGAATCACCGTTACCTTGTCAGGGTACGGTGCCTAACGGAGCGCTTGCGTATCGTTTGGACGGAGTTCAATGGAAAATACGGGAAAAGGAAATGGGCAAAGAAACATTAACTTATAATACCGTATTTCTTCTTAACAATGATAATTACATTCATTCACAAAAGAGAACCAAAAAGAGAGAACAAAAAGAAAAGAACAAAGTAAAGAAAATATTACAAGTAAGTAAGTGCATGAAATGAAATTGTAAGAAAGAAAAGCAAGATAATAATAAGCAAGTAATAAAAGTGATAAAAAGAATAAGAAACTAGAACTCAAGACAAGCATGTGATCAATAGCCAACCCTTAAACTTGCAAGCTCAATCAAGAGGTTGCAAGATCAAGGGAAGGATAGAGAACGCATGTGAAATGAAGCACTAATTTCATAAGAAAATATGACCCTTGAGATCAATAACTAACCCTTAACCATTCAAGCTCAATGAAGAGGTTGAATGATCAAGAGAAAGCAAGAATCTCAAGGGGAAGAAGAAACACAAGAGAATGATACAAAAAGCCCTCATCTTCATTGATCTCCCACTCAAAAAGCTCTCACTACAATTTTCATGGAAAAAGAATGAAGAAGAAGAAGAAAAAGACTAAATCCTAAAAAGAAAGAAGAACAAAATAATGACCCTTGGCTTGGCTCAGATCTGCTGTATTTATAGGCAGGGAAATGAAACCCTACGGGCAAATTCTGACATAAAATGAAGTACCCAAAGTGCCCATGAAAAACGACAGAATGCAGACCCCACATGGCCGCGGATCCGTGGCCAATACCCCCTATTGGCCGCGGATCCGCGGCCGTATAGAGGAATTGGGTGCTCCGTTTTTCTGTGCTTCCCTGGTCTGCTGTCTCCTGTTGTCTGGTACATATATTTTCTGAAAATACTTTCACATTTCTTCCAGAATTTCTGTTGAGGAAAGGTGGACTTTTGTGGATGCTTTTGTCATGATTGCCTCGAGCTCCGCGTAGATTTCTTGGAACTTGTTGTTGCCATTGAGCCTTGTGCATGAAGGTGACATTGATTTGACATTTTGTCTTCCTAAACTGGTATCTGGCAACATACGGATGACGAGCGGAGACCGTGTTTTCTCAGTGGTTGGCAGGAACCCAGATTTTGTCGTGTTTTCTATGAATTTCACCGTTTTAGAACCGAGAACCTGTATCCTGCAAATATGTAACAAACACGGATTAAAAGCACCTACCTATAAACACACGAGCATAAGAATGGGCGGTATAAAATGCAATATTCTGGTATGAACAAATACCCCCAAACTTACTTTTTGCTCGTCCCGAGCAAAACCAATTATTCACAAAAATAAAATCCTAACCGCACTTTCGCAGGGAACGCGATTGCACTGAGCGCGTGCAACAAGCCGTTAAACCTCTAGGTGTCCCTAGTAGGAGGAGTGTTGTCTCCTGAGGGTTTTCAGCGGATACTACCCACAAAATCCGGTCAAGTTGGTTTGTAAAATGACTAAGATTCAAACCCTAAAGTTTTGTTTTAGAAAATAACAATTCTATAATCCTAAGTCTAGACCATCGAACCTTTATTTTTCACACCTCGCTTCTTATTTAACTACAGATTTTATATGTCTTTACGTGTAGTGCAAATAGTGTCGTTAAGTTCCAGAAGGATCGATTAAAGTCATCATGTCGCACAATAAAGCCCAGATAACAATTTTAAAAGGATCACATAAGTTTTATAAAGAGTTAAGCATTTTTCAAGTTTCGTTTTACAGTAAGGTTTCAACTTCAGAATTTCTATCTTCCCTAACAGGAAACTAGGTCTTATTCTTCACTCCACCTTTTTCTTGTTTTCATTTCATACACACCTCTGTGAACGTGCAATAGTCTTTATCATAGAATAAAACCTTCATATCTCCGTTAAATTTTTTTATAAAAGCCTGTCTTTTATCAAGATTATTCTCACACAAAGAACCGTTAGGAATTTTAACTCGGAGAGAACACTTGCTTGACTTTGTTTTTATCTGGACTTTCTAGGATTCTTAGCGAGCTTTGGGCCAATGCACCCAAACCAGTTGGTTTTAGGGCATTAGGTGTAGAAACACCCCGGCGGACTTAATTACTCAAGTTACCCAGGTCCAAAAACAAAAGACAGTTTGACGTGAAAATCAGATGATTTAATACGAACGGAGATATAATCGGTAGTTCAATTGTTTTTTTTGGATAAAAGACGTGTTTTGTGGGTTTGGTGTGTAATCATTCCAATCAAGTTTCATATGGGTTATTTTTCAGACTTAGTTCCAATTACGGCATCAATAACATTCCTTCATATTCGCTTTACTTCATAAACTATTCTTGACATTACTTATTTCCGAATAAACCTATTTGATCCTCAGAAATTTTTTTATCCGTTTAAAAGTTTTTAAACATAAAAGACTTGTCATCTAATTTCAAAAACTCACGACACGTGTAGTGTGATGTAAAGACGTATATCAGCTATAATTAACTTCAAAGGAGAGTTATCTTTCAGGTTTTCAAAATCCAAACATAAGATTTAGTTATTCCTATTTTTTCAAACAAAACCGTCGAAATGTTGAATCAGAGTCCTCCCACTAGCTAACTTGACAGAAAAGTTTTTATGTTTTTAGAAAATTTTCAGATTTTTATGGATTTTATGGATTTTAATATGCAGATGCAAAATATACAAATGAATGCGAAGGAAGAAAGCTTACCGAGCACACCCCCAAACTTAAACTTGACAGTGCCCTCACTGTCAGGCTATACCAAGAGGGTCAAAATTGCCGGCGCTCCCTACAACAAATTATATACAAAAAAGGAAAACAAAAATATGTACAAAAAAAGTGTCCCCCCCAAACTTAAGTAAAACCGTGTTTCCACTGTTAAGCGTTGAAGTTCAGGATTAGGGGGGAAGGAGAACATTATCAAGCTATACAAGGCCTTACACAGGCCAAAAGTGAGCACCAACCATTCAAAGATTTTATCATGATAAAGCAGCGGCTGGTGAAAGAATGCGGAGAGGTAAGAAATGGAGACTACGCGAGACCGTAAGGAATACGGTCTCGGTCTATCGGAAGAAGAATGGTGGAAGGGAGAAAGAAATGGAATACGAACTTGAGGGTGGAAATGAATTGAATAAATTAGTACAACCTGTAATGATCGATGTGAAAAGATGGATTGTACTAATCTATCAATATGGCGAGAAATTGGATCAAATCCCTCAAGATTCGTAAGAAGCCATGGGTACGCCGAACTTGGTAAACCAGACACAGTAAATGAAAGTGAGACGGGTTCTTGCAAGGTCGGAACGATGGAAAGGATGGAGGGAAGTGGTTGAGGAAGGGTATCGGTTAAAGGTTCAGGAGGGTGTACACAGTCAGTGGAAGGAATAGGATGAATTGGAAAATCCGACTCATCAAGCAAAACTGGTTCATCCTCAAAACTATCCTCAATATTCTCCTCAAAATTTAGCACATCCATGCTCTTCTCTTCAAAGTCCAGACGCATATGGGGTTCGGGAAAAACATTTAATGACTTGGGATGATGATTTGAAGAGACAAACTCAGCCAAATCTACGGGTTCATCATCCAAAATATCCCCAGCGTCAATATCCTCAATCAAGTGAAAATCAAAATTCTCTGACACCTCATCAAAAGCATGGATATTAATCGATTCTGGTTCTAAGATATAGGTGTAGAGGTCAAAAGGATTAGGTATGGTTTCACTTGGAAGGGACCCTTCACAATCGGGCAAATCAAACACTACGAAGTCGCACAACTCATTCATCATTCTATCTTCAATTGATAAATCATGTGGGATACTCGATAGACTTTCAAAACAGGAGTTGTGGGATTCAATTTGCGACGGGTAGGTTTGATTTGGAAGGGGGTACATCTCACTCTCTCCACTCAAATTCACAGCCTGTCCTGCCGCCTCATCATACATTGAAAAAGTTGGAGCTAGTTGAAAACTAGCTACCGGGTCACTAGGTTGCATGAGGGCGGCCATGAACGCATTCAAATCCATCATCTGTTGGCTTGACGCTACCCTAAAATCTTCCAACGATTGTTCTAGACTAGACATAGGTTGTGAAGGGGTTTCAGTAAAAGATTCAAAGTTGTTTGGATACTGAAAACTCCCAAATGGCGGTTCTGAAGCAATGTCTAGGGAAGGTGCAAAAGTAGGGTAGGATTGGTAGGAATTGAATGGCTGGACAGGAGTGGGATCAACATTGGAATAAGAAGGTGAATGGAATTGTTGATCCCGAGAATTCGAAGTGGTGAAAGGAGTGAAAGATCGGCTACGGGATTGTTCAATACGTTCAGCAAGAGACATAGGTCTGGTGGCTACAACTGGACTTTCAAAAGGGGTATCAACGCAAGAAGGGGTGAATGTTTGAAACGGTTGATACGAAGTGGATTGCGGGGTCCAGTTGTTCGTCCTAGACGCGTCTATCCGATCTTTCAAGGAAATTTTGGGCATGGAGGGGTCGTTCGAAGTTCAGCCAAAGCAAGAACCGTAGGAAGTAATGTCTGGTTGTGGGTACCAAAGTTCGGCAAGAGTTTTGCGAGGTGGAGTACCCATGATATGAAGAGAGAGAGAAAAAGGTAGAGAAAAGGAGGGAAAAAGAATGTGATATTTTTTTTTAATTTTTTTTTTAAATATTAACAAAAGAATGAAGTATACACACAAAAAGAATATGGACAAAAATAATCACGACACAAAAAATACCACACACCTAATCGTTCTAGGGTTAACCTAGGTCAACTAGACCTGCTCCAGAACTTGATTGTCGAAGTAAAACTATGTCGAGAAACAGGCTCAAGATACACTGATCACGAGGCCAGGTAAGTGCAGAGATAAGGGGAGGTTTCTAACGCTTTCGCGAAGTTCCTTAATTAAATAACCCTTTCTCTTTTGGCGGTTTCGCCGTTAACACTTTTCTAGACACCCCGTAAACAATATACCGTTAAGCGAGCTTCTAAATACAGTTAACTTCTCCTAGTGAGCGCGAAGTCCTTAAGGCTTAAAGTCTAATTTCTTTTAAAATTTGTGCGGGTAGACGTTATGCTCAAGTTCGTGATTTGTGGGCCACGGAAAAGGTGATGAAATCCTTTACCGTATATTGTGGGGTTCGCTTGCCCTTAAGTCCGTATTAATGTATGCAATGCGCAATTCAAAAAATTCTATAAAAAATCAAACAATCGTTTTTTAGTTTAAGCGCGGCGCTGCAACAAATACGGGTTAGTCAATTTTTAGCGTTTGCTAGCGATCTTGCAAAGAATCCTGCAAAGAATAGTATATTGGATGCGTCGGATTTGAGAAGAATGTGTTAGTAAAATACGTACCGTTAAGTTTTGGGTTAGGAAACCCCCGTTGAATCAAATCCGGTAAGCTTGAAAAGTTCGCTTGCGCGGGTCAAACTACCCGGATCTTTGGCACTGTACTTCGTAATCACCTTAACCTTGAACGTACACTTTGCTCCCCACAATTGCAGTTTGCAAATACGCAAAAATCTACACACTTGCCCACAAAAATGATCAAAAAAAACAAAAAGATTTTTTTATTTTTTTTATTTTTATATATATACAAAAAGAATATTAACCCGAATAATAAGAAAGAAAATACGCTACCGTCTCCCCGGCAACGACGCCATTTGATTGAAAGAATTAAAGTTTTAACAGCAATCAAGACGGTGTCGCTTTGCAGCTTGCCGGTTGAGCACGGGTCGGTCCACAGGGAGATGGTGGTATTTTACCTTCTTGTCTTAGACGAGTCAATAAAGAATTTGTATGAGTTTGTTCGAGACTATCCTATGTGTAATATTTGCAAGTATAAAGTTGTTAAGAAAAGGATACGAGATTATAAGCTAAAGAAATCCGTACTCAAAACCTTTGAGCCGAATCTTGACCACTTGAAGCTAGAGCAATCGGCAACAACGTGGATTAGGGGATTTAAGCGCGGTATTCGTGGAATACGGCTTATTTACCCTTGTCCTTCCGTTCTTGTCTCTTGCTTTCGCCTCCGGCCAAACCGAACACAACCGGTCGCGGTTAGGAATCACCGTTACCTTGTCAGGGTACGGTGCCTAACGGAGCGCTTGCGTATCGTTTGGGCGGAGTTCAATGGAAAATACGGGAAAAGGAAATGGGCAAAGAAACATTAACTTATAATACCGTATTTCTTCTTAACAATGATAATTACATTCATTCACAAAAGAGAACCAAAAAGAGAGAACAAAAAGAAAAGAACAAAGAAAAGAAAAGATTACAAGTAAGTAAGTGCATGAAATGAAATTGCAAGAAAGAAAAGCAAGATAATAATAAGCAAGTAATAAAAGCGATAAAAAGAATAAGAAACTAGAACTCAAGACAAGCATGTGATCAATAGCCAACCCTTAAACTTGCAAGCTCAATCAAGAGGTTGCAAGATCAATGGAAGGGTAGAGAACGCATGTGAAATGAAGCGCTAATTTCATAAGAAAATACGACCCTTGATTAACCATTCAAGCTCAATGAAGAGGTTGAATGATCAAGAGAAAGCAAGAATCTCAAGGGGAAGAAGAAACACAAGAGAATGATACAAAAAGCCCTCATCTTCATTGATCTCCCACTCAAAAAGCTCTCACTACAATTTTCATGGAAAAAGAATGAAGAAGAAGAAGAAAAAGACTAAATCCTAAAAAGAAAGAAGAACAAAATAATGACCCTTGGCTTGGCTCAGATCTGCTGTATTTATACGCAGGGAAATGAAACCCTAGGGGCAAATTCTGACATAAAATGAAGTACCCAAAGTGCCCATGAAAAACGACAGAATGCAGACCCCACATGGCCGCGGATCCGCAGCCAATACCCCCTATTGGCCGCGGATCCGCGGCCGTATAGAGGAATTGGGTGCTCCGTTTTTCTGTGCTTCCCTGGTCTGCTGTCTCCTGTTGTCTGGTACATATATTTTCTGAAAATACTTTCACATTTCTTCCAGAATTTCTGTTGAGGAAAGGTGGACTTTTGTAGATGCTTTTGTCATGATTGCCTCGAGCTCCACGTAGATTTCTTGGAACTTGTTGTTGCCATTGAGCCTTGTGCATGAAGGTGACATTGATTTGACATTTTGTCTTCCTAAACTGGTATCTGGCAACATACGGATGACGAGCGGAGACCGTGTTTTCTCAGTGATTGGCAGGAACCCGGATTTTGTCGTGTTTTCTATGAATTTCACCGTTTTAGAACCGAGAACCTGTATCCTGCAAATATGTAACAAACACGGATTAAAAGCACCTACCTATAAACACACGAGCATAAGAATGGGCGGTATAAAATGCAATATTCTGGTATGAACAGTTATACAATTATCATCAACTTCAAGATGCATATGGGATTCGGGAAGAATAATTAAAGGCTCGAGATGATGACCACAAGGAAGTGAAAGGACCTGATGAATTGGTGGGACAAACTCATCCAAAATTTCGGGTTCATCATTCAATATATCCCCAACGTCAATCTCCTCATTCAAGTGAAGGTTAGAATTCTCAAATACCTCATTAAAATTATGTTTTTCAATCAATTTTGGTTCAAGAGTGGAGGTGTAGAGATCACAAGGGTTGGGTGTGGTTTCACTTGAAATGGACCGTTCATAATCGGGTAAATCAAACACTACAAAGTCACACAACTTATCAGATATTCTATCTTCAATTGATGAATCATTTGGTGTACTCGATGAATCTGTGAAACTGGAGTTTTGGATTTCAGTTTGGAATGGGGAGGTTTGATTAGGAAAGGTGTATAGTTCTCTCTCACTACCCAAATTCTCATTTCGTCCTATGGCCATATTAGATATTG
Source organism: Agapanthus africanus (assembly GCA_030015575.1). Lineage (NCBI taxonomy): Eukaryota > Viridiplantae > Streptophyta > Magnoliopsida > Asparagales > Amaryllidaceae > Agapanthus > Agapanthus africanus. The sequence continues at coordinate 157,126,940 of JASDDO010000024.1, forward strand.
AAAAAAATTTAGCTGGTTTGGAACTAGTTGCTCCTTCATATTTAGTCATGCTTCCCTTCCATTCCTCTCTGATGCGGTTCAACGTCACTAAACCTTCTTCTAATGTCTGCTCAAGACTGGACTTGGGTTGATAAGGAGTTTCAGTATAAGATTGAAATTCTTGTGGACAATTAAAACTCCCAAATGACTGATTAGAAGGATCGTTTAGAGAAGGTGGAAAAGTCGGATTGGATTGATAGGAACAGAATGGTTGTGAAAATTGGGCAGGAGTAGGGTCAACATTGTGATAAGAAGAATATTGATATTGGTTGATCGGTTGGCTATTGGACATCATACATGCCACAAACCTATTATGAAATTCTTCTTTAGAAAGTGGAGGTGATGGTTGATATTGGTCCGGATTGAAACTTTGGTCTTTAGCCCTAGCTATATGCTCAGCAATGGACATGCGTCTAGGGGCATCCTCACTCGTAGTATCAACGGAAATAGATGTAGAATTAGGATACAGTTGATAAGACCTGGACTGAGGTGGACAACTGTTTCTATCCGCTTGCGCTATCCGATCTCTTAAAGACATGGGAGAGTCGGATGGTATACCGAAGCGATTATGAAAACAAGAAATATCTGGTTGTGGACAGCAAAGCTCGGCAAGAGTTCATCTGTTTGGGTCACCTATTATAAGAAGAAAAGATGGGGGAAAGGTTTGCTTTAAAAGTGGACTTGGGGGTTGACTCACAAAATCACAAAAAATGCACAAACAACCCTAGAACTATGGTTACCTAGGACAAGCTCTAGACCGCTCCTAGACTTCCAAAGGATAAGCCGCAGGATAAATCCTCTACCACCTCTTTATCGCTCTTATGGGCAGGTAAGTGCCAGGTAAGTGGGAGGTATCCGCTATACGAATCACCGAAAATAGCGGGCCTAATTAAATAACCGCTTTCCTTAGACACACTTGCCTAGGCACCACAAAAGAAATGCGGATAAGCGATAGATTACCCACGACCTTCCTCTGTCCTTATTGAGCGCGACAATCCTTAGAGTCTTGGTCTAGATATTTTTTAAATTAATGTAGGGTTGATGCGGATGCTCGTTTTGTGATTTGTGGGGCCTAGGAAGGGTGATAAAATCCCCACCTAATCTGAATTTGGTCTTTGCCCCTTAATGTCCGTATTAAAATATGAATAAACAAACCAATTACAAAACTTTGCAAAAAGATTTTTGAGCGGCGATATTTTGCAAAGAATCATGCAGAAAAGATATTTTGTTGGATTTCAGAGGAGAGAGAAAGATATAGAAAAGATACCAGAGAAGTTTTCAACCCTAAATCCCTAATTGCACTACGGTTCCGCCGCCAATTGGCCCTTCTTGCCGCGGTTCCGCCACCGACTTGGGAGATGTGGAGGAGATTTTTGCTACGTGGCCTCCTTTGCTCCTCTGGATCTTGATGAATGTCTCTGGCTCTCTGTTTCCTCAAGTCTGTGACTCCAGATCCCCTCGAAAAAAAATTCACACAATAATCGTTAAATATACAATTTGCAGTTTTGTTTATTTTTATGATATAGATCGAATAAGATTTCAATAAAAATAGTAAAAATAAAAAATTACGCACGTATCCCCGGCAACGGCGCCATTTGATAGATCTTGTTTTTAGTGTTTGTAGAATAACCGCAATCAGGACGGTGTCGCGTGTAGCTAGACCAAGATAAGTACGGGTCGTCCTCAAGGAAACGTGGAACCTTTTATTCTTACTTTAGGCGTGTTGATTAGGAAGGGAGAATAAAGAATGGCGAAGAATGGTTGTAGGTTCTAGATCTACGTTAAACACGGATGCAAAATATAGATCTACATTAGCTACGGATGTAGATTTATATAAAAAGGGGGCTTGTAGGGTTCATTGGGATTTAGTAGTCATGGATGATTAATTAAAGATTACTCCTTTTATCCTTTAATAGATTTAAAACTAGGTCGACAGTGATGCATGCAGATTAGGGTTTCTGGAGGGAAAAAGAGTTCCCACTCTTAACCCCTATCTTGACATGGATCTCCGTTCATGTCTAGCTTTACCAAAACAATTGTTAATCTGATCTCAAATTGCGGTCGAGACTATTAATGAATTGATAGCGCACCCGATTAGGATGTTAACTATTCTTTTGATAAAATTTATAAACTTTATAGGACGTAAAAAGAGTTTAAGGATCTTAATCATCCATTAATCTACCCTAATCCTACGAACCCTAACAAGCGGAGAATTACACGCGTATGTTGAGAAAAGAAAAGATAGAAATCATGAAGAAAATAAAATGCAATAAAATAAACTACCTTTATTAATCAATAAGATCAAGTACACTTTGTTCCCTTAGAAAATGATTACAAAACCCTAGTTTGCTTTTCGAACTCTTCTAAAGAGGTAGATGAACCGTTGATGATCAGCCTGGATGCGTGAGCCTGTCTTGGACTTCGTGATCTCGTCGGTTTGATGATTTTCCAAGAGGCTCTCGGTCCTTATTTATAGTCCCAGGGCCAGAACCCTAGCTTCCTAATTTGGAAACCAGTGGTTAAGATCCTAACAGCAAAATCCCAACTCCCAACTCGTCCAATCCGCGGCGGAACCGCGGCCAATAGGTGGGTTTGGCCGCGGTTCCGCGGTCTTATAGGGAGATCACTTAGTTGTTTTTCTGGGGCTTCAACTTGATGACACGTGGTGATCTTTTCACATCTCTGGAAACTGAAAATTTTCTCTTCGTCACTGCCAGACTTGATTTCTTTAGTTTACTTTCTTATTTAGACAGGTTTGTTTCGCCAATTTTGATTTCCTTGATTTCAGTCCTGAAAATTCTGCACAATAACTCAATAAATAATATTAGTAGAATTTGTTTTTATTGAGATATTAACTTAACCATTTGTCATGATATTATAGTTTTAAGAATTAGTCAAAGGTATTTAATAAGGTAAGCATATTTAAATGGGCCAAATGTTACATGGATATTATATGCTTACTTTTTTCTTTATAATATATAAACACATGAAAATAATATTTTTACAGATAAACCTTCATATGTGTCATATATTATAATAAACAAATTTTTTATATAGAAATAGTAGGAAAAATGTCATATTAAAAGTGCAGTTTTATCAATTGAACAATAATCTATATTATAATATTCTCATACTTGTTCTTTATGTTGAGCGACCGTATGCCGCATCTCTTCCTAATATATACCAGTCATGTTCGAAACAAAGTCTGCCATCAACCTATTCTAAATAATCTGGGGAGCTTTAAGCCATAACCAAAATTTATCATAGGAGGCATATGTGGATTGGACCATAAGATCCTGCCTACTTCCGAATTATCAACATTTGCATATGAATCATGCTTGGGAATACCTAACCATTCTCCTTGAAATTAAAGACCTTCTTGATGTTATATCAACTTCCATAACAGACGTATGTGTGTTCGACGCACTAAGAGATAAAGTCTCAATTAAAATACCTTTTACCTTATAGATTGGTGGATTAACCACCATTGCATTCGGGATAATCATCGAACCCATATGCATATTAGACACATCTTGGTTCATCTGCTTCTTCACCCTTCATTGTTGTGTTACATTTTGTGCTTGATTCTGAAAATGTTGGTGGCCGTCGTAACAATCTTGGTTCTTATGCTTCTTTACCTTCCATTGTTGTGTTACTTTTTGCGCTCGAGTCTACATATGTTGCTGGCCGTTGCAACAATCCAAATTCATTGTAAAATTTTTAGGCTCGTTTACAGAATTCCATAAAGCCTTATTAGGCCTAAAATTCTCACCCAAATCAATAACTTCAATCTTAAAAATTCTTCCACATGTAATGAACTCGTATACCTCCGGAAGCATCTGGTCGTCTTCAAGAGCAACCATCTTTTAGAAGGGCAAGAACGAAGCACACCACTGTCATTCATAGAATATTGCTTTACCATAATGGAGCATGGACCAGTATTCACTATACCAAGTGTAGCTACAAAGCACAACTTCTCCTCATTTTCAAAATTAGCCACGAAAACATTTTCTGAAATGATAGAACATTCCAATCCTGCTATGGACAAAACTTATCTTCATATCTTTTGTCTTCTCGCTTCAATTCTCTTCGCCTATCTTCATTCCTTCTTTCTTCACCATACTTCTTCCTTTCCGCTTTTCCACCTTACTTTCTCGCATCTTGTCTTTTTTCATCTCATGCTTCTCATTCTTGTCTCAAAGCTCAAACTTCTCAATTTTCTTTCAAACTTATCACATTTACAAAAGATGGTATATATGCATGGATTGAGAAAAAGAAAAGAAGTGCATGAGAAATGAAAGGGGAAAAGCATGAATGAGAGAGAGTGTGTGTGCAAGAGATAGAAATTAAGTTATTTGTCTGCATGGGTATCTTTTTCATTAGTCTCTACGTCAATTTTCACAGCATATAAATTGTTTTGGAGGATTTTTGAAAATAACTGAAGATTTGAATGAGATTTTAATAAATACGAAAGATTTGCGAGAAGAATATCAAAATAAAAATGATTTAAGATAGTATATCGCAAAAAATTATTATTTCTAGGAATACCCTAGGTTGGCCAAATTAAACTGTAATAGCCCTTTCGACTAATCTTTATTCACTTATCATCCAAAATTTGGTAAATCCCTATTAATTACGGTTGTAAAAGACTTAATGAGATGAAAGTACCCATTCAATGATCAATAAAGAGGTTTAAACATGATTTATAAAATGGAAGTTTAAATAGGCTACTCTTTTTTCTACTAATCCAGCTATAGCCCTCCCCCCCCCCCCCATACACCCACGTGCATGATATAAAAGGAGAAGAAATGTTTATGATTGAGATTCTTTGACATAACTAGTAACAATTTTAAGAAGAGACAGTGGAAAAGAAAAGAGGAGGATATAGAGGAGTTAAAAGGATACCGGAGATGAGAGGGTTAGCAAAACATTGCTGAAAGAGAGGAAGGGGGTTTAAAAAAGAAGAGGACAAAAAATAAGAAAGTGGTTTCGGTATAATTCCTTAAACCATATTCTTGATTAGCCAAATTAATCCGTTTCTAATAAATACAAACGGAGGGGCCTTTTATTTTTTATTTCTTAAGAACAAGAAGTCATTTTATTTAAAGAAGGAGAACATAAGGGTATTTTAGAAATATAAAGGTTTAAGTTTTTTTTTGTGTGTGATTACCAAATATTTGGGGTTTCACAAAGAAACTAGACAATAGAACAGTAGAATTGAGAAAAGGGAGGAAATTAAAAATATGTCTATTGCTTTACTAAAAACTAGCATTGTACCCGCGCTACGCGGGGGGAAAATATGAATCAAGACAATAAGATGATAAAGTAGTTTTCAGGTTAAAATTTAAATTCTATATAGTCCCAATGCTCCCACTCAACTTATCTTGATTATATTCAATGATTAATAGATACTTAAGAGATTATAAGTTATATTTTTATTTTAAATTAGAATTATGAATATGTGTTTCTTTGTTTCTCTGAATTGAAAAGACATGCAAAGCACTAATGGATGATAGCATAATAAGATACATGATATTTATTTAACTTAAACATATAAAATATGAAAGTATAAAGATATTTTAAGGAAAATGCACATTATTAGTCATTCATTTCATTGAAAAAGATGTATAATATAAGCAAAAATTCATGTTCTAAGTATAGACACGGTACATCAGCATATCCGTATTACATCAGAAAATAAAACAACACTATATAACAAATTGAAGAAAAACTTACAATCTCACAGCAACCTAATATAGTGGGATACTTGGAAAATGAATGAAATGGTCTTATTTAGGAGAGTAAGAGTTCAAAAAGTAATAGCAAAATAGAATATTAATAACTATATCATTTTAGTTTGTTAATAAGGTGTTACTTTTTAAACTATTACTGTTATCATAATGCACTTTGTATATGAACGGTTTTCAATAAAGCAGATTTGATAAAATATAACTTGATTGATTTGATAGTATCGTAACTTGAGTAAATTAAATAAAAAAATTTGGAAAAGATAATATTTGATGTTGTTTAGTAGCGAAGAATACAACAAAAAATGAATTACGCCAATATTTCCAATTTCAATATTTTCTCCTGTGACTATCATCATTCAACGACAAACTAAAATTGGTTACGATATGAAAATTATATTTGGGAACAAAAGGAGATATTAGTTTCTTGCTTGCAAAAATGAACCATTACAAAGTGATCACAGATTTCAACATCCTACCCAGCAAATATGACACATATTTTTGAAACTTAAAAATTTTAAAAAAAACTTCGAAAACATAATCAGTTAAGAGATGATAACAATGTTTCCATTGGAATTATTTTTCAAAGACTTTGTAGCACTTGTCCATCGATCGACAAACCTGACTGCAAAACACCATCGAAAGTCGATCATTATCAACCCGGTAGCCAACACTTTTTTTCTTGACAACCCCTCTACAGAGCTTATCCTTGCAAGGAGATCTCGGCTCCATCTTCAATATCACTTTCGTCCAACTTTTATTCGTAATCTGTAAAGTCTCTCTTCTGCATCTGTTTACTATCGGATTGCCCGATCTCATGCACTCTTTAACTTCATGACTAGCGCATAAAAGATCGCCGCAAGAAACTTTGTTCGGGATTTCCATGGCATGTGCCAGTGTATATGCATCAAAAAACAGCATGATCCCGACCACGTATGCCGCTACAAAGTGGCTACCGGTCATCGCTGTCTTGAGATGCTCCATACGCAAAGTCATCCTTCCTAAATTGTATCTCTCCCCCTATAGCTTTAAAGAAAAACCCAATATCAATGAGTTAGACAATACACACACACACACACACATAAAAGAATATAAGTAGCAAGATATGTATTAAATCAAATTATTTACGAGTCCAAAAATGAGGTTGGCATCAAGATTGTGCTATTTACACAGTTTCGAAGCAAAGTTAGACATGCACCCTTTTCCCACCAATACATTCTCAAGTACTGCTTAATCATTGAGATTGAACGCCCGACTATCTTATCTTTGGAGGCCTGATAAAAACTTTTACATTTAAAATTCATATAAAACGACATTAAATAATTCATATGTTGGTTCTAAAATTATAAAAATTAAGAAATGCTTACGTTGCACATAGGCTTTTAACATTGTCGAGAGGAGCCGAATCAAGAGGAGCCGAGAACTTGGAGACGACTTGCATGGCTATTTCGATGAGCAAGTCTTTTGGGAGAGAGGTCACGATCGACGTCTTATATTTTTTTATGGCCTTTCTTCATTACCGATGAACTAAGTTTAAGCTTCATCATGGACAACTTGAGTACTTGAAATAGCCAGGCACAAGTGTTTGTGAGAAAATGTATGATCATGGTTTATGTATATATATAAGTTCAATACAGTAATTATCCTGGTAGGAATAAGAGTCACTAAGTCAGTTTGAAGTTTAAAATTAGAAGGTAGCAAATGTAATTATGGTGAATAGGAAATGTATAGCTTCATATGTCCCATCATGCATTTTTCTTTATTTTTATATCATATCATATATAAATAGGCATGAAGAAAAAACACATGATTGAATGGATGGATATATGCATTTATAGCTCATATCATAATTGCACTATACATGTGAAAAATTCTCAATAAAATATATTTTGAAAAAATATAATTTGACTGATTTGATAGTATCGTAAGTTGAGTAAATTAAATAAAGATATTTAGAAAAGACAATACTTGATGTTGTGTAGTGGAAAAGAAAACAACAAAAAGTGCTTCAGCCGCGAAAATAGGGAATTCAATTAGGGTGAATTGCAAATGCTGGCTTCATGTGTCCCATCATGTATTTTTCTTCATTTTTATATCATGTCATATATAAATAGGGATGTAAAAAACGCATGATTGGACGGATGAAGTATATACATTTATAGATCATATCATAATTGCACTCTATATGTGAAAGATTCTCAATAAAGTATATTCTGGTAAATATATGATTTGACTGATTTGATAGTATCGTAACTTGAGTAAATGAAATAAACATATTTAGAAAAGATAATACTTGATATTGTCTAATGGTAAAGAAGACAATCAAACGTGCTTCAACCGCGAAAATAGGGAATGCAATTATGGTGCATTAGAAATGCTTGCTCCATCTATCCCATCATTCATTTTTCTTCTTGTCTCAATATATGATATTGTAAAAACAATCATCTGTCCAATTAGCGTTATACTTTCCATTCAGTATATAACTTAATATTTAGAATAAATGAATATATATCGTTTGCTTGCTTGATTTTTATTTTCTTTCAGACTTATTATTTCCAATTTCTTATTAACAACAAATATTATATAGCAAGTAAGGCATCATAAGTATAATGATTGCAAGGATTTATAAAATATTCATATAAATAATGTTTGAGTAATTGTATAAAAATGGCTTTTAACTGACATGATGAAAAATAAAAGATAAATATCACTTAAATTTTGCGATGATGTTAAATCTTGATTTTAGAATTTCATTATACATAGAAAAATACTTTTACATCAAGGATAATCTCCACGCATTAAAGAAGCGACAATTATTGCATGCTCAAACACTTTATAAGATGGAGTGATGAACGTGCAATGACAGTCATTCTTACGAGCATCACTTTCACGATATATTCGGACTGAACAGGTTTCTCAATAGCAATAAAACATGCAGATCCAACCTAAACTAAACACAACTGGATGGTGTTCATTGGTTATGAAATCATGAAGCATAAAGCATAATATACTAAAATTGACAATATCAACTATCGCTGTCCATTTAGCAGTATATTCTTCTGCAATGCACAATTCCAATTGCATTCTGAGTACATCCTTATGCTCACCCTAAAATTAAAAATTTGGAGTTATATGTGGTTAAGATTTATTTTGTTATTAATTTTTTTTTGTATATTAGAAATTTTAATAGAATAAAATTGAACTTAAAATATTTCATGATTTTTACAAAAATAGTATTAGAAAATTATAGAATAATACAGGAATTGTTAATTATACTCTACACTTATACGATTCTATATATTAAAGAGAACTTGCATTTCCGGTTGATGGAGATGAAATTCCAGAGAGTCCAATGATTAGATCCATTCAATGCAATACTAATCATTTATCTGAATTCACATCAATATATTAATATTCCATTAAACTAATTTTAGATGCTGCTATGTAGTTGAAATCTTTTATTATATAGTTATTTCATATATATATATATATATATAGATATAGATATATATAGATATAGATATATATTGTATTGATTTATTATTGTTCTTCGTTTCAGCAAGTATACCTAAGTAAGCAAATATTGTTACCTCAAAGAAATAAAATGAGTTGTATATGCAAATAACAAAAAATATCAAAATGGATATTACTTCAAAAAAATTAAATGGACGAAATAAAAAAATAACACAAAGTACCATACATGAATTTAAATAAAAGCATTCAAAAAGACAAAATTGAACTCTAAAAGCAAAAAATATGTATCAAAAGTCGCTGAGATGGTTTTTTTTTATGAAACTTAAGATAATTTTAAACTCTTCATTTCAAACTCTAGCATATAAACATAATCGATTAAGAAAGCAGTCGAGCAAAAACTAAAAAAAAACTATAAATTTTATTCAACTATAATAAAAATTAATTTACAATTACATCCGTTAAGTTGTTGAACTTTGAAGTGGTAATAACTAAAATCACCTCATATATATATAGATAAAAGTATAATTATGCCACATAAAGAGTTGATTGTACTTTTTAATAAGAATCTTTGAAAAATTAGAGTTTTTTTTAAAAACGACTTTCTAGATAACTCATAAAAATTACATCAACTTATAATAATACGATACCCAGTTTATGATTTATATGAACTCATTAACATGTAATATTTTTATCTTATATATCGAAAAATGAAGTATGGATAGTCGCAACAACTTTTTATCCAACACTTGTGTGTTTTCTCTATGCATTTGTTGTCTTTACTCTACTTATGACAATCATTCTATGTTGAGGACGATTTTCAATAAGATATAAATAGGCGTGAAGAATTAATGCATACTCCGTTAAAAAGATAAAAGAAAACCGAGATATGCTCTATTCTAAATGACTATTTTCGATGTCATATCATGTATAAATAGACATAAAGAAAAAATGCATGATTAGACGGATGAAGTATATGCATTTACAGCTCATATCATTATTACACTTTGCATATTAACGGTTTTCAATAAAATAAATTTTGACAAATGTATGATTTGACTGATTTGATAGCATCATGATTTGATTAAATTAAATAAAAATATTTAGAGAAGATAATCATTGATGTTGCCTAGTGATAAAAAAGAGAACCAAACGTGCTTCAACCGTGAAAACAGGATATGAAATTATGGTGAATTGGAAATGCATAACTTCATATGTCCCATCATGTATTTTTCTTCATATTTCTATATATGATATTATACAAACAATTATCTGTCCAATCATATATTATCTATCCAATCGTTATCTTGAACATCGCTTTCACAATCTATTCGAAATTGGACAGATTTCTCGATAGTAATAAAATATGCAGTATATATCAAAACCTGATTCCAGAGAAGCAAGCATTATTTGCCATAGCAACCAAGTGGTGAATTTTACAACAAACTTCTTTTGACTACATAAGGTAATAAGCGAACAAAGGGAAAAAAACAATTAATGCATTATCCGTTAAAAAGAAAAAAAAACAAAGTCGAGTTATGCTTTAGTCTAAATGACTATTTCGATGTCATATCATGTATAAACAGGCATAAAAAAATGCATGATTGGACGGATGAAATATATGCGTTTACAGCTCATATCACATATGAACGGTTTTCAATAAGGTATATTTTGACAAATGTATGATTTGACCGATTTAATAGTATCGAAATTTGAGTAAATTAAATAAAAATATTTGAAAAAGACAATCCTTGATGTTGTCTGGTGATAAAGAAGACAATCAAACGTGCTTCAACCGTGAAAGTAGGGAATGCATTTATGGTGAATTGGAAATATATAGCTTCATTTGTCCCATCATACATTTTCTTCATATTTCTATATATGATATTATACAAACAATCATCTGACTAATCATGCATCATCTATCCAATCGTTGTCCTGAACAGCGCTTTCACAATTTATTCGGAGTTGAACAAATTCCCTGATAACAATAAAATATGCAGTATACATCAAAATCTGATTGCAGAGATGCACAAGTATGACCCTTTCCAGATAGCTGATAACATAACCCATCTAAACTAAACACAATAGAATAGTACACATTGATTATGAAGGCATGAAGTTGCAAAATATGTTGAATCTTATAAGTCACTATCTCTTTTGGAAAAATGATAAGCAAGAACGCATTAAGTAAACCTAGCTAGTGATGAATCTAAAACTTGTTTAAAGATGTAAAGTTCGATTAAGAGTTTTCAAGATAATCTTGAAAGTCTAGAATTTAAATTTTTTGAGTAAACAAATAAATTGGACGAGAGGGGATTCTCATGGAAATAGAATTCTAAATCACATATTTATGTTGATTTGCACTTGGTAACTAAAAAGATTCTCTATATGCATTGGCAATGTGTAACACAAACAAATATAAAATTTGTAAATCCCCGTTTTCTTTAATAAAATCTTCCTATAATTTCCTAGTTCCCCGAGTGCTATCCTACTTTTTCTCGTATTATTTTGTGTGAAGATTAGTTGCTTAAGTTTCAATATTTAATTTTTCCAAAACAATATATATACTAAAATCCAAAAACCTTTAAACCAACCCAGCCCAAACGAGAATTTAAATTAAATTAAAATCAAGCCCAGAACAAAATATAAAACAAATGAATTAATCAAATTAATTAAACCAGCCCATGCCTAACCAATTACTAAATTCCCTTTTCCAGGCCCAAACGAAAATAAATTAAGCAAATCCCTTGTCCCGGCATAAGCTTCCAAGCCCAATCCCTTACCCGCATCGCGCAAACCCGACCTGACCCGCTCCAACCTTTCTTCCCCACAAAACGTTTTCCCGCTTCATTCTTTGTCTCTGCACGAACCCACGTACCCATGTCCCTACATCGCCGACGCCTCGCCTTCGCTGCCCCCACGAACCCACGACCCACGTTCGCGCGCGCCCCTCGAGCTCCTCAAACCCCTTCTCGTCTCTCCAACTCCTTCCCTGCTCACTCTCGATCTCTCTCAAACCCCTCCTCTCCTCTCTCCAAACCCTCTGGCTCAACCCATACACGACGACGACGATGACTACGACCACCACTGTTCCTCCCTCACATCTCTCTCATCTTCACCCCCTCGCCTGCACAGCCCTCCTCCTCCATCAACCGAGCTCCATTTTCCAACCCTAACCCTCACCGCACCACCTCGGCCACCACCTGCACCCTCATGCCGGCGAGCTCCCTACTGCCCTGAACCACCTCATCGACCCTCTGCGTCATCAGCATCATCACCATCACCACCAAACCCGAGCCCCCACTGCTCCCTCTTTCTCCAAAACCACCAAGCTCCGAACCCTACACACGACCACTGTTGCACCATCGTCGAAGTGACCACCGCCGACCATCGCCAACCCCAGCACGTCCCAGGAGATCCACAGCACTACACTCCGCTTCCAGTGATAGCCATCCTCCCCGGGCAACTCTGACGACGAGCCCAAACGCGAGCCGAGGCCGTGAACCCAAACCATACCGTTCGTCGCACGTTCGTGCCGTTGCCACTTCCGTGCGTCGCCAAAGCGTCTCCAGGCAAGTACCCTACTTGCAACATGCTAGATTATTTCCGTTACAATTCAAAATACTATTAATTCCATGTTTACGATTCGTGAAAACCTATATGACACAAGTGCTTGATGCAAAACCCGAGCGAAAACCTTCCGTTAAACTGATGGAACTTGATTATATATGCTGGCCCGTGTGTCAATTAACATTGTGGTGAAATTTGACTGGAAAATTTAATCGTTACTGGCTTGAACGATCACCCCCAATTACACCCGTTAAAACTGAATATTTCCCGCGTCTGAAACTTGTTAAAATCATAATTAATTGTTTACACATTGAAATGATGGGTTCGAGGGCTCAAATAGAAGCCGACTCGACGACCTGGAACCACATACAAGATTTAAATTATTTCTATACTGAAAACACGACAGAAACCGGTTCGGAGAGCGACTCTGGACTGCAGTCCAGAGCAGCTCTGGCTGTTCACATACAAGATTTAAATTATTTCTATACTGAAAACACGACAGAAACCGGTTCGGAGAGCGACTCTGGACTGCAGTCCAGAGCAGCTCTGGCTGTTGATTTCTATCTCGTAATGCTTACTACTTTGCTGCCTGAACTTGTATATTGCGTAACCCTATACTTTATTGAATATGAAACTATTAGCTAAATAACTCAAGTGATTTCACCCCTTTTTATCATCGTTTACTATTTAAACTGCAATTTAAAAGAACAGGACGTATAGCAGTCCCAAACAGAAACAGAACTGATACCCTAGTGTTGAACAGTGCATAACTTCTGATGTAGAGACGCGATTGAGAATAAGTATGGTGCGTTGGAAACCCTATTGAAAACCCTAAATTTCATTCACTGTAGTGTCGCTAAATTCTGATCCCAACTGGGTGAAAATTGTGTCGCGAAATGGACGTTCAGTTCAGAAACTGAATTTCCTGCAGCGAACACTTAAAATGAAACGTCTGTAACTTGCAAACCCAAAATCCGATTGCACTGAAACAAATTTTTCTGAATTTCCGATAGAGTATACTTGTTACCGTATTTGTATCATTTCACTGAATTCTGAACATATGATTTACTGCAATTTTTATAAGCTCATGAGGTGCACAATAGTTCATATTACACATGATTCGTTAACTGCATAAAGGCATATATATTACCCGATTGCCACCCCCATAGTGATAGTGCATGTTATTATTTAGTGTACAATGCATTATCGTGCGTGAATGATATTGGTCTAGGAGTGTCAAGTACGCCAATGGAAAAGTGAATGATTCATGACCCTCGTTAAACATGATCCTCCTTTTCACAACTCGATTTCAAACATGACTTAGAGATTGATAGAGACACAGATCATACTTTGCATCATTTCGTGACATAGTGATTATCTGCATTTTACTTCCACTGTTATTCCCTTATTTGCCTGTTTCATGTCACTATTATTATATTGCTATTACGTCGCTCTGACGACCTGAATATGCATGCTCAGACCTCGAGGAAGGACCAGCGCAGGAGTCGGATTTACCCTTCGAGCTAGCGGAGATTTAGTCAGGAGTACCTTTTTAATCTTTTCTGTTTTCCCTAAAGAGATCTTGTATTCGAACTCGGTTAGTAGTTCTTTTCTTGTTTTTATTGTAAATTGTGGACATGAAAGTTGATGTAATATTTTAGTGATGTATTTCCTTTACTTCTGTGCTTTGTTTACTGATTACCATGTAATGCTAGAAGCCGAAGTGTGACTACGGCGGGATTATTCCTTGACTGTAGGAGCATGGCTGACCTAGTCATCCCTCGTTTTTCCGTATTTTGGGAAGCGGGGCGTGACATGGTTTTGTTGGTATCAGAGCCGTGTTTAGTAGTAAAAGATAACATTAACTATACTGTATTACATTATTTTCGCTCACTATTCTTGACTTTCATCCGTGTATCTAATCTTATCCTTCTAATATCTTCCAGCGATATGACGTCCCCGAACGACCACTCCTCGGACTCAAGTTCTCAGTATCGCACGGAGAGGATACTTAGTGCACTGACGTCTCTCGCCGAAGCCCAGGAGAGGAAGACGGACTTACTCACCGAGGGACTCAGGGCTATTACCGCTGCAGGGGGACCCTCCGCCTTCATTACCGCCCCCGAGGGCACTGCTCCACCAGCTTTTTTTGCCAGGGCTGGCACCGTGTCAGATTTCCGGAGGTTGCATCCAACTGCATTTACAGGGCTAGCCGAACCATTAGAGGCTGAGCAATAGCTAGTTAATATGGAGAACTTACTGACGGCCGCCAGCGTACCAGAGGAAGATAAAGTGAATGTGATAAAAATCCAGTTGGAAGATGAAGCCCGTACATGGTGGTCGGTGGAAGAAAGCAGACTAGAAAGGCCAATCGAATGGTGCAAATTCAAGAGTGCTTCTTGGACCACTATTTCCCTTCCACCGCCAATGCCGAGATGGAAGAAAGATTCATCCTACTGAAGCAGAATGGCCGTCCCGTGGACGTATACGTAGCAGAGTTCAACCGTTTGAGCCGATTTGCTCCATACATGGTTGCTTCAGAGGCCACCAGGGCCAGACACTTCTTGCAGGGACTTGATTTCGAGCTGCAGCAGTTGATCGCGTCACTTGAGTTGCAGACTTTCGCACAGGTACTCAACGCGGCGAGAATTCAGGAGAAACTGATCAACAAATTCAGGAAGCCCCCAGTTATTCCAGCACGCACCCACGCACCTTCCCGAGGAGTTATACCAGTTCACAGGCGTGGAACGACACAGATGAAGCGCCCATTCATGCCCCAGCATCGCCCCCAGAGCACGAACATAGTTTATGGCTACTACAACAGAGATGGGCATACCCAGAAGGACTGTCGCCGCGCCAAGGGACAGTGTCTGATTTGCGGATCCAGTCAGCACAGAATTAGCGGTTGCCCCGAGCGAGCAGAGATACAGGGAGGGTCTGGACCACAGCAGCAGAGACCACGGGAGCAGAGGCAACCCTACACAGGCCGCGGTCAGGGACGGGCTTTCACCTTGACCGCCGAGCAGGAAGAGGCTTCAGGAGAAGTGGTCACAGGTATTCTACTCGTACATTCCTTGCCAGCTAGAGTACTATTTGATTCTGGAGCATCGCACTGTTTCATATCTGCGCATTTCGTTGATACACACTCCGTACCACATGAACCACTAACCAAGGGTTGGGAAATACATACGTGTAATGGCATGATAGTATCTAGTCGAGAATGTAGATCATGTCCGGTTGTAGTGTGTGGCAGGGAATTCTATGCAAATTTCCTTTTGATCGGGATAGGCAGCTATGACGCAATTCTTGGGATGGATTGGATGAGTACCTTCCATGCAGTTATTGATTGTCGAGCAAGGAACATGATCTTCCGCATTCCCAATCACCCGGAGTTTATTTTCGAAGGCGGAAGCGAATCTATGGAGCCAGCCAAGTATAGAGCCAAGCCAAAGGAGATGACAGCAATGGAAATTGATGAGAGCCCAGCCCCAGAGATTGTTCGGGACTTTCTGGATGTGTTTCCTGAAGATTTACCAGGTCTATCACCTCCACGCATCTTGGAATTCTCGATCGATTTGACTCCAGGTACAGCACCAGTTTCCAAGGCCCCGTACAGAATGGCACTGGTTGAGTTGGCAGAATTGAAGAAGCAAATTGAAGAACTCTTGGAGAAGGGATTTATTCGGCCAAGTGTTTCACCGGGGGGTGCACCAGTTCTGTTAGTGAAGAAGGATGGATCGTTGCGGATGTGTATAGATTATCGGGAGCTGAACAAAGTCACGATAAAGAACAAGTACCCAATTCCGCGCATCGACGACTTGTTCGATCAGTTGAGTGGGGCCAAGGTATTTTCGAAGCTGAATCTCCATTCTGGATATCATCAAATCAGAGAGCAGCCGAGGATATATGCAAGACGGCTTTCAGGACCCGATACGGACATTATGAGTTCCTTGTGATGCCGTTCGGTGTTACCAATGCTCCAGCAATATTCATGGACTTGATGAACAGGGTGTTTGCAAAGTACTTAGACACGTTTGTCGTTGTATTTATCGACGACATACTAGTCTACTCGAAGACCCGGGAGGAGCATGTCGAGCATTTGCGCACGGTTTTACAAATTCTTCGGGAAGAGAAGCTGTATGCGATATTGAGCAAGTGTGAATTCTAGCTCGACAAGGTTCAGTTCTTGGGATACATTGTTTCAGGCAAAGGCATCTCAGTAGACCCGGCAAAGATAGAATCTGTCAGAGATTGGCCAACGCCGAAGTCAGTGGCCGAGATCAGAAGCTTTCTGGGATTGGCAGGATATTATCGGCGGTTCGTCCAAGACTTTTCAAGAATCGCTGAACCGTTGATGAGGCTGACACGGAAGGATGTACCGTTTGTGTGGACAGAGGAGCATACCTGGGCATTTGAGACACTGAAGCAGAAGTTAACCACGGCGCCTATTCTTACAGTACCAGATGATTCCGGTGGTTTGGTGATACATAGTGATACCTCAGGGAAGGGATTAGGCTGTGTTCTGATGCAGCACGGTCGGGTGGTTGCTTACGCCTCTCGACAGCTGAGAAATCACGAGAGGAACTACCCTACGCATGACTTGGAGTAAGCTGCAGTGGTTTTTGCGTTGAAGATTTGGAGGCATTACCTGTTGGGCGAGAAGGTTGAAGTGTACACGGATCATAAAAGTCTGAAGTACGTCTTCACTCAGAAAGAACTAAATATGAGGCAGCGCCGATGGCTAGAACTGATGGAAGATTACGACTTGGACCTTCAGAATCACCCGGGGAAAGTAAATGTTGTACCAGATGCTCTCAGGCGGTCATGATGTTGACCAGTCAGAGGAGCATCATTGAGGATTTTCAGAGACTTGAGCTTGAGGTCGTCACACCGAGCGCACTCATTCAATTTTGGCAACTACAGGTGCAGTCTTCCCTTATGGATCGCATCAAGGTTGCACAAGCGGATGATCCTCGATTGCAAAAGTTCAGAGCGCAAGTAGAAGCCGGGCTGAGAACAGACCTAATCATACATGAAGACGGTTCTCTGAGATTCGGTAGCAGACTCTGCGTACCCAAGGGGGATGTTCGGGAAGAGGTACTGGCTGAGGCGCATAGTTCAGCTTATTCTGTGCATCCGGGAGGTACAAAGATGTATCGAGATCTCAAGCAGCATTATTGGTGGAACGGGATGAAGCGAGAAATTGCGCGGTTCGTATCCAGATGCTTGGTATGCCAGCAGGTGAAGGCGGAACATCAGAGGACAGCAGGATTGTTACAACCGCTTCCGATACCAGAATGGAAGTGGGAGTATATCACTATGGATTTCATGACGGCCTTACCACGGAGCCCTAGGGACAACAACGCCATTTGGGTTATCGTCGATCGCCTCACGAAAGCTGCACACTTCTTACCATTCCGAGTGGGACAGTCGACGGAGTCTCTTGCAGAGAGATACATGCAGGAGATAGTGCAACTTCACGGAGTCCCGGTCAGCATTGTGTCAGATCGAGACACCAGAATTGTTTCGCGCTTTTAGAGGAGCTTACAGGAGAGTTTGGGTACCCGCCTCAAGTTCAGCACAGCTTATCACCCGCAAACGGACGGACAATCCGAGTGTATGATTCAGACACTCGAGGATATGTTGAGAGCCTGCATGTTGGATTTTCAGGGTTCCTGGGAAGATCATCTGCATCTAGTCGAGTTTTCTTATAACAACAGTTATCGGGCTAGCATCCAGATGGCTCCCATCGAAGCACTTTACGGGCGGAAGTGTCGATCCCCAGTTTGTTGGGATGATGTGGTGGAACGAAGATTACTGGGTCCCGAGCTCATTGTTCAGACTGTCGACAAGGTCCAAATGATCAGGCAGCACATTAAGACGGCTCAGGATCGATAGAAGAGTTGGGCGGATACTAGCAGGAGAGCACTAGAATTTGAAGTCGGAGATCACGTGTTCCTGAAGATTTCCCCTACCCGTGGAGTTATCAGGTTTATAGGTCGGGGAAAGCTTAGTCCCCGTTTCATCGGACCTTTTGAGGTGCTAGAGCAAGTAGGAGAGGTGGCCTATCGACTTGCCTTGCCTCCATCGCTAGCTGGTGTGCACAATACCTTCCACGTGTCTCAGTTGCGGCGTTATGTTCGGGATGAGAGTCATGTTCTGTACTATTAGGAGTTAGCTTTGGGTACCGACCTATCTTACGAGGAGTAGCCCACCACCATCCTCGACCGCAGAGAGAAAGTGCTGAAGAACAAGGTCATTCCGTTAGTCCGAGTGTCTTGGGGCGGTCGTTCCCCAGGAGAATCTACCTGGGAGCGGGAGGAAGATATCCGTGCACGTTTTCCACATCTCTTTGTTTAGTACTTTTGTTTTGTTGTCTCCCTTTTAAATTTCGAGGACGAAATTTTTGTAAGGGGGGTATGATGTAAATCCCCGTTTCCTTTAATAAAATCTTCCTATAATTTCCTAGTTCCCCAAGTGTTATCCTATTTTTTCTCATATTATTTTGTATGAAGATTAGTTGCTTAAGTTTCAATATTTAATTTTTTCAAAACAATATATATACTAAAACCCAAAAACCTTTAAACCAACCCAGCCCAAACGAGAATTTAAAGTAAATTAAAATCAAGCCCAGAAAAAAATATAAAACAAATGAATTAATCAAATTAATTAAACCAGCCCATGCCCAACCAATTACTAAATTCCCTTTTCCCGGCCCAAACGAAAATAAATTAAGCAAATCCCTTGTCCCGGCCCAAGCTTCTAAGCCCAATCCCTTACCCGCATCGTGCAAATCCGACCCGACCTGCTCAACCTTTCTTCCCCACAAAACATTTTCCCGCTTCTTTCTTTGTCTCTGCGCGAACCCACGTACCTACGTCCCCACGTTGCCGACGCCTCGCCTTCGCTGCCCCCACGAACCCACGACCCACGTTCGCGCGCGCCCCTCGAGCTCCTCAAACCCCTCCTCGTCTCTCCAACTCCCTCCCTGCTCACTCTCGATCTCTCTCAAAACCTTCCTCTCCTCTCTCAAAACCCTCTGCCTCAACCCATACACGCCGCTGCCGCCGACTACGACCACCACTGTTCCTCCCTCACATCTCTCTCCTCTTCACCCCCTCGCCTGCACAGCCCTCCTCCTCCATCAACCGAGCTCCATTTTCCAACCCTAACCCTCACCGCACCACTTCAGCCACCAACTGCACCCTCACGCCGGCGAGCTTCCCACTGCCCTGAACCACCTCGTCGACCCTCTGAGTCATCAGCATCATCACCATCACCACCAAACCCGAGCCCCCACTGCTCCCTCTCTCTCCAAAATGACCAAGCTCCGAACCCTACACGCGACCACTGTTGCACCATCGCCGGAGCGACCACCGCAGACCATCGCCGACCCTAGCACGTCCCAGGAGATCCACAGCACCACACTCCGCTTCCAGTGATAGCCAGCCATCCCCGGGCAACTCCGACGACGAGCCGAAACGCGAGCCGAGGCCGTGAACCCAAACCGTACCGTTCGTCGCGCGTTAGTGCCGTTGCCGCTGCCGTGCGTCGCCAAAGCGTCTCCAGGCAAGTACCCTACTTGCTACATGCTAAATTATTTCTGTTACAATTCAAAATACTATTAATTCCATGTTTACGATTCGTGAAAACCTATATGACACAAGTACTTGATGCAAAACCCAAGCGAAAACCTTCCATTAAACTGACGGAACTTGATTATATATGCTGTCCGGTGTGGCAATGAAAATTGTGGTGAAATTTGACTGGAAAATTTAATCGTTACTGGCTTGAACGATCACCTCCAATTACACCCGTTAAAACTGAATATTTCCCGCGTCTGAAACTTGTTAAAATCATAATTAATTGTGTACACATTTAAATGATCCGTTCGAGGGCTCAAATCGAAGACGAATCGACGACCTGGAACCAAATACAAGATTTAAATTATTTCTATACTGAAAACACGACAGAAACCGGTTCGGAGAGCGACTCTGGACTGCAGTCCAGAGCAGCTCTGGCTGTTGATTTCTATATCGTAATGCTTACTACTTTTCTGCCTGAACTTGTATATTGCGGAACCCTATACTTTATTGAATATGAAACTTTTATCTAAATAACACAAGTTATTTCACCCCTTTTTATCGTCGTTTACTATTTAAACTGCAATTTAAAAGAACAGGACGTATAGCAGTCCCAAACAGAAACAGAACTGATACCCTAGTGTTGAACAATGTATAACTTCTGACATAGATACGCGATTGAGAAACCGTTTGATGCGTTGGAAACCCTATTGAAAACTCTAAATTTCATTCAACTGTAGTATCGCTAAATTCTGATCTCAACTGGATGAAAATTGTGTCGCAAAATGAACGTTCAGTTCAGAAACTGAATTTTCTGCAGCGAACACTTAAAATGAAACGTCTGTAACATGCAAACCCGAAATCCGATTGCACTGAAACAAATTTTTATGAATTTCTGATAGAGTATACTTGTTACCGTATTTGTATCATTTCACTGAATTCTGAACATATGATTTACTGCAATTTTTATAAGCTCATGAGGTGCATAATAGTTCATATTACACATGATTCGTTAACTGCATAAAGGCACATATATTACCCGATTGCCACCCCCATAGTGATAGTGCACGTTATTATTTAGTGTACAATGCATTATCGTGCGTGAATGATATTGTTCTAGGAGTGTCAAGTCCGCCAATGGAAAAGTAAATGATTCGTGACAGTGAATAATACAGTGAACAGTGACAAAACCGTGTTATTGGTGCATACTTGTACACGACTAAATCATAATCATCAATAGTGTAAACCTGGGATAAAGGGGAAATCGAAGTGGAAAGAGCATCGTATTTAGCGAGGACCGTGATTTAGAGGATGATCATTCGAACAACGACTCTTATATATATTAAGTAGGATCTAGCGATCCGGCTGACAAGGTTATGTCCCGGGCGTGTGGGTCGTTGTCTCGGGTATGTACGAGACCCTCGTTAAACATGATCCTCCTTTCCACAACTCGATTTCAAACATGACTTAGAGACTGATAGGGACACAGATCATACTTTGCATCATTTAGTGATATAGTGATTATCTGCATTTTACTTCCACTGTTATTACCTTATTTGCCTGTTTCATGTCACTATTATTATATTGCTATTACGTCACTCTGACGATCTGAGTATGCATGCTCAGACCTCGAGAAAGGACCAGCACAGGAGTCGGATTTACCCTTCGAGCTAGCGGAGATTTAGTCAGGAGTACCTTTTTCATCTTTTCTGTTTTCCCTAAAGAGATCTTGTATTCGAACTCGGTTAGTAGTTCTTTTCTTATTTTTATTGTAAATTGTGAACGTGAAAGTTGATGTAATATTTTAGTGATGTATTTCCTTTACTTCTGTGCTTTGTTTACTGATTACCATGTAATGCTAGAAGCCGAAGTGTGACTACGGCGGGATTATTCCTTCACCGTAGGAGCATGGCTGACCTAGTCATTCTTAATTTTTCCGTATTTTGGGAAGCGGGGTGTGACAAAATTAATTTGAGGCATGCCAATAATTTGTTTCATTCAGCAATTAAGAATTATTGTTTTCCTAGAAGGAGACATGCAAAAAATCCTAGTAAAACACAATTTAAACATGAATCTACAACTTCTTTACCAAAACCCTAAATTTAAATGCAAATGACATTTAGAACTTCTCTGTTCTCAGTTAAGAACCATAAAAATTTGTTCATATGCTAATACCCTACCAAAACTTTGGCCTTTTCAGCTATACCAAACATTCGATCACCTAACAAAACCATAATCTAAATTAATGCAATCCACAACATCACTTATATATTGAAGGTCTTTCTATATTTCAACTAAGACACATTTACATAAGAAAACCCCAATCTAAACTACAATAATCTACTTTTTAGCCTATATATAGATTGATCATCTCATAACCCTTACCATCTTCACTTTCATATCTTGTAACCAGATGCAAGATCATCTTTCACAAATGCAACTCCCCAACCAAAACCGTCCATAAAGAAAAAGAACCCGAGGATCCACCGAATACTCAAGCGTCCGTAAACGTATTTGGGGAGGATATTCAACATAAATCCGAAACCCACACACCAAAAAATGTACTGGTTAGGCACATTCGACACGGTTGAGGAGACCGTTATGGCTTACAATCTCTGTTCGATATCGTTCAGCGGGCTTGAAAGGGCGAGGACCAACTTTGTTCATTACCCGGGTTTTTTCAATGCCTAGGCTTCTTATTCACAGCCGCCTCCACCGCTCCATCGGGAGAGTTGATCATGAATGGTGGTCTCTCTTTGATATCGTTTAATAGATTTGAAGAGGCGAGAAACAATTTTGTTCATTATCTGGGTTTTTTCAATGACCGTGCTTCTTATTCAACACCGCCTCCACCGCCATCGTCGCCAGAGTCGATGGAGATTTATGGAGGTTTAAATGAGAAGAAGGATGATGAATCCATAACCATTGTGGCTATCTTGCAAACTTTTGGACAATCAAAAGACGTTTCTCTTTTTGTATTTGAAGATATCTTTTGAAAACTTCGCATTGGAGAACCTTCACCACTCAATGATGGAAGTGATCTAGTTGTTGGTAGTGTTGCTGATATTTTAAATTTATAATATGAACTTTCTTTCCATCCCATTTTAATTTTTTTGGGATATTACAATCTTAAGTTTTAAGTATATTTTATGCATGGAACATATTTTCATATCCATTTGTCATAACTATATGATTTGTTTTAAAATATTAAGATGAATTAGCTTTATTTTAGCGACTACTTAATGGAATCCTAAGTATAAGACAACCAGTTATGCTATTAATGATAATGCATTTTGATGAATTGAGGGGTTCAAGCTAGTAAACTAAAATTCTAATTTGAACTATATAATTTCTTTTCAAAAAGTATATTGATAAATACCGAGAAATTGCCTTCACAGACAAAAGAGGACAACGACCATTTAAAGGTAAGGTAATTCTGAAGACACAAAAACACACGACATCAAAGATATTGTTTAAGTGAAGATACGAAGTTATAAATTAATTCTAGTTTGCATAGGCCATTAGATATCTGTTATAACAAATTGTTTAATTGAGAGATTTGCAATATGATATTGTGTAATTATATCCTTCTATAATACAGAGTTTCAAATGCATTCTGATAGATTTTTATACTCATGCTGTAATTAAAAACAAAGAGTCGCATACAACTTAGATTTATTTTGTTACAAATTTTTTCAAATGGAAAATTTAATAGAACAAACACAATCACAAAATATTTCATGATTTTCATTAAAAAAATGTTTTATAAGATTTTAGAATTATAAAGGAACTATTAATCATATTTTGTTTCCATACAATTTTATATATTTTTGGTTGGAAAAGATAAAATTCCAGAAAAACCAATACTTAGATCCATTTACTTCATTTATGTATTTTTCAGCGTTTGGTATCTTTACTCTACTTGTAATAATTTCTCTGTGTTGATTATTGCTTGTAAAATTCTGTTACTCTTTCTTTCCTTATTTGGATAAACTATCGGAACTTTCTAGGCTTATAATAATGTAACGGTTATTAATTTTGTATAACGACCATTTGGAGGTAAGGCAACTGAAGACACAAAAACACACGACTTTAAAAATATTGTTTAAGTAGAAGTATGGAGTTACAAATTAATTCTGGTTTGCATAGGCCATTGGATATCTGTTATAACTAATTGTTTAATTTAGGGTTTTGCAATATGATATTGTGTAATTATATTCTCCCATAATACCGAGTTTAAAATGTATTCTGATAGATTTTTATGCTCATCCTGAAATTAAAAACTCGGAGTCGCATACTACTTAGATTTATTTTGTTACAATTTTTTTCAAATGAAAAATTTAATAGAACAAACACAATCTCAAAATATTTCATGATTTTCATTTTAAAATGTATTAGAAAATTTTAGAATAATAAAGAAACTATTAATCATATTTTGTTGTCATACAATTTTATAATTTTTTGGTTGGAAAAGATGAAATTCCGAAAAGGCCAATGCTCATACTCATTAACTGCATTTATGTATTTTTCAGCGTTTGTTATTTTTACTCTACTTGTAATAATTTCTCTGTATTAATGATTGTTTATAAATTTCTATTACTCCTTTTTTCTTATTTGGATAGACTATTGGAACTTTCTAAGCTTATAATAATATAACTGTTGCTAGTTGTGGACGATGATAATTGATCTGCTCTTCACATTATCTCCTTATTAGCGAATTATATGCAAACATGGATTCATCTGTTTGCCTAAATTTGAACTCCTTTATGTACATATTTTTTTGTGTTAATGTAGTTTTATGAATAAGATATCTTGCTCTACTTTTTTGTTTCAAAATAAAGAAAATATAGATGATGTTAACATGAGAAAAAATATAACTAATAGATGAATAGATTTTAACTAATTTAATATATATAAATTTCAACTTACTATTGATTATTGTTCTATTAAATATTATATGATATTTTTTATATGCAAATTCTAAATTACTATCAATTATTATCAAGTTTAATATTATATGGTACTCCGTATTCGCACAATTTTATCATATGTATACGATTAAAATTAGCATAAATTTCTGCAATATATTGAAAGACTTGCAAAACAGCTGGCCTCTATAGCTAATTTTATTAAAGAGCATATACACAGAATAATATCACTATTTTTACGTCCAGTCACTATAAGATACATCTATATCTTAAGTTAAAGAATTTAGAATAAAAAATAAAATAATAAATCACACCATCCTACTTCAAGATAACCACTTACCATAAAAATTATATTTTATATTGCATAAACTAATTCTTGTATTCTAAATAGTTAATAAATATTTATATGATATGCAACACAAATTGCATGAGTTTGTACACGAAAAAATATATTATAAATTAACATCACCCCATATGCCCGCAATCTGAATAAAAGCAAATATAATTTTGCCCAGACTGTACATTTATACTTCGCTTGCATTTAGAACACATATCATAACAAGGTTCATTGAGAAAGATGTAAAGAACTGTGGTATTAACTATAAAATCCAGAACTGATATAGAGGTATAGAGTGAAGGGTTCCTAGGCACACACTAGAGGTCTCACAAGGCATCAACCATGCCAAATTCAAATTTTACAAGTGCCGAGAAACCCTAATACGGATCGTTGACTAGAGTTTAAGCGATAACTACAACTAGTAAACTGCTTTACTAATAAGTGAACGGAAATACAACCTTTGTAGATCCGGTTCTCCACCTCCATTGCTCCGTGATGAAGTCCCTCCGCTGTACCCATCGGATCCTGGACTCTCGCGGTGGTTTCATCGAAGAAATGATCGGGCTAGGTCGTCGACTTCGATGCCGAAGATGATCTATGTCGAGGCAACACAAGATCAAGCTCCCACTTCACCAAGTCGTGAAACTTGTGAAGAAAACACCCTATACTACATGGCAAGTGGTAGAGGAAGAAGAAATAGGAAGTGGGTTCACTTTAGAATTGGATTTCTCACTCTTTTTCTCAAGATGCCATTAATGGTAGCAAGCTTTCTTCTTTGTTCAAGAAGAAGAAGAAGAAGAAAAGAATATGATAAGAATAAAAAGATTTTGTTAAAAAGAAAAACCCTTCATTCTTATCATATTGCAACCTTAGTTAAGTGTAGAGAATGAACTAAGGTTAGTTGAATGGTTAGGTTTAGGAGATGAAGACAAAATGGTCATTTTTAGTCAAAGATGCATGAAGCATCAAGAAAGTTCTAAAAGCAACCATTTTGTTTTCCTTTTCTTTTAATAAAAAATGAATAGATAAATAAAAGAAATGAAACCCTAACCATTCACTAAACATAGTGTATAGCATACACACACCCAAGGTTGCATGTATCATCAAACATGATACAAACAAGTGTACAAAAATATATCACATATACAATGTGCACTTCAAGTGAGAAAATCCATTTAATGTGAACCAATACTAGTTAATACTAAGTAATATATCAAATATATAATTATACATTAAATCATTAAATCAACACTTGATTTAATGATCCGGTCATATCGCATATAACCGACTAGTATCAAGTGTATCAATGTATCGAATCAACACTTGATTCGGTAACCCGGCTATATCACATATAATCTGCCGATGATACAAATCGCGAGAATAGAATACGGTATCACATACACGCATTATTCTCGGTCCCGCACATATCTCATATGCGCTCCTATTTCGTTTCGCTTGAGCCAGGAAACCTCTGTGTAGGACTCTAAAGACTCGTCAATACGCCGGCAGCAGGTGATGATCATATCAAATACCCACAAGCCGCAAGCGGTCTGTTAAACGTAACGGCCATCCGGGTATTGAGCGATCAGAAGATCGACGAGCAAGCCCGCTCACACTCCTGTGAATCCAACCAGTAACACTTACCGTACAGTCCGGTCTGATCGTCTGATATGTCGCATATCTTGCCTAGGGGTGGTAAACGTCAGACCCCAATAGCTCGATAAGTCGTGTCGATATGAGGTCTATAACAGTTTGAGAAACTACCGGTAACACTTACCAGTAAATCTCAGCAACCCTGGCCAGGGATTTCCGGTTATAGCCAATCGAACACGTCGCAACATCAACTCCCTATACCGGGAGAGACGAATCCCCTCCTATCGCTCATTGCCTCCATGTGATTCGGGACTGTACCCAAAAACCACCGTTTTGCACGCCCTCTTGGACGTGGTAAGGTGGAAATCAAAGCACAGTGGGAATCACACAAGACTCTATGACGATCTCGGGTCTACAGACTAACCTGTACCAGTGTCACCAGAGAACTGCCATCTGACGTAAGGTATAATACCATCTGGGAGTTCTCGGTGAGTCCGTCCAGTGTACCCAGTCTCCACTGAGCACCCGTATATCATCTCCGATGTCAAACACCAATGGATATGGGATCATCCATCGCCCATCTGTATGGGTCGAGAAGGTATACGCTAGTCTACTCTGGTATATCGATGCCCCGTCTCGATATACCCACGACTAGGGACTTTGAAGGATGTACTTATGGACTACCATGTCCCCACTAGTATGATCCGCATCATAGTCCAGGTAGTCAAGTACACATCCTAAGGGCTTTACCAACATGTAACAGAGAGACAATCAGTGTACACGTTAAGGTAAAGAGCAACCAGATAGCATACTGTCATATCGCGCAAGAAAGTCCTCCCTATATATGTCCAAGCATCCACTACAATATACATCCTATGTATAGTAATGGCCTCTAGGGCATACATATAACTAACAATCTCCCACTTGCACTAGGGTCATCTGATAGCAGTGGTTGTAGTATCTCATACTCAATCATCCCATAAAAGTCTCTCTCTGGGAAAATGCCTTTGTCAGCGGATCCGCCGTGTTGTCCTCTGAGTCTACTCTCCTAACCTCGATCACCTTGGAGATCAACCATCTCCATGATCAGGTGATACTGCCTCAGAATATGTCCGGGTCACTGATGGGACCGGCGTTCCTTGGCATAAGCCACAACTCCATTGTCACACAATGGGAGGGACCTAGTTCATCTCATGAACCAATATACACCCAAACAGCCTCTTTGGTAGCATCTTAAGTAGCGATGTATCCTGCCTTTATCGTCTAGTATGCCACGGTATCTAGCTTGGAACTCTTCCAACATACCGTCCCCCCACTGAGGGTAAAGACAATGCCTGTGACTGACATTCAGTCGTCCTTATCACCCTGGAACCTTTCCAGTGATTCTCCCCAGGATCGATTGATACCATCTCACTACTACTAGTGAGAATCCTAGCATCCAATTACATCTATCTCATAGATGAAAACTCAGGATATAGGAGGTATCACTTTGATCCTATATGGAGAATCCTTGTGATAAGCGGAGATTGACCGAGCGTAGCATAGGAAACTCCTTCCCTATCAAGAGTATGTCATCCACGTACTCTACGAGGATCACTATCATACTCCCTACTGCCTTTTTGTATATACAAGG
This sequence comes from Agapanthus africanus, assembly GCA_030015575.1. NCBI lineage: Eukaryota > Viridiplantae > Streptophyta > Magnoliopsida > Asparagales > Amaryllidaceae > Agapanthus > Agapanthus africanus. The sequence continues at coordinate 157,155,844 of JASDDO010000024.1, forward strand.
TTCATCTACCATTTTGATGACGTCAAACTGTTTGACTAACTCATCAAAACAAATGTTCCAACTCCGCGATGCCTTCTTTATCACATAAAACATCTTGCACACGTTTCCACTGCTCCCACTGTCTACGAAGCCCTCTAGCTGTGTACTTATAGACACTCTCTTCTAAAACACCTTTTTAGAAAAGCAGTCATGACACCCAACCACCAGATATCGTACTCATGGTATGTAGCCGTGGCAAGTAGGATCTGGATGGACTTAAGCTTAGGCCCCCGAAAAGGTTTCATCATTAGCTATAACTGGTCTATGATGCAAACCTTTAACAAGTCTAGCTTTGAAAGTCTCAACTTTTCCATGTACACCAAGTAATCTTCTCAAGATATACTTGCTCCTGATGGGGATTTAACCCTTCAGATAAAACAACCAAAGTCCATACTTTGTTGGTGTATAAGGATTCCATCTCATATCGCTAAGCATCCAGCCATTCTTACAGAGTCCCACTCCTGATGGCCAGCTCGAAAATAGTTGGGTCATCATCTCATGATGCATTCCTCGCTCCCACTGTCATAGAGAAACCGAAGTACTCTCAGGTGGGTGAGGAACCCTACTAGATCGGCGGAGAGGCTAAGGTTCGTTGGAATTTACTGAATCCTTTGGTTCTATCAAATCATCTGCTGTAGTTTGTATAGCTGGAACCTTTCCAGTTCTACATAACTGACCTTGTCTCGAGCTTGTCCGGATTTTGCTTTTAGACATAGGCCGGACAACCCCAGATCTTAACTAACTTAAGATATGGGCTCTTCCCTTTCCATATCACATATGAAGCGGTAGGCTTCTGATTTGATCGGAACCCTATTCAATAGGTATGCAACTTCATAAGTGCATAACTCCCTAAAGGAAATAGGTAACTCAGCAGTACTCATCATAGAGCACACCATATCAAATAGGGTGTATTTGCTCCGCCCCGATATACCATCGTGCTATGGTGTATACGGAGCAGTAATTCTGAGAGAGAATCTCACTCTCCTTTAGAATTGTCCAGGATTTCCGTGCTCAAGCATTCTCCTCCTCGATCACATCAAAGGACATAATACTTATACCCGTATTTTGGTTCTCTACTTCTAAATCATATTCTGTGAATATCTCAAAAGGTTTGGACTTGTGTTTCAACAGGAACATATGTCTGAATCTAAAGAGATCATCAGAGAATGTAATGAAGTACAAAGAACCGGTCCTGGTATGTGTAGACTGGAGACTTTCATACCTCAGCATGTATCAATCCTAAAAGTTCACTAACTCTTTCTCTACTTCCAATAAACAGAGCTCCGGTCATCTAATCTTAGTGACATGACTGGCAAGTTTCACAAGATGTAAATTCAAACTGATTTAAATATACATCTAAATGTAACTTCAGCCAGTAGGGTCGCATTGATATGACCTAGTCTACAATACCTTAAGAAGGATTCGTTCATATGTGAACTTTTCCTCTTGTTTGTGTTTCGTATACTAAGAACTGTAGTTTGATTTAGAACATCAATGATTTTAGATAACGTGCCTGAACCGACCAACTTTTGATATAGGAAATATTCAAAACATTATCCAACAATACAAAATTTTATCATTTCTTTACTAATAAAGAGACTGATATTATTTTGTATATCAGGTTCGGTATCTAATAACATTCGTTCAGAATCAATGTATTTGTAATACAGGGTGACAGTGACCAACAGACTTGGCTGCAACACTTGCCCCGTTTTCTGCCTCATGAAACTTATCACCCGTTCTCAGTTCTCTACCTATCTGTAGCCCTATGTAACAGATTACATATCTGGGATCCTGATCTGGTATCAAATACCCAGGACGTAGAGGATACAGAGAAACAGTTCTTTGTAATGAACACACCCGAAGGAGATGCATCATATGCACTTTCTTCGTTTGGACGGCACGGGAATTCTGGTAATCCCCAATTTCCTGCTCTGTCTTATAACAATTATAAGTTGGAGCGGGACCAACGTTCCCCAGCTCAGTATAACAAGCGGGTTCGGTCAATATTTCCGTATTATTATCTTGATTAAGGCGTGATATGATCGCTACCTGGAGAGAAAGAGAAGAAAACACTCAGCGTGCGCTCTTGCAAGAATAGATTGGTTATTATTTTATCTAATCAGGATGGCTCCCACTGTTTTTATCAAATCTTCCTTCAAACCCTAAAAGGATAGACTAGCCGGGATTAATTACACGCTACAAGTTCGCCAATCTTTCAGCCAGGCCAATGTCGGTACTTTGAGGGAGGTCCCCCGTGCTTTCGCACGAACCTAATTAATGTAAACCTCGTTTTCCCAGAGGCGTAACCTCGTTAACACCTTTCTAGACACTTACTTGATCGGCTAATTGTAAAGTGTAAAACTCTCCCAGGAGTAACTCTTACTCGCAGTGGGTATCGGGATCCAACTATCTCATAGAAGGTATGCAATCTCATTGCAAATTTCAACACTTGAAATTCCCGATAATTTTTCCCCTAGCGTCCTATGACCTTGACGCAGGCCAACAAATCATAGTGCGCTAGTCAAGTTCAACCCGTCATTTCCTGATTGAATTAAACCCACCCGCACGACCCTTGACGCAGGCCAACAAAGTCGCACGACTACCCTAATCCAATCTGCATCATATGCATAAGCAGATAAATACTAGTTAGCTACCGCACACTACGCTTTGACGCAGGCCAACAAACGTAGCACGAATACTAACTACTACTTATCTGAAATGACGGAGGGCTACGACAGGTTTTTCTGAAAACCTATTGCGTAATGAACTTGATATCGTTGTAGGATCGAATGAATTTTGAAATGGAGTGTTTTTGAGGCTTTTCTAGTTTTGCTAAAGGGGTCACTCCCGGTGAAGGGATCGTCGGCCCTTTCCTCGTCAAATGAGGTGCGGGATATATCATATATATCACTGTGCAAAGCAGAAACTATAGAAGCAATCAAAAGAAAAACGAGTGTGTAACATCTTCCAGTTATTGCTAAATGGGTCACTCCCGGTGAAGGGATCTCGGCCCTTTCCTTATCGAATAAGGTGCAGGATGTTCTATAAGGAACACCGCGATGCAAAGCAAGAACTGTAGCTACCTGTTTTATTTAGAAATTCGATTCCACAACATCTTAGGTTTCTTTTCTTTCATTAATCTCATTAATGAAGTCCCATCATTTAAGTTACCTAAATATCACAGATAAATACGACGTACACTTATGCCATCCGCATTCACCTCGATGTCCCCTCGTGCACCATTAGGTTAGGTAACTAACGGCAGAGCGGGGCAGGGCTAGCGCGGGTGTAAAACGTAAGTAACGACTATATAATATATCATATATACTATATACAGTATCCATCACAGAACATATCACATGATCACATCATAGATATCGCAGCAGAAGAATCATATGAAACATTGGATATACTAGGACGTCCGTGTTTTCAATACGAGCCAGTATAAAACACGGATTCCACGGTCGCGATGAATAGCCAACCCCACACCCCTAGACCCCTACGAGAGCGGCAAGCAACCCTACCAATTCTAGAGTTAGGAGACCCGGACTCGACTCCTCGAGTTGGTCTCCCACTGGACTCCAGAACCCGGTTACTTGTGCCATCCTCCTTGGGTCTATCCTAGTGCGGAAAAGTAAATAATATACAAACGGTGACATCATCCGCAACCTGGCAGTGCCCCAATAAAAGAATATTACATACAAGTTTTTACATGAATGAAAATGAAAAACACTCATCTCACATAAAAACCCCCGGCTATTCAAACACGACGATCCAATATAACATATCCAGCAACACATAACATCACATGTCATCAACGTAAGTAAACATGCGTATCCCAATTGTCGTTGACATATAGCAACGAAACCGGCGATATCACATATTACACTTACGGTCCCAGAAAAGAAAGTGTAAAACTACAACAGTTGGAATCCGCAACCTCCTCAGACATCGTATGCCTGACCAAATAAATTTCTTAGACATCGCATGCCTAACAATTATAAACCCCGCATTTTAGTCTCATTATCGAAAACTCTTTTCAATATCAAGTCGGGCAATTCAACAAGATTCCCGACATCCTGATCGAATGCTCGTCGCAAACTTTAGTAGGCGGCCGCACCCCCGATACCGTCGACGAAGTGTACCAAGGCGGAACACCGCTACCGCGAGCACCCGGACGGATGCTTTCGGCGACGGGGTTCTCCTACAGTCACTTGGTCGGGGCTAAGGGGTGTAGCTGTCTATTAAGTTTATCCGGCGAGTATCCGCGTACGCTACGTGATTGTGACGGATTTTTGATCGCATCAAAATTCCGCGGCAACCGATCAAGTGAGACTAAACCGCTAGATTTATAACATTCATTCAGTTATCTCATAACAACTTGTGAATTCCAATTATTGTATCACATTCCGGATAAATAGAAAATGTTAAACTTTCCGATCGAACATTCGAACACCCAAGTTTTCCCGAAACAGCTCAACACATGAAATAAGTTTAAAAACATTCACTTCGTGCCTCAGTACCAACGGTCCAGCCGTAGAAGGGTCAAGCCAATGCCTCACATGTGGCATGCCGTACTGCCCCAAACCCTAAGGTTCAAAGGGCAGTTCAAGGCGGTCACATAATCGAGTTAAGGTTTGTTGTCTTCTAGAGGGACCATCGCGTTACTTGCACTACTTAGAACGTCGTTAAACTACGGAAAAATCCAATACTTGGAAATTTCCCGGCAGGGGAAAAAGTGGGTATTTATATCCGGTCGAACTTTTTAACATATTCTAAAATTATCCGGAAAAACACATAGACAAAGTTTGAAATTTCCGATCGAATCATCGAAGCCCCAAAACACCCCAGAAAACTCAACTCTTGAGTGCAAGTTAAAAATTCCCAGAAAACTCAGCACCTGAAGAGACAAATTACCGTGCAAAAATAGAGGGATGATCTCATTATATGGCCGCGGAACCGCCGCAGAAGCCAAGCTTCTGTCGCGGTTCCGCCGCGCTTTAGCCGTGACTTTTGGTCATTTTTGCACCGTAATTCTTATAATTTCCTGCTGAATTTTTAAAGAATTTCTAATCTGGAAAAAACCCAGTTTTGAAAAAATGTCCAGAGAGGGTTGAAATTTAGGGTTTCGGGGTTCGATCGGGTTTCTAACATCGTCTACGCAACGCCTAAGCCTCTATCTAGGCTCTGATACCACTGAAGGGTTCCTAGGCACACACTAGAGGTCTCATAAGGTATCAACCATACCAAATTCAAATTTTACAAGTGCCGAGAAACCCTAATACGGATCGTTGACTAGAGTTTAGGCGATAACTACAACTAGTAAACTGCTTTACTAATAAGTGAACGGAAATACAACCTTTGTAGATCCGGTTCTCCACCTCCATTGCTCCGTGATGAAGTCCCTCCGATGTACCCATCAGATCCCGGACTCTCGCGGTGGTTTCATCGAAGAAATGATCGGGCTAGGTCGTCAACTTCGATGCCGAAGATGATCTACGTCGAGGCAACACAAGATCAAGCTCCCACTTCACCAAGTCGTGAAACTTGTGAAGAAAACACCCTATACTACATGGCAAGTGGTATAGGATGAAGAAATAGGAAGTGGGTTCACTTTAGAATTGGATTTCTCACTCTTTTTCTCAAGATGCCATTAATGGTAGCAAGCTTTCTTCTTTGTTCAAGAAGAAGAAGAAGAAGAAAAGAATATGATAAGAATAAAAAGATTTTGTTAAAAAGAAAAACCCTTCATTCTTATCATATTGCAATCTTAGTTAAGTGTAGAGAATGAACTAAGGTTGGTTGAATGGTTAGGTTTAGGAGATGAAGACAAAATGGTCATTTTTAGTCAAAGATGCATGAAGCATCAAGAAAGTTCTAAAAGCAACCATTTTGTTTTCCTTTTATTTTAATAAAAAATGAATAGATAAATAAAAGAAATGAAACCCTAACCATTCACTAAACATAGTGTATAGTATACACACACCCAAGGTTGCATGTATCATCAAACATGATACAAACAAGTGTACAAAAATATATCACATATACAATGTGCACTTCAAGTGAGAAAATCCATTTAATGTGAACCAATACTAGTTAATACTAAGTAATATATCAAATATATAATTATACATTAAATCATTAAATCAACACTTGATTTAATGATTCGGTCATATCGCATATAACCGACTAGTATCAAGTGTATCAATGTATCGAATCAACACTTGATTCGGTAAACCGGCTATATCACATATAACCTGCCGATGATATAAATCGCGAGAATAGAATACGGTATCACATACACGCATTATTCTCAGTCCCGCACATATCTCATATGCGCTCCTATTTCGTTTCGCTTGAGCCAGGAAACCTCTGTGTAGGACTCTAAAGACTCGTCAATACGCCGGCAGCAGGTGATGATCATATCAAACACCCACAAGCCGCAAGCGGTCTGCTAAACGTAACGGCCACCCGGGTATTGAGCGATCAGAAGATCGACGAGCAAGCCCGCTCACACTCCTGTGAATCCAACCAGTAACACTTACCGTACAGTCCGGTCTGATCGTCTGATATGTCGCATATCTTGCCTAGGGGTGGTAAACGTCAGACCCCAATAGCTCGATAAGTCGTGTCGATATGAGGTCTATAACAGTTCGAGAAACTACCGGTAACACTTACCAGTAAATCTCAGCAACCCTGGCCAGGGATTTCCGGTTATAGCCAATCGAACACAGCGCAACATCAACTCCCTTTACCGGGAGAGACGAATCCCCTCCTATCGCTCATTGCCTCCATGTGATTCGGGACTGTACCCAAAAACCACCGTTTTGCACTCCCTCTTGGACGTGGTAAGGTGGAAATCAAAGCACGGTGGGAATCACACAAGACTCTATGACGATTTCGGGTCTACAGACTAACCTGTACCAGTGTCACCAGAGAACTGCCATCTGACGTAAGGTATAATACCATCTGAGAGTTCTCGGCGAGTCCGTCCAGTGTACCCAGTCTCCACTGAGCACCCGTATATCATCTCCGATGTCAAACACCAATGGATATGGGATCATCCATCGTCCATCTGTATGGGTCGAGAAGGTATACGCTAGTCTACTCTGGTATATCGATGCCCCGTCTCGATACACCCACGACTAGGGACTTTGAAGGATGTACTTATGGACTACCATGTCCCCACTAGTATGATCCGCATCATAGTCCAGGTAGTCAAGTACACATCCGAAGGGCTTTACCAATATGTAACAGAGAGACAATCAGTGTACACGTTAAGGTAAAGAGCAACCATATAGCATACTATCATGTCGAGCAAGAAAGTCCTCCCTATATATGTCCAAGCATCCACTACAATATACATCCTATGTATAGTAATGGCCTCTAGGGCATACATATAACTAACATAGAGTTCTTAGTCTTGATTAGCTTCCTCTTCACTTTCTTGCCTTTTTTTAACGAAACTGGGAAAGCCCAGTTATTTTATTAAAGAATAATAGATTTTATGGGCCAGGCCCAATACATCAATGCCCGAATATTGGTTATACATACAGATGAAGAGAGCTAGAATTTACTAAATAGATTGAGAGAAGCGGAAGAGAGAGAAAACTACCTGCTCTCTCTATCTCTCACTTTCTTTCTTAAATGAAAAATAACTACATATCTTAATTTTCTTCTTCTATTCACCATTTTATTTGCATTTGCAATCTTCACTTTCTTGCCATTAAAAACTTTTAATCAAAATTTTGATAAATAAAGAAGCGCTCTTTTTCTCAAGCGGTCTTACAATTCAATTTTTTTTAATTAAACTGGGAGTAGAACCAGCTGAATTTTATTAAGAAAATATTAAATGGGTGTTAGCCCATATACCATGGCCCTTGAAAAGGATATATATACATCGTAAGAATTAGGGTTCCCGTAGAAAACCCTAAAGGCAGATGTCACGCCCCGCTTCCCGGTGTATGGCGAAGAGGACGCGACGAGGTCCGCTACGTATGTACTCGAAAGTACATACGCTAAGCGTATCTAAGCAATATAAAGTAAATCAAAAGAGACGAAAGATATAAAAATAACAGCAACTTTATTAATAACATTCTTTGGTACAATGCATGAAAAGAAAATACAACTGAAATGAAAAGCGATGCCTAAACAGTGGCATAACAGGAAAGGAAAATACTGAAAAGAACAAGGTACAATATATAGAGCTCGGGGACTTCGTTAAACTGCTCCAAGTCTTCACCGGTGGGCTCGATCTCTGCTTGGTCCAACGCACCTGACGACATTCAAAGAAGAAAGAAATAGAATGTCGTCAGCGAACAGGTCGCTCGGTAAGTCCCAAAGATAAGGAAGAATTAGAAAGACAGCGTAAAAGTATTTTCTAAAGTATTATATTGTTTAATATTATGGAATATTTAGTTAACGCTGTTGTTTGTAGCTTGGTACAGAAGGATGCCAGTGTATACGAGGGGGGTCTCTATATGCTAGAGGCCAGGGCAAATGGAAGTACAAGGAACCGTTAAGCCACGGTACAACAGCAATAGGATTCAGGTTAGGTGTCTTAATCTGACCACCTCGTGCCACCTTTAACACCTTCCGTACCAATCTACCCCTTAAACCCCGTAGTGTTTTAACATTATTGTTGTACTGTATTGTGTAAGTTGGGTGACTGACCAAAACCATGATATCAGTAAACATGTTGTGACTGCATAATCAGGTAAATGGAGTAATATGATAATGGACGTATATCCATGGTTTGATTCAGTCAAATTGAATAGCTTGTTAACTGGATTCAGGGATTCATGTATTCATATTGAGTTGGAATATAAAAGAGTATAGATTGACTTGAATCATATTCAAGTCAGAAATAGTTAGACTCTAACCCGAGTCAGACTACAAGAAAGGTAATTTGAAATTCTATAACCGTTAGGGTCCTTATAGTAAATTATAAAACTTGAGGGGGTTTTATGTAAAAAGTACTATTGTATAGTTTTCAAGATACACCTCAAGTATTTATTATTCGTCTTTATTGTTATAATGGGTGTAAATTTTATTTGTGTTATTCTAGTGAATATATCCTAATAAAAGTATTAATTTATTTATTTAAAATTCATGGTATTTTAATGTAACTTTTAATCTTGTAATTTTTTAGGAAAAGTGGAAACTTTATATTATAATAAAATAGTTGTATAAATGATAATTATATATATATTAATACAAGAATAATTTTATATAAATATTTTTATTTTCCAAAATCTCATTTTTCTTAAATGTCGTATTTTAAACCTTTCGAGACCGAATGCTCCTTGCGGAGGTCTGAATCTCGCACTACTAGCCCGCGGGTGCACGATGAACCGTACTATCCCTAACGGGTTCCCCAAAGGTGGGTTGTAGTGGCGCTTTGCATAGGTTTAACAAATACCATTCATTTAGAAAAACGGTTTTATAAAGTTAAGGTATTTATTTGTAAAAGGTGTAAATTTTCGTATTTTAGATTCTAGGGTTTCCTAAGCCAACTAGCCTATTTCTAAATAGTCTAAACGACACATCATTAGAAGCCTCAAATCGCTTCTTCACCATCAATTGCGGCCAGGTAAGTACAAGTGAGGAGGGAGGGATCCGCTCACAAATCGTGAGACGGGCCTTTTAAAATTACCCAAGCTCACTTGTCTAGCCTAGACACCACAAAGTCAGTTTAGATAAACGATCGATTTTCATGACATATCGTATTTTCTTATTAAAAGATATTGTTTTTCTTTTAATTGTAAATAACTTAGAACTTTTAGAAAAGGTTTATAAAGAAAATGGTATTTTAGTGAAAAGTCTTATATTTTCGTATTCTAAGTTTTAACGATATCAATTAAGGTTATATTTGTGTGTGTGTAGAGGTAGGTCATTACCTCGTGACTTATTTTAAGGTTTAGTGAAGTTTAGAGGTTAAATATGATATATTACACATGAAGGTATTTAAGTGTAAGAATACGGTATTTGTAAACGTTATCATTTCATGTGTGAAAACGCATTCAAATTGATTTCTATGTGATTAATAGTCATCATGAATATGTTTAGGTATTAAGGAATTGGTGACAAGTGAGATTTTGTAGAAAAACCGAATCGGAAATCGGTTTGTTCCGATTTCCGTCGGGTTTCATAAAGTCGTATTTTCTTTCAACGAAAAGGAAGATAGAAAGAGTGGGACTTACAAGTTTGGACAAGCTAGGGAGTAGTGGGTTGTCGGTGCGTCGAAACGTCGTGAAGGATCCTAGTGCGGTCGCCGGAATTCGTCGTCGGTTTCGGCAGCGCTTCGCCTTTAGCTCTTTTTCTAACGTACCGAGTTCTCTTGAGAATTTTAGAGTGTGGACTTAGAATTGTAGGGTGAAATGGTAGAGGGTAGGGGTGTTTATATAGGGCTAGGCTAGGGTTAGGGTTTTGATTAAAAAAATATTAAAAAATATAAAAATTCATTAAAATATCATTAAAATATCATTAAATTTGGGAGTAAAAGAGGTTTATTGTGCATTTGGTAACTGTTCTGGAGAAAAGAAGTATACAGGGGGGTTGACCAAGTCAACACGGAGAAAATCCGTGTTCACGACTCCGCCGGCCGGCCGAGTCCGGCCGGCGGCGCCGGCAGATTCGGCCGTTCCGCCGGCCGAGTCGGGGCACCATTGGGTGGGGATTTTCATGGGGGGATTTTTGGTGTATTTAACTTTTTATGTGCAGTATTAATTTTGAGAGTTATGGCTGTTTGACTGTTGACTTTCCAAAAAAATTAAAACAAAACAATATAAAAAATAATGTGGGGCATGGGATTTGAACTCTGGTGGCTTGGTTCAGCAGTGCAAGGTATTACCAATGACCTACAAGCTCCTTCTTGTAATTATTGTAGGAAAATAGATACTTAAAGTGTTATCAGCAACATTAATACTCCAAGTATACTTCAAATTTAAATCAAATTTAGGTATACAAAAATTGAAGTTGTTACAATCTACCCTCCTTACAAAAATTTCGTCCTCGAAATTTACAACTTTTATTTGAGGACTAGTTTACAAAAAGGTACGGATATCTTCCACGCATTTCATCCTCTCTTTCCCACATGGATTCTCCTGGAGTGTCTTTCCTCCACATTATCCGGACCAAATTAACTTCCTTGTTCCGAAGTGTCTTCACTTTCCTATCCAGGATCTCTACGGGCTGTTGCTCACAAGACAAATCGGGCTGTATAGTGAGCTCGGAATGATCAAGTACATGGCTGGGGTCACTCACATACCTTCTGAGTTGAGATATGTGGAACACATTATGCACTCCTTCCAATGAGCGTGGAAGCGCTAATCGGTATGCCACTTCACCGACTCGTTCGAGTATGTCGAACGGTCCAATGTATCTCAGACTCAATTTACCCCGTCTTCCAAATCGGATCACTCCGCGGTTCGGAGATATCTTCAAGAATACATGGTCTCCAGGCTGGAACTCCAAGTGTTGTCTCTTTGCATCAGCCCAGTGTTTCTGTCTATCTTGGGCTATGCGCATTCTTTCCCTAATAGTACGAACCACATCAACGGTCGCTACTATCATCTCTGGTCCAAGAAGTTCCCTATCTCCGATATCGTCCCAACTTAATGGTGATCGACACTTCCTTCCATATAATTCTGCAAAAGGTGCCATTCCTATACTTGCTTGATAGCTGTTGTTGTACGCAAACTCCACAAGATGCAGGTGATCTTCACGATCCTTTGAAGTCGAGCATACATGCTTTGAGCATATCCTCCAAGATCTGAATAGTTCGTTCCGACTGACCATCTGTTTGTGGATGATAAGCCGTGCTGAAGTTCAGACTTGTTCCCAAGCTAGCTTGCAGACTCTGCCAAAATTGCGATCGGAACTTGGTGTCACGATCGGAGACAATGCAGACCGGTACTCCATGAAGTCTCATAATTTCCTGTATGAGTTCATGGGTATCAGAGATAGTACATTATGAAGAGTTTTTAAATCTTAATTAGATTATTACCTCCATGTACTTCTTTGCTAGTGTCTCAGTAGATTGGCCAACTCGAAATGGGATGAAGTGAGCCGACTTTATAAGTCGATCCACAATGACCCATATCGCATCGTTACCCTTTGTGCTGCGAGGAAGAGCAGTTACAAAGTCCATCGTGATGTGATGCCACTTCCATTCTGGAATTGGTAACGGTTGAAGTAGTCCAGCTGTCCTGTGATGTTCAGCCTTTACTTGCTGACACACCAAACATTTTGCGACGCTTCTGGCTACTTCACGCTTCATTCCATGCCACCAATAATTCTGACGTAGATCTTTGTACATTTTGGTACCTCCGGGATGTACTGAGTAGGGAGAGCTGTGAGCTTCTTTCATTAACTCTTCCCGAACAGGACCTTTTGGTACACACAATCTGCTGCCGTATCTCAAAGATCCGTCTTCATGGATGATGAAATCTGTTCTGAGTCCATTCTCCACTTGTTCTCTGATCTTTTGCAACTTAGCATCGCTGGCTTGAGCTGCTTTAATCTGATTGACAATGGTTGATTGAACTTGTAGATTCATCAAACTTGAAACATCACCTGGCATGACTAGTTCAATTTCCATCTGATGTAGGTCTTGCTGAAGCTTCCACTGAGCGGTGAGATTCATTGATAATGGTTGGCGACTAAGAGCATCAGGTACCACGTTCACCTTTCCTGGGTGATATTGCAAGTTGATGTCAAATTCCGCCATGAGTTCTAACCATCTTCTCTGTCGCATATTCAACTCCTTCTGAGTAAACACATATTTCAGACTTTTATGATCTGTGTAGATGTTCACTCGTTCACCAAGTAAGTAATGACGCCAAATCTTGAGAGCAAAAATGACGGCTGCCAACTCCAGATCATGCGTCGGATAATTGCTCTCATGAGTCTTCAGTTGTCTTGAAGCATAAGCCACAACTTTACCGTACTGATGTAGAACACATCCTAGTCCCTTACTGGATGCATCGCAATGCACTTCGAATCCTCCAGATTGATCCGGTATTACGAGAATAGGTGCAGATGTCAGTCTTGACTTGAGTTCTACGAAAGCTTGCTCGCATGCTTCTGACCACACAAATTCTTCATCTTTTCATGTGAGCTTGGTCAGGGGTGTTGCTATCTTCGAAAAGCCTTCAATAAACCTTCTGTAATATCCAGCTAAGCCCAAGAAACTTCGAATATCCTTCACTGACTTTGGTGTAGGCCATTCGCTAACTGCCGAAACTTTTGCTGGATCCACAGAAATTCCTTCTCCTGATACGACATATCCAAGAAAACCAACTTGATTTAGCCAAAACTCGCACTTGCTGTACTTGGCATAAAGCTTATGTTGTCGAAGAGTTTCCAGGACAATTCGTAGATGTTCTGCATGCTCTTTTCGATTCTTAGAATATACCAGGATGTCGTCGATGAAGATGACAACAAACCTGTCTAAATACTCCCGGAAAACTTGGTTCATTAGGTTCATGAAGATTGCTGGTGCATTGGTCACTCCAAATGGCATTACTAGAAATTCATAATGTCCATAGCGAGTTCTGAAAGCTGTTTTGTGAATATCAGCTTCCTTGACCTTCACTTGATGATAACCTGAACGAAGATCTAGTTTAGAGAAGATACAAGATCTACTTAGCTGATCGAATAAATCGTCGATGCGCGGGAGTGGATATTTCTTCTTTATAGTGACTTCGTTCAAGGCCCTATAATCGATGCACATTCTGTATGAACCTTCCTTCTTCTTCACCAATAGTACAGGTGCTCCCCCACTTGAAGTGCTGGGACGAATCCATCCTTTCGCCAGTAATTCGTCCAACTGTGTTCGGACTTCCTTCAATCCTTCCGGACTTAGTCTATACGGTGCTTTGATCACCGGTTGTGCTCCTGGTACTAAGTCAATACTGAATTCAAGAGCTCGATCGGGAGGCAAACCTGATATATCGTCAGGGAATACATCGTCGAACTCTCGAACTACCTCTGGTCTTGATTCTTCCTCTGCTTGAGCTGCTGCAACTACTGCTTCTCTTGGCTTCGCTTTGTAGGTACTTGGTTCTAGTGTACGGTCTCCACTCTTGAAATAGAAGACCGGATGATCTGGGATCTTAAATACAACCCTCCTTTGACGACAGTCGATAGTAGCATAAAAAGTTCCAAGCCAGTCCATTCCTAGAACCACATCGAAATTTAGTATATCCAGTACCTTGATGTCAGCTTAAAACTCTCGACTGCAGACGACGACTGGACACATGCTGTATCCCATGGTTGCCTTTAGAACACCATTTCCGGAACTGACATTCCAGCTGGATACAAGCGGTGAGACTGGAATCGCATGGGTTCGGACAAACCGTTGCGACATAAAGCAGTGGGATGCTCCAGTATCAAACAGTGCAAGTGCAGGTAGTGAAGCTACTAGGATTGTACCTAAGGTATATGGGATAGGTTTTAGGTATAGGGAAAGTTAAACAAAACTAAAAGATAAGTTTGAGAAGAAAAGTTTACCAGTAATGACTTGGCCAGTGGCCTCAGCTTCTTCCACAGACATCATGAAAGCCTGGCGCTTTGGCACATTCCTCCTGGCCTGAGGAGCATTCCTCGGAGCGTTCCTTTGAGCTTGATGGACCTGACGAGGAGGTGGTGCAGCTTGTAGTCCCCTGGGTAGTGCGGGCAGTGCAAGCCTGGGAGCAGGTGCCTAAAGAGCTGGTTGCTGCGGATAGGTGTTTGCTGGCCTGGGTGCAACAACTGGGTTCTGTCTTTGGGGACAAGACCCAATACCGTGAGTAGCTGAACCGCAGATTAAGCAAAGGCGGTTGGCTCGACGGCAGTCCTTCATCATATGTCCAGTTCTCTTGTAGTAGGTGAAAAAGGCTGGGCTAGGACGATGGGTTGGTACTCCAGGTCGCCTGGGCACGAAAGGTGGTCTGGACGAGGCTCCACCTGCCATCTGGTTGGCAGGGCGTTTGACTCCTGCAGACTGAGGTCTGCCCCTCTCTTTTATTACTGCCTCATAACTGCGGGCAGCTTCTAGAGCTTCCTCATGAGTCAAAAACTTTCTTGTGGCTAGAGCAGTCTTAATCTCTGTGTCCAAACCTTGTTGAAAGCGACGGGCTCTGATCTCGTCCGTCGGTATCAAGTGTGCCGCGAATCTGTTTAAAGATTGTGTTAGCTGTGTAGTATGTGATATCTAAAAATTGAACTATTATGACATATCTTACCGGCTTAACATGGTGAATTCAGCGTCGTATTCATCTACCGATTTGTCCCACATTAATCCTTGCTGTAGATGAATAAATTGCTGCTCCATGGCGAACCTGGCAGTCACAGGGAAATATTTCGCGTCGAACTTCTCGCGAAATGTCTTCCATTCAATCGGCTGTACCAGACGGCTTTCTTCCGCCTTCCACCAATTGCGAGCATTATCCGTGAGCTGTAGCTTTGTTACACGGACCCAAGCGTTGTCTGGCACTTGAGCTGCTACCAGATCGTCTTCGATGCTTTGTGCCCATTCTTCCGCTTCAAGAGGGCTTCCTTTACCAGAGAATTGCTTTGGGTGCAAAGCTCTGAATTGCTTTACTCCCGGTGCATCGGTCTCAGGACGATTCAGAAGTTGTTGCTGTCCCTCGAGAAGACTGTGGATCACCTCGAATAGCATCGTTTGCTCAGTGGGTGGTGCAGGAACAGCTGGTGTAAGAGGTAGTGCTGAAGGGGTGTTGTTGACGTTGGTGCTGGTGTTGTTCGGGGAATCCATAACCTTGAAGAAAAATTTGGGTTAGGACAGATTCAAATACATGAAATGATAAGATTCAAGGAATAGAGATTTGCAAGATTCAAGGAACATGAATTGTAAAGAATGTTTTAGTTGCTGGTTCTTGTGTTATATTGCTTATGTTGTTCACACAGACCAGAACTGCATGACAGGGATTCATACAGCTCGGACCTGTATGGGCCACCAACAAAACCTGTCACGCCCCGCTTCCCGGTGTACGGCGAAAAGGACGCGACGAGGTCCGCTACGTATGTACTCAAAAGTACATACGCTAAGCGTATCTAAGCAATATAAAGTAAATCACAAGAGACGAAAGATATAAAAATAACAGCAACTTTATTAATAACATTCTTTGGTACAATGCATGAAAAGAAAATACAACTGAAATGAAAAGCGATGCCTAAACAGTGGCATAACAGGAAAGGAAAATACTGAAAAGAACAAGGTACAATATCTAGAGCTCGGGGTCTTCGTTAAACTGCTCCAAGTCTTCACCGGTGGTCTCGATCTCTGCTTGGTCCAAAGCACCTGACGACATTCAAAGAAGAAAGAAATAGAATGTCGTCAGCGAACAGGTCGCTCGGTAAGTCCCAAAGATAAGGAAGAATTAGAAAGACAGTGTAAAAGTATTTTCTAAAGTATTATATTGTTGAATATTATGGAATATTGAGTTAATGCTGTTGTTTGTAGCTTGGTACAAAAGGATGCCAGTGTATACGAGGGGGTACTCTATATGCTAGAGGCCAGGGCAAATAGAAGTACAAGGAACCGTTAAGCCACGGTACAACAGCAATAGGATTCAGGTTAGGTGTCTTAATCTGACCACCTCGTGCCACCTTTAACACCTTCCGTACCAATCTACCCCTTAAACCCCGTAGTGTTTTAACATTATTGTTGTACTGTATTGTGTAAGTTGGGTGACTGACCAAAACCATGATATCAGTAAACATGTTGTAACTGCATAATCAGGTAAATGGAGTAACAGGATAATGGACGTATATCCATGGTTTGATTCAGTCAAATTGAATAGCTTGTTAACTGGATTCAGGGATTCATGTATTCATATTGAGTTGGAATATAAAAGAGTATAGATTGACTTGAATCATATTCAAGTCAGAAATAGTCAGACTCTAACCCGAGTCAGACTACAAGAAAGGTAATTTGAAATTCTATAACTGTTAGGGTCCTTATAGTAAATTATAAAACTTGAGGGGGTTTTATGTAAAAATTACTATTGTATAGTTTTCAAGATAAACCTCAAGTATTTATTATTCGTCTTTATTGTTATAATGGGTGTAAATTTTATTTGTGTTATTCTAGTGAATATATCCTAATAAAAGTATTAATTGATTTATTTAAAATTCATGGTATTTTAATGTAACTTTTAATCTTGTAATTTTTTAGGAAAAGTGGAAACTTTATATTATAATAAAATAGTTGTTTAAATGATAATTATATATATATTAATACAATAATAATTTTATATAAATATTTTTATTTTCCAAAATCTCATTTTTCTTAAATGTCGTATTTTAAACCTTTCGAGACCGAATGCTCCTTACGGAGGTCTGAATCTCGCACTACTAGCCCGCGGGTGCACGATGAACCGTACTATCCCTAATGGGTTCCCCAAAGGTGGGTTGTAGTGGCGCTTTGCATAGGTTTAACAAATACCATTCATTTAGAAAAACGGTTTTATAAAGTTAAGGTATTTATTTGTAAAAGGTGTAAATTTCCGTATTTTAGATTCTAGGGTTTCCTAAGCCAACTAGCCTATTTCTAAATGGTCTAAACGACACATCATTAGAAGTCTCAAATCGCCTCTTCACCGTCAATTGCGGCCAGGTAAGTACAAGCGAGGAGGGAGGGATCCGCTCACAAATCGTGAGACGGGCCTTTTAAAGTTACCCAAGCTCACTTGTCTAGCCTAGACGCCACAAAGTCAGTTTAGATAAATGATCGATGTCTATGACATATCGTATTTTCCTATTAAAAGATTTTTTTTTTAATTGTAAACAACTTAGAACTTTTAGAAAAGGTTTATAAAGAAAAGGGTATTTTAGTGAAAAGTCTTGTATTTTCGTATTCTAAGTTTTAACGATATCAATTAAGGTTATATTTGTGTGTGTGTAGAGGTAGGTCATTACCTCGTGACCTATTTTAAGGTTTAGTGAAGTTTAGAGGTTAAATATGATATATTAAATATGAAGGTATTTAAGTGTAAGAATACGGTATTTGTAAACGTTATCATTTCATGTGTGAAAACTAATTCAAATTGATTTCTATGTGATTAATAGTCATCATGAATATGTTTAGGTATTAAGGAATTGGTGACAAGTGAGATTTTGTAGAAAAACCGAATCGGAAATCGGTTTGTTCCGATTTCCATCGGGTTTCATAAAGTCTTATTTTCTTTCAACGAA
This sequence comes from Agapanthus africanus, assembly GCA_030015575.1. NCBI lineage: Eukaryota > Viridiplantae > Streptophyta > Magnoliopsida > Asparagales > Amaryllidaceae > Agapanthus > Agapanthus africanus. The sequence continues at coordinate 157,174,087 of JASDDO010000024.1, forward strand.
AAGGAAGATAGAAAGAGTGGGACTTACAAGTTTGGACAAGCTAGGGAGTAGTGGGTTGTCGGTGCGTCGAAACGTCGTGAAGGATCCTAGTGCGGTCGCTGGAATTCGTCATCGGTTTCGGCAGCGCTTCGCCTTTAGCTCTTTTTCTAACGTACAGAGTTCTCTTGAGAATTTTAAAGAGTGGACTTAAAATTGTAGGGTGAAATGGTAGAGGGTAGGGGTGTTTATATAGGGCTAGGCTAGGGTTAGGATTTTGATTAAAAAAATATTTAAAAATATAAAAATTCATTAAAATATCATTAAATTTGGGAGTAAAAGAGGTTTATTGTGCATTTGGTAACTGTTCTGGAGAAAAGAAGTATACAGGGGGGTTGACCAAGTCAACACAGAGAAAATCCGTGTTGATGACTCCGCCGGCAGGCCGAGTCCGGCCGGCGGCGCCGGCAGATTCGGCCGTTCCGCCGGCCGACTCGGCCGAGTCGGGGCACCATTAGGTGGGGATTTTCATGGGGGATTTTTGGTGTATTTAACTTTTTATGTGCAGTATTAATTTTGAGAGTTATGGCTGTTTGACTGTTGACTTTCCAAAAAAATTAAAACAAAACAATATAAAAAATAATGTGGGGCATAGGATTTGAACTCTAGTGGCTTGGTTCAGCAGTGCAAGGTATTACCAATGAGTTACAAGCTCCTTCTTGTAATTATTGTAGGAAAATAGATACTTAAAGTGTTATCAGCAACATTAATACTCCAAGTATACTTCAAATTTACATCAAATTTAGGTATACAAAAATTGAAGTTGTTACAATCTACCCTCCTTACAAAAATTTCGTTCTCGAAATTTACAACTTTTATTTGAGGACTAGTTTACAAAAAGGTACAGATATCTTCCACGCATTTCATCCTTCCTTTCCCACGTGGATTCTCCTGGAGTGTCTTTCCTCCACATTATCCGGACCAAATTAACTTCCTTGTTCCGAAGTGTCTTCACTTTCCTATCCAGGATCTCCACGGGCTGTTGCTCACAAGACAAATCGGGCTGTATAGTGAGCTCGGAATGATCAAGTACATGGCTGGGGTCACTCACATACCTTCTGAGTTGAGATATGTGGAATACATTATGCACTCCTTCCAATGAGGGTGGAAGCGCTAATCGGTATGCCACTTCACCGACTCGTTCGAGTATGTCGAACGGTCCAATGTATCTCGGACTCAATTTACCCCGTCTTCCAAATCGGATCACTCCGCGGTTCGGAGATATCTTCAAGAATACATGGTCTCCAGGCTGGAACTCCAAGTGTTATCAGCAACATTAATACTCCAAGTATACTTCAAATTTAAATCAAATTTAGGTATACAAAAATTGGAGTTGTTACAGCAGAAAATATCTTCCTCTCTCCTTTTCTTCATCATCTTCATCCTATTCGAACTCCAAATTCTACAAATTCTACCGGTCTTCAAAAATATTTTTAGTAGATCTAATCTCTTTACAATAATATCATTCATCTCTCTTTTTCTTCATTCGTTTTGCCTCACCCCAACTCTAAATCTTAAAAAATTTCATCATTTTTCAAGAGTATTTTAAGAGATCATGGCTTTTCAACCTTGAGATCTATATAGGTAAGCATAAAATAAGCAAAAAGCTTGACTTGCTAAAGTTTTCTTGATCTCTAGTACTGTGATCATCATATCCAGTCTCTACTGTTAACGATCTCTCTTTTAAGAAACCAAAGGCCCAACCTTGAGGATTTTTGTAATTTTTCTTACTTTGTAAATCATTAGATCTGTACTTTTCCTCAACAATTTTTTGCTACTAAAATCAAAGATGCAAACTTAAACTTCAGAACTTCGGAATCCGTAATGAGAATCCTCAAAGCTAACAATATTAACTCAAAGAACTGATTTTTATTCTCCTTAACTTGATAAAACTTGATTTTTGATTTTTCCAGCATTCTTCATGCTACCCAGTTTCTTAATCAAAGAAAAGAATAAACCCTTTGCTTCATTCTTCTCAATCTCGGCAGGTGAGATAAATCTAACTTTAAAAAACTTTTTATCTCTTCAGGGAAGGGTAAGTAATTATTTAGAATTTTCAAATCATGTCTACTCTGGTTTTCTTGATTCTTCATTGCTTGCTCTTTTCTTTTATTGTTAGGATATTGATGATACTTGCTTTTGGGTTAATAATTTTTTGAGTTACTCGTAATGATGGTATGCGTAGTGATGCTCATCGTAAGGATAGTAAAAAAAAGTTGATAATTGTTATTTGCTTACTAAATGAGAGAATGTGGTTTAATGGATTGGTTTTAATTTCTCACAATTCTTTGATCCAACATTTTAGAGAACCGAACTTGAATTCGGCCATAGGTAAGATAATCACATAGGTTTCCAAATTACTTCGCCAATCTGCATTTATATATTTTTTAGCGTTTGTTGTCTTTGCTCTACTTATAATAATTTCTATGTGTTGAGAATTGCTTATAAATTTCTGTTACACTTCTTTTTTTATTGGGATACACCATTAGAACTTTCTAAGGTTATAATAATGTAACAGACGCTAGATATGATTGATGACAAAAGATTTCTCATAGACGCCCTTATAATAACCACAACTTCACACATAATTATACAACATCATACTGAAATACCGGAAGCAATAATACTTAATTAAACATCATTATCTAAATAACCTAATCTTAGTACTACTTTCACCATCATCTTCTCCAGTTGGCTCCAAAGATGGGGCTTTATAAAATTGACAGACAACCCTTTCAAGACTATTTACGGTAAATTCTCCACTTTGGATAAATTTATGATTATGATTAGTCACTCTTAAATTTATCTTATATGCAATGGATGCACACTTATCAAGATATTTCTCATAGTCATACGAATCTTTACTCTGCATCAACGAAAAAAGAATTGTTAGGCATACATTGATTACTATGTTGAATTTGAAATTATTTTAACAATCTATGTTATATCGATAAATAAAGTTGAATCATATCATCCAGTGGATAATTGAGAAGAGTCTGAGCTTGCAGATCAAAAGCTACAATATTTATTTCATCGGTTTTGTCCTCAATTCTTGCTTTAATTCGGTAGCTATAATATGTTTATATTAATAAAATATTATGTATTAATTTTATTCAGCAGCCTATAAGATTTTCTTTAAAAAAATACCTTTTTCTAGAATTCGACCCCATATGCCCGCAATCCGAATAAAAGCAAGTATAATTTGGCCCAGGTTGTACCTTTACATTTCGCTTGTATTGAGAACATATATCATAGTATAGTTCATCGGGAAAAATGTAAATAATTGTGGTATTAACTATAAAATCCAGAACCTATATAGAAGTATAGAGATAAACAAACCCCTTTAATAAAACAAAAATATAAAAATATAACTTACTTTAGATTATATGCTAAATACATGTTAATATTAAATTATATATCATATATATTATATATAAATTATCATTTCATACCGTATTAGATGGGGGACAAATTCTCGTTTCATTGATTAGATGTTCAATGGTACACGTTTCTACCATCTAATTTGCATTATTGCTGCTGCTTCCTACTTATCTCGAATACCCAATTTTCTTTGTTGGCAGATCAAATCGAACCCTAAAATCATGACACTCTTATCAACATTATTTTTAACAAATGTAAAAATCTAATACTCGAAATATAATAAATATATGGTATACTACCATTTCATCAGTCGTTCTGCTTCGAGGATACCATCGGGTTTGAATCTCATTTTCGTAAAGCTTATTGTTTCTAACATATAGTTTCTTATAATTGCATCATTTACCATATCAATAGAGCTATACTTGTAAAAACTTAATAAATATTGATAACCACTGAAGTTTAATTTTATTTTTAAAAAAACAAAAATTCTATGAGTGCAAGTAAAAAATTTACCTCTGAATTTCTTAGCACGTACACCTGCGGCAATTAAGAAACTATCGGTGTATCCTTCTCCAAAAATACTCATGTGCTTTTTCAGAAAATTCTCCCAGATCGTTAAAATGACCGGTTTCTCGTAACAACCATCATCAATGAATAATATTTCAACCAATTTACTTGTACCTCCAGACTTCAAATAGATTATGCGTTCATGGCTCACATCAACGACATATCCTACTATATCTGCAATTCACATATTGAATATAAAAGATCATGAATATATAAATGTTTTAATATCTTATAGTAAAAAATTAAAAAAGGTAACGATTATGAGTACACATCATCTTATCATAAATGCAGTCAGGCTTACGCGCAAGATCGCGTACCTTACACAACTTTTTAAAATGATAAGTACTGACAGCTGATATTTGTTTCACAGAAACTTCATCGACCTCTGATTGTTTTGTCAATGATAATTGCCATCTGTTTTCCAATACTTTAATAGATTTACTGATTATCAAAGTCACGACATTTTTTATCACGTATACTTTATCAACGAAAATAATATTTTTCCATTTGTCAGCATATAAATTATCAACTAACACCTTTCGTTTAACACCCTGCATAAAGTCATACAATTAATATTTAAATAACAAATTTTGCATTGATAAGATAACTATTGTCGTAAATAACAACTCATTTTTTCGTCTCTAACCATAAATGTAAGCGCGTTTGCTGACTTTGTATATAATCAACCATATCACGATAGCGTGATATGTATCTTGATATTATACAATTTATCTTGTTCTACAATTTTTTCAAAATTGGTGATCTCCAAAAGTGTAAGTAGCATTTTCTTTTTTACTTTCTGGATAAGATTCGTTAGGAATCAAAGTCAATGAATTCTTCTCTTTCTTTCTTTTCTTTTCATGTTGGCTACTGGCTCCTTCGTATTTTAGTATAAGAAAATACGTGAGTAAAATTAGAACAAAGTTCTTTTACAAATAAATAAAACGGATAATCGGCATACACATACCATTTTTTTAATCCTTTTTTAAAGGAGTCACAGGAGCAATTTCTTTTTTACTATTTTCACTTTGTCTTCATGATCCTTTTGCTTTCTTACTTGTAAATTTTCCTTTGTTTTCATCTGCACAATGAGCTTGAATACTACTAATAACACGGTCGTCACAATCCTCCAAGTCTGAAACTGACACATACAATAAAATGTAAGTAATTCATTATAATTTAAATATAATAAAATATAAAATTTCAAATAATATTGCAAGAACTCATACCCTTTTTTGTCTTATGAACCGATTTAATTTTTTTCCATGTTTATTCAATATTTGCTCTCCCTTTAAAATGTCACGCTCTCTTTTCTGAAGTTTCTTATCATTGATACATTTATTTCTTATTTTCCCAATTGTAAAATTATCATCATCATTGTCATCCCCACCATCATTACTACTGTATTGATAATTGATTTCATCCTCAAAATTTTCAAAAAGAACGAACTCTTTATTCAAGAATAGATTCCCATCAAAATCATTCGAATTATTCTTTTCCGTCCTACATAGAAAATAAAAAAATAAATCAATAACAATAAATATTACTATATAAAAAAAATCTGATAAAGACGAATAAATCAAGTGAATGCATATATTACATAAAATCCAATGTAAGAACTACATATATGCAACAAATGAAATTGAGTATTAATTCAATATTGGAAAGTAACACCCTGATTTAAAAATAAATTTACTGTAAAAGTAGTTTTAAATCAGAGTGATACTTTCCAATATTGGGATTAATACTCGATTTCATTTGTTGTGTATGGAGTTCTTATGTATATTTACCTTTGTACGAATGTTTTGTAGAACTTCTTTATAAACAATATTTAGTGTACAATTTTTTGGAATGTCAATTTATTCTTTTAGAAAAACTTTTAAGGATGAAACAGATCTAGCTTTTGAGAAAGCAACATACAATTGCCCATGACAAAAAACTGGTGTACGTAGATATAATCCAACTTTTCCCAAGATTTGCTCTTGATTTTTGTTTATAATCATAGCATAAGCAACACGAAAGAGGAATTGATGCTGTTTAAGGACAAAAGGAAGATTTTCATTATCACGGGATGTAATTATTCTTGGTATTGCCTCATATTTTTCAATATTTGTATCATTCATGATTTATACTTTTTCACCTAACTATTTAATGATAAGACGTGTGTCATTACATAAACCAATATTTTGATCTAAATTATGAAGTAACATTATCGGTGTATTTACTTTAAATTCAAGCGAATGAGGAGGCAATCCAAAACATACCAAGGAATTTAAAATTTTTGTTGTATGTAAAATATCATTGCAAGCAGATTTATCGGCAACAGAAACCGTTGTGTCTGCACTCAAGTAAATCCGAATTTTTTTCTCTAATTTGAGATATGAATTTCTTATTAATTTCATCAACTTCTTCATTTCTACCTGCAAATATTGCTCTTGATTCCAAATATTGCGGATTTTGATAATTATCATTTAAATATGTATATATTTCATTTATTAATCCACTAATGCCGAGTCTGTGATTAGATAGCATTGAATCTGGAATCTTTATCCAATTATCATCACAATCATTGCCCATTTGAATTCCTTTAATATCACCATTACCAATATCGATTAGCCATTAGCCATTTTGCAAAATTTTCGCTGTCTTCTTCTGACCGCATTTTCGTATGGACACACATATATTTTGTCAATATAAACATCTCACATTGATCCCATAAATATGATTTATGTAATGTAGCGGACACAATTTGTTTTCTCCACCCTTACGGAAGACGTGTAAAATCTGTCAAAAATCACCACCAAGAATAACGGTCTTTCCACCAAATGGTTTATTCTCAAGTTGTGGATTAATATTTGATTGAATATCTTTAAAAGTTCGATCTACGGCTTCAAATGCAAAGCGGTTTATCATCGGAATTTCATCCCAAATAATCAGTGTTGCTTCTTTGATGAGAGAAGAAAAATTAGATTGACGAGATATTGTGCAAGATGAAAACTCATAAAGATCGATAGGAATTTTGAATCTTGAATGTGTCGTACGTCCTCCGAGTAGTAACAAAGAAGCAAAGTCAAAAGATGCAACTGCAAGAACGATTTGTTTCTTACTATGAAACTTCGCTAAAATTGCATATTATAAGGATGTCTTGCCAGTTCCACCATCTCTATATACAAAAAATAGCCTTCCGATATTTTTTCACACGAATTTATAACCGAATCAAAGATTTTTCTTTGTTCATCATTTAAACCACATTTCAATTCAATAGATTTTTCTGACTACTCAAAAGTATCAAAATTTAGCTCCTCAAATATCAATCTATTGTTCTTGTTTAAATTGCTAAGAGTGAGTATTGGCATAAATGAAAAATCTCACAAGCTTTTATTATTATATGACAAAATCATATTTATATCATGAAGTGCAAAATCTCTTAATTGTTCGTTACCGAGTACAATTTTTAAATCAGGATGCAAATTTTCTAAACGTCTTTCATAATCATCACTCATGGCCTTTCAATGTAAATCCCATAGTTCTCGAGAATTCATAACTTCGTAAAAAAGTAACATCATGCAAAACATGCGACGAAGTTGATTAGCCGTAGCCCAATTAGACGCTTCTTGGAGTGCTAAGTTCCATTCATTATCATCATCAAGAAGTCCAAGTGCTATATATGCAGCTTTATAAGTTTCATGTTCAACACCATCAATTGTTCTCGTATCAATAAAATTAATTCTTCCTTTCACTATTGTTAACAATATTCTTAGATAATATTTTTCACCAGCGGCAGGATGCTCATAAGGTAATTTACCTATCGCTTTCTATGAAGCTTCACTGTTCCCTGGGACTGGCTTTGGGCCTTTCCAATCTCGATTTGACACAGACAACAAAGTACTTTCACGGCTAAAGAAAGGAAGCACATAATTGGTTGAAGATCACGAGGCGTTTCGAATAAAACCACTAGTTAATTCATTAAAATTGATTCTTGGATCCATCAATTTGCGTTGCTTCCAACATAAGTTTTTTTGTCTCAAACAAAATGATTTGGAAACTCAACATAAGTATATTTTTAGCATGAGGAAATTTAAAATTCATAATAAACCATTCGGTTAACATTGTTTTCTTAGCTCGTTCGGACTCCATTATTTCTTAAACACCGCCATCTTCTCGAAAGAAAACCATTTGTTCACCAAAAAGATGATACCGCAACCGTTCAACGACAGGATGGCGTTTATTTATTTTAAATTCAAAAAGTCTCCATGAAACTTCAGATACTGCAATATATCTAGAATCTAAATATAATTTGACCTTGTCATATCATTCGACCACATTTTGATGAATGATGGCTGTTGCAAAATCAGATCCTTTATTCACATATTTAAATAAATATTTTATTGCTCGTGTATGATTACATATTTCAACATTAATATGGGATTGATATTTTAGAAGCAGATTTGTATTGTAAGGCGCAACCCAACTGCTATCAATATCTTTTCCATCTGCCGTGTAAGATCTTGATTTGCGTATTTGGAAATTGCATATCTCTTTTCATCAATAATTGCATGGTCATTGAACATTTTAGGGAATATTTTTGAGCATTTATTATTTTTCATGCAAACACATTTTGGATTATGTGTACCACATGACCCATGAATCGTATGGGAAACTACCAAATCATGAAGTAAAATTTCCATTTTAATGTCAAAAAGTTCAGCTCTAATTAAATTATCGATATCCTTTGCGAGTTTTATTTTTTTTGAACTTTCCAATGTAATAAGGATATGAGAATGTGGTAATCCTCGTTTTTAAAATTCTACCACAGATAGCTTTACAAATAGAAAAATTAAACTTTTAAATATTAACATATAACAATATACAAAACATATATCAACAAATAATGACAATAACCTACCTGAAATTACTCATCCAAAATATTTATGTTTAATCAAATCATCAAGAAGCTGCATAAGTTTTAAGTGAAAAACTATGGCAACAATATCAGACCTATCAGATGTATTTTGACCACTAGCAATCAATAAAAAATTATGTATTTCTTTCCAATTAGGATTACATGTAAAAGTAATGAATAAATCTGGAGGCCCGGCCCATGCACAAATTGCCACAATATCTTGATAGTTTTGAATCATGTATTATGGACCTCCAGTAAATGATGAAGGCAAATGATTTTTTTACCAAGTTTATGAGCATCATTATCACCATCGTCAACAGCATCTTGCAAGTCTCGGTATAACTTATATCGTAATTTTTTTTGATTATTATGAATCCATTCAAGACGATTCCCTTTAAAAAACACATAAGCATCAACTATATATTGCTGTAATAGTTTTCCACCTTTCAACAATGTTGTTCTCTCATGACAATGCTGTTATAACTTAAATGCATAGAAGTCTTTCATTGGAACTTTATTCTTTTCCTCTTCGAATTGTTACCCTCAATATAATTATGCCAACTATTTTCTTAATATGGGAATTGTTCCCGCTAAAACTTTTAGCCAAAATTTGCTGTTCCTTTTATAAAAATAAAGGTCAGCGCCCTACGGGCAAAGCACGTGAGCACTCACGTGCAAAACGTGAGTACCTACAGCAGTTAGGATTAAATCCTATGGCAGCGCTCACGTGTTAAACATGTGAGCACTTACATGCAAAGCATGTGAATACCTGCTTCAGATAGAATTAAATCCTATGATAGCCCCAACGTGTTAAACATATGAGTTCACTTGGCGCATTCTTGTGGCAGCGCTCACATGCAAAGCACATGAGTGCCGCTGCCATATATGTATATGGCAGCGCTCACGTGATAACACGTGAGGGCCCCAATTTAAAATGCTCACATCTGATAGAAATAAATTCTATGTGATAGAATTAAATTCTATTTGGGAAATATTTTTTCTGATCTTTCTAATATGGAAAGATTTTTTTCTAACAGAAAATCTTGGATTTAAAATCCAATGGTGATAAAATCACCAATTAAACCATCTGATAGAATAAAAATTCTATGTCAGGAAAATATCTTCCTAATCTTGTTAAACTAACAAGATATTCATATGATAGAATAAAAATTCTATGTTAGAAAAATATCTTTCTAATCTTATTAAACTAAAAAAATATTCATATGATAGAATAAAATTTTATGTCTAGGAAAATATTTTCCTAATCTTGTTGAACTAACAAGATATTCATATGATAAAATAAAACTCTATCTCAGAAAAATATTTTCCTAATCTTATTAAAACAAATAAAAAAATCTTCTCTGTTAAATAGAAAGCCTTTGAATTAAAAACCCAACGGTGAATAAAATTCACCGGTTGATTTTTTTGATTGATTATGAAATCAATCATGATCTCTCAATGAGTGATTTTTTTCAACAAATTGATTTTTCTCTCCTTTTATAAATAGAAATAAAGAGATTAAATATGGGAGGAGGAGACCCCCATAAGCTTCTGTAAAAATACAGAAGGCTCTCCAAAACGTTCCACAAATAACAGAGAATTTAATTCTCAATAAAGAAGAAAGATATTCCTCCTCAAAACCCTAGGTAAAGAAAAAAACAGAGAACAAAATATCTCTTTTATCTATCTAAGGGTTTAACCCTTCAATAACTTAGTTATTTATCTGGATCTGAGATCCATAAGACAAGTCACTCACAAGTTGAAAATTTAATTCTCATCGGAAAGATCTTGTTCTTGAGAATCAAAAATTCAGGGAAGAACAAGATTGAACAGAAAGAAGATGGAGTCCATAATATTCCAGGAACTTAGTTCCTTTAAAATCAGGAACTTAGTTCTTAAAGAATCTGATCTCCTCAAAATAGTAATCTTGGTGATCATTGATGGCCAAAATACCATTAACAGAGATTTAAGTTCTTTAAAAATATCAACAAAGATTAAATCTCCAAAAAACTCGGCATCTCATGTGAAAAGCACGTGAGCGCCCAAGACCAAAGCTCAACGCCTCACGTGAAACACACGTGAGCATCAGAAAAAAGTTAGTGCTTAGCACTACTGAAGCGCCTCACGTGATAACACGTGAGCACCGAGTTACATAGTGCCTCACGTGATAATCACATGAGCACTACGTAATTGAGTGCTTAGCACTGTTGGGTAGTATAGAAACCCAATCTTAGCCCCAAATAGGCTAAGTTTTCTGAAATTAAAGCTCTTTGATTTTAAATCAAGTGAGCCCATATGCTCGTGATTTCCAAACTGATCTTAGTCTCAAATATGACTAATGATCTTTCATCAATGATATCCAAAATGATATTTATCCCATATCTCCTCAGGTAATTTTATGACTAACGATTTTTAGGCCCACCGTGATTTTTTCCCTCAAATACGGGATTTAGTTCAAGGGTACATCTCTCCACACCTTTGATATATGTCGTTGTAATTTCTCAACGTCTTCAGAGAGGTAGCGAGTCCCGACAACCAACAAAAGCTTCTTGTCCCAGCTTGATGAAAGATATGAAATTTCATCAATACAGGGAGTGATACATCCCATATTCGTGCACTTCCAAATTGATATGTACACCTCATATTGACATGCATCACATATAGATGCGAGTCTCATATCGAGCTTTGGCTATATACATATACATATATGTATATCTTTGAAGAAAACATAAACGCCTTCAAATTGGATCGCGCCTCAAATTGGGCGCATCCTATGTCACCATCGTTCACTTTGACACGTAACAAATACACGTGCATGCAAGATGAATGTTGAACCGAAATGTTCTTAAACTAATATTCATCCCAAATATAGGAATGTTGGACCAAAACATTTCTAAACTAATAATCGCCTCAAATATGGAAATAATGGACCAAAATGTCCATAAACTGATATTCCCAAACAGGGAATGTTGAACTGTGATGTCCTTAAACTAATATAATTGGGCTCATATGCTCTTTTGTTTCTAAGTTGATCTTAGTCTTAAATATGACTAACGATCCTTAGATCAAATCCAAATATCTCATGAACCGATGGACCTCATTTATATGAGATCTGTGTCCTAAGTTCATTTCTGTTGGAAAACCAAGCTACCAAAGTGGACCCCATCAAGCAAATCCTTGACCCTAACCCAAATCTAAAATATATGGATTTGGACTAACCCGCACCCTACGGGCGACGACCTAAACTAGTCTCCGTATACGATCCACGGGCAATCTTAACAAAAAAATAGCATATGAAACGAAGTGACTTTCTAGAGAAGGAGAAAGTGGTTATCGCAATGCGGTAACGTAATTAACTGCAGGGGTTTGCGTCTGCAAGGAAGAGCGTCTGCACAATCAAAAAACCCTCACAAATGAGGGGGAATCTGATGAAGTTTGCTATATCGGTCGTATCTATCCAAAGCTCCGATATACGGTAACATAAATTAACTTGGTATCTTCGAAGAGGTGGATGGATATGTCCAAATAGCATATGCCCCCAAATTCAGGCATGACGATCAATCCCAGTCCGGTCTTCGGCGGTAAACAGATTCTGGCACGCCCAGTGGAACCTCTTCCCCTTTCCACTCTACACTTCGTGTGTCATGTTTTTCTGCGATCAAATAATCATGGTATATATATTTGTAGTTGCCTTTAAGTGATAAGTTACTGAAGCTGGCATTCCATCTCTACCTAGGGATCAATGGCGTTCGCTTCCACTCACCGTAACTTAGGCTCTGTCATATCTGGTGGAGTCAAGTATGGGCCACTTGCAGCCTCAAATCTTTGCAATCCACTGTTCAAGAAACCAGCGGGCTTTTCTTTGGGTCGATACTCCCACCTCCTGCCCTCTGTACCTCAACGCCGAAGGAGGAAGCCCAGAAGAAGTTTGTCTTCCATAGGCTGCTCCTCAAGCTTCTGCTTTGCTGACGGAATCGGTCTCCAAACAACTGATACCTTCCAAAGGCCATGGTCGACGCAGGGGGCAGAATACTCAAGCTCTCAAAGAAAATAGGGGGCAGGATCAACAAAATCCTGAGGCTAATCAAATTCCGATCACAAGACATCACCGACGTCGATATCGGTCAAATAAGATAAGCTGGGGGCAGTTCTCTATATGGTCCTGTTTCAACCCCAGTGGTGAATGCTGCTGTTCCAACCGGGAACAGTTTCAAACTATTGTGAAGGGTCAGACAAAATTCTCCCACCGCAATATTGAAGAAATCTCCATGGCCCGTGGAGATTCAAAGAGAGAAAAAACCAATTCGCTCCCTAAAAGAACTTTCCTCATCTATATATAAGGTGTGAAAGAAGGTAAAGGACTCAGTCGTCATCCACGACTCTTCCCATAAGTGCCAGCTAAATTCTGATAAATCCCCTTTCAAATACAAGGGGACTCATCCTAAGACGCTTCCTGATACAATGGTTCCTCCTAAAGCAGCTTCTCATAAAAAGAGAGGCCTGATAAAGCCCCGAGTGCCAAAGGCAAACTCTGAGGGTCAAAGATTCAAACTCCCCAAACCTGGGGGCATAATAGTTCACACAGCCTACATGGTGAACTCCAAAGACGAAGGTCATACTTATATTAGTCATGGACTGCATACTCGGTCCCTGACAAAGGCTCAACTGCAACATGAAAAACTGCAGAAGATGCTTGCTCAGGCGGCAGCACTCGCTAATCCATCGCCTAAGGAAAATCCTGATTTTGCACCCGAAGAAAGTGTAGGGAAGGAGTCGAATATTGATTCTCTAAAGCGCGCTCTCAAAAAGAGAGATGAAGAAACGACAGGGATATCCGTTAAAATGAACCAGATAGCCCTTCACATCCAAAATATGGCTGAAATGATGGTCCAATCGGAACCACTAGTAGATGAACTGTCGGTAGTCGCTCTTAAAGACAAGGGTGACATTTCAAATTCTCTGCAAGTCTCATCAACAGCTGAAGAGGAAATAATGTTGGATATAGTGCCCTCAAAGTCAATTATTGGATCGCAGGCTCGTGATTGCAATGATTGAGGGAGGACCTATACCGATATGACTGTCTTGCTCGAGATGATAGTATACTATCTGGTTTGTCTTTATCATCGTATACATGCTTTAGTTCACTATTGCATATAGATAGAGCCCATATGATTCTTGCTTGACTGCCAGCAGTATGATGGCGATCATATACGTGGGAGCTGGGGTCTATAAGCACATCCTTAAAGTGTCCCTAGTCGGAGGAGTTTCGAGACAGGGCATCGATACTCCAGAGTAGACTAGTGTATACAGTCGAGACCCCGACGAGGGGCGGTGGCCAGTCTAACAAGCCATTGGTATTAGTTGGTTCACCTAAGATGTATACAGGTGCTTATTGGGTTATGAGTACACCGGACAGGACTCGCCGGGAACCTGCTAGTTGGTATTATACTTATCGTTAGATAGCAGTTCCCTGATGACATGTGTACAGGTTAGTCTGTCGACCTGAGAGCGTCATTTGTCTCGTGTGAGTTCCCACTGTGCTTTGATTACTACCCTACCACGGCTCAAAGGAGTCGTGCAAACAGGTTTTAGTTGGATACAGTCCCGAGCCACATGGAGGCAGTGAGCGGATCGTCGGGGATTCGTCTCTCCCGGTATTGGGGGTTGATGTCGCAAAGTGCACGGGTGGCCATCACTAGAAATCCTCGGCCGGGGTAATAGAAAATTACTGATTTGGATCAGTAGTTTCTCAGAAGGTGATGGGCTTCATACCGACACGAATTATTGCGTTATTAGGGGTCTGACTTGATCCACCCCCTAGACTCGTTATGCGATACTCTTAGACGAACGGACCGGACTGTACGGATATTGTCACTGTCAGGCTCAGTAGGGTTTCTGGATGAGTTCGCTCGTCAGCTTCCCTTCCGATCAATACATAGGCAACCGTTACGTGCAGTTAGTACCTCTGACGTACTAGTGGTTATACCCAGTGCCAGTGTGTTGATGAGTCATTAGAGTCCCCCACAGACAGTTTCCCTAGTTCGGGCGAAACGTTGTAGAGGCCGTATGGTTTTATGGCAAGGTTCGGAAAATGCACGTGCGTTTACGCACGTGTCATATTTCGGGCAGATAATACTGGTGGGCTTTGGTTTAAGCCGGATCCGAGTATTATACTGTGTAGATATAATATCTTTGTCTCAGTTGCATTTGTATTCGGTCGTAATACAAATGCGGGTATGTTTATACTGTTACGGGGTTATCCTGAAATTCGTTTCGGGATCGCTTTTCGAAGTTGCCAGTTTTCTATCACTCGTCTTAAACATTAGGTTTAATGCGGATTTATCTTTTCTTCATTTGGATGAGTCATGAGGGTGAGTCATGAGAAGGTTCTAGATTTGGTGACTAGGTTTGTGAGTCACCATTATGCATTAAATGTTTTATGCAAGGTGGAGTTTGCATTAATTGATTTTGCAAGGTGTTTTAAGTGACTCATTCATTTCATTATTGCTTAAGGTCACCCCCTTGCTCCTACACTCACCCCATCCCTTTATATGTGGCCGGACCCCTCCTTGGTGAAAGATGATTGATTTTGCAAAAGAAAATGGATTTGATTTGGTTCATGAAAATTTGTATGCTCATTTCTCATTTACCCAACTCAAAAGGCAATTTCATTAACCGTTCATCCATGATTTTGGATGAAGCGAGACAAAGTGTTCTACTCGTTCTCTACTTCATATTGTTCATCTCTTTTAGCAGACTTGATGACCGAGTTGCCTCGGTATAGAAGCGGGAGCCCGTTTAAAGATCCGTAGATGTGGTGCCACCTCGACGAGAAGCCAGGAGATCGGTGCAGCCGCAACGGAGCGTGAGATGATGGTTAAAGAACGAAGGACTCGGATTGTTCGGTATAACCTTTCTACCCACTTTGTAGTTTGTTAGTTTAGCGTTAATGGCAGATCCGGGTTATAGTATGCGATAGCGCCAGTTATAAAAGTTTTTGTTCCGCATTTGGCGTCTGAAAGACGGCCGGGGCGCTACCGTAGACTTTCATGGTATCAGAGCCTCGCCATTAAGCTTTACAAACTTGTGCTAACGCGTTTAAAATATCGATCGAACGGAATTTCGAAAAATATAATTTTCTGTTCAAAGTTTCTGTCGATTTTAAATCAGGCCTTAAAATTATTTTGAGAACTACAGAAAATCGAGCTGGCTTTTTTAAGCAAACTGTAAAAATTTGGTCACGTGATCCCACAGTACTGCCGCGGATCCGCGGTCAAACCTAGGGTTTGACCGTGCATCCGCGGCCAGTTTGTGGGAATAGTGGTCCAAATTTATACAGTAGATTCTTCATGGTAAATTATGGTTTTTGGTATATTTCTTTTGGGCCCAGATTTTTTACTGTACTGCAGATGTACGTGGGGCCCACTTCGGGAAATTTTGTCGATCGAAATTTAAACGTGTTAGTTTACAGTACTTACATTATATATCCGACCGTGAATGTCATTCGAGCGGTAAATTGCGTCTAACTGCTATAGTCCTTTTAGACGGATTTGCGAACGTGACATTCGCGTTGATGTTCTGTATTGTGCTGTGATGTTGCGGATTTGTCGTGGTGGATAGCAGTGTGCAATAATAGTGCAGTTTGAATTTATTTGTACATTTGATATTGCGGGGTGAGCGTCCAACATGTGGACTGCCGTCACTGCCTGTTTGTATAATATTCTTTTGGGCCACGACCGGGCTGAGGTCGATGTACCCGTTGTATATATTTTCTTTTCTGTACTAGGATTACCCCGCGGTGGAGTGCACGGATAGCCGGGTTCTGGAGGGCAACGGGTCCGCATCTCATGGCTTGGGAGGCAGAGGGGCCTCACTCTAGAATTGGCAAACTATTCTGTAATACCCAGTTCTTTTTGTACACCAATATTGGTATTTTTATAAAATACTAATTACAATATATTTATTTTATTTATAATTATTTTATTCCTATAAACCCTGAACCCAGATCCCAATCCCCTCTATTGTTGTGTCTCAGCCCGTTCCCATTTCAGATTATTTTTCCCAGTTTCATAAGCCCACTTCCTTTTATTTTCCTTAACCCGGGCTCAGCCTCTTTCCCTTTGATTTTTTCACTTAAATTACTTGGCCCGGCCCAAACTTCTTGTCTTCTTTCATAGCCTTCTTCTGAAATGTATTCCTAAGCTTGGTCCCCCAAATAAATCTCTTTTAATTAAATCCTTTTCATAACTTGGCCCACACCCTTGGTTTTCCTTTATTGTTCAGGCTCAGCCCAATCTAATTCTCCCTTTCCCTTTTAATTGATTTTCCTGCCGGCCCATCAGCTTCCCCAGCCCACTCTATATATTTCCCATTTATTTTCCTTTTAAATTCTTCGGCCCGGCCCAGCCCCCTCTCCTAGCCCACGCTCGCTGCCTAACCCCTCAGCCCGCCACTGTACTTCTTCCAACGGTAACTTCCCTATTCACGCGCGATTCCAGCCCCTCGCCGCGCCTCTCGCCCACGCCTGCGCCCACGTTGCCGCTCCTCGCGCCCCGCTCGCGAACGTTACCACGACGCACAGCCTTTCGCCTCCTCGTTCTCTTCTCTTTCCCTCACCTCTCTCACTTCCTTTCTCATCTTCCCCACTGCACCGAGCCTGTCCCCTTCGTAAACACCACATCGCTGGCCACCGCTAGCTTCACCATGCACCACCGGAGCTACCCTCCTCATCTCCTCTCCCAGGCTGCTCCGCCTCCTCTTTCTCCAAACCCCGCTCCTCCACCAACCCACAACTGAGCAATCCCCTCCTACCTCCTCCCTGCACCCCTTACCACGACATCAGTGCAGCCACCGTCGTTCACCACCGCCGACGAGCTCCTCTGTTGTCCCGCTGCTTCTCGTCGACCCCACCAGCGTCGTCGTCGTCATCTCTCACCATCAACCCGAGACCCAGGACCTCGACCCCCTCCTCCTCCAAGCTTCGAGTTTTCCGACGACCCAACGTCGCCGCCGTCACCTCCGGCCACCACCACCCTCGCCACTACAACCCGAGCTCGAACACCAGCAACCCATCTCCTCACCTACACCACCATCGACCATCATCATCATCGTCGATCTCTCTGCCCCTCTCTCGAACTCTCTCTAAACCTCTCTTTTCCTCTGCTTTTTCTCTCTCTCCCTAACTCTCTCTCTTTCCCTGCCTGTTCTCTCTCTCCATCTCTACAACTCTCCCTCTCCCTCTCTGTATCACTCTCACACTCTCTTCCCTGCTCCCTCCCACTTCCCTCTCTCTCACTGTCTCTCTCTCTCTATCTCATTTATCTCTCCCTCACTCTCTAGTTCTTTCTCTCTCTAACTCCTTCTCTCTCTAAATTCTCCCCCTTTTCCTCTGCAATATCTCCATCGGCCTCGTCAGCATCAGTAGTCCCCGGCCACAACATCGCCTGAGCACCTAGCGAGCCCCAACTTCCACGAGCCTCGACTGCATCCTGGTCGAGATCCGTTACGCGTTTGCTACCCGTGCCCGGGACGTGTCGCTACTGCTTTAACTGCCGCGCCATCAGTACACCGTGTCCAGGCAAGTTCTTACTTGCTTTCATGCTATTCCGTATATATTACAAATCAGAATCGTAGATATATTCTATATTTGCTTGATGTTATATATTGTCACAAAACTGTTCGACACTTGTTCCCATAGAAAATCATTATCGTATTTGACGGAACTGGACATATTATTTTGGCCCTTGTAGAGATGATTAACGTGTGTAAATCTCATTAGAAAATACGACTGATAACAGTTAAAATGACTACCCCCAAGTTTAACCGTAAAGCTGAAATTCTATTGCACATGAAAACCGTTAAATTCACCATAAATCACATACATATTAGAATGGTGCGTTCGAGGGATTAAATCGAAGCTAACTCGACGAAATTTAACCCTATGCTAGTTTCCAGACATTCCTGTACCTAAATCGTGATGATAATTGTATCGGAGTGCGACTCTGGACTGCAGTCCAGAGCGACTCAAATTGTGCTTGCTGTCCCGTAATGGATACCATAGGATTTCCTTAACTCGTAGGTTGCGGAACTCCGCTGCTTATTGTAGGTAACTCTGATAGCTAGACAACACGATTGGTCTCATTCTGTTTTGTTACCGTTTGATATTTAAACTGTAATTTAGAAGATCGGGACACATAACAGTCCCAGCAGAATCAAATTTGACATGTTAATATTAAACAGATTGTAACTCCTAACGTACAGATGCGATTGAAGATCCGTTTGTTGCGTTGAAAACTTTACTGAAAACCCTAGAATTCATCCAACTGTAGCGTCGCTAAAGTATGATCCCAACAGGGGTTAAAATGCGTTGCGAAATGGATTCCTGATTCTGAAACCGGATTTCCAGCCGCGTGCGCTTAAAATGAAACAGTTATAACTAATGATCCTGAAACCCGATTGGCTCGAAACCAAATTAGATGGATAGATAACTGAACATATTAATTACTACCTGTTTGTCATTTCGCCAAATTATATACATATGTTTCATGATAAATCGTGCAAGTGAAAGAATGCGGTTCCATAACATCCTCACCATGTTTATATACTTGTTCACGCATCATATCATACCCATGTCATTGTATTGATAACCTAGTGACATCGTGCATTTACCCAGTGTTAGATTTTAGTGTTGATTGTGGCAAGTACGTCAGTGTTCGTGTATTCGTGATTAAGTGAAAGTGATACGTACTTGTGCACAATCAGTGTCCCTTTTATTCTATTGCATTGTCGACGTCTGTGGGATGCGTGTACGTGTGACTATAAGTGGTATGGGACACTTATGGAAGCGCTTGCACGGATGTCACAGATAAGGCATCCGACACTGCCATTTATCTTAGGTATTAGTCGGAACGTGCTTGATGGAGGTCCTGCCTCCAGTTCTCGCGCAGACTTGTCACGGATCGATTAGTATTTAGGGTTATGGTTAGCGTTTGATGTAGACCACGGGGTGTGGGGTAGTTCAAGTGTGAATTCAACAGAATCTCGGGAGTCCCATGCCGGCTTATATATTTAGGGAGTTATATGGAGATTTACAGGGTATGTGCTATATACACCGTGATACATTCGTTACATGTTGGGCCCGTGGTCCCTTGCCCTTGGGTTCTACCCTTGGGTGGAGGACACTCGCGAGTGGTTGACTCTCACACTTGGACTGACGATAGGCTTATTGACCTGTGCAGTGAGACTTAGAGACTGATAGGGTTACTGTCATTTACATTCCTTATATACTGTGTTGACATACATGACATATCGTTATACTGCTTTACTGTTCCGCTGCATTTACCTCTGCTCATTTATATTCATGCTGTTATTGATTTACTGTTATTCATATCCTTCACCACTGTTAGAATTGTTACTTGATTATATACATTATATTGCTATTGTGTCGCTCTGACGACCTGAGTATGCATGCTCAGTGTGAGGAGAAAATTTAGCCTGGATCAGAACTAGACGTGCTTCACAGACTTCTTGACTCGCCTTCCCGAGTTACTTTCATTGTTCCACTTCAGGTCAGTCTTTACATTGTTCCTTTCAGTTACTGCATTTTCCCATTACCTGCGCATCATTTACTGTTTACCATAAAAAGCTAGAAGCCGAAGTGTGACTACGGCAGGACTTTTCCTTGACCGTAGGAGCATGGCTGGCCTTGTCTATCCCTCGTATTCCGTATTTTGGGAAGCGGGGCGTGACATATTCGCCGCACTCGTAGGGGGTACAGGTTGACCCAAGGAGGGGTGCTCAAGTTACCGGATTCCGTGAAGTGCTGGGTGGTCAATTCACTATGCTGTAAGGGGCTGCCTCGCTTCAGGTTTTGGCGGGTAACTTGCCACACCCGTAGGGGTTTAGGTTTCATTGCAAAGGCTATCTACACGACCAGGGGAACGTCGGTTTCAGTAGCGGCTCTGTGAAACCCGGGGATCCCAGATAATCTGTATTGTTCTGTGATGCTTATTACTTTTCTGTAATGTTGCATATTATCACGTCTGGAGCGATTACTGTATATTGGTATATATACTATTAGATGTTGTATATGTTTTACACCCGCGCTAGTCCAGTCCCCGCTCTGTCGTTAGTTAAGTAACCTAACGGGTGATGTCGGGACCCAGTGGCGAATGCGGATGGCATATACGTACATTATATTTTCATTCTTTTCTGGTGTGTTTAATTGATGGGACTGCATTGATTCTGATCAATGCAAAGGAAAACAAACATGTTTGGATGTTGTTGGAACTGTTTTAAAAGTGTTATTACAAAGACGTTTCCTTTTGTTATGCACAGTGGTATTCGGTTATGAATATCCAGCACCTCATTCGACGAGGCAAGGGCCGAGATCCCTTCACCGGGAGTGACCCCTTGGGCAGAAGTTTGCGTCAGGGTAATAACTTCACTATAGTCGATTACAAGTTGCTTTGCATCGTGGTATTCTATTTGGAATATCATGCACCTCATTCGACGAGGAAAGAGCCGAGATCCCTTCACCGGGAGAGACCTCTGAAGCAAAGATTTTTGCCACTATATTTTTATAAAAAGCTATCAGGTTCCTTCAACGAGATCAAGTTCATTACGTTAAAGGTTTTTCGCCAAAAACCAGCCGTAGCCTTCCGTCATTTCTTATGGATGGTCAGTAGTATTCAAGCTATGTTTGTTGGCCTACGTCAAGGCATAGTGTTTGGTAGCTGCTGGGGTGCTCATTTGTTGGATAGATAGATGTGTTGGTTTGGGACAGTCGTATAGCCTTGTTGGCCTACGTCAAGGGCTTGTACGGGTGGGTTCAAATTAACCTGGACAATGACGGGTAGAACTTGACATGTGAATTATGATTTGTTGGCCTACGTCAAGGTCATAAGAGCATGGGATAAAAATTACATCGGGAGTTTCAAACATACAGGAAACTTGCTAGGCATGCGCATACCTTCTGGAGTGTGATAACTTGAGTGGTTTCCATCAAGTTATCATGCGATGATAGTTGGATCCCGATTCTCACTGATGAGTTGGTTTACTCTTCGGGTGATCCTGACTAATTCTTCTTTCAGGTTTGGAGGAGAATTTGAGATTACAGTGGGAGGTTTTCTTGATTAGATAAAGTGATAACCATTCTGATCTAGGTTAGAATGCACGCAGAGTGTTTCTTTTCTCTCTCTCTCTCTTTGGCAGCGACCTTTGACCGACCCTAGACTATGACTCAGTGACCAAATTGACCGAACCTTCTTAAAATACTGGCTTTTGGATTGTCTAAGTTGCATATGTCATTGCCGCTCCTTCTTTTACCCTTTGCATTTCTCAGAACACCCCGTATCACTACGGACATCCACTTCCATTGGATAGATCCATCGTATGGTTATATACGAACTCGGAGGGACTTCTTCGAGGATGGATCCAGGTTCAGGAGAAATAGAATTAGATTATTCAGTTGCCTTTTCTTATCACTTTCTCTCAGGTTGCGAGGGCTTCTTGGTTTAGGAGAGTACACCTATTATGCTTACTGGATAGCCTTCTTCCAAACCATAGGCTAGTGCCTAACGGTAGGGAAGGAAGAAAACCACTTAGCCTAATGATGGTGTACAGAAGGTAATGAATAAAGACAAATAAAGGGATTTGGAGAGATGGCAAAGAAATATACGGTTAAAGTCATGAATTGGATTATGGAAATGGCATTACTAGGAATACCAGGATACCCCTACGAAACATTTTTATGTTTCAGTGCATTGTTAATGGAAAACTGATTTCCCGATTAGATACTTACTCCAGGGTATGTATTTACCAGGTATGATTCTTAATTCGTTGTAATTGGTGATATTTGAGGAAGTCGCCTGAGTTTTTGCCGGACGGCATGTATTTGGTTTTGAGTATCCGTTGTTGTGCACCAATTTCAAAATGATATATCTGTACGTTTATTTTTTGAGATATAACTTTTTGAAATTATGTCCGTGACATTTACCTATATCAGTTGTCGATTGGGTAAGGAGCATTGAACAACGGAGTAGTTCTTAACCATAAGTATAGTTTTCAACCTACGATGCACAGGTTTTGAGTTATTCAACTCAGCGGACTTATTCAGAGTATTGTATGTTGTCCAGTGTCCATCAGAAAAAGGGGTTGGTCCTCGTACTATGTTCTGTTTACTTGTGACTTCTCTAGTTCTTTAGACAAGTGTTTCGTACAAATACAAGGTCTAAGTTTTGAGAAGTTGTGGGTATAAGAATAAAGTAGAGAACCAGGTGTCGCAAGTATCGGGATTCTTCAAAAAGATCGAAGATGTAGATTCTTGTGATTGGTATTCAAGTAATGGTTTTGAGAAACTTGTTTCTCTTTCAGGTTACTCATAGTTGGATGTATTCCTAAGTTGAGTAATACTGATTAGCCTTTCTCCATTAAGTTGATATGCACTGGAGACAGCTGCATGTTTTTTGAATCTGGTTCCAATTAAATAAGTGCCAAAGTTTCTATATTGGATATAGAATGGTTCATATCTTAACGATGTTAATGTACGGTGAGTTGTCCAGCTTATGCTTAAAACCAGACTGTGGATAACTCAAGGCACGTTTCTGTAATGGTAGTTTGTGGGTTGACCCTGGCTTTGACGAGGGTTGACTTTCTACCATCTAGAAGATCAATAGTGATATTGTTCTTGACTCGCCACGGTTTTAATAAAATGATTTTTTTCAGAAAACAGTAGTGGGAGTATGGTAGAACTGGAAGTGATTCCAGAACCGCAAACGATTACGGAAAATTTAATAGGACCTGTATATTCAATCAGGTTTGACATTCCAATAGCCACTCCGCAGATATGGTGGGTAACCTCAGACACCCGAGAGGTACTCCGGCAGCCTCAAAGACGGTGACAGGGAGGTTCTTGTTTACCCAGACTTGACACTACTGTTGTTCCAGACTATGAGACCCGGCAGGAGGATAAGTATAGCGTCGTTCTAAACTAGCTTTAGAAGTGTACGTATATATTGCTCTGCCATAGGGTTGTCGTAGTCAGTAGGAGCGGCGGAAGCATAGTGGGCAAGTAGCTTATGTCTATTTATAGGCTTGAGCAGATATAGCGGAGATAAGATCATCTAATTTTTGATGTGACAGTCATGGGTTTGATTTCATCAGAATAGAGGATGAATCTGTTAAGAAGGTAGTAGAATGAGATGTCCTGGTATTTGGATGACATACACTGAGTAGGAAGTAAAATTCCTATACTACAATCGTTTATACTGTGGTTGTCACACAGTTGTTTCTCCACAGAGGACATGAATATAATATCAGACATTCTGGTTTCTAGATCTATGGTTTTAGATCTAGATTTAGGTAGTTTTTCAATGTGGGTACTTTGACTGTATTCTAATAGTATTTTAGAATAGATGACTCCTGGCATGGTGGTGTACCTGCAGGTGATGGAGTCACCCTCTCTAAAGGTGTCTTACTGACTAAAGGGGATAAGGATGTGCATGATTGGCAGATCACTTGATTAGGAAATTGAGTCAATCATGAGATGTCAAGTACCACACCAGATGTTGTTTTTGCACAAGATGCGATAAGTTTATATTAATCCAATCCTGAAGAAACATAAGGAAGCAGTTTTAGAACATAAGTGCATGTTCTACGGATTTGATGACGGCATCCTCCTTCGGGAGACGGTTATCATTCCAGGCTTCAAAGGTGACATGGATGACAAAGTGATTGTTAGAGTTATAGTTTTCCCTCTGACGAGGGACAGTATCATGGACAGGTGGTCCAAGAGGATATTATGGGAGGTATGGTGCAGGATACTGATTAGGTTCAGTTGACAATACAGTCTAAGAAGTTTGGATTTGGAGTTCATTTATGAACTAGGTCCCATCAGATATCCAGACATATTCTAAGACAGGTATTACTCGATTCGGGACATGGGTTTCTCCGCTAACTTGAGATTAAGAGAGACATAGAAAGAAACATCAGGGTGGATCCACTCACTGAGGCTATTTCTCGAACACGAGACTTTTACAAACGAGCTTTGTGAAACTGATTAATAGAGGAGTTGGGTGTTCGGTATCACACGGGCTGTGAGTATGCGACATCGCAATAATTAGCCTTAAGTGCAAGTGGGAGATTGTTGGATATAGTACCCTCAAAGTCAATTATTGGATCGCAGGCACGTGATTGCAATGATTGAGGGAGGACCTATACCGATATGACTGTCTTGCTCGAGATGATAGTATGTTATCTGCTTTGTCTTTATCATCGTATACATGTTTTAGTTCACTATTGCATGTTGATAGAGCCCATAGGATTCTTGCTTGACTGCCAGCAGTATGATGGCAATCATATACGTGGGAGCTGGGGTCTATAAGCACATCCTTAAAGTGTCCTTAGTCGGAGGAGTTTCGAGACAGGGCATCGATACTCCAGAGTAGACTAGTGTATACAGTCAAGACCACGACGAGGGGCGGTGGCCAGTCTCACAAGCCATTGGTGTTAGTTGATTCACCTAACAAGTATACAGGTGCTCATTGGGTTATAAGTACACCGGACATGACTCGCCGGGAACCTGCTAGTTGGTATTATACCTATCGTCAGATAGCAGTTCCCTGGTGACATGTGTACATATTAGTCTGTCGACCTGAGATCGCCATTTGTCTTGTGCGAGTTCCCACTGTGCTTTGATTACTACCCTACCACGGCTCAAAGGAGTCATGCAAACAGGTTTTAGTTGGGTACAATCCCGAGCCACAAGGAGGAAGTGAGCGGATCGTCGGGGATTCGTCTCTCCCGGTATTGGGGGTTGATGTCGCACAGTGCACGGGTGGCCATCAGTAGAAATCCTCGGCCGGGGTAATGGAGAATTACTGATTTGGATCAGTAGTTTCTCAGGAGGTGATGGGCTTCATACCGACACGAATTATCGCGTTATTAGGGGTCTGACTTGATCCACCGCCCTAGACTCGTTATGCGATACTCTTAGACGAACGGACCGGACTGTACGGATATTGTCATTGTCAGGCTCAGTAGGGTTTCTGGATGAGTTCGCTCGTCAGCTTCCCTTCTGATCAATACATAGGCAACCGTTACGTGCAGTTAGTACCTCTGACGTGCTAGTGGTTATACACAGTGCCAGTGTGTTGATGAGTCATTAGAGTCCCCCACAGACAGTTTCCCTAGTTCGGGCGAAACGTTGTAGAGGCCGTATGGTTTTATGGCAGGGTTCGGAAAATGCACGTGCGTTTACACACGTGTCATATTTCGGGCAGATAATACTGGTGGGCTTTGGTTTAAGCCAGATCCGAGTATTATACTGTGTAGATATAATATCTTTGTCTCAGTTGCATTTGTATTCGGTCGTAATACAAATGCGGGTATGTTTATACTGTTACGGGGTTATCCTGAAATTCGTTTCGGGATCGCTTTTCGAAGTTGCCAGTTTTCTATCACCCGTCTTAAACTTTAGGTTTAATGCGGATTTATCTTTTCTTCATTTGGGTGAGTCATGAGGGTGAGTCATGAGAAGTTTCTAGATTTGGTGACTAGGTTTATGAGTCACCATATGCATTAAATGTTTTATGCAAGGTGGAGTTTGCATTAATTGATTTTGCAAGATGTTTTAAGTGACTCATTCATTTCATTATTGCTTAAGGTCACCCCCTTGCTCCTACACTCACCCCCTCCCTTTATATGTGGTCGGCCCCCTCCTTGGTGAAAGATGATTGATTTTGCAAAAGAAAAAGGATTTGATTTGATTCATGAAAATTTGTATGCTCATTTCTCATTTACCCAACTCAAAAGGCAACTTCATTAACCGTTCATCCATGGTTTTGGATGAAGCGAGACAAAGTGTTCTACTCGTTCTCTACTTCATCTTGGTCATCTCTTTTAGCAGACTTGATGACCGAGTTGCCTCGGTATAGAAGCGGGAGCCCATTTAAAGATCCGTAGATGTGGTGCCACCTTGACGAGGAGCCAGGAGATCGGAGCAGCCGCAACGGAGCGTGGGATGATGGTTAAAGAACGAAGGACTCGGATCGTTCGGTATAACCTTTTTACCCACTTTGTAGTTTGTTAGTTTAGCGTTAATGGCAGATCCGGGTTATAGTATGCGATAGCGCCAGTTATAAAAGTTTTTGTTCCGCATTTGGCGTCTGAAAGACGGCCGGGGCGCTACCGTATACTTACAAATAATCCCAAAAGAAAACCTGGACGCATATATCGCACAGCAAGTCAAAACTCACTATGTCGGTGAAGCTACAAATAGATCGATCAAGACTGGTCGACCATAACCGACGTGTTACGATCAAGTGAAATACCCGCCAGAATACACGCTTCCGATGTTCCACATATACAAAGCAACCGGGAGTCCTCGCCAACACATCGCGTGTTTTAAATCCATGTGCGGCAACACTGGAGGAAATGTTATACTGCTCCTCCGACAGTTCGTCAGCAGTCTGGCGGGCATCGCCTTCGAATGATACACGGAACTCCCAAATGATTCTGTAAAGACCTTCGACGAGATGGATATGCTCTTCTGTCAGAGATTCACTGATGTGAATAAACACACTACCGTGGTGGCGTTGTTCAATGAAAGGGTTGGACCGAATGAGACCGGGGTTCAATATGTTACGCGATGGCAAAATCTCTGGTCAAAATGCGAGTAACGCATCGATGAAGCTGCGGCCGTGGGAATGTTCATTGCTACCCGTGACCCAAATTCAAAGGTGTTCCCATATATGGCCATATTCATGCCGACGACCTTCTAAGAGCTCATGGATAAAATGGCTCAATTAGATCAGATGGGCCAAGACCTTTCCTCATCCAATGAAGATGAATGAAAATCAAAGGCAAGATGGCGTTTGTCGCCAACGCTCAAAAAAATGAGCGGCTTTGAAGCAACCTGTTGCCGAAATAGAGACAGCGTGGGTTCCACCCTGGGAAAAAGATTGGGACGCGAATATCCGCTCCCCCGAAATATACACAGGAGGCATATTCCTCACTGGCGGAAGAATCCCTACATAAGATGGTCATTTCTTCAAAGAACAGAAAGGCTAGTAAGGGGCCTACGAGCGGGGCCTGCAATCAAGTGGAATATCCCACTTGATCCAAAAATCATAGAAGAGATGTGAAATCCATGTCTCACTCCGAATCAGACAATGAGGGGAAAATCCCCCAAGTCAAGTTCATTCTTTCTGGGAAGAAGAAAATTCAGCAGTAGGAGTGACGTGATATCTCGTTCCTTCGTATGTGAAGATGTTTCATCGGCGTCAGCAAGCGACATTAATGAACGCGGGGCAGGTGCCGTGTAAAATGCCCGGTAGTTCCCGCAGGACAACCCAATTGCTGCGATGATAAAAGAAGCAGTTCAAGAGGGTGAAGATAACTTAAGGTGTAAAGTGTCCATGAAAATAAAGGATAGGCAGCAGCGTCTCGGCAAGCAAGCGTTGGAAGGAATGGGTTGTGCAACTCCCCGACCAAATGATAATGATGGATCGAAACGTCCCTAAACTAGCATTTCGCCATAAACACGGCGATATTAGACCGGAACATCCCTAAAATAGCATTTCGCCCTAAACACGACGATATTGGACCGAAATGTCCCTAAACTATAGCGTCGCCTCAAATATGGCGATAATGGACCGAAATATCCCTAAACTAGAGCGTCACCTCAAATATGGCAATAATGGACAGAAACGTCCTTAAATAGGCGCGTCGCCTCAAACACGGCGCGTCGCCTAAAAAACGGCGATATTGGACCGAAACGTCCCTAAACTAGCACATCGCCCTAAATACAGCGATATGCTTCTTGAGATCGACATTGCAATTAAAGTCCTAACGACGAAAATTACAACTCAAGTCCCACCGGCTACATAGTTTTTCCAGTGATGAAGCCACCCCCAAGTCCAACCGGAAAATAGATGGGTCACCTACAGCGAAGCTACTTTCAAGAGTTCCACAAAAAAAGGTATTTCCACAAGAGAAATGGGCATGGATGTAAACCCGAAAGGGCGCCGTGAGTAAAAACAACAAGACTACCGGCGATCTTGTGAAAATACAAAAGGGTGCAATCTGGTGAAAATAAGAAAAATATACATTTGCAGGGTCTTTTCGACCTTGTAAGAAGAAAATACCTGCGTGAGATCCTTACGACTCACAAAAGAACAACATACTTAGTAATCCCTATGATTCCTAAGGAGAAATTACACTTGCGAGATCATCACGACTTGTAAGGAGAATCCCCCCTATGAGACCCTCACGGCTCATAGGATTCTAAATTATTAGGTTACAGGGATCTAAACATGTTTCCTAAGCCATTGCTACCCTATAAATAGTTCGATATCGATTCTTATATACAATCCACGGGCACGAACAAAATATGTTCCAACCGAGTTCCACCAATAGCGAGAAATATCCCCATATGGTGAACGGCACCTGTAAGTCCTCTCGATTTATAAGGAGAAAATACTCTCGTAAGATCCTTACGACTTATAAGAGAAAATATCACTTAGGAATCCTTACGACTTCTAAAGAGAAAATACACTTACGAGATCCTCATGACTCGTAGGGAGAAATACCTTTATGAGACCCTTACGGTTCATAAAATCAAAAAGCCTTAGTTGACAGGATCCTAACCCTGTTTGCTAAGCCACCTTTGTTCAAATCGATAAAGGAAAATGATGATTCGCTCTTGGCAATATCCCAGTTGTAGCGATACTGATGCCTAAACAGGTGTCAAATTCCAAGTTCCCTCACTGCAAATAATGATTTGCTCCTGACAATATTCCAGTTGTAGTGATGCTGATACCAAAATTATTATCATGACCCAAGTCCCCGACTCGCAACAAAATCAGCGAACAAAAAAATGCATATGAAATAGCCGAAATGATAGGAAAACTCGCAATAAAAATCAACGAGCTCCAGATCTTAATGACAATATCTATGGCCTAGAGATCATATTCATGTTCTTCTCATTCCGACAGGATGCAGATGCGGCGTCAACAAAGCTCTAAGGAGCCAAAATAAAAGTGGAGCAATGGCAAAATCCTAACTCCAGATCTTGATGGCAACATCTACAGCCTAGAGATCATATCGACGTGCTTCTCATGCCAGCAGGATGTAGACGCGACATCAACCAAGTCCCAGGGTCAAATAAAATTGGAGTGACAGTATATCCCTAGCTCCAGACCTCGATGGCAATATATACAGCATAAAGGTCATACAGATGTTTACCCTACTTCAGCAAAAAATCGGCGCGACATCATCAAAGCAAAAATGAAGTGACGACATATTTCTACCTTCGGGTCTTGACGGGAATACATAAAAAGTCTAAACACCATTGGAGATCATCCCACCCCAGAAGGGTGCGGTTATGGCTCATCGGGGCTCCAAATTGAGCCTAACCTCAAGTAAAAAGCGTCACGGCAAATACCTGACGCTTGTTCTTCCGAAGGTAATATGAACTAAGAAGATTACTTGAAGATGTCTTGTCCAACCTCAGAAGGGATCAGAGACACGACAATTACAGAGGTACTCGAGCAGTAACCTAAGGGACTGCATATCGAGAAATACATTAGCCGACGCGACGGTACGATGGAATTAAACCTAGTAACACAAATCTAACGGACCTCTATCAAAAGGGGGGTTATCTATATTTCATGTTAGGATACACCTGTGAGATCCTCTCGAATCGTCTCGACTTATATGGAAAACATCTTTATGAAACCCTCACAGCTCAAAAAGGTGAAAAGCCTTAGGCGACGGGGATATCAATCTGTTTTCTAAGCACCGTGGCTCTACAAATAGATCCAAACTGACTCTTGTATACTATCCACAGGCCATATTCTCTAAAGTCGTATACCGATGAGGAGGAGAAGCCACTTACGGGTCCTCTCAACTCGTAAGGGGAAAATACTCTTATAAAATCCTTACGACTCTCAAGAGAAAACCCATTTAGGAGTCCTCACGACTCCTAAGGAAAAAATACACCTACGAGATCCTCTTGACTCGTAGGGAGAAACG
The DNA here is from genome assembly GCA_030015575.1 of Agapanthus africanus. Classification (NCBI taxonomy): domain Eukaryota; kingdom Viridiplantae; phylum Streptophyta; class Magnoliopsida; order Asparagales; family Amaryllidaceae; genus Agapanthus; species Agapanthus africanus. Next base: position 157,205,006 of record JASDDO010000024.1, read on the forward strand.
TTTTTATGAGACCATCATGGCTCATAAAGTTGAAAAGCCTTAGACGACAGATCTAAATTTGTTTCCTAAACTATCGCTGCCCTACAAGGAGGTCCAAACTGACTCTTCTATACTATCCATGGACTACATTCGCCAATAAAGTGAAGAAACCACTTACGGGTCCTCATGACTCGTAAAGAGAAAATACCCGAGTGAGATCCTTATGACCTACGAAGGTGATGAACACTTGGGAATCCTCATGATTTCTAGGAAGAATACGCACCTATGAGATTCTCACGACTCATAGGGAGAAAAACCTTCTTGAGACCCTTACGGCTCATGAAAATGAAAAAGTATTAAACTACAAGGATTCTAAACTTGTCTTCTAGGCCATCAATTCTATGGCGATACATAACATTGCCTACTTAACCCACGTACATATTTACGTGGGTAAAATAGTAGGGGGCATTTGTTCCCGCCAAAATTTTTGATCAAAGCTTGTTGTTCCTTTTATAAAAATAAAGGGCAACGCCCCACGTGCAAAGCACGCGAGCACTCATGTACAAAACACGCGAGCACTCACATGCAAAACACGTGAGTACCTGCTGGAATTAGGATTAAATCTTATGGCAGCGCTCACGTGTTAAACACGTGAGCACTCACATGCAAAGCGTGTGAGTACCGGCTTTAGATAGAATTAAATCCTATGATAGCCCCCACGTGTTAAACACGTGAGTTCACTTGCCGCATTCTTGTGGCAGCGCTCACATGCAAAGTACGTGAGTGCCACTGCCATATATGCATATGGCAGCGCTCGCATGATAGCACATGAGGGTCCCAATTTAAAATGCTCCCATATGATAGAATTAAATTCTATTTGGGAAATATTTTTCCTGATCTTTCTAATATGGAAAAATCTTTCTCTAACAGAAAATCTTAGATTTAAAATCCAATAGTGATAACATCACCAATTAAACCATCTGGTAGAATAAAAATTTTATGTCAAGAAAATAGCTTCCTAATCCTGTAAAACTAACAAGATATTCATATGATAGAATAAAAATTCTATGTTGGGAAAATATCTTCCTAATTTTTTTAAACTAACAAGATATTCATATGATAGAATAAAATTCTATAATTAGGAAAATATCTTCCCAATCTTGTTATACTAACAAGATATTCATATGATAGAATAAAATTCTATCTTAGAAAATATTTTCCTGATTTTATTAAAACAAATAAAAAAATCTTCTCTGTTAAATAGAGAGCCTTTGAATTAAAAATCTAACGGTGAATAAAATTCGTCGGTTGATCTTTTTGATTGATTATGAAATCAATCATGATCTCTCAATGAGTGATTTTCTCAATAAATTGATTTCTCTCTTTTTCTATAAATAGTAGCAAAGAGAATAAATCTTGGAGGAGGAGACCCTCCATAAGCTTTTGTAAAAATACAGAAAGCTCTCAAAAACATTCCACAAACAACATAGAATTTAATTCTTAATAAAGAAGAAAGATCTTCCTCCTCAAAACCCTGAGTAAAGAAAAAAAACATAGAACAAAATATCTTTTTTACCTATCTAAGGGTTTAACCCTTCTCAAGAACTTTGTTTTTTCTCTGGATCTAAGAGCAACAAGACAAGTCTCCCACAAGTTGAGAATTTAATTCTCATCGGGAATATCTTGTTCTTGAGAATCAAAGATTTAGGAAAGAATAAGGTTAAACAGAAAAAAAAATGGAGTCCATAATATTTTAGGAACTTAGTTCTTTCAAAATCAAGAACTTATGTCACGACCCAAAGTTCGGCCCGTGACCGGCACGTAATCATGTAACGTCTACAGGCGTAACCCGGCCAAGTAAGCCGAAACCCAGAAATCAAAACCATTAAAAGTAGTGAGTGTTAAAACATTTGATGAAAACATTTGTTTAAACATTTAGAAAACCTTGAGTAATTTAGTAAAATCTTTAAAGTTTAAGTTGTTTTCTTAAAAATTTCGGCAGCATCTCCTTTGTAAAAACTAGCCCCGAAATCGGGTACAAGACAAGATATGCGTAAAAATGACATACAATAAGGATAAAGCATCCCCAAACGGGAGCAATCACGCCCAACGGCGGAAACAACCACCACAATAGTAATATACGACGCCGTAGCGAAGAAATGAGTAATATAAGTGGAAAATATCATGAAAGATAAAACTGCATAAATAAAGTCGGCTCACAACGAGCTCGACACCAGAGTACAAAATAATATACACCGTCCTCACAAATGGTCTCTAAGTCAATACATGAATTGTAGATGGAGAGTACTAGATACAATAGTGTGTACAACTGGGAAATAAACGGATACCGCAAAAACCCACCTATCAGCAAAAGGGCTCACACGTCAACTGCAGTGGTATCCGTATCAAAAGATGCAAGAAAGTAGCCCTACCACAACTACTCTGAGGGGCAACCTGCAAACACTGTGGCACAACAGGGGTGAGTTGCCAACTCGTGAATAGTAGATAACATATAAAGGTAATTGCGAGTATGCACGTACTGCGATACTCTAACATATACCAACAGATAACATCTATATGATGAACTGGATACGCAAAAATCATGCATAACAAGTGCAATCTAATAACGTCTATATGTGATGAGCAGGGCATGCAATAATTATGCTAAAGTACTCTATCAGGTACTACAACGACAGGATGAGATGCATAACAATGAATGCTGAGCATGGGGTAAGATATTATCTGCACGGAATATCAACGTGGAAAAACATAACCGGTGTCCATCAAATACACCCAAATCCCAGTAAAATTCAGACACCGTCACTCTAATCGGCCCTCAAATCCTGTAAATCTCATAGAATCGTGAGTGCCCAGCATCGGCACTCGAAAATATCATGAACTCATCGTGTCCAGCATCGACAAGCAAATCCTCAAGTATCGGGCTCCATCTGCGGAATCAGCCCTGGCCCCGGCAGTACGGGTCGTCCCGTATCCATCTATCGACTCTGGTCAGTATCCTCCGGCTAACCGCCAGGTCCAACCAATCACCGGTAGGTAGTAGTCCCTCTGTCGGGCTCACCGTCTACTGCACAGCGATCCGTTCTCGCCCTGAGGTACCATACAGGGTCCACCATGTACCCGCAATCGGCCTCATCCAGCTCCTCGATTCGGGTTCACATGTCACACGTCTCAGCACCGAGAAAACGCATGGTGGACGCACTGAAATATCATATCAAGAGAAACCAGGGTTTTAAAACAGTGCATATTTTCTTAAAATAATATCACGGTTCTCAAATCTAGAAATCACATGAATCCAAAACTCAATGCGTAAATCTATTCAATGTGTCGTATGACACTAAGAGTAAAAAGGGAGAACCGCTCCTTTAAAAGGATCCAGTTTTGAAAATATCTCATGCGGTCCCTACTTTCTAGAAATCAAGTCAATATCATTCATGTATGTAACATATGTATGTATATAGGTATGGATGTGCAAGTGGATATATACGCAAATATGAGTGTAGCAATGTATATGTGCACTAATATGGATACACAGTGTGTATATGCGCAAGTAAAGATATGTCAAAGTTTGTGTGCACCAATAGGGATATACAGTGTGTGTGTGCACAAGTATAGATATATCAAGGTATGTGTATATACATCTATGAGGGTAGTAATGTATATGTGTACTAATAGGGATACACAATGTGTATGTGCGCAATATGAATATATCAACGTATATATATGCCAATATGCGACAAAGTCATATCAAATCATTAATGATGCGGTACTCAAAACGATGTATGATTCGTAGCAATCCTATAGTGCGGGTGTCATGGCAATCAATAACGGTGTGAGTGTAACATACAATTAGTGCTCGTGCATCTTGAACCGTTAGTGACAGCGCGGCGTGATATAACTACCATTTCTATATGCAACAAGGAGGGGTATGATACAATGATACATATGCACGAACAATATACCTATAAGTATATATGCGACTGCAATATCCTATCACGCCCTGACGCTTAACGCCATACGGGCGATTTCTCCGTAGATGTTAAATCTACTCACCTGGTCTCGTGCTGAGTGTAGCCGACTATCTGCTTTCCTTTCCTCATGGTGTCTGACGTACCCGCCTGCGAACCTAGAAATTACACAAAGAATACACATAAGCTAAAATCCTGCAAAAATGCGATATTAAAACCAAACGAGAAACTCGCGTCGCGAACTAAACGCGTGTGTATACGTAACGTGTGTGCATACGCCAAAAACCAATGCGACACGCTGTGGCACACAGCGACACGCTGTGGCACACAGCAAACCAACTCGACTCGTATCGTACGTGTCGCGCAAGTCCCGCTACGCAAAATATAGGTAAACGGTCCCAGATTTAATCTGGAGCAAAAACAAGAAAATCAAACAAGACCAAACATCTTATAATACCTACAGACAGCTACCCGCAAAAATCCAATATAATCCCACAAAATTGGGCCGGCCACCATAGGGTTCATATCGGCCAAAGTTGGGTAAAACTGGTCCAGGTTTCTACACTATGATCCTAGCACAATTCATAGCCTAGTGTATATGTTTACTTACTAAAATTACTACCCTGGTAACAGCAGATTCTATGTATCATAAGGGTTTAGCTTAAAACGTTTTAAGACACTAAGTTGCAACAATAGGGTGCACAAGTGATAATAGGTGAAATTACTAGACTTAAGTGATACCACCAGCAAAAATTAGAGCTAATCTAACTATAATCACCCTGAATCATCCTATTCTCCAACTGAACCATCACAATATCGTCAAAGTCCCCAAAACACTAAAACTAACCCAAATTCTCCCAGATTTCACCAACTGTAAAACCCCAAAACTAAACAGTACCAACCACAGAAAAATCCCCTCAAACACCCCCTACACAAAGCACCAACACCCAGAACATCAGGGGGCCGGTGACGCCGAAATTTGGGGGATGGTCGCCGGATTTTTAGGAAGGGGTGGGCTCGGATTTCAACACACTAGCCTAAAAAACCTGCACACTAATCTTTATGTGTTTGCTAAGCTAGAAAATGATCACAGTTGTAGCAGACCTCATATATCCTACATTTTGCTCCAATCCGTATTTTAAAGTTTCAAGTTTGCGACTTTAAGGTGATTAAGCTAAATCTAGTGACACTACTAGGTTTTCACAGCATATATAACACCTAATTAGGTTCATTAAGCTATAACAACCCTAACTTAGCTAAATCTTCACTTAAAACACAAACCTAGCACTAATGACCACATAAAACATAATTAGCCACTAATCACCTTCTAAGGTGTTACAATCTTCCCCCCTTAAAGAAATTCGTTCCCGAATTTAAAATTATAAAGCTACGCGTACCTTCAAAGGGATGAGGGAATTTCTTCCGCATCTCGCCCTCAGCCTCCCAAGTGATCTTTTCACCATTAGGGTTGCGCCAAAGCACCTTCACATATGGCAAGACCTTCGATCGAAGTTTCTTCACCTGCCGGTCCAATATCACTACTGGCTGCTCGGTGAACGAAAGATCGCGCTCGAACTGAACGGTCTGATGCTGAATCATGTGAGAAGGGTCATGCAGGTATTGGCGAAGCATCGACACGTGAAATATGGGGTGAACATCCGGGAAGTCGGGTGGAAGAGCCAAACGATATGCCACTGCGCCCACACGCTCGAGGATCTCGAAGGGACCTATGAATCTGGGGCTAAGCTTCCCCTTCCGTCCAAATCTCATCACGCCCTTCATCGGAGAGACCCTCAGAAAAACGTGATCGCCAACTGCGAACTCTAATCTGCGGCGGTGTCTGTCAGCATACGATTTCTGCCTGCTTTGAGCTGTCCTCATCCTATCTCGAATCAGCTGTATCTTCTCGGTCGTCTCCTGTATGATCTACGGCCCCAAAATACTGCTCTCACTGAGCTCTGTTCAATAGACGGGCGATCTATATCTCCTCCCTTACAAGGCCTCGAAAGGTGCCATCTGGATAGTATCCTGGAAACTATTATTGTAGGAGAACTCCACCAAGGGTAAATGATGATCCCAGCTACCACCAAAGTCTAAAACGCACGCTCGGAGCATGTCCTCGAGAGTCTGAATAGTCCGCTCTGACTGGCCGTCGGTCTGCGGATGAAATGCTGTGCTGAAACTCAAGCGGGTGCCCAAAGCCTCCTGAAGCCTATGCCATAGTCGGCTGGTAAACTGGGTGCCTCAGTCTGACACGATACATGTCGGGACTCCATGCAGTCGTACGATCTCGTCGATGTATATCTGGGCATACTAAGCAAATCTAAAAGTCATCTTCTCTGGCAGGAAGTGAGCCGCTTTCGTCAATCGATCCACGATCACCCAAATGGAGTCATACCCTCGACTAGTCCTGGGTAGACCCATAATGAAGTCCATAGAAATCTGCTCCCATTTCCACTCCGGAATGGGTAACGGCTGTAGCTCTCCCGCTGGCCTCTGGTGCTTGGCCTTGACTTGCTGACAAGTCAGGCATCTCGACACGAAGTCTGTGATGTCCCTCTTCATCCCGTCCCACCAGTAAACATCTCTCATATCATGGTACATCTTTGTGGAACTCGGATGAATACTATACACCGATCGATATGCCTCCTCAAGAATCTCACGCCGCAGTCCCTCAGCATCTGGTACGCACAGTCTAGTCCCAAATCGCAGTATCCCCTGATCATCAATCACGAACTCGGAAAATCTACCCTGTCCAATCTGTGCCATGATCTATGAACAATGGTCATCACTGTACTGTGCCTCATGTATACGGTCAAGCAACTGTGGGCGTGCACGAACATGCGCAAGCTATCCCCTAATCGGAGTGAACTCGAACTGCACTCGGTTGTCGCATAAAAGCTGCCAATCTGCCGACGACTGCCTCTGCACTGCGCTCAAACAAGATAGACTACCCCCGGGCCTCCTACTCAAAGCATCCGCCACTACATTCGCCTTGCCCGGGTGATACAAGATCTCGCAATCGTAGTCCTTTATTAGTTCCATCCAACGACGTTGTCTAAGATTCAAGTCTCGCTGCTGAAATATATACTTTAAGCTCTTGTGATCAGTGAATATCTGGCACGACTCACCGTATAGGTAATGTCGCTAGATCTTGAGTGCAAAGACCACTGCAGCCATCTCTAAATCATGAGTGGGGTAGTTCTGTTCGTGTTTCTTCAGCTGCCGAGAAGCATACGCGATCACCCTGTCATGCTGCATCAATACGCACCCTAGCCCCACTCGAGAAGCGTCACAATAGACCACAAATCCGCCCGATCCTGAAGGCAATGATAACACCGGCGTCGTAGTCAAACGAGTCCGCAACTGCTGAAAGCTATGCTCGCACTCCTCCGTCCAATCGAAAGGAACTCCCTTCCGGGTCAACCCGGTCAATGGTGCAGCAATACGGGAGAAGTCCTGTACAAATCGCCTGTAGTAGCCGGCCAGTCCTAGAAAGCTGCGGATCTCAGTAACTGATGCGGGTCTGGGCCAACGCTGAACGGCCTCGATCTTCTTCGGGTCCATACATATTCCATCTCGTGTAATCACGTGACCCAAGAAATCTACGTTGTCGAGCCAAAATGCGCACTTGGAGAATTTTCCAAATAGCTGGTGCTCCCTCAAGGTCTGCAGTGTGATCCGCAGGTGCTGCTCGTGCTCCTCTCGGCTCCAGGAATACACCAAAATATCGTCAATGAACAAATCCAGATACGGCCTGAAAATACGGTTCATCAAGTCTATAAACGCTGCTGGGGCGTTGGTGAGTCCGAACGACATCACCAAAAACTCATAATGGTCGTAACGCATGCGGAAAGTTGTCCTCGGAATATCCTCCTGTCGAACCCGCAACCGATGGTAGCCTGATCGCAAGTCGATCCTAGAAAAGTATCCTGCACCCTGAAGCTGGTCGAACAAGTCATCGATGCGTGGTAACGGATATCTGTTCTGCACGGTAAGCCTGTTCAGCTGGCGGTAGTCAATACACAAGCGCAAACTGCCATCCTTCTTCTTGACAAACAGGACCGAAGCACCCTAAGGAGACACACTGGGTCGAATAAGTCCCTTATCCAGCAAATCTTGCAATTGACCTTTCAACTCTCTAAGCTCCGCCGGGGCCATCTGATAAGGCGGTATGGAAATAGGCCCCGTATCGGGAATCAAGTCAATGCAGAAAACAATATCGCGCTCAGGCGGTAGCCCAGGAAGCTCGTCAGGGAAAACATCAGGGAACTCACTAACAATCGGAACCTGGTCCAACGGAACCTCTGTAGCTCTAGTATCGCAAACATAGGCTAGAAATCCCTGACATCCCTTCTTCAAAAGCCGTCCAGCGCAAAGAGAAGAAACCAAACTGTGAGGGGCGGCACCACGGTCCCCCTGCACAACAAAAGCCGACTCGCCGAGAAAACAAAACCTAACTGTCTTCTCGCGGCAGTCCACAGATGCATAGCACGTGGCTAACCAATCCATGCCCAAATGAACGTCGAAGTCCAACATCTCAAGAAGGATCAAGTCGACAGGCAACTCTCTCTCGCCAATACGGACAACACACGATCGGAACACGTGTCTAGCAATAAATGACTCGCCCACAAGAGTGGTCACAACAAGCGGCTGATCAAGCAACCCAGACTCTCTACCCAGACTCGGCACGAAGTGTGTGGAAACGTACGAGTGCATGGATCCCGGATCAAACAACATGTGTGCGTCAACCAAAAATACTGAAAGGGTACCTGAGACCACTGCATTGGACGCCTGCGCGTCCTGATGCGTCAAAGCGAAAACCCGTGCATGTCCTCTACCTACAACTGGCAGTCCCCTACTAGCAACTGGCTGTCCTCTGCCAGGAGCTGGCTGTCCTCTGCCTGCAGCTGGCTGTCCTCTGCCTCGGCCACCTCGTCCTCTCTGAGCAAACCCTCTGCGACCACGACCTCTCTGTGCATGAGTCTGACGCGGAGTAACAGTAGGTACAATAGGCAACGCCCTCTGGGGTGGAGAAGGTGGAAGTATGACATGTGGTACGGCAATCTCGCCTTTACGTGGCTCCGGGCAATCTCGAACATGATGATAAGTACTCCCGCATCGGAAACATCTAGATGGTGTCGGCTGACCTTCCTGGGGATAAGAGCTAAACAACCGGCCTCACCCCAACTCTCTGCCACCTGCAAGGTGTCTGTCGTGGCGTCTAAATGGCCATCTCTGTGCCGGTGTACCGGTACGAACTCTCTTCAGCTCTGGAACTACCGAAGTCTCAGCAAGGCGCTCCTCGACTAATAAGGCTGCGTCTACAGCTGCTGCATAAGTCTCGCAATGCTATACGCTGATCGCAAGGAACAGTGGGGTAAGCAAGCCTCGAACAAACCTTTTGACTCGCATCTCCTTAGTGGCCACTAAATACGGCGAATAAACAGATAACTCGGTGAACAGTACGTCGTACTCTGACACTGTCATCTCCGGAGTCTGACGTAAAGACTCGAACCTGCGCACTCTAAAATCTGACACTCTGTGGAAGGAAGCGGGCAAGGAACACCGTCACAAACTCGGTCTAAGTCATAGGAGGAAGACCTGCTGCTCTGCCTTTCTCGACCGACTCGCACCATTTCTGCGCAAGACCTTCCAAGCGAAAGCTCGCGAACTCTACCCATCTCGAATCTGATCATCTGAGTGAACGACATATCCGGGCCATCCTATCAATAAAAGAATCTGGGTCCTCGGCTGCATCGGTGCCTGTGAAGACCGGAGGCTTCAGCCTCATGAATTCAGATAGCGATACCGTAATAACCTCTGTAGCTGCAGGGGCAACTGCCTGTACTGTAGGTACCATCGCGGTCCCCGTAGCGGGTGGAACTACCTCTGGTCGTTGTGCTCGAAGCGTCTCGACTAACGACCCTATCATCTGGCGTATCTCCTGCATACCGGCCCCTAACATGGCGATCTGATCTGTCGTAGGAGGAACAGTCTGCTCTGGTACAATGGGTGTACTGCCCGGGTCAGTCCTCGTCTCAGACGAGTCAACTCTAATCTCGCCTCTCGCAGCCGCTCTCTGCGCCTTCGTAGTCTTTGGCGGCATAATGGCTGAAAAGAAAGTAGAATTCGATAAGGATACGGAAATCGAATCACAAGAATGTATATAATCAAGAAGGAATTTTCAATCAGTAAATCCTAAGGTCGCTTAGGCGGAGTACCGTATCGTGAGTATGTCGCGGAACATACACACGCTACGCCACTCTGCTTCAGCTACCAACTCCATCATACCAGGGTCATCCTACACTCCGAAAGGTAAAACCAACGCTTTGATACCAACTTTGTCACGACCCAAAGTTCGGCCCATGACCGGCACTTAACCACGTAACTTCTACAGGCGTAACCCGGCTAAGTAAGCTGAAACCCAGAAATCAAAACCATTAAAAGTAGTGAGTGTTAAAACATTTGATGAAAACATTTGTTTAAACATTTAGAAAACCTTAGTAATTTAGTAAAATCTTTAAAGTTTAAGTTGTTTTCTTAAAAATTTCGGCAGCATCTCTTTTGTAAAAACTAGCCCCGAAATCGGGTACAAAACAAGATATGCGTAAAAATGACATACAATAAGGATAAAGCATCCCCAAACGGGAGCAATCACGCCCAACGGCGGAAACAACCACCACAATAGTAATATACGACGTCGTAGCGAAGAAATGAGCAATATAAGTGGAAAAATATCATGAAAGATAAAACTGCATAAATAAAGTCGGCTCACAACGAGCTCGACACCAGAGTACAAAATAATATATATCGTCCACACAACTGGTCTCTAAGTCAATACATGAATAGTAGATGGAGAGTACTAGATACAATAGTGTATACAACTGGAAAATAAACGGATACCGCAAAAACCCACCTATCAGCAAAAGGGCTCACACTCCAACTGCAATGGTATCCGTATCAAAAGATGCAAGAAAGTAGCCCTGCCGCAACTACTCTGAGGGGCAACCTGCAAACACTGTGGCACAACGGGGGTGAGTTGCCAACTCGTGAATATTAGATAACATATAAAGGTAATCGCGAGTATGCACGTACTGCGATACTCTAACATATGCCAACAGATAACATCTATATGATGAACTGGACACGCAAAAATCATGCATAACAAGTGCAATCTAATAACGTCTATATGTGATGAGCAGGGTATGCAATAATCATGCCAAAGTACTCTATCAGGTACTACAACTACAGGATGAGATGCATAACAATGAATGCTGAGCATGAGGTAAGATTTTATCTACACGGAATATCAACGTGGAAAAACATAACCGGTGTCCATCAAATACACCCAAATCCCAGTAAAACTCAAGCACCGTCACTCTAATCGGCCGTCAAATCCTGTAAATCTCATAGAATCGTGAGTGCCCAGCATCGGCACTCGAAAATATCATGAAATCATCGTGTCCAGCATCGACACGCAAATCCTCAAGTATCGGGCTCCGTCAGTCCGGATAGGCCCACGTGCTCCGTCTGCGGAATCGGCCCTCGGCCCCGGCAGTATGGGTCGTCCCGTATCCATCTATCGACTCTGGTCAGTATCCTCTGGATAACCGCCAGGTCTAACCAATCACCGGTAGGTAGTAGTCCCTCTGTCTGGCTCACCGTCTACTGCACAGCGATCCGTTCTCGCCCCGGGTACCATACAGGTCCACCATGTATCCGCAATCGGTCTCATCCAGCTCCTCGATTCGGGTTCACATGTCACACGTCTCAGCACCGAGAAAACGCATGGTGGACGCACTGAAATATCATATCAAGAGAAATCGGGTTTTTAAAACAGTGCATATTTTCTTAAAATAATATCACGGTTCTCAAATCCAGAAATCACATGAATCTAAAACTCAATGCGTAAATCCATGCAGTGTGTCGTATGACACTAAGAGTAAAAAGGGAGAACCGCTCCTTTAAAAGGATCCAGTTTTGAAAATATCTCATGCGGTCCCTATTTTCTAGAAATCAAGTCAATATCATGTTAGTTGTATGTATGCCCTAGAGGCCAGTATTTTATAGATGATGTATATTATTGGATGCTTGGACATATATAGAGAGGACTTTCTTGCTCGATATGATAGTATGCTATCTGGTTGCTCTTTATCTTAACATGTATACTTGACTCTAGATACTGTCTTATAGTTACATGTTGGTAAATCCCTTAGGATGTGTACTTGACTACCGGGACTATGATGCAGATCATACTAGTGGGGCCATAATAGTCCATAAGTACATCCTTTAATGTTCCTAGTCGTAGGTGTATCGAGACAGGGCATCGATATACCAGAGTAGACTAGCGTATACGCTTCTCGACCCATGAGATGGGCGATGGATGATCCCATATCCATTGGTGTTTGACATCATAGATGGTATACGGGTGCTCAGTGGAGACTGGGTATACTGGACGGACTCGCCGAAAACTCCCAGATGGTATTATACCTCACGTCAGATGGCAGTTCTCTGGTGACACTTATGCAGGTTTGTCTGTAGACCCGAGATCGTCATAGAGTCTTGTGTGATTCCCACTGTGCTTTGATTTCCACCTTACCACGTCCAAGAGGGCATGCAAAACGGTGGTTTTTAGGTACAGTCCCGAGTCACATGGAGGCAATGAGCGATAGGAGGGGTTTCGTCTCTCCCGGTATTGGGGGTTGATGTTGCGCTGTGCTCGATTGGCCATAACAGGGAAGTCCCTAGCCAGGGCTGATTTAGAGATTTACTGGTAAGTGTTACCAGTAGTTTCTCGACCCGTTATAAGCCTCACATCGGCACGACTTATCAGTTATTGGGGTCTGACGTTTACCACCCCTATACTTGATATGCGACATATCAGACGAGTAGACCGGACTGTACAGGAAGTGTTACCGTTTGGCTTTTACAGGAGTTGGAGCGGGCTTGCTTGCTGATCTTCTGATCGCTCAATACCCTGGTAGCCGTTACGTCCAGCTAGTACCGCTGACGGCTTGTGGGTGCTTGATGTGATCATCACCTACTGCCGGCGTATTGACGAGTGTTTAGAGTCCTACATAGAGGTTTTGCTGGCTCAAGCAAAACGAAATAGGAGCGCATATGTGATATGTGCGGGACCGAGAATGATGCGTGTATGTGATACCGTATTCTATTCTCGCGACTTTTTGTATCGGTCGGTTATATGTGATATAGCCGGGTTATCGAATCAAGTGTTGATTCGATAAGTCGATACATTGGATGTTAGTCGGTTATATGAGATATAACCGGATTATTAAGTCAAGTGTTGATTTAATAATTTAGTGTATAAGTGTATATATGATATACTAATTTACATTAACTAACATTTGTTCACTTAAGGATTTTTCTCACATGTGCACAACTTTAGTATATATGAGATATATATTAAAATGTGTCATCATTTTGTATCATGGTTGTTGATACATCATGCATGGGTGTGCTAGACATACACCATTCTATTTATTATGGTGGGTTATAATTATTTAAGGTAATTACAAAATTAGTGGAGATTTGGAAAGAGCATGAAGTTTGTAGAAGCTTGCTTTGCTTTGACAAAGTCCACTAACTTTGTCTTTACTTTAGATTTTTGTTAACCTAACCATTTAGATTAGCCATGGTTATGTCTCTACATGAGTTAGTATATGATACTCACTCACCCACGGTTAGCTCACTCACTTGATCATTATCTCTTCTCATTTTATTTCTTCATCTTCTTCCTTGAGCTAAAAAGCTTTCTAGGATTTGATCCAAAGTGAGAAACATTGTGAGAAAACAAATTCTAAAGTGAACCCACTTCCTATTTCACCATCCTCTACTAGACTAGCACATTACTTTAGGGTGTTTGCTTCACTAATTCTCTAGTTAGTGAAGTAGTAGCTTGAGTTGATATTCCTTCGACGTAGATCATCTTCGGCCTCGAAGACTTCAAGCAAGGACGTTTCTTTCGCCTCGTGAAGCCATGCAAGAGCCCGGGAGAACCATGATCGCAGCGAAGTGACTACAACAAGGAGCTTTAAAAGTGAAGGACCGATCTACAAAGGTTGTATTTCGTATTCACTTAGTGGTAAATGTAATTTACTAGCAAGTGAAATCCTAATTATCTAGCAAAGATCTTGTTTAGGGTTATTCGGCACGGCTAAAATTTTAAACGAGCATGGTTGATGCCTTGTAGAACCTTATTAGAGTGCCTAGTAACCCTACAGTGGTATCAGAGCCTAGCTAGAGCATTAGGTGACGTGTATACGAAGTTAAAACCCCGATCGAAACCCGGAACGTCAATTTAACCCCCTCTCTGGACAATTTCTAAAAATGTGATTTTTTCTGAATTAAAAATACGTAAAAAATTCAGCAGGCAATTCTAAGAATTACCATGAAAAACGAGCCTCCAATTCATCTATATAGCCACGGAACCGCGGCAATAAGCTACTTGTGGCGGCAGTTCCACGGCCGGAACAGAGTATTGGGGACGGTTCTTTATGCAGTAATATCCGTTTCTATTCCTGCATGTTTCTGGGTATTTTTAATTTGAATCAAGTGTTGAGTGCTCTGGGGATTATTTTGTATTCGTTGATTCGATAGGAAAATTTAATTTCGTTGTGTTTTCCGGATTTTTAGAACATGTTAAAAAGTTCGAACGGATATCAATAACTCACTTTTTCCCATGCCGGAAAATTTTCAAGTGTTGGATTTTTCCGTAGTTTAAGAACGTCTAAATCGTGCAAGTTACGCAATGGATCCTCTAGAAGACAACAAAGCTTAACTCGATTATGTGACCGTCTTGAACTGCCTTTTGAACCTTAGGGTTTGGGGCAGTACGGCGTTGCCACATGTGAGGCGTTGGCTTGACCCTTCTACGGTTGGACCATTGGTACTGTGGCATGTGATGGATGTTTTTAAACTAATTTCAAGAGTTGAGCTATTTAGGAAATCTTGGGTATTTGATAATTCGATCGGAAAGTTTAATATTGTCTATTTATCTGGAATGTGATACAATATGTGGAATTCATATAGTTAGGCATGAAATGCGAAGTATGTGATATTTTGGATTTACGATGTCTAAAGAGATTGTGGATTCTAAATGTTGCAGCTTTACACTTTCTTTTCTGCGACCGTAAGTGTAATATGTGATATCGCCGGTTTCGTTGCTATATGTCAACGACAATTGGGATGCGCATATTTACTTACGTTGATGACATGTGATGTTATGTGTTGCTGGATATGTTATATTGGATCGTTGCGTTTCTGAATAGCCGGGGGTTTTATGTGAGATGAGGGTTTTTATTTTCATTCATGTAAAATTAAATGTATGTAATATTCTTTTATTGGGGCACTTCCGGGATGAGGTTGATGTCACCATTTGTATATTATTTACTTTTCCGTACTATGATAGACCCAAGGAGGAGAGCACAAGTAACCAGGTTCTAGAGTCCAGTGGGAGACCAACTCGAGGAGTCGAGTCCGGGTCTCCTAACTCTAGAATTGGTAGGGTTACTTGCCGCTCTCGTAGGGGTCTAGGGGTGTGGGTTTGGCTGTTCATCGCGACCGTGGAATCCGTGTTTTATAGAGGCTCAAAATAAAACACGGACGTCCTGGTATATCCAATGTTTCATATGTTTCTTCTGCTACGATATATGTGATGTGATCATTTGATATGTTGTGATAGATACTGTATATAGTATATATGATATATTATATAGACGTTACTTATGTTTTACACCCGCGCTAGCCCTGCCCCGCTCTGCCGTTAGTTATCTAACCTAACGGTGCACGAGGGAACATCGAGGTGAATGCGGATGGCATAAATGTACGTCGTATTTATCTGTGATGTTTAGGTGACTTAAATGATAGGACTTCATTAATATGATTAATGAAAGAAAAGAAACCTAAAAGATGTTGTAGAATCAAATTTTCAAAAAGGGTAGCTACAGTTTTTTGCTTTGCATAGCGATATATATGATATATCATGCACCTTATTCGATGAGGAAAGAGCCGAGATCCCTTCACCGGGAATGACCTCTTTAGCAAAACTGGCAGATGCTACAACACTCAGTTTGTCTTTTGATTGCTTTTGGAGTTTTTGCTTTGCATAGCGATATATATGATATATCCTGCACCTTATTCCATAAGGAAAGAGCCGAGATCCCTTCACCGGGAGTGACCTCTTTAGAAAAACTAATAAAAGCCTCAAAATCACTCCATTTCAAAATTCACTCGATTCTACAACGATATCAAGTTCATTACGCAATAGGTTTTCAGAAAAAACCTGTCGTAGCCCTCCGTCATTTCAGATAAGTCCTGCTTAGTATTCGTGTTGCGTTTGTTGACCTTGTCAAGGCGCAGTGTGCGGTAGCTGACCAGTATTTATCTGCTTATGCATATGATGCAGATTGGATTAGGGTAGTCATACGGCCTTGTTGACCTTGTCAAGGGTCGTGCGGGTGGGTTTAATTCAATCAAGAAATGACGGGTTGAACTTGACTTACGGTCTATGGTTTGTTGACCTTGTCAAGGTCATAGATCGTTTGGGGCAAAATATTATCGGGAATTTCAAGTTTTGAAATTTGCAATGAGATTGCATACCTTCTATGAGATAGTTGGATCTCGATACCCACTGCGAATAATTGTTACTCCCGGGAGAGTTTTACACAGGACAATTAGCCGATCAAGTAGGTGTCTAGAAAGGTGTCAATGGGGTTACGCCTCTGGGAAAACGAGGTTTACTTTAATTAGGTCCGTGCGAAAGCACGGGGAACCTCCCTCAAAGTACCGACACTGGCTTGGCTGAAAGATTGGCGAAATTGTAGGGTGTAATTAATCCCGGCTAGTCTTTCCTTTTGGGGTTTGAAGGAAGATTTGATAAAAACAATGGGAGCCATCCTGATTAGATAAAATAATAACCAATCTGATCTTGCAAGAGCATACGCTAAAGTGTTTTCTTCTCTCTCTCTCCAGGTAGCGACCATATCATGCCTTAATAAAGATAATAATATGGATGTATTGACCGAACCCGCATGTTATACTGTGCTGGGGAACGTTGGTTCCGTTCTTTCTTATAAAAGTTATAAGACTGAACAGGATATAGGGGAACACCAGGATTCCTATGCCACCCGAATGAAGAAAGTATATGTTGATACATTTTCTTCAGGTGTGTTCGTTACAGAGAACTGTTTCTCCATTTGCTCTACGTCCTGGGTATTAGATACCGGGTCAGGATCCCATATATGTAATCAGTTACATGGGCTTAGGAAAAGTAGAGAACTTGAAGAAGGTGATAAAGAAATAAGGGTTGGAAATAGTGCAATTGTTGCAGCTAAAACCATCGGGGAATATCACCTTGTATTGCCAACTGGAAATACATTGATTCTGAACGAATGCTATTATATTCCGAACCTGATATGCAACATTATATCGGTTTCTTTGTTGAGTAAAGAAGGATATAATTTTGTATTACAGGATAATGTTATGAACATTTTTCTAAACCAAAAGTTGGTTGGATCAGGCACGTTGTGCAATGGCATTTATGTTCTAAATCAATCAACAGTTCTGAGCATAACAAACACACATAAGAGGAAGAGTTCAGAAATGAACGAATACTTCTTGTGGCATTGTAGACTGGGTCACATCAATGCGACACGACTAGCTAAGTTGCATAAGGATGGATATTTGAATCTGTTTGAATTTTCATCTTATAACACTTGCCAGTCATGTCTCAAAGGCAAGATGACCAAAACTCCGTTTACAGGACACGGAGAAAGAGTTACGGAACTCTTGAGACTGGTACATAGTGGTGTATGCGGCCCCATGTCTACACATGCCAGGAATGGTTCTGCGTACTTCATTATATTCACTGACGATCTCTCTAGATTCGGGTATGTGTTCCTGATGAAACACAAATCAGAAGCTTTTGAGAAATTCAGAGAATATAAACAAGAAGTCGAGAACCAAACCGGGAAAAGTATTAAAATCCTTCGATCTGATCGAAGAGGTGAATACTTAAGCAAAGAATTCCTGGACTTCCTAAAAGAGAATGGGATTCTCTCTCAACTGACTCCTCCATATACACCACAGCACAACGGTGTATCGGAACGGAGGAACCGCACCCTATTAGATATGGTGCGCTCTATGATGAGCACAGCTGAGTTACCTATTTCCTTTTGGGGGTATGCACTGGAGACGGCAGCATACCTATTGAATCAAGTTCCATCTAAATCTGTACCTACCACACCATATGAGATATGGAGTGGGAAGAGGCCATATCTTTGTCCGGCCTATGTCAAAAGACAAAATCCGGACAAACTCGAGGCACGGTCAATTCTTTGCAAGTTTGTGGGATATCCAAAGAACTCATATGGGTATTTTTTCTACCACAGTGAGGAACAAAAGGTATTTGTTGCTCAACATGCCACCTTTCTGGAAAAGAAATTTCTTGTAAAAGAAATTAGTGGCAAAGTGGTAGAGCTGGAAGAGGTTCCAGATACACAAACTGCAACTGAAGATTTAGTAGAACTGGAGGATTCGGTAGTTCCCGATGAACCCCAGCCACTCCGCCGATCTAGTAGGGTTTCTCGCCCACCTGAGAGATACTACGGTTTTCTCATGGATGGTGGGAGCGAGGATTGCATCATGGAGGATGATGACCTAACTAGTTTCGAGCAGGCCATCATGAGTGGGGACTCAGTGAAATGGCTGTATGCAATGCGGTCCGAGATGGAATCCATGTACACCAACAAAGTATGGACTTTGAAAGATGCTCCTGAAATGGTAAAACCCATTGGGAGCAAGTGGATCTTCAAGAAAAAACTTGGTGTAGATGGGAAAGTGGTGACTTTCAAAGCTATACTTGTTGCAAAGGGTTTTCGTCAAAGACCAGGAGTGGACTATGACGAAACCTTTTCTCCAGTGGCTATGCTTAAATCCATCCGGATCATGCTTGCCATCGCTGCATATCATGACTACGAAATCTGACAAATGGATGTTAAGACCACCTTTCTAAACGGTGATTTAGAAGAGAGCGTGTACATGACTCAGCCAGAGGGCTTCGTAGCTAGTGGGAGCAGAGGGAAGGTGTGCAAGCTGCTTAAATCCATTTATGGATTAAAGCAAGCATCGCGGAGTTGGAACATCTTCTTTGACGTCGTTATCAAAGAGTTTGATTTCGTCAACAACGTAGATGAACCTTGTATCTACAAGAAGGTGGAAGAGAGTAAGGTTGTCTTCCTCGTATTGTACGTGAACGACATACTCTTGATAGGAAATGACATTCCTATGCTGCAATCGGTCAAGCTCTTCTTATCACAAAGATTCTCAATGAAAGATCTAGGTGATGCCTCCTGCATACTAGGAATTATGATCTATAGAGATAGATCTAAAAGGATATTGGGATTGTCCCAATCCAGGTACATTGACACCATACTAAAGAGGTTTAGTATGGAAGAATCCAAGCGTGGGAACTTACCCACGATCTCTGGACTCACTCTCTCCAAAGAGATGTCTCCCAAGACTGATTTGGAGAGAGCTCACATGCAAGGGATACCCTATGCTTCGGCTGTAGGCTCTATCATGTACGCGATGCTATGTACCAGACCCAATGTAGCACACTCACTAAGTGTAGTGAGTAGGTATCAAGCTGATCCTGGAGAGAGTCACTGGACAGCTGTGAAGAGCATTCTCAAGTACTTGCGAAGGCCTAAAGAGATGCTCTTGGTGTATGGTAACGGAGAACTCTAAGTGGAGTCATTTACCGATTCGAGCTTCCAGAGTGATAAGGACGACTCTAAGTCGCACTCGGGATTTGTCTTTACCCTTTACGGAGGGGCGGTTAGCTGGAAGAGTTCCAAGCAGGAAACCGTGGCAGACTCGACGATGGAGGTTGAATACATCGCTGCCAACGATGCTGCCAAAGAGGCTGTCTGGATCAAGAAGTTCATTACTGAACTTGGAGTGGTTCCATCTATTGAGCATCCAATACCTTTGTATTGTGATAAAAATGGAGCGGTGGCTTTGGCCAAGGAACCCAGGTCCCATCAGCAATCCAGGCATATTCTGTGGCGGTATCACCTGATCCGGGAGATAGTTGATTGCCGGGAGATCGAGGTCAGGAGCGTTGACACGAAGAACAACACAGCGGATCCACTCACGAAGGCTATTCCCCAGATACAGTTTGAGAGACTCTTCGGGATGCTCGGTATGTGATACTACAACAGCTGGCCCTAGTGCAAGTGGGAGATTGTTAGTTGTATGTATGCCCTAGAGGCCAGTATTGTACAGATGATGTATATTATTGGATGCTTGGACATATATAGAGAGGACTTTCTTGCTCGATATGATAGTATGCTATCTGGTTGCTCTTTATCTTAACATGTATACTTGTCTCTAGATACTGTCTTATAGTTACATGTTGGTAAAGCCCTTAGGATGTGTACTTGACTACCCGGACTATGATGCAGATCATACTAGTGGGGCCATAGTAGTCCATAAGTACATCATTTAATGTTCCTAGTCGTAGGTGTATCGAGACAGGGCATCGATATACCAGAGTAGACTAGCGTATACGCTTCTCGACCCATGAGATGGGCGATGGATGATCCCATATCCATTGGTGTTTGACATCAGAGATGGTATACGGGTGCTCAGTGGAAACTGGGTACACTGGACGGACTCGCCGAGAACTCCCAGATGGTATTATACCTCACGTCAGATGGCAGTTCTCTGGTGACACTTGTGCAGGTTAGTCTGTAGACCCGAGATCGTCATAGAGTCTTGTGTGATTCCCACTGTGCTTTGATTTCCACCTTACCACGTCCAAGAGGGCATGAAAAACGGTGGTTTTAGGGTACAGTCCCGAGTCACATGGAGGCAATGAGCGATAGGAGGGGTTTCGTCTCTCCCGGAATTGGGGGTTGATGTTGCGCTGTGCTCGATTGGCCATAACAGGGAAGTCCCTGGCCAGGGCTGATTTAGAGATTTACTGGTAAGTGTTACCAGTAGTTTCTCGACCCGTTATGAGCCTCACATCGGCACGACTTATCGGTTATTGGGGTCTGACGTTTACCGCCCCTAGACTTGATATGCGACATATCAGACGAGGAGACCGGACTGTACGGGAAGTGTTACCGTTTGGCTTTTACAGAAGTTGGAGCGGGCTTGCTTGCTGATCTTCTGATCGCTTAATACCCGGGTAGCCGTTACGTCCAGCTAGTACCGCTGACGGCTTGTGGGTGCTTGATGTGTTCATCACCTACTGCCGGCGTATTGACGAGTGTTTAGAGTCCTACATAGAGGTTTTACTGGCTCAGGCAAAACGAAATAGGAGCGCATATGTGATATGTGCGGGACCGAGAATGATGCGTATATGTGATACTGTATTCTATTCTCGTGACTTTTTGTAACGGTCGGTTATATGTGATATGGCCGGGTTATCGAATCAAGTGTTGATTCGATAAGTCGATACATTGGATGTTAGTCGGTTATATGAGATATAACCAGATTATTAAGTCAAGTGTTGATTTAATAATTTAGTGTATAAGTGTATATATGATATACTAATTTACATTAACTAACATTTGTTCACTTAAGGATTTTTCTCACATGTGCACAACTTTAGTATATATGAGATATATATTAAAATGTGTTATCATTTTGCATCATGGTTGTTGATACATCATGCATGGGTGTGCTAGACATACACCATTCTATTTATTATGGTGGGTTATAATTATTTAAGGTAATTACAAAATTAGTGGAGATTTGGAAAGAGCATGAAGTTTGTAGAAGCTCGCTTTGCTTTGACAAAGTCCACTAAGTTTGTCTTTACTTTAGATTTTTGTTAACCTAACCTTTTGGATTAGCCATGGTTATGTCTCTACATGAGTTAGTATATGATACCCACTCACTCATGGTTAGATCACTCACTTGATCATTATCTCTTCTCATTTTATTTCTTCATCTTCTTCCTTGAGCTAAAAAGCTCTCTAGGGTTTGATCCAAAGTGAGAAACATTGTGAGAAAACAAATTCTAAAGTGAACCCACTTCCTATTTCACCATCCTCTACTAGACTATCACTTTAGTTTAGGGTGTTTGCTTCACTAATTCTCTAGTTAGTGAAGTAGTAGCTTGAGTTGATATTCCCTCGACGTAGATCATCTTCGGCCTCGAAGACTTCAAGCAAGGACGTTTCTTTCGCCTCGTGAAGCCATGCAAGAGCCCGGGAGAACCATGATCGCAGCGAAGGGACTACAACAAGGAGCTTTAGAAGTGAAGGACCGATCTACAAAGGTTGTATTTCGTATTCACTTAGTGGTAAATGTAATTTACTAGCAAGTGAAACCCTAATTATCTAGCAAAGATCTTGTTTACGGTTATTCGGCACGGCTAAAATTTTAAACGAGCATGGTTGATGCCTTGTAGAACCTTATTAGAGTGCCTAGTAACCCTACATATCATCCATGTATGTAACATATGTATGTATATAGGTATGGATGTGCAAGTGGATATATACGCAAATATGAGTGTAGCAATGTATATATGCACTAATATGGATACACAGTGTGTATGTGCGCAAGTAAGGATATGTCAAAGTATGTGTGCACCAACAGGGATATACAGTGTGTGTGTGCATAAGTATAGATATATCAAGGTATGTGTATATACATCTATGAGGGTAGCAATGTATATGTGTACTAATAGGGATACACAATGTGTATGTGCGCAATATGAATATATCAACGTATATATATGCCAATATGCGACAAAGTCATATCAAATCATCAATGATGCGGTACTCAAAACGATGTATGATTCGTAGCAATCATTTAGTGCGAGTGTCATGGCAATCACTAACGGTGTGAGTGTAACATACAATTAGTGCTTGTGCATCTTGAACCGTTAGTGACAGTGCGGTGTGATATAACTACCATTTCTATATGCAACAAGGAGGGGTATGATACAATGATACATATGCATGAACAATATACCTATAAGTATATATGCGACTGCAATATCTTATCACGCCCTGACGCTTAACGCCATACGGGCGATTTCCCCATAGATGTTAAATCTACTCACCTGGTCTCGTGCTGAGTGTAGCCGACTATCTGCTTTCCTTTCCTCGTGGTGTCTGACGTACCCGCCTGCAAACCTAGAAATTACACAAAGAATACACATAAGCTAAAATCCTGCAAAAACGCGATATTAAAACCAAACGAGAAACTCGCGTCGCGAACTAAACGCGTGTGTATACGTAACGTGTGTGCATACGCCAAAAACCAATGTGACACGCTGTGGCACATGTTCACATCATAATATTGTATTATTATATTCCCCATTCTTATTCTTTTTATAAATAAACAGGTACTTTTGACGCATGTCTGCTACATGTTACAGGTTACAGGTTCTTGGACAGGAAACAGTGAAAACGAGGTAATGACGATGAAAAGGTGGACTTTAACCAATAAACAGAAGACTCTTGATCAAGCCTACATAAGGAACAATTCACAGAGCAAGATTCAAGACATCGACTCAAAGCGAACGGGTAGAAGTCCACTACAATGTTCACTGGAAATCTGGAAGAGAACCAGAACCTAAATTGAGAAAAGATATATAGAAATAAGAAGCCCAAGCCACCAGAAATAAGACCAAGAAAATGCAAAGCCCAATTCTACTTTTTGGCCGCGGAACCGCGGCCAAACCAGGCCTTGGGCCGCGGTTCCGCGGCGGGCTTAAGGGAACAGTGGAATTAATTTTTACCAAATTGTGAGGCGGCTTTGACTAGGTCTTTTCTTAGGGGTATTTTTGTAATTTCAGACATGCGAAACAAATATAACCCTAGGGTTTCCTATTCTTTATAAATACGAACTCTAATCATTGTAATTTCTTATGCCTCCTTTTAATAAAAATTCAGAAATTCTTTATGGAGAGCATCGGTGCCTCTTTTCAATTCAGAAATTCAGATCTGACAACCCTGCGTTTATGATTGGAGAAATGCATCTGTAAGTAAATTTAATTTCTTGCCCTAGTTTAGGTTTCAATTCTTTGCCCTAGGTAGATTTATTTCCTCGCCGTAGAAACTTGTTTAGAGTTAGCTTTAGGGAAGGATTTTGAGAGATGAGATCTCTCATCCCTTTCTTACCCATCATACATTTACAATAGGACTCTATGCATACGCGCACACACCGCGCCCTACGGCACCCTATCCCTCGAGGTAGCGGTGACACCGTAGTGTAAAAGCCCGGTTGCGTGCGTTTTCCATGGAGGTTAGGGTAAGGATTTCTAAAGGAAGGACAAGAACCTAGAGGAAGGAACACCTTCCCGAATGGATCTAATCCCCTTTATTGATAATTACCATAACTCCTCATAGATCTTCATTCGGGTATAGAAAGCGTTGAGGTTTACTTGCATTTCCAAACCATCCCTAAACCTAGCCCTAGCAAGAATAGATCTAGATAATTAGTATAGATTAATTAGATTTTTAGATTTAATAACCAATCCGAACACCCTTCGGAATTAACTCGTTAGCGCGATTAGAAGATTCACAACATCCCTGTGGACCGACCCGTACTCACCGGCTAGCTTCATGCGACGCCGTTCTTGATTGCGGTTACAAATATTTTTTATCTATCTTTTAGAAAGCGTAAGCACGCTAAATCACTCAATCAAATGGCGTCGTTGCCGGGGATGGCGTAGAACTTTCCTTTTCGCAATTTCGGGTTAATCAAAATTTAAAAAAATCATAAAAATCTGAAAAATCATAAAAAATATAAAAATATATATATAATCTGTTATTTTTGGAAGGGATACTTTGTTGTTTGAATTTTGCAGAATATACAAAAATCGGATCTGGATATTTCCAGAAAGCAAAACAGAAAATAGAAGATCAGAACAGAGGAGAATTTCAGAAACAGAGCAGCAGAAAAAATTTGGTGTCTCGAACTTCCCATCCCACCGCCCATCCGAGGCCAAATCCCACCTTAGGCCGCGGTATCGCGGCTGTCTTGTAGAATCAGAACGTCAGAAAATTTTTAGGGATCCGCACCGGTAATTTGACCGCCTTTCCGCGGTGAAATCAACGTTAGGACCGCGGAAACGCGGCGTCATGGTGTCTTCAGTTCGTAAAAATGGCTCTGTAAGTTTCTTTGTTCCTCCTCTGTAATTTTTGAAATATATTTTCTGAAAATTACCTGCAGGATTTTGTGCACTTTAAAAATATATTCCCTTCCAAATAACGATCTTGTGCAGGATTTTTGGACCCCGCTTGAAATAAAATTGATTGCAAGTAATATTTTTCTGTTGCATATCTTTTCTCTAAAATCTTTTGCAACAAATTTTTCCAAATAAAGAGAAAAAGAATAAAAATAAAAAGGGCAAAATCTTTTATGGAAACTTGCAAAAATTTTGGCCGCAAATAGATCCTTGCACCACCACAAACCTTCTTTCTTTTCACCCCTTCTTCTAACATGGGTACCCCACATAATAAATCATTAGCCGAACTTTGGTATCCCGAACCTAATCTTGTGTCGTACGTCAATTTGTTCGGTCAATTTAAAGACGACCCTTCCTTGCCTAAAACATCTTTGAAAGATCAAATAGAGGCGTCTAGGAGAAACAGTTTGACTTTTCAACCCACTTTGTGTCAACCAAGTCAACCTCTACCACCTACATATGTTGATACCACTTCTTCAAGTCCTTCTGTCACTCCTAGGCCGATGTCCATTGCTGAGCATATTGCTCAATCTCGCAGTCTATCTTTCACCCCTCTCCACTCATCTAGTTCTAGGGCTCCGCACGACTATTCACCTTTTTATCCACATGTTGACCCTACCCCTGTCCAACCACCCACTTCCTACCAGTCATACCCGACTTTCCCACCTTCACTAGACACTGTTTCTACACAGCCATTAGGGAGTTTCACATATCCAACCAATTTTGAATCTTTTACCGAAACCCCCTCACTACCTAAGTCTAGTTTGGAAGAGTCGTTGGAAGCTTATATTGCTGCAACAAACAAAATGACTAGGAATATAGAAGCGTCCGTGGCCGCCCTTATGCAACCTGCTGAACCGGTAGCTAGTTTCCCGCTGGCTTCAAATTTTTCAATGTATAAGGAGGCGGTTGGACAGAGTGAGAATGTGAGAGAATTTCCAAATCAAACCTACCCTTACCCAATTGAAGCCCACAACTCCGGTTCTCCATCGATTGCCCTAAATAGTTCACCTGTTGAAAATAAAAACGAGTTGTGTGATTTTGCAGTGTTTGATTTACCAAATTGTGAAGAACCCCTTTCGAGTGAAACCACACCTAATCCTTTCGATCTTTACACCTCCCATCTAGAACCTAAATCGATAAATATCTATGCTTTTGATGAGGTGTCTAAAGAAATTGATTTTCACTTGATTGAGGAAATAGACGCCGGGAATATTTCGGATGATGAACCTGTCGATTTAATTGAAATTTTATGTTCAAATCATCATCCCGAGTTATTAAATGTTTCTCCCGAATCTCATATGCGTCTTGATTTTGATGATAATGGCATGGATGAGTTGAATTTTGAGGAGAATTATAAGGTTAGTATTGAGGAGAGTTTTGAGGATCATATTGAGGTTGAACCATTTTTATTTGATGTGTCTGATTTTCCAAGTCATCCTCTTGAACGTTTCACCCTCCCTCCCTTCCATTGTTCCGACCACGCTTAAAGACTGTGAGCTTGAAATTTTTTCCTTTGAATCCGATACTGTTCTCACAGATGATAACACTTACGAGTGTTTCACTTTTTCGGACGATATTGATAACTCACCGCCCGAGTTTGAGTCCTTTACATTTTCAGATGGGTTAGTTGAACCATCAGACTCGGTTGATTACAGTAGTTTCGAACCATTAATGGAATCTTTTAAGTTCGAGACAGTTTACTACGGTGAGAATGATACTATCCCTAGTTCACTTCCCTTCGTCTTTCCCATTGTTCCGACCGTACAAGAGACCGTTACGCTTTCACCTCCAATACCAAGTTCGGCGTACCCATGTTTTCTTGCGAATCTTGAGGGATTTGACCCCATTGCACGACGAGTTGATAGATTAGCACAATCAGTTTTCACACATCGGTCATCACAAATTGCACTAATTTATTCACTCGATTTACACCCTCAAGATCGCGCGACCCTTCTTTCTCCTTTTCGCCATTCTTCTCCCCCACCGAGACCATATTCTCTTCTTCCCATTCGGTCTCGGGTGTTTCTTATCTCTTTTCTTTCTACTCCATTCTTTCACCAACTAGATCATTACCACGATAAAAATTTTGAATGGTTGGTGCTAACCTTTGGCTTGTGTAAGGCCAAGCTTAAGTTTGGGGGGAATCTTTGTATATATGTATATATTTTTTTTTTCTTTTTCCATAAAAAAAAATTTATAAATAAATAAACAGGGGAGTGCCGGCATTTTGACCCTCTTGGTTTAGCATGACAGTGAGGACACTGTCAAGTTCAAGTTTGGGGGTATGCTCGGTACGTCTTCTTCCTTCGCATTCATTTGTACATATTTTTGCATTTGCATATTTATTTGAAAACCCATAAAAATTCAAAAATTATAAAAATCATTGTATTCAATTTTGGCTAATTGACTTGAGTTTGACAAATAGGTTACGTGGCTAGGAACAACTAGATCTTAAACTTAGTAAATTAAAAACCCTAAAAATAACCTTCCTTAAACTTTAACGGTAGAAAGTATATGCCTTGTAGTTTATTTAGAAATAGGCAAATTTTGGGTTCACTTCTTGGGTTAAGTCGAAACGAAGGAAAAGTATTAAAACCTTTATTAAAGTATAAGTTTGAAAAATAATTCCTAGCTTAAGTCTAGATTCTAAAAACGTATATCCTACAAAATGCACAATCACGCACCTTGAAACTTGGAATAGTAGAAGAGACCTTGAAATGCTCTTGTCTAAAGTCCTTAGTACAATGAAAATAAAAGAAAAAGTGTGAATAAAGAATAAAAAAATGGACACTGGTTTTTGTGATTACTTAAGGCTGCAAAAGTAGAAAAATATTTAGCGAGGGTGCTTCATCACCTAGTGCCTTAGACCAACTGGTTTGGAAGTCACTGCTAAAAGCCTTGGGTGTTGCAAAACTAGGAATTACACTTTAAAGTGCAAGCGCATTTTGTAATCGATCGTTGGTACCTCAAGAAGTATTAACGGTCGCATGAAGGATGTGTAAGCAAAATTCAATTAAAAATTCACCAATTAAAAAGTACTTTGGACAACGGACTAAGGTATGATTGCTTGATTTGAATTTCCAAGTGTAGGGGTGATTTATACACACACGTAGGGATATGTGATTGGAGTTTAGATGAGAGAAAGGAATGAAGAATAGAACTTGTATCTTTAGTAGAGTTGATAGAAATTCCTAAGTGGAAATGGAACCCTAGATGGAAAACTTAAGAGATGCCGAAAGCTAGGTAAGTCTATAGAGCATATATAATCTTAAGTTAAATGATGAGGAAGCGTGAAGAATATGGGTGGACAATTTACAAGTAGAAGATAATAGAATTCCTTCTTAGAAAACCTAATTGGAGAACAAAGTCAATGGGCCGAGTTGATAGGATATTGTGGGTGTAATCCGCTGAAAACCCTCAGGAGACAACACTCCTCCTACTAGGGACACCTAGAGGTTTAACGGCTTGTTGCACGTGCTCAGTGCAATCGCGTTTCCCTGCGAAAGTGCGGTTAGGATTTTAGTGAATAAGTTTGCTCGAGGACGAGCAAAAGATAAGTTTGGGGTATTTGTTCACATCATAATATTGTATTATTATCTTCCCCATTCTTATTCTTTTTATAAATAAACAAGTACTTCGGAATTAACTCGTTAGCGCGACTAGGAGATTCACAACATCCCTGTGGACCGACCCGTACTCACCGGCTAGCTTCATGCGACGCCGTTCTTGATTGCGGTTACAAATACTTTTGATCTATCTTTTAGAAAGCGCAAGCACGCTAAATCACTCAATCAGCACACAGCGACACGCTGTGGCACGCAGCAAACCAACTCGACTTGTATCGTACGTGTCGCGTAAGTCCCGCTACGCAAAATATAGGTAAACGGTCCCAGATTTAATCTGGAGCAAAAACAAGAAAATCAAACAAGACCAAACATCTTATAATACCTACAGACAGCTACCCGCAAAAATCCAATATAATCCCTCAAAATTGGGCCGGCCACCATTGGGTTCATATCGGCCAAAGTTGGGTAAAACTGGTCCATGTTTCTACACTATGATCCTAGCACAGTTCATAACCTAGTGTATATGTTTGCTTACTAAAATTACTACCCTGGTAACAGCAGATTCTATGTATCATAAGGGTTTAGCTTAAAACGTTTTAAGACACAAAGTTGCAACAATAGGGTGCACAAGTGATAATAGGTGAAATTACTAAGTGATACCACCAGCACAAATTAGAGCTAATCTAACTATAATCACCCTGAATCATCCTATTCTCCAACTGAACCATCACAATATCGTCAAAGTCCCCAAAACACTAAAACTAATCCAAACTCTCCCAGATTTCACCAACTGCTAAACCACAAAACTAAACAATACCAACCACAGAAAAATCCCCACAGACACCCCTCTACACAAAGCACCAACACCTAGAACATCAGGGGGCCGGCGATGCCGGAATTTGGGGGATAGTCGCCGGATTTTTGGGAAGGGGTGGGTTCGGATTTCAACACACTAGCCTAAAAAGCCTGCACACTAATATGTACGTGTTTGCTAAGCTAGAAAATAATCACAGTTGTAGCAGACCTCATATATCCTAAATTTTGCTCCAATCCGTATTTTAAAGTTTCAAGTTTGCGACGTTAAGGTGATTAAGCTAAATCTAGTGACACTACTAGGTTTTCACAGCATATATAACACCTAATTAGGTTCATTAAGTTATAACAACCCTAACTTAGCTAAATCTTCACTTAAAACACAAGCCTAGCACTAATGACCACATAAACATAATTAGCCACTAATCACCTTCTAAGGTGTTACAACTTAGCTCTTAAAGAACCCTGTCCTATATCCTCAAAATAGTTATCTTGGTGATAGTTAATGGCAAAAATACCATTAACAGAGATTTAAGTTCTTTAAAAATATCAACAGAGATTAAATCTTTAAAAACCTCAGCGCCTCACGTGTAAAGCACGTTGTTCCTACCAATTTTTTTTGGTTAAGAGCTATCTGTTCCCTTATAAAAAGAGAAGAGAAGAAAGAGGAAAAGAATTCCCACAGTTTGGCATCACGTGTTAAACACATGAACGCTTATATGCAAAGCATATAAGCGCAGAAAGTAAATAACAAAAAGGCCAAACAGGCCTCACGTGTTAAACACGTGAGCTCTCATATCCAAAACATATGAGCGCTGAAAATAAATAGGCTAAAACCCATACTATAAGTCATGTGTTAAACATGTGAGTTCTCTTACCGCATTCTTTGACAGTGCAAAGCATGTGAGCGTCTTAATTTAAAATGCTCCCATCTGATAGAATTAAATTCTATGTGGGAAATATTTTCTCTGATCTTTCTAATATGGAAAGATCTTTCTCTAATAGAGAATCTTGCATTTAAAATCCAATTGTGATAAAATATCACCAATTAAACATCTGATAGAATTAAATTATATGTCGGAAATATTTCCCTGATCTTTCTCAAATTAGAAAGATCTTCTCTGTTAAAGAGAAGACCCTTGGATCAAAAATCCAACGGTGATTATAAAATCACCCATCAATCATCTGATAGAATAAAATTCTATCTTAGAAAAATATTTTTCTAATCTTGATAAATAAACAAGAATGATCTTCTCTATTAGATAGAATAAAATTCTATATTAGGAAAATATCTTCCTAATGTTGTGATAGAATAAAATTCTATATTAGGAAAATATTTTCCTAATCTTGTTAACTTAACAAGATATTCATATAACAGAATTAAATTCTATGTTAGGAAAATATCTTCCTAATCTTGTTAAATTAACAAGATATTCATATAATAAAATAAAATTCTATCTTAGGAAAATATTTTCCTAATTTTATTAAAACAAACAAGAAATCTTCTCTGCTAAACAGAGAGCGTTTGGATTAAAAACCCAACGGGGAATAAAATTCACGGGTTGATCTAAAAGATCAATTGGATTGATTATGAAATCAATCATGATCTCAATGAGAGATTTTCGCAACAAATTGATTCTTTTCCTTCTCCTATAAATATGAGCAAAGAGATGAAAAGGAAGGGGAGGACTCGATATAAAAAAAAATAGGAGACCACCCCATATGTTTCTGTAAAAAATACAGAAGGCTCTCAAAACAACAAAGAATTTAATTCTCTCAAAGAAGAAAATCTCCCTCCTCTCAAAGCCTAGGTAAAGAAAAAAGCAGAGATCAAAATATCTCTTTTACCTATCATACCATATATAAGGGTTTAACCTTTTTCAAGAACTTAGTTCTTTCTCTGGATCTAAGATCCACAAGATAAGTCTCCCACAAGTTGAAAATTTAATTTTCATCGGGAAGATCTTGTTCTTGAGAATCAAACATTCATGGAAGAACAAAATTGAAACAAAAGAAGATGGAGTCCATAATACTTCAGAAACTTAGTTTCTTCAAATCAAGAACTTGGTTCATAAAGAATCTAATCTAAGATCCTTAAAATAATGATCCTGGTGATCCTTAATGGCCAAAACACCATTTACAAGAGGTTTAACCTCTCTGAAAACATGAACAGAAAAACATGGATAAAAGAATATGGAGAAAATTGAGTCTATAATACTCCAGAAACTTAGTTCCTTCAAATTAAGAACTTAGTTCTTAAAGAACCTGATCCCAGATCCTCAAAATAATGATCTAGGTGATCGTTAATGGTTAAAATACCATTAACAGAGGTTTAAGTTCTCTAAAAAATCAACAGAGATTAAATCTCCAAAAATGCTCAGCACCTCACGTGAAAAGAACGTGAGCACCCAAGGCCAACTTACATAGCGTCCCACGTGAAACATATGTGAGCGCCTGAAAAATTTAGTGCTTAGCACTAGTGCAGCGCCTCATGTGAAACACACATGAGCGCCAAAACTCAATGTCTCACGTGAAATACACGTGAGTGCTAGACGCTCGGCGCCTCACATGAAACACATGTGAGCGTCACAAAGGACTAGTGCTTAGCACTATTTTAACACCTCACGTGAAACACACGTGAGTGTTATATGCAACTGTGTGCTTAGCACTGTTGGGTGTTACAGAAACCCGATCTTAGCCCAAATTGGCTAAGCTTATATTCGTGATATCCAAACCGATCTTAGTCCCATACATGACTAACGATCTTCATCCCATAACTTCTAAGTTAATTTTAGTCTCAAACAAGACTAATGATTCTTGGAAGATCCATCACGATCTTTTCCCTCAGGTATGAGATTTGGTTTTAGGTACATCTCTTCACACCTCTGATATATGTCGTTGTAAGTCCTCAATGTCTTCAGAGAGGTGACGGGTCCAAACAACCAACAACTCTTTTCTCGTCTCAACTTGATATAAAATTTCAGCAAGACGGGAAATGATACATCCCACACTGATGCACTTCCAAATTGATGTGCACACCTCAAATCGGATCGCACCCCCCAATTAGGCGCATTCTATGTCACCATTGTTCACTCTGCCACGTAATAAATACACATGCGCGCAAGATGAATGATGGATCAAAATGTCCTTAAACTAATATTCGTATCAAATATGGTAATAATGGATCGAAATGTCCTTAAACTAAAATAATTGAGCCCATATACTCATTTGTTTCTAAGTTGATCTTAGTCTCAAATATGACTAATCATTCTTAGATCAAACTCAAATATCTTATGAACGGATATACCTCATAAATATGATATCTGCGTCCTGAGTTCGTTCCTGTTGGCAAACCAAGATACCAACGTGGACCTCGTCAAGCAAATTCTTGACCCAAACCCAAATCTCAAATATAAGGATTTGGACTAATCCGCATCCTATGGGCGACGACATAAACTAGTCTTCGTATACAATCCACGGGCAATCTTAACAAACAAAATAACACACGACACGAAGTGAACTGCTAGAGAAGGAGAAAGTGGTTATCGCAACACGATAATGTAATTAACTGCTAAGGTTTGCGCCTGCAGGGAAGAACGTCCCCACAATAAAAAAAATCCCTCAAAAATGAAGGAGAATCTGATAAAATCTGCTATATCGATCGCATCTATCCAAACCTCCGATATATGGTGCCATAAATCAACTTGGTATTTTTGGAGAGGTGGATGGATATGTCCAAATAGCATCTGTCCCTAAATTCAGGTAAGACGTTCAATCCCAGTTCGTCTCTATTTTCGGCGGTAAACATACATGAGCGTCCAAGGAGCGCCTCACGTGAAAAGCACATGAGCACACAAGGCCAAAAGCTCAGCGCCTCACATGAAACACATGTGAGCGGCAGAAAAAGTTAACGCTTAGCACTACTGGAGCGCCTCACGTGATAACACGTGAGCTCCAAGTTACATAGCGCCTCACGTGATATTCACATGAGCGCTACGTAATTGAGTGCTAAGCATTGCCGGGGAGTACAGAAACCCAACCTTAGCCCTAAATTGGCTAAGTTTCCTAAAATTAAACCGTTTTGATTTTAAATCAAGCGGTCCCATATGCTCATGATTTCCAAACTGACCTTAGTCTTAAACATGACTAATAATCTTTCATCAATGATATCTAAAATGATATTCATCTCATATCTCCTAAGGTAATCTTATTCTCAAATATGAATAATGATTCTTATGTCCGCCATGATCTTTTCCTTCAAATACGGAATCTGGTTCAAGGATACATCTCTCCACACCTTTGATATATTGTTAGTTATAGTGCCCTCAAGGTAATTATTGTAATCGCAGGCAGGTGATTATGGTGATTGAGGGAGGACCTATACGGATAGAACAGTCTTACTCAAGATGATAGTATTCTATCTGGTTTGTCTTTATCATCATGTACATGCTTTATATGGTATTACAGATCACTATTACATGTTGATAGAGCCCATAAGATTCTTGTTTGACTACCAACATTATGATAGTGATCATATACGTGGGAGCTGGGTGGTCTATAAGCACATCCTTAAATGTCCTTAGTTGTGGGAATATCGAGACTGGGCATTGATACTCCAGAGTAGACTAGTGTATACTTATCGAGACCCTGACGAAGGGCGGTGGCCGGTCTCACAAGCCATTGGTGTTTGTTTGTCACCTAAGATAGTATGCAGGTGGTCATTGGGTTATGAGTACACTGGAAGGACTCGCCGGGAACATGCTAGTTGGCATTATACCTATTGTCAGATAGCAGTTTCTAGATGACACGTATACATTTTAGTTTGTCGACCTGAGATCGTCATTTGTCTCGTGTGAGTTCCCACTGTTCTTTGATTACTACCCTACCACGGCTCAAAGGAGTCGTGCAAACAGATTTTATTTGGGTACAATCCCAAGCCACATGGAGGCAGTGAGTGGATCCTCGGGGATTCATCTCTCCCAGTATTAGGGGTTGATGTCGCGTTGTGTACGGGTAGCCATCACCAAAAATCTTTGTCCAAGGTAGTCGAGAATTACTGATTTGGATAAGTAGTTTCTCAGTTGGTGATGGGCTTCATACCGACACGAAATGTCGCGTTATTAGGGGTCTGACTTTATCCACCCCTAGACTCGATATGCGATACTCTTAGACGAACAGACCGGACTGGACGGATATTTTCACGAACAGGCTTATAGGGGTTTGGATAAGTTTGCTCATCGACCTTCCTTTCGCTCAATACCTGGGTAGCCGTTACGTACAGCTAGTACCGCTGACGTACTTGTGGTTAAATCCACTGCCAGCGTATTAACGAGTCTTTAGAGTCCCACGCAGAGAGTTTCCCTGCTTTGGATGAAACGATGTAGAGACCTTATGGTCTTACGGCAGGGTTCGATCATATACGTGCACTTATGCACGTATCATGATTCGGACGGATAATACTAGCGGGCTTTGGTTTAAGCCGGATTCTAGTATTATATTGTTGGATTATTTCGTCTCTATATATTCGTATTTTTCGAAATATGGATACGGGTATGTATATAAGAATGAGGGGTATTCTTGTAATTTATTACAAGATTCTTTCTAGAAGATGCCACCTCATTTAGCTTTAACCATTTAGGATTAAATGGCTAATGAAGTGGAGGATGAGATGTTTATTGCATTAATTGATGGCATGGCTTACTTGGTGACTCATGGTCACTATTCTAGCATGCTTGATATTTAGTTTGTGTTGTGAGATATTTTTTGGAGACTTGAGAAATTTTTTGGAAATTTAAGATGTTATTGTATGCTTCATTATAGCTCACAACACTTAGCCTTTTTCTTGAGTTGCTTCACACTCTCATCCTCAAGCTTCTTTTTCTACCTCCACCCTTCAAGTCTCATGTGTTGAGAAACCTAGGGTGTTTAGAGACAAATTAATCCATCATTAGATTCTACATCCTCTGGGCTATCTAGTTTAGCGAACTAGGTACCCTAGTTACCTCAGCTATGAGGTTGGAGCTCGAAATACAAATCCTCGGGTGGATCATCTTCGATGGAGGGAGACCGGAGATCAAGCTTGATCATGGAGGCCTCTAGGAGCTTGGGATGATGGTTAAAGACCAAAGGATACGGATCATCCGGTATAACCATTCTTAACTCTATTTATTTTTGCTAGCTTAGGGTTAATGGTCGATCCGTAGCATCGGGTTGTTCTAGTGCCAGTTTGTAAAAATTTTGCTCCGCAGTCGGCCATGGTTTGATGGCCAGGGCGCTGGCATGACCCAACATGGTATCAGAGCCAACCCATAAACCCTTAGCTAGCTGTTTTAGACGATGTTAAAGTAACGAAACCGAAACAATTCCGAAACAATACGGAAAATATTCAAGTTGCTGTCAAATTTTCAGAGTCTTCTAAAAAACTTTTAAACAATTGCAGAAGACTATTCTTGTGACTACTAGAACACAAACCAAAAACGAGCCAAAAATTCCTTAAGTTGGCCGGCGAAATCGGCCAAAATCCCGGCGTCGCCGGTTTTTGAAAGAAGTTGGGGTTGAGTTTTTTAGTGTGTTCTGGGTTCTTGAATATTAGTATTTTAGTATTGTTTGTTTTTGCCCGGATTGCATCTTATATTATCTTAAGTTTGGTGGAAATACGGAGTATTTCGAAGTCGCTATTTTTAACACTGTTTAAAAGTTTTCAGTACATACATTATTATCTGCGACCATGAATGGCATTAAAGCGGTACAACTCATATAATTGCTATATGTTCTTTTAGACGAGTTTGCGAACATGACATTCACGTTGATGATTTGTGTTGTACTGAGGTTGTGGCCGGATTGTCGTGGTGAATAGCCAATGGTACAATGGTAGTTGTACAGTTCAGATTCATTTATACATTTGATATTGCGGGGCGAGCGTACGATATGTGGACTGTCAACTCTGCCAGTTTGTATATTATTTGTTTGGGGCACGACCGGGTTGAGGTCGATGTCACCCTTATACATATATTTTTCTTTTATGTACTAAGATTACCCCACGATGGAGTGCTCGAATAGCCGGGTTCTAGAGGGCAACGGGCTCGCATCTCATGGCGTTGAGACGGAAGGGATCTTACTCTAGAATTGGCGGGCTATTCGCCGCACTCATAGGGCGTATAGGGTGACCCACGGTGGAGTGCTCAAGTTACCGGATTTCGTGAAGTATTGGGTGTCCTATTCAATTTATTGATTGGGGCTGCCTCACTTCTGAGATTGGCGGGTAACTTGCCGCGCTCGTAGGGGTCCAGGTTTTCATTGCACGAACTATCCACACGACAGGGAATATTGGGTCTCATTTGCGGCTCAAATGAAACCCGAGGCTCCAAGATTATCCACCATTCTATGTTGCTTGCTGAGATTCTGTGATGTTGCTTATATCATGCTTGAAACGAATGTTATATATATATTTATATATATACTAGTAGATATTGTATATGTTCTGCATCCGCGCTAGTCCAGGCCCCGCTCTGCTGTTAGTTAAGTAACCTAAAGGTGCATGACGGTACCCCGTGGCGAATGCGGATGGCATATACATACATTGTATTTTTGTTCTTTTCTGTTGTGATATGGATTAATTGATGGGACTGCATTAATTCCGATTAATGCAAGGAAGACAAACCTATATGATGTTGTTGGAACCAAGTTTTTAAAAACTGACATTACAGACATTCTCTTTTGCTTTGCACAGCGGTATTCGGTTATGAATATCCAACACCTCATTCGACGAGGCAAGAGCCGAGAACCCTTCATCGGAAGTGACCTCTTGAGCAAAATTTTGCGTCAGTGTAATAACTTCACTATAGTCGATTCTTTTGCTTTGTATCGTGGTATTCAGTTTGGAATATCCCGCACCTCATTCGACGAGAAAAGAGCCGGGATCCCTTCACAGGGAGTGACCTCTTTAGCAAAAGTTTGCGCCACTATATATTTGTAAAACCACTTGGTTCCTTCAACGATATCAAGTTCATTACGTTAATGGTTTTTCGCTAAAAACCAGCCGTAGCCCTCCGTCATTTCAGATAAGTGGCAGTTCGTATTCATGCTATGTACGTTGTTCTCTATCAAGGCATAGTGAACGGTAGCTGAATGTTACTTATCCGTTGCATCTTAGGATGCGATTAATTAGGACAGTCGCATAGCCACTTTGGTCTCTATCAAGGGCGTATGCGGGTGGGTCTAAGTTAATCCAGGATAATGACGGGTTGAACTTGACTTGCGACTTATGGTACGTTGGTCTCTATTAAGACCATTTGACGCTTGGGGTAAAAACCACATCGGGAGTTTCAAACATACAGGAAACTTGCCAGGCATGCGCATACCTTCTGGAGTGTGGTGACTTGAGTGGCTTCCATCAAGTTATCATGCGATGATAGTTGGATCCCGATTCCCACTGATGAGTAAGATTACTCCTCGGGTGATTTTAGATGATCCCGACTAATTCTCCTTTTAGGTTTGGAGGAGAATTCGAGGAAATGATGGGAGACATTCTGATTAGATAAAGTGATTAATCATTCTGATCTAGGTTAGAGTCAATGCTGAGTGTTTCTTTTCTCTCTCTCTCTTTGGCAGCGACCATGGCCCGGCCCTAAATTAAAACTCATGAACCAAGTTAACCGAACCTTCTTAAAACACTTTGTCTTTTGGATTGTCATTTAGTCGCATATATCATTGTCTCTCCTACATCCCTTTTACATTTCTCCAGAACATCCCGTATCACTACGAAGAACCACATATTGCTTGGATATTTCCATCGTATAGTTACATACAAACTCGAAGGAACTTGTTCCAGTTCGAGAATGGATTCTGGTTCTGAAGAAATTGAATAGGATTATTCGGTCGTCTTTTCCCTTTACCTTCTCTCAGGTTGCGAGAGCTCCTAGTATTAGGAGAGTACACCATTGGGCTTATTGGATATTCTTATTCCAAACCATAGGCAGGTGCCGAAAGGTAGGGAAGGAAGAAAACTAATTAGCCTAAGTGTGGTGTACAGAAGGTAATAAGTAAAGACATATAAAGGGATTAGAGTAAGGGAAAAAGAAATTGCGACTGCTATCATTCACGACAAAACCGCGTATACCCCTGCCACTCCTATATCCACTTTGCATTTCTCCAGAACACTTCGTATCACTAAGAAAATCCATATTTCTTGGATATTCCATCGTATAGTTACATACGAACTCGAAGGAACTTTTTCCAGTTTGAGGATGGATTCTGGTTCAGGAGAAATAGAATAGGATTATTCAGTTGTCTTTTCTCTTTACCTTCTCTCAAGTTGCGAGGGCTCCTGGTATTAGAAGAGCATACCTATTATACTTATTGGATAGTCTTCTTCCAAACCTTAGACTGGTGCCGAAGGGTAGGGAAGGAAGTAAATCAATTAGCCTAAGTATGGTGTACAGAAGGTAATAAGTGAAGACATATAAAGGGATTGGAGTGAGGGCAAGGTAGTATACGGTGCAGGGTTCCCTAGACGGCCGCTGGGTTTCGGGAGGTATCGTCCATGCCATTTTCAAAAATTGGCGAGCTAAAGAACCCTAACGCTAGAATCTAAACTAGAGAATTAGACGAACAAGCATGTAAACATCTTTACATCTAATTGAAAAAAGAATACAACCTTTGTAGACCGGTTCTTCACTTCAATAGCTCCGTGCAGTAGTCCCTTCGCTCCAAGTAGTGATCTCCCGGACTCTAGTGAGGCTCCATAAGGTGAAATGAACAAGCTTGCTTGAAGTTTTCGAGGCCGAAGATGATCTACGTCGAGGAGACACTAACTCAAGCTACCTCTTCACTAGGTGATGAACTTGGTGAAGAAACAACCCAATCTAAATGGCTAGAAGAGAAGAGGTTGATGAAGTAGGAATTTTTCTCACTGCATAAATAATTTTCTCACTATATTTCTTCACCTCTCATGAAGCTAGAGAGCTTTTGGAGATGAGGAAGAAGATGAAATGTGAATGGAAAATGAGTGAGAATAGCAACCATAGGTGAGTTAGTGTCATATACTAACTCATGTAAAGAATAAACCATGGGTAAACAATAATGGTTTGGTTAATAAATATTTTCAAGTAAAACAAAATGAGTGGACTTGGTCAATGGTTCCACAAGCTTCTATAAGCTTCAACCATGTGACAATTTCCAACTAATTTGATTTACTTTAAATAAAAAAAAACCTCACATTATTATATGCATGGTGTTAGTCTCATACACCCATGTAGCATATGGCATCAAGCATGACACAAAATAATATACATTAATATATATCACATATATACTAAGTGTACATAAGTGAGAAAAAGAAATCTTAAGTGAGCTAATATTAGTTAATGTAAGATAATATATCAAATATATAATTATACATTAAATTATTAAATGAACACTTGATTTAATAATCCAGCTATACCACATATAACCGACTAATATCAAATGTATTAACTTGTCGAATCAACACTTGATTCGACAGCCCGGTTATATCACATATAACCGACCAATATCACATATCGCGAGAATAGAATACGGTATCACATACGCGTATTAATATAGGTCCCGCACATATCACATATGTGCTCCTACTTCGTTTTGCTTGAGCCAGGAAACCTCTGTGTAGGACTCTAAAGACTCGTCAATACGCCGGCAATAGGTGGTGATCATATCAGTCACCCACAAGCCGCAAGCGGTCTGCTAAACGTAACGGCCACCCGGGTATTGAGCGATCAGAAGATCAACAAGCAAGCCTGCTCATACTCCTGTGAATCCAATAAGTAACACTACCGTACAGTCCGGTCTCTTCGTCAGATATGTCGCATATCACAGCCTGGGGGTGGTATAACGTCAGACCCTAATAGCCTGATAAGTCATGCCGATGTGAGGCTCATAACGGTTCGGGAAAATACTGATAATACTTACCAGTAAATCTCAGCAACCCTGTCCGGGGATTTCCTGTTATGGCCAATCGAGCATAGCACAACATCAACCCCCAATACCAGGAGAGACGAATCCTCTCCTATCGCTCATTGCCTCCATGTGACTCAAGACTGTACCCAAAAACCACCGTTTTGCACGATCTCTTGAACGTGGTAAGGTGAAAATCAAAGCACAGTGGGAATCACACAAGACTCTATGACGATCTCGGGTCGACAGACTAACCTGTACCAGTGTCACCAGAGAACTGCTATCTGACGATAGGTATAATACCATCTAGGAGTTCTCGGCGAGTCCGTCCAGCGTACTCAGTCTTCACTGAGCAACCGTATACCATCTCTGATGTCAAACACTAATGGATATGGGATCATCCATCGCCCATCATATGGGTCGAGAAGCGTATACGCTAGTCTACTCTGGAATATCGATACCCCGTCTCGATACACCCACGACTAGGAACTATTGAAGGATGTACTTACCGACTACCTCTGCCCCACTAGTATGATCTGCATCATAATCCTAGTAGTCAAGTACTCGTCCTAAGGGCTTTATCAACATGTAATAGAGAGACAATAAGTGTACATGTTAAGATAAAGTGCAACCGGATAGCATACTATCATGTCGAGCAAGAAAGTCCTCCCTATATATGTCCAAACATCCACTACAATATACATCGTATATACAGTAATGGTCTCTAGGGCATACATATTACTAACATACGGTTACTGTCATGAATAAGAACAGTGGAAGAGGAATTATTAGGAATACCCGGATACCCCTTTGAAACATTCTCATGTTTCAGTTTTACTGTGCAGTATTAATTGAAAACTATTTTCCCAGTTAGATTCTAATTCCAGGTATGTATTTACCAGATTTGATTCTCACATCTGTATGGCGTTACAGATGGTGAGTGGGAGTAAGATATTGGGAATTGGGTGATTAGATCCTCTGTATATCGGAATTCTTTGTAATTGGTGATATTTGAAGAAATCACCTGGGTTTTGCCTGACGGCAAATATTTGGTTTTGAATACCCGTTGTTATGCACCAATTTCAAACTGATATATCTATACGTTTATTTATATAAAGTGAGATATAACTTTTTGAAATTATGTCTATGACATTTACTTATATCAGTTGATGATTAGGTAAGGTGCATTCAATAACGATGTAATTCTTCTTAACCATAGTACAGTTTTCAACCTACGACGCACAGGGTTTGAGTTATTGAACTCAGGGGACTTATACAAAGTATTGTATGTTTTCCAGTGTCCATTAGGACAAAAGGGTTGGTGCTCAT
Source organism: Agapanthus africanus (assembly GCA_030015575.1). Lineage (NCBI taxonomy): Eukaryota > Viridiplantae > Streptophyta > Magnoliopsida > Asparagales > Amaryllidaceae > Agapanthus > Agapanthus africanus. The sequence continues at coordinate 157,246,849 of JASDDO010000024.1, forward strand.
ACTATATTATGTTTACTTGTGACTTCTCTAGTTTTAGACAAGTATTTCGTTGAAATACAGGGTCCAGATATTGAGAAGTTATAGATATAAGAATAAAGTAGAGAACCATATGTTGCAAAGTATCAGGATTCTTCAAAGTGATCTAAGATGTAGATACTTATGCTAGGTATTCCGTTGTAAGTAATGGTTTTGAGAACTTTCTTCTCTTTCAAGTTACTCATATGTGGATGTATTCCTAGATGAGTAATGTTGCTTGGCCTCCTTCCAGTTTGTTGATATGCACTGGAAACAACTGCATGTTTTTTGAATCTGGTTCCAATTAAATTAGTGCATTTGTATCTATATTGGATATATAGAATGGATTCATATCTTAACGATGTTAAGGTATATGGAGTTGTCCGGCTGATGCTTAAAGCCAGAATCTGGACAAACTCAAGGCACGTTTCAGTAATGGCAGTGTGTGGGTTATCCCGGGTATTGACGAGGGTTAACATTCTACCATTTGGAAGATCAATAGTTATATTGTTCTTGACTCGCCACAGTTTTAGTAAAATGGATTCTTTTCAGAAAACATTAATGGGAGTATGGTAGAACTAGAAGTGATTCCAGAACCACAAACGATTACTGAAAATTTAGTAGAACCTAAAGATTCAAATTGGATTCAACATTCTATTAGCCACTCCATAGATTTGGTGGGTAATCTCAGACACCCGAGAGGTACTTCGGTCTCCTCAGAGACGGTGACAGGGAGGTTTTTGTTTACCCAAACTTTCCACGGCTGTTGTTCTAAACTATGAGAGCTGGCAGGAGGATGAGTATAACGTCATTCTAAACTAGCTTTAAAATTGCAAGTGTATATGACTCTGCCAGAGAGTTATTGTAGTCAGTGGGAGCAGTGGAAGCATAGTGAACAAGTAGCTTATGTCTATTTATAGGCTAAAGCAAGTACAGCGAAGATATATCATCTATTTTTGATGTGACAGTCATAGAGTTTGACTTTATCAGAATAAGAGATGGATCTGGTAAGAAGGTAGTAGGGAGTGATGTCCTGGTATTCGGATAACATGCACTAAATAAGAAGAGATCTTCCTATACTACGATCGGTTATACTTTGGTTGTCACAAGTGGTTTCTGCACATAGGATATGGATAAAATATCAGGGATTCTGGTGACTAGATCTATGGTTTTAGATCTAGATTGAAGTGTCCCAATTTGTGTACTTTGACATTATTCTAAAGTATTTTAGAATGGACGACTCCTGGCGTGGTGGTGTACCCGCGGGTGATGGAGTCACCCTCTCTAAAGAGATGTCTTTTAGACTGATAAGGAGAGGGATTTGCATGATTGGCATATCACTTGCTTAGGCAATTGAGTCAATTATAAGATGTCAAGTACAACACCAGATATTACTTTTGCACTGGCTGCAATAAGCGTATATATTAATCCAATCCTGAAGAAACAATAGGAAGCAGTTATGAACATGTTGGATATAGTGCCCTCTAAGTCAATTATTGGATAGCAGGTACGTGATTGCAATGATTGAGGGAGGACCTATACCGACATGACTGTCTTACTCGAGATGATAGTATGCTATCTGGTTTGTATTTATCATCGTATACATGCTTTAGTTCACTATTGCATGTTGATAGAGCCCATACGATTCTTGCTTGACTGCCAGCAGTATGATGGCGATCATATACATGGGAGCTGGGGTCTGTAAGCACATCCTTAAAGTGTCCCTAGTCGTAGGAGTTTCGAGACAGGGCATCGATACTCCAGAGTAGACTAGTGTATACAGTCGAGACCCCGACGAGGGGCGGTGGCCGGTCTCACAAGCCATTGGTGTAAGTTGGTTCACCTAAGATGTATATAGGTGCTCATTGAGTACACCGGATAGGACTCGCCGGGAACATGCTAGGTGGTATTATATATATCGTCAGATAGCAGTTCCCTGGTGACATGTGTACAGGTTAGTTTGTCAACCTGAGATCGTCATTTGTCTCATATGAGTTCCGACTGTGCTTAGATTACTACCCTACCACGCTCAAAGGAGATGTGCAAACAGGTTTTAGTTGGGTACAGTCCCGAGCCACATGGAGGCAGTGAGCGGATCGTCAGGGATTCGTCTTTCCCGGTATTGGGGGTTGATATCGCACAGTGCACGGGTGGCCATCACTAGAAATCCTCGGCCGAGATAGTAGAGAATTACTGATTTGGATCAGTAGTTTCTCAGGTGGTGATGGGCTTCATACCGACACGATTTATCGCATTATTAGGGGTCTGACTTTATCCACCCCCTAGACTCGATATGCGATACTCTTTAGAAGAACAGACCGGACTGTATGGATATTGTCACGTCAGGCTCAGTAGAGTTTCTGGATGAGCTCGTCAGCTTCCCTTCCAATCAATACATAGGCAACCGTTACGTACAGCTTGTACCTCTGACGTGCTAGTGGTTATACCCAGTGCCAGTGTGTTGATGAGTCATTAGAGTCCCCCACAGACAGTTTCCCAAGTTCGGGCGAAACGTTGTAGAGGCCGTATGGTTTTATGGCAGGGTTCGGAAAATGCACGTGCGTTTACGCACGTGTCATATTTCGGGCAGATAATTATGGTGGGCTTTGGTTTAAGCCGGATCCGAGTATTATACTGTGTAGATATAATATCTTTGTCTCAGTTGCATTTGTATTCGGTCGTAATACAAATGCGGGTATGTTTATACTGTTACGGGGTTATCCTGAAATTCGTTTCAGGATCGCTTTTGGAAGTTGCCAGTTTCCAGTTTTCTATCACCCGTATTTAACATTTGGTTAAATGCAGATTTATCTTTTCTTCCATGGGTGAGTCATGAGGGTGAGTCATGAGTGAGGAAGCTTCTTGATTGATGACTAGGTTTGTGACTCACTTGATTGCATTAAATGTTTTAGTGAGGTGTTTAAAGTGAGTCACCATTTGCATTAATGTGTTTTGGTAATGCTTAGGATATTATTCCTTAAGGTTACCCCCTTTGCTCCTACACTCACCCTCCTCCTTTCCTATATGTGGCCGGCCATTCCTTCATGGATAGATATGGTTGCTTGAAAAAGGATTTTGATAGTTTTGGTTGATAGAAATTAGATGTGATCCATTTCTCATTTCCATTCGATCCAAAAGGCAACTTCATTAACCGTTCGTCCATGGCTTTGGACGTAACGAGACAAAGTGTTCTACTCATTCTCTACATCATTCTTGGTCATCTCTTTCAGCAAACTTGATGATCGAGTTGCCTCAGTTCAGAGGCGGGAGCCCGTTTAAAGATCCGTCGACGTGGTGCCACCTGGACGAGAAGACTGGAGATTCAGGAGATCGGAGCAGCCGCAACAAAGCGTGGGATGATGGTTGAAGACCGAATGACTCGGATCGTTCGGTATAACATTTCTACCCACTTTGTAGTTTGTTAGTTTAGCTTTAATGGCAGATCCGGGTTATAGTACGCGATAGCGCCAATTGTAAAAAGTTTTTGTTCCACATTTGGTTTCTGTTAGACGGTCGGGGCGCTACCGTGGACTTACAGAACATAAGTGGATGTTCTTGGTAAATGGTAACGACAGCCTCCTTCAGGAGGTGGTTATCATTTCTATCTTCCAAGATGACCTAGATGACAGAGTGACTGTCAGAGTTATAGTTTTCTCCTCTTTTGAGGGGCAGTATGTTGGACAGGTGGTCCAAGCGGATACCGTGGAAGGAATGACGCATGATACTGATTAAATATAGTGGATGATGCAGTCTAAGAAATTTTTTGGATTTGGAGTTCATTTGTGAACTGGGTCCCATCAGATATCCAAATAAATTCTAAGACAGGTATTGCTCATTTCGGGAGATAGTCTTTCTCCGCGTAGTTGAGATAGAGAGAGAGATAAAGATAGAAACACTAGAGCGGATCCACTCACTGAGGCTATTTCTCGAACACAATAGTTTCACAAACGAGCTTTGTGAGACCGATTAGTAGAGAAGTTGGGTGTTCAGTGTCACACGGGCTGTGAGTATGCGACACCATAATAATTAGCCTTATGTGCAAGTGGGAGATTGTTGGCTATAGTGCCATCAAGGCAATTATTATAATCGCAGGCAGGTTATTATGATGATTGAAAGAGGACCTATACGGATAGAATAGTCTTTCTCAAGATGATAGTATTCTATCTGGTTTTTCTTTATCATCATGTACATGTTTTATGTGGTATTACAGATCACTATTACATATTGATAGAGCCCATAAGATTCTTGCTTGACTACCAGCATTATGATGGCGATCATATACATGGAAGCTGGGTGGTCTATAAGCACTTCCTTAAATGTCCTTAGTCGTGGGAGAATCGAGACTGGGCATAGATACTCCAGAGTAAACTAGTGTATACTTATAGAGACCCCGACGATAGGAGGTGGCCAGTCTCACAAGCCATTGGTGTCTGTTTGTCACCTAAGATAGTATGCAGGTGCTCATTGGGTTATGAGTATACTGGACGGACTCGACAGGAACATGCTAGTTGGTATTATACCTATTGTCAGATAACAGTTCCCAGGTGACATGTGTACAGGTTAGTTTGTCGACTTGAGATCGTCATTTGTCTCGTGTGAGTTCCCACTGTGCTTTGATTACTACCCTACCACGGCTCAAAGGAGTCGTGTAAACAGATTTTAGTTGGGTACAGTCCCGAGCCACATGGAGGAAGTGAGCGGATCGTCAGGTATTCGTCTCTCCCTGTATTGGGGGTTGATGTCGCGTTTTGTACTGGTGGCCATCACCAGAAATCCTTGGCCAAGATAGTCGAGAATTACTGATTTGAATCAGTAGTTTCCCAGTTGGTGATGGGCTTCATACCGATACGAAATGTCGCGTTATTAGGGGTCTGACTTTATCCACCCCCCTAGACTCGTATATGATACTCTTAGATGAACAGACCGGACTGAACGGATATTGTTACGGACAGGCTCAGTAGGGGTTTGGATGAGTTTGCTCATCGGCCTTCCTTCCACTCAGTACCTGGGTAGCCGTTACGTACAGCTAGTTCCGCTGACGTGCTTGTGGTTAAACCCACTGCCAGCGTATTGACAAGTTTTTAGAGTCCCACACAGAGGGTTTCCCTGCTTCGGGTGAAATGATGTAGAAGCCGTATGGTCTTACGGCAGGGTTCGATCATATACGTGCACTTATGCACGTATCATGATTCGGACGGATAATACCAGTGGAATTTGGTTTAAGCCGGATTCCAGGATTATATTGTTGGATTATTTCGTCTCTATATATTCATATTATTCGGAATACGGATACGGGTATGTATATACAAATGAGGGGTATTCTTGTAATTTATTATAAGATTGTTTCTAGAAGATGCCACCTCATCTAGCTTTAACCATTTAGGATTAAATGGTTAATGAGGTGGAGGATGAAGTGTTTATTGCATTAATTGATGGCATGGGTTACTTGGTGACTCATGGGATGACTCATGGTCACTATTTTAGCATGCTTGATATTTAGTTTGTGTTGTGAGATATTTTTTGGAGACTTGAGAATTTTTTTGGAAATTTGAGATATTATTGTATGCGTCATTATAGCTCACAACACTTAGCCTTTTTCTTGAGTTGATTCACACTCTCATCCTCAAGCTTCTTCTTCTACCTCCACCCTTCAAGTCCCATGTGTTGAGAAACCTAGGGTGTTTTGAGACAAATTAATCCATCATTAGATTCTACATCCTCTAGGCTATCTAGTTTAGCGAACTAGGTACCCTAGTTATCTCGGCTATGAGGTTGGAGCTCGAAATACAAATCCTCAGGTGGATCATCTTCGATGGAGGGAGATCGGAGATCAAGCTTGATCATGGAGACCTCTAGGAGCTTGGGATGATGGTTAAAGATCGAAGGACACTGATCATTCAGTATAACCATTCGTAACTCTCTTTATGTTTGCTAGCTTAGGGTTAATGGTCGATCCGTAGCATTGGGTTGTTCTAGCGCGAATTTGTAAAATTTTTGTTCCGCAGTCGGCCACGGTTTGATGGCCAGGGCGCTGGCATAACCCAATATATATGTCGTTGTAATTCCTCAATATTTTCAGAAAGGTGACAGGTCCCAACAACGAATAACAACTCCTCGTCCCAGCTTGATGAGATATATGAAATTTCATCAAGACAGGGAGTGATATGATTGCACGCTTTTGGCGTGTCGAGTTTTAAGGTTCTAAAGTTAATCGCAATCAGGACGGTATCGCTTTGTAGCTTGCCGCGATGAGTACGGGTCGTCCGCAGGGAGACGGAGCGTTTTAAGTTCTTGTTTTCACGAGTTAATTCGCGGGGCGGAAATGTTTGTATCTACCCTATGTGTTTATATACAAAGTAAACACTTGTTAGGATTAGATAGGATAGTGTAAGTTAAGGAAATCCGTACTTAACCCTTTGAGCCGAGCTCGACCACTAAAGCTAGAGCAATCGGCAACAACGTGGATTAGGGTGCTTAAGCACGGTATTTGTGAAATCCGGCTTATTGACCCTTGTCCGTCCGTTCTTGTCGCTTGCTTTCGCCTCCGGCCAATCCGAACGCAACCGGTCACGGTTAGGAGTCACCGATACCTTGGTAGGATAGGATGCCTAACGGAGCGCTTGCGTAAGGTTTGAGCGGAGTTTAATGGAAAAGATCGGGAAAAGGAAATGAGAAGGGAAATCTTAACTTACAATATCGTTTTCTTTCCTAACAACATTAATATTCACAACCATCCAAACAACAAATCAAAAGAGCAAAGAAAAGATAAACAAAGAAAAGAAAAGAGTATTGCAAGAAAGTAAATGACATGGTAATTAAAGTGCAAGTAAGTAAAGAGCAAGAATGTAAATGCAAGTAAGTAAAGCAAGTAAGAAAATAATAAGAACCAAAGAATGAAAGCTTCATTAACTCAAAGTGACAATACAAGCCATGGGTTCAATAACCTAATCTTAAACTTGCAAGCTCAATGAAAAGGTTACAAGATCAAGAGAAGGCAAAGAACTCAAGGTGAAATGAAGGTAGAATGAAAGCTTTATTAATCTTCAAGTAATTATACAACCCTTGAGATCAATAACCAAAACTTAAACATGCAAGCTCAATGAAGAGGTTGCAAGATCAAGAGAAGGTAAGGAGCTCAAGGGGACTATCTATGTATAAGAACAAAACAAAAAGAGAAACAAAAAGAGTTGTGAAGTATTGGACAAAACTTGGACAAAGAATGACCCCCTCTCCCTTGCTCACTAGTTTTCTTTTCTAGGCACAAAAGAAAAATAAATAAGCAATAAAAATAGGTTGATGTGACAGCAAAGGAGGGACCACGGAAATTTAGGGATCAATGGGGCTAGGGGGCCGGCCAGCTCGGAATTATTGGGCATGTGGCCGGCCCAATTCTGAGCAACTAGGCTCGTGTTGGATGTGTAGTCTTGTGTGCTCTCCAATATCACTCTGGTGCTGCTTGATTTCTCTATATTAACCTGGTCTGCACTCAGAGATTTGGAGGGAAACTTGATGCTATACATCACATCATATCTTTTTGCATTAACTCGCACATCACTTCTCATGCCCACTTGCACCAATTCATCATTTGTGTGTGCCATGGGCAACCCCACCATGGTCCTAGTGCCAAAGAGCATGTGTACACTTGCATTGTGTTGGACCAATATTGTGTGCACACATTTTATTTGCAAAAATTCTTTGGATATCGGTCGGTTTCCAGTTCCGGTTGCAGTGTCGGCTCACAAATGATATATCCGTGATTTTAAGTGTATTTCCAGTATTTTGTCACGGATACCTGTAATCTGTAATTACTGAGTAGACACTGGTTAATAGTACCGATATATAACAACAGATAATGATTGAGAGGTATTAAAATGCAATATTCTGGTATGAACATGATACCCCCAAACTTATCTTTTTCTCGTCCTGAGCAAAACAAAATCCTAGCCCTACTTTCGCAAGGAACGTGATTGCACTGAGCACGTGCAATGTAGGTACCCGGCGCTGATGCTGCACACGAACCCGGGACGCTATGGAGGTACCCGACGCTCCTCCCTCCACGCCCTGGCTCACAATGTGCCTCTTTTGGAAGCAATCCAAAATGAGGGCCAAGGATCGGTCGTGCCTGGACTTCGAGATGAGGCCGAGCACATAGATCGAGCGCACCTTGTCGAGTGCCTCGTCCAGCAGCTCCTCGGAGAGGGGGTTGTACAACCCTGGGGACCTCCTCCAAATTGTGTACATCAGCAACTGGAGGAGGGGCGACCGTCGAGGGAGGAGACGGCCGACGTGACCCTCGAGGTGCTGAATAGCACCCCGATACCTGTCCTCGGCTAGGGACTGGTCATACATGAAGATGTCATTGAAGGAGATGATCTCTTCAATCGCATAAATACGCCCAACCATCTCGAAAAGCAACGCTGGAAAGTTGGCGTCTCCCTCTCTATTTATAGCCTGCACAGAATCCCCAAAATCCCAAATTTGCGCGCGCATGGGTGCGAATCCTGAGATTCGATCGATTCTTCCAATGCTGCGCTGCCACATGGAGGGTATCCCTTGTTTCTTGGCAAATCGAAGTCAGAAAGACGCGAATTCTAAAACGCCTCGCCTCACCTATGTGCCTCTGCCATGTGCCGCCTCCGGTGGTCACCCTCCCCGATATTCACACATTTCGGAACGTCGAGTTGAGCCCCGCGACACCGAGCAACTTCCTTGCTCGGTCCATCCTTGGCTGGTAATCTCTTACCCAACGACGCCAAGGATCAAAGCCCTCATCAAGAGGCTACCGAGCAGCTTCCCTGCTCGGTCCATCCTTGGCTGGTAATCTCTTACTCTATGACGCTAAGGATCAAAGCCCTCATCAAGAGGCCACCGAGCAGCTTTCCTGCTCGGTCCATCCTTGGCTGGTAATCTCTTACCCTACAACGCCAAGGATCAAAGCCCTCATCAAGAGGCCATCAAACAGCTTTTCTGCTCGTTCCATCATTGGCTGGTAATCTCTTACCCTACAACGCCAAGGATCAAAGCCCTCATCAAGAGGCCATCAAACAACTTTTCTGCTCGTTCCATCCTTGGCTGGTAATCTCTTACCCTACGATGCTAAGGATCAAAGCCCTCATCAAGAGGCCACCGAGCTTCTTCCTTGCTCAGTCCATCCTTGGCCGGTAATCTCTTACCCAACGACGCCAAGGATCAAAGCCATCATCAAGAGGCCACCGAGCAGCTTCCCTGCTCGGTCCATCCTTGGCTGGTAATCTCTTACCCAACGACGCCAAGGATCAAAGCCCTCATCAAGAGGTCACCGAGCAGTTTCCCTGCTCGGTCCATCCTTAGCTGGTAATCTCTTACCCTACGACGCCAAGGATCAAAGCCCTCATCAAGAGGCCACCGAGCAGCTTCCCTACTCGGTCCATCCTTGGCTGGTAATCTCTTACCCTACGATGCCAAGGATCAAAGCCCTCATCAAGAGGCCACCGAGCAGCTTCCCTGCTCGTTCCATCCTTGGCTGGTAATCTCTTACCCAACGACGCCAAGGATTAAAGCCCCCACTAAGAGGCAACCGAGCAGCTACCCTGCTCAGTCCATCCTTAGCAGGCAACTCCTTGCCCTCCCACGCTAAGCATCGAAGCCCTTGTTAGTGATATATGCCCTAGAGGCCATTATTGTATCATACTGGATTGTATATTACTTAATGGGGGCTTGGGATATACACAGATATAGTAACAGTCTTGCTCAAAATGGTAGTATGCTACCCGGTTTGTTTCTACCTCAATATGTGCATGTGTTTCCTTTACCATATCGCTTATACATATTGGTAGAGCCCTTAGGATATTTGCTTGATTACCAGCGTTATGATGGCAGTCACACTAGTGGGGGCTGGGTAATCTATAAGCACATCCTATACAGGTCCCTAGTTGTAGGATTATCGAGACGGGGCATCGGTACTCCACAGTAGACTAGTGTATACGCTTCTCATCCCAGCAGGGGAGATGGTCTGTCCCACAGCCATTAGTACGTCGTACTGGAGATAGTATGCAGGTGCTCATTAGGTTATGAGTACACTGGACAGGACTCGTCGGGAACTGTTGGTGGGTATTATACCTGTCGTCGGGTAGCAGTTCCCAGGTGACATGAGTACAGCTTAGTCCGTCGACTTGACACTGCTACTTCGCCTCGAGTGTGTTCCCGCTGTACTTTGATTACTACCCTACCATGGCTCAAAGGAGTCGTGCAAACAGGTAGTAGTTGGGTGCAGTCCCGAAGCACTTGGAGGTAATGGCGGTTAAATAGGATTCATCTCTCTCGGTATTGGGGGTTGATGTCGCGCTGTGTCCGGAAGGCCATTACACAAAGTCCTTGGCAAAGGCAAGCGAGATTTACTGGTAGGTATTCCAGTAGTTTCTCAGGGTGTATTGGGCTACTCTTCGACACGACTTATTGTGCTATTGGGGGTTTGACGATTACCGCCCCTAGGCCCGATATGCAATACTCTTAGACGAACAGACCGGACTGTACTGAGATTGTCACATTCAGACTCAGTAGGAGTTCGGGTGGGTTTCCTCATCGGCCTTCTTATCGACATCTACCTAGGGACCATTACGTGCAGCTAGTACCGCTTGCGGGCTGTGGTTAAACCCACTTCCAGCGTAGTGTCGAGTCTTTAGAGTCCCACACAGAGAGTTTCCCTGCACCGGGCAAAAGGTGTAGAGGCCGTATGGTTTTACGGCAGAGCTTCGATCACTTACGTGCACTTGTGCGCGTATGATGTTCGGGCGGATAATACTAGTGGGCTTTGGTTTAAGCCGGATCCTGGTATTATATTGATGGATCAGTTTCGTCTCTTTGTATTCGTGTTTCTCGGAACACGAATGCGGGTATGTATATACGGATGAGAGGGGCATAGAAGGAGACACCTCATTAGGGTTTTGACCATTGACTTGATTAAAAAAATTATGAGGTGGAGAAAGTATTTTTTATTTTTGTAAATGATAATTGAGGCATGGCTACTTGTTTTGACTACTTGACTTGGTTTGACCATTGGACTTGGTTTGACCACTTGACTTGGTTTGACTCTTTGACTAGATATTTCTTGTGAGATATTTTGTGGCACTAGATATTTTGTGGCACTAGATATTTTGGATGAGATATTTTTCCATGCCATGCTTGTAGTCAAGTCAAGGTAGCCATCTCATTTTTTATCATGGATCATTATCATTATCAAAAATCTTTTCTCTTTCCTCAAGCTAGCTCTCTTCTTCTTCCTCTCAACTAAAACCCTAAAAGCTCCCATGTGTTGAGAATCCTAAGGTTCCAAAAGACAAAGCACTCCATCTTCACACTCTACCCCCTCTAGGACTTCTGGTTTAGCGAACTAGAAGCCGTAGTTATCTTGGATTTGAGGTAGGAGCTCGGACTATAGACTCTAGGGTAGATCGTCTTTGACTCGAGGAAGCCGACGAGGTTGCTACGATCCGGATCTATCCCTGGAGCCTACGAAGACGAGGAGGACAGCGATGAATACTTAAAGGACATCTATCGTGAGGTATAACTTCATATCCGAGTAGTTAAACCTCTTGTAGTTTGCTAGCTGTCACGCCCCGCTTCCCAGAGTACGCTAAAATGGGCACGTGACATAGCCAACCATGCTACCTGTGGGTAGGAAGTATCCATCCACAGTCACATTACGGCTGTAAAGATATCAAGAACAAAATAAAACTATCTAAAACATGTCCAAAATCCAGGATAACATGAGTCAATAATAAATAAGTGCGGAAGCGAAAGATCCAATACAAAATAACTGGAATGTATGTCCCATAATGCGGGCTCACATCAGGAATAAATGCAGGAAAGAAAACTAACTACTACTGACACTCACAGCTCAGCCTGTTGGCTGAAGTACTCCTGCTCGGACTGCGACAGCGGTACAGAATCTGGGCCATGCAAAACCCAGACGTCAGCGCGTCAAGTCATCAAATAATAACATAATAAACAGGCAATGCGAGTATAAACATGAATAAAGCAAGGGTAACAATAATAAGAATCAGAGCAGTGCAGGGTAATGTGCAGTGGGTAAACTAAACTGTTCTATCAGGTTTTCTATTCTAAAGTCTTTGAAACCAATTGATGAATCATCGATGTAACTCAATAGTATCCCGTGCATGCCCGGGACCACGGTCTAAGACTCTCGGGCTGAAACCGATACGTGCCGCTAGGCACTAACAGGAAAAGAATAAAGACCAACGATGTCAGCAGCATCGTCACGAGGCGGGCCTGGCCTCTAAAACTGATCAGTACAGGTAGTGAACTGTTGAGTTACAGGTCAGGTTTCACCTTTGATTTCCCCATACCCCCAAGTTATATGTGCAAGTCAAGTCAGGTATCCCGAAATCAAGAAACTAATGCCAACACAGGATCAGGTAAACAGGTTTGTCTGGATAGACAACAGGAACGGTCCATGAAGACTACATGTCAAGTTTGTTGGCATCAGACACAAGATCAGGTAACGGATCAGGTCATGGTACATCATGTCAAGTCAAGCAGTATACGGTACCATGTCGAGTAGAACAATATATGTAACAAGTCAAGTCAAGATGTAAACAATATTATGGGTGTGCTCACAATCAGTTATACAAGCAAGCATGGTTATCATCAACATGATATAAGCAATAAATTAAGCAATAGGCAGATTTACTCAATTTGCAGTACAGTAATCAGTCGTGTCACAGAGATGATGCGAATACAGTATGACTATTATGGCCTTTTAATCATGTTAACGAGTTTAAGCACTTTAGAGGTGCAATGATTTATATAAAGGTTCATACAGCTATTACAGATTAACATGCACACGAGTGTCCAAATAGAACAAAACTATAGAGATAAATTCCATAAGCCATGTCAATATTAAAAATGTGATTAAACAGGCAAACGTGGTTATTAGGTTCAATTGCAACTGTAGGTTCCAAGTTTAAAGGTAAATGATATATAACAATATTGTACATGAAAAAGTGGGAAATTATCGTACCAAGGTTAAATTTACAGGTTTAGGGCGTCAATATATATCTGTAAATATTGTATAGCATGTAGAAAGGGTTATCGACGGGTCGCGAACCGGGAATACGGAACGATAAACGTCGGCGGGGAAACTTGCGACGGGCGCACGGTTCACGGAATGAACCCAAACGACGAACAATGGAACCACGCGGGTCGGGGTACCTCGCTGGAACGTCGGGTCACGTCGTCGGCATCGTCGGATTCCGGCCGAGGAACCAACAGTGGACAAAACATCAAGGTATGCAACAAGGAAGAAAAGAAACACAAGGAAATATAAAGAAGGAGGGAAGGAGGATCTGAGCAGGGGTGCTTACGATGATCAGTAAAAGGGTCGAGGTCGTTGGTCGCGACGACGGTGCTCCGGCGGTGAACAGTAGCACCTTCAAGAACCCAAAGCAGTAAACATCCAAGAAGCTAGTATAGATGAAAAAGGAAGAATGAGATGGAGCAAGCGCTCACCGAGGGTTGCACGAGGCAGGGGAGAACGGAGATGGGGTCACCGGCGGCGAAAAGCAGATGCGGGTTCAGGTGGTCGCGGCGGAGTGTGCAGGTGGCTGGAAACGCGGGGACTGGAGGAAGGAGGTGGACGTGGCTGCGACGAGGGCGAGGAGACAGCAAGCCCGGCGGTGCTGGCGCCGGCGATGGGGTTGCAGCGGCGAAGGGGGTGAGGCGGCTGATTGCACGCGATGGGTTAGGGTTCGGTGTTTAAAAAAATAAAGAAAGAAAGAAGGGAGAATATATAAGGGAGAGAGAGAGATTTAGGGGGGGGAGAAAGTTAGAGAGAGATATGGAATGGAGAGAGAAAGAGAGAGAGACGGTGAGAGAGAGAGATAGAGAGAGAGAATGGGAGTGGGGCCCACGAAAAGATTTGAGAGCTTCTGATAGGTTGAGAAGGGATTAATTTGTTAGGAAAATTATTAAAAAGGATTTTTAAGATTTGGTGAACAGTAAAACCAAAGTTAAGAAATTATATTCGACGGTTAAAGTATAATAAAATTTGGGATTTTGGCGCAAAATAAAACATTTCCAAATCGCGCCCGGATCGGGTCCAAAAATTTGAAATTGAAATAATAGGATTTTAAGCGGGATCCAAAATTTAAAATGAAGTGTTTTATGATCAAAAAGCATACCCCCAAAACGGACACACGTACGTGCACGTAGCCGTCCAAACTCGCCCGTTCCACTGAACGGGACGAGGGCACGATGCACGGACGCTACAACAGGGTTAGGGGCGTCAAGTAGGCCAAGATGAATATTTTTAATTTTATTTTAGATGCCAAAAATTGTTATATGCATAAATGAATTTGCCGGGTAAAATTTTATAATAAGTAACAATCAAGCAAGATAAAGGAAATAAGTGACACCCTACGCTCAAACAGTAACAGAAATTAGTAGCATTGGGCTCGGGTGTTACAATATACCCAACTAAAAAAAGAATTTCGTCCTCGAAATTCCAAGAATACAAAGATAGATAACTACAAGAAAAGGTGAGGAAACTTCTGCCGGATTTCATCTTCTCGTTCTCATGTGGACTCTCCATGCGAGCGATTACCCCAAGAGACAAGTACAAGAGGGATAACCCTGTTCTTAAGAACCTTTTCCCTTCGATCCACGATTTCAATCGGTCGCTCCTCAAAAGTCAAATCTTCTCGTATTGTTAGCTCCGAATGATCCAATACGTGCGTTTCATCTCGAACATACCTTCGTAGTTGAGATACGTAAAACACATCGTGCATATTCGCCAAGGACTGCGGTAACGCCAAACGATACGCTACCTCACCAACACGCTCCAAGATCTCAAAGGGTCCAACGAATCGAGGACTAAGCTTTCCTCGACTTCCAAAACGAATCACCCCTCTAGACGGTGATATCTTCAAGAATACCAAATCACCCACGGCGAACTCTAAAGGTCTTCTTGACGTGTCTGCCCAACTCTTCTGTCGGTCTGGTGCTGCCTTCATATGATTTCTGATAGTGTTAACCTTCTCAACTGTCTGCACAACCAAATCTGGTCCCAATAATCTTCGTTCACCGACATCATCCCAACAAACAGGTGAACGGCACTTACGACCATACAAGGCTTCAAATGGAGCCATCTGGATAGTTGTCTGAAAACTGTTGTTGTAAGAAAACTCCACCAAATGTAGATGATCCTACCAAGAACCTTTGAAGTCCAACATGCATGCTCTCAACATATCTTCAAGAGTTTGGATCGTTCTCTCCGACTGACCATCAGTTTGAGGATGATAAGCTGTGCTAAACTTCAATCGAGTCCCCAAACTTTCCTATAAACTCCGCCAAAAGTGTGATAAGAACCGAGTGTCCCGATCGGACACAATACTCATCGGTACTCCATGCAATCTTACAATCTCTTGCATGTACCGCTCTGCCAAAATCTCTGTTGATTGACCAACCTGGAAAGGAATGAAGTGAGATGCCTTAGTCAACCGATCAACAATTACCCATACTGCATTGTTGCCTTTTGGACTCCGCGGTAAAGCCGTCACGAAATCCATGGTTATATGTTCCCACTTCCACTGAGGAATCGGAAGTGGTTGCAATAAACCAGCAACCCTTTTGTGTTCAACCTTAACTTGCTGACACACCAAGCACTTTGCCACAAAGCGAGCAATTTCCCGTTTCATGCCTTCCCACCAGAAATGCTGTCGAATATCTCGGTACATCTTTGTGCCTCCTGGATGTGCAGAATAAGCTGAGCTGTGTGCCTCCGTCATAAGCTCTTCACGAATATCTCCCTTTGGCACACACAAACGGCTACCATACCTCAACGAACCATCTTCATGGATCAATAAGTCTGTTCGTAGTCCGGCTTCAACCTGTTCTCGAAACTTTTGCATTCTAGGGTCCTGCGATTGTGCTGCTTTAATATTCTCGATCAACGATGACTGTACTTGTAGCTGCATCAACTGTCCCGTAGAATGTGGTAGCATAACTTGCAAGCCAAATCTTCGAAAGTCTGCAACGATCTCCTTCTGCGTAGTTAACACATGAATTGCTGGTAACCAACTAAGTGCATCCGGTACGACGTTAACCTTCCCCGGATGGTACTTAAGGTCAAGATCGTAGTCAGCCATCAGCTCCAACCATCTACGCTGCCTTATATTAAGCTCCTTCTGTGTGAACACATACTTCAAGCTCTTATGATCAGTAAAAACTTCGACCCTTTCGCCCAAAAGGTAGTGTCTCCAAATCTTCAAAGCGAAAATCACAGCCGCAAGTTCCAAGTCATGAGTTGGGTAATTCTTCTCATGGGTATTCAACTGTCTTGATGCGTACGCTACAACCTTTCCATGCTGCATCAAAACACATCCCAATCCTTTCCCAGATGTGTCGCTGTGAATCACCAATCCTCCGGAATTGTCTGGCACGGTCAGAATAGGGGCGGTTATCAATTTCTGCTTCAACGTCTCGAAAGCTAATGCACACTTATCCATCCATACGAAAGGTACCTCCTTGCGCGTAAGCTTGGTCAACGGCTCTGCCAGACGAGCAAAGTTCTCCACAAAACTCCTGTAATATCCGGCGAGTCCAAGAAAACTTCTTATCTCCGCAACATTCTTTGGAATCGGCCAATCTCGAACTGCTGCAATCTTTTCGGGATCGACGGCAATTCCATCGCCCGACACAACATGCCCCAAAAACTTCACTTCCTCCAGCCAAAACTCGCACTTACTCATCTTCGCGTATAACTTCTCTTGTCTCAACGTTTGAAGTGTGATCTTCAAATGCTCAGCATGCTCCTCAAAACTCTTCGAGTAAACCAAAATATCGTCAATGAATACCACAATGAACTGATCCAAGAACGGTGAAAAGATTCGGTTCATCAAGTCCATGAATACTGCCGGCGCATTCGTTACTCCGAAGGGCATCACTAAGTACTCGTAATGTCCGTACCGAGTTCGGAACGCCGTCTTGCAAATATCTTCTACTTTCACTCGGACCTGATGATATCCGGATCGCAAATCCAGCTTCGAGAATACCCTCGCGCCACTAAGCTGCTCGAAAAGTTCGCCAATGCGAGGGATCGGGTACTTGTTCTTAATAGTCACCCGGTTTAATTCTCGATAATCGATGCACATCCTTCTTGTGCCATCCTTCTTCTTTACCAGAAGAACTGGAGCTCCCCAAGACGAGTTACTGCTTCGAATCCAACCTTTCTCGAGCAATTCAGTAACCTGTTTCTTGACTTCTTCCAACTCTACTGGTGCCATTGGATAATATGCTTTGGATACTGGCGCCGCACCAGGAATAAGATCAATTGCGAACTCCATGTCTCGCTTCGGCGGTAAACCCGATATATCTTCAAACACGTCCATAAAATTACGAACAACAGCCGGTTCTTTACTTTCATCAACTTCCATTGCTGCAAGAATATTGTTTGCCGGCCTAGCCCTAAACTCGACTGGCCCGACAGAATTGCTTCCTCCAGTGAAGGTAAACTCGGGATGTCCGGGAATCTGGAAAATTACTTTCTTTGCCCTATAGTCAATGTGAGCGTGGAAAGTGCCAAGAAAATCCATTTCCAAGATGACTTCATAGATGCCCGTATCAATCACCAAGAAATCTGCAAAAAGCTCCCGTCCGCACACAACAACTGTACAATCTTTACATTCCCTACTAGCTATGATTTTCCCATTCCCAGTGTGTATGTCCCAGAAACTAGACAGGGTCGTGTAGTCATTCGAGTGTGTAGTTATAAACTTAGATGACATAAAACAATGGGATGCACCAGAATCAAATAACGCCAATGCGGGAAAACCATGAACGAGTAAAGTACCTGAAACAACTTCTCCTGATGCCTTAGCTTCTTCTGCTATCAAGGGAAAAGCTCTAGCCTGGTTAGGTCCTTGAGTCAGCTGTTTCTGTCCTTGAAACGGTTTCTGCGGAGGCTTTTGAATATCATCCCTTGTACGAAGCTTTGACGGACATGAGTTAATCGTGTGATCTGCCGCTCCACAAACTAAACAGAGTCCTTGCATTCTGCGACACTCCCTTTGCACATGTCCAGGTAAGTGGCAATAGCTACAGACCACATGCTTCCTCTGATCAACAATAGTAGGCTTCTTCATCGGTGTTACGCCTCGACGGTCCACTGGAATACCTCTGCGACCATGAGCTCGGTTGGGTACAAATGCCGGCTTCCTTACCGCAACTACTGTCTGCTGTGAACTCCCAGTTTTTCCCGATAGGCTCTGCTGTTCTCGAGCTGCCGTAAGAACCTGTGAGAAAGTGGTCAAACCCAGGGAGACAATCTGCCTCTGGATGTCCACGTCCAAGCTGCGCATGAACCTTCGTGCCCTGTCTGCATCGTTGGCAACTAAAGGTCCAGCGAATCTGCCGAGTCTTGTCCATTCCGCTGCATGCACATCCACTGGTGATTCATTCTGCTTTATCCCGATGAATTTCTCTTCCATTTCCTCCCGTGCAGTCCGCGGGAAGAACTTCTCCAGGAAACTCTTTGAAAAATCCGCCCACTTGATCGGCTTGGGCAAACGGTTCTCCTCAAAAAGCCACCATTCACAGGCGTAGTCCACTAACTAAATGCGCACCACATCCACTCTTTTGTCTGTGCTGCAATAAGCAAGTTCTCTGTGTCCACTAGCCACTGCTCTGCTGGCAACGGCTCCTCCAAATCAGTAAATGTAGACGGACCCAAACGTCTGAAATCTGCTACGGTCCCTACTCGGTCGACTGGTTTAGCTCCAACATTGTTCACAGACTGCTGAACGATCTGCAAACCTTCCTGAAATGAGTCTGCTTGTTGCTGGATCAGCTCGGTCTGTCTCTTTTGATTCTCTAGCATTCCCCTTATCACTCCAAGCATGGCGGCTTCGTCCACACGCCTTTGGTACGTCTTCAAATTCTATTCTGCCATATTCCTGAAATCAAAACACTTACATTAGCATGATGATAGATTCAAAATATATATCAAGGCTAGAACTCCAAGATACTTAAATAGAGTGCCGCATTGTAACTATGTCGCGGTATCATAGTCACAATTACATAACTCCACTCAAGTCGCCTAAGTCCTAGAGATAACAAGGAATCAGGCTTCGAGTCGATATGCAAAGGAAGTTTGCATATCGTAAAAGATATAATCAGGAAGAATGTGATTCAAGAATGGTAAACGGCAAGGTGGCAAGACATGTTTCTTAAACACGGGTATTCTGATTCGTGTATTGGGTACAATACCCAACTACAAAAAAATCAACCCGACTAACCTATGGCTCTGATACCAAAAGAACCATGTCACGCCCCGCTTCCCAGAGTACGCTAAAATGGGCACGTGACATAGCCAACCATGCTACCTGTGGGTAGGAAGTATCCATCCACAGTCACATTACGGCTGTAAAGATATCAAGAACAAAATAAAACTATCTAAAACATGTCCAAAATCCAGGATAACATGAGTCAATAATAAATAAGTGCGGAAGCGAAAGATCCAATACAAAATAACTGGAATGTATGTCCCATAATGCGGACTCACATCAGGAATAAATGCAGGAAAGAAAACTAACTACTACTGACACTCACAGCTTAGCCTGTTGGCTGAAGTACTCCTGCTCGGACTGCGACAGCGGTACAGAATCTGAGCCACGCAAAACCCAGACGTCAGCGCGTCAAGTCATCAAATAATAACATAATAAACAGGCAATGCCAGTATAAACATGAATAAAGCAAGGGTAACAATAATAAGAATCAGAGCAGTGCAGGGTAATGTGCAGTGGGTAAACTAAACTGTTCTATCAGGTTTTCTATTCTAAAGTCTTTGAAACCAATTGATGAATCATCGATGTAACTCAATAGTATCCCGTGCATGCCCGGGACCACGGTCTAAGACTCTCGGGCTGAAACCGATACGTGCCGCTAGGCACTAACAGGAAAAGAATAAAGACCAACGATGTCAGCAGCATCGTCACGAGGCGGGCCTGGCCTCTAAAACTGATCAGTACAGGTAGTGAACTGTTGAGTTACAGGTCAGGTTTCACCTTTGATTTCCCCATACCCCCAAGTTATATGTGCAAGTCAAGTCAGGTATCCCGAAATCAAGAAACTAATGCCAACACAGGATCAGGTAAACAGGTTTGTCTGGATAGACAACAGGAACGGTCCATGAAGACTACATGTCAAGTTTGTTGGCATCAGACACAAGATCAGGTAACGGATCAGGTCATGGTACATCATGTCAAGTCAAGCAGTATACGGTACCATGTCGGGTAGAACAATATATATGTAACAAGTCAAGTCAAGATGTAAACAATATTATGGGTGTGCTCACAATCAGTTATACAAGCAAGCATGGTTATCATCAACATGATATAAGCAATAAATTAAGCAATAGGCAGATTTACTCAATTTGCAGTACAGTAATCAGTCGTGTCACAGAGATGATGCGAATACAGTATGACTATTATGGCCTTTTAATCATGTTAACAAGTTTAAGCACTTTAGAGGTGCAATGATTTATATAAAAGTTCATACAGCTATTACAGATTAACATGCACACGAGTGTCCAAATAGAACAAAACTATAGAGATAAATTCCATAAGCCATGTCAATATTAAAAATGTGATTAAACAGGCAAACGTGGTTATTAGGTTCAATTGCAACTGTAGGTTCCAAGTTTAAAGGTAAATGATATATAACAATATTGTACATGAAAAAGTGGGGAATTATCGTACCAAGGTTAAATTTACAGGTTTAGGGCGTTAATATATATCTGTAAATATTGTATAGCATGTAGAAAGGGTTATCGACGGGTCGCGAACCGGGAATACGGAACGATAAACGTCGGCGGGGAAACTCGCGACGGGCGCACGGTTCACGGAATGAACCCGAACGACGAACAATGGAACCACGCGGGTCGGGGTACCTCGCTGGAACGTCGGGTCACGTCATCGGCATCGTCGGATTCCGGCCGAGGAACCAACAGTGGACAAAACATCAAGGTATGCAACAAGGAAGAAAAGAAACACAAGGAAATATAAAGAAGGAGGGAAGGAGGATCTGAGCAGGGGTGCTTACGATGATCAGTAAAAGGGTCGAGGTCGTTGGTCGCGACGACGGTGCTCCGGCGGTGAACAGTAGCACCTTCAAGAACCCAAAGCAGTAAACATCCAAGAAGCTAGTATAGATGAAAAAGGAAGAATGAGATGGAGCAAGCGCTCACCGAGGGTTGCACGAGGCAGGGGAGAACGGAGACGGGGTCACCGGCGGCGAGAAGCAGAAGCGGGTGCAGGTGGTCGCGGCAGGGTGTGCAGGTGGCTGGAAACGCAGGGACTGGAGGAAGGAGGTGGATGTGGCTGCGACAAGGGCGAGGAGACGGCAAGCCCGGCGGTGCTGGCGCCGGCGATGGGGTTGCAGCGGCGAAGGGGCGAGGCGGCTGGTTGCACGCAATGGGTTAAGGTTCGGTGTTTAAAAAAAAAGAAGGGAGAATATATAAGGGAGAGAGAGATTTAGGGGAGAGAGAAAGTTAGAGAGAGATAGAGAGAGATATGGGATGGAGAGAGAGAGATAGAGAGAGAGAATGGGAGTGGGGCCCACGAAAAGATTTGAGAGCTTCTGATAGGTTGATAAGGGATTAATTTGTTAGGAAAATTATTAAAAAGGATTTTTAAAGATTTGGTGAACAGTAAAACCAAAGTTAAGAAATTATATTCGACGGTTAAAGTATAATAAAATTTGGGATTTTGGCGCAAAATAAAACATTTCCAAATCGCACCCGGGTCGGGTCCAAAAATTTGAAATTGAAATAATAGGATTTTAAGCGGGATCCAAAATTTAAAATGAAGTGTTTTATGATCAAAAAGCATACCCCCAAAACGGACACGCGTACGTGCATGTAGCCGTCCAAACTCGCCCGTTCCACTGAACGGGACGAGGGCACGATGCACGGAAGCTACAATAGGGTTAGGGGCGTCAAGTAGGCCAAGATGAATATTTTTAATTTTATTTTAGATGCCAAAAATTGTTATATGCAGAAATGAATTTGCCGGGTAAAATTTTATAATAAGTAACAATCAAGCAAGATAAAGGAAATAAGTGACACCGTACGCTCAAACAGTAACAGAAATTAGTAGCATTGGGCTCGGGTGTTACACTAGCTATGGTTTATGTTCGATCCTTGGTTCTAGTCGGTGTTGCGAAGCTCGTAAAAATTATTTTTTTGCAAATTCCGCCTCCCTGCAAACACGTGGGGTGCGCGACATCGACTTACAGTGGTTTCAAATCCTCTAATAAACCTTATATAGCTTGTAGCCATGTTAGAATTCCACCATTTTTTTCGCGCAAAAACTGCCCAAAAAACAGTTTTCAAAAATGATGTTTTGAGTTGTTTGCACACCCCGCGGGCTCACGGTTTGAACCGAGAAGCCACGGGGTGGAGCGTGCACACCCTGGGGATCCTCCGGGGGGGCTGAATGGCTAGGACCACTCCACAAGACCACCACAAGGTGGTCTTGGTGGTGGGGACCCGAAACTGCCCCACCTTGGGCAGTTTTGGGTCTGCCTCACCCCCTGTCCACCTCATGGTGGCCTAGGGGGTGGGGTATCCCCTCTGGGCCTCCCGACTTGAAGTTAATTTCATCCTCTAACTTCTCGCGAAGGTTAGTGTCACGCCACTCTTCCCAGAATGCGCTAAGATAAGCACGTGACAGAGCCAACCATGCTACCCGTGGATAGGAAACATCCCTCCACGGTCACATTACGGCTGTCTAGAGATATCAAGAACAGTAGAAATAAAATAAACTATCTAGTACATGTCCATGAGCCAGAATAAACGAGTCAAGAAATAATATGCGGAAGCAATAGATCCAATAAACAATAATAATCTGGAATGTACGTCCCAAATACGGGCTCACATCAGGAATGAAAATGCTGAAATAAAACTAAACTAAAATACTAACAGGTCCTCAGTGCTCGGCCTGTTCACTGAAATACTCCTGATCAGCCTGCTGTAAAGGTAGAGAATCTGGGTCATGCGAAAACCAAACGTCAGTGCGTCATAATATCAACAATAATATAATTAGGGTAGCTAACATGCAAGCACGAGTATGAACAGTAATAAAGGTATAACAGTAACACGAATAAGAAACAGTGAAGGGTATAAGCATATGTGACGTGCGGTGAGTAATCTGAACTAAACTACTGGGAAACTACTCTCAATTCTGTGAAATCAATTTAATGAATCGTCGATATAACTCAATAGTATCACGTGCATGCTCGGGACCACGGTCAAGACTCTCGGGCTGAATCCGAGACGTGCCGCTAGGTAGTAAATAGGCAACATGTACAGACGAATGATGTCAGCAGCAGCATCCCGGGGCTGGCCTAGCCCGTAAAACTGATCAGTATAAGCATCAAACTGTCGAGTTACAAGTCAGGTTTCATCATTGATTTCCCCATACCCCCAAGTTATGTGTTCAAGTCAGGTATTGATAAATCTGAAGCTAATGCCAACACAGGATCAAGCACGAACAGGTTTGTCTATACAGACAACAGGATATGTCAATCAGGACAATATGTCAGGATTGTCAGCATTAGAAACAGAATCAGGTAACATGTCAAGTAGTGATATATCAGGTCATGTCTACATGTATCAAGTGGGTGCCCAACAGTAAAATGTAGCAAGTATTGAATTAGGGTAGAATGCGGATGTATGATAACAACATGGGTGTACAAATATCCATTAGGGGTTATACCATGACTAAGCAGGATGCACAATATCAAGCATGGGGTACTAATGTAATAATAATATGAGTCGATGTAATATGAAATGCAACTAGGTACATAATTAATGGTGTGGATGCACAAATATCGATTAGGGGTTACATTTACAGCTTCAAGTCTAAGTGGGATGCACATTATTAAGTATGGGGTGTTACAACAATAATAACATGAATTAATATGATTTATAGATGCAGTTATATATATATATATATATATATATATATATATATATATTAAATGATATGGATGCAAACGGGTATCCGAAAACGGTAAAACTTTAAAATGGATGTATAATATGATAAACGGGTAACGTTTTACTCATATGGATGCATAATATTATAACTAGCATGCAGCAAGATGAATTAGCATGCGACTAGATATGTAAATAATAATATGGATGCAAACGGACGTCGTATATCAGTAAAATGATAAAAATAGTAATGTGGGATGTACAACTAAGCAATATGAAATGTTATTATTCAATTGGGTGCATTATATAGCAGTATAGCATGTAGCAAGATTAACTTGCATGCAACTAGATATGAAATAAATTGTACGGATGCAGACATATACTATAAAACTGTAAATCGGTAAAATTTGCTGAATATTAAAACACAAGCACTATTATTTATTAAATAGATATTGATATAATAATATTAATATGGATAACATATTCAAACCGATTAATAACTATAAAAGTGGTATTGATTAACCATGCACAAGAAAGTTCCGTTCAGAAATTCAGCGTCATCCTGATTTGTAAAATATCTTAAAAATAACAACCTTTCTCCAAAAGGGACGTGTCTTATACCAAAATAAAGATAATTCAATAAGATTTTCATATTTATAAGTTGAAGTATCTCAGGTTGTTCCTACAAAAAGCTATGAACATTCGAAATTGAAAGTTTGCTGCTTGAATTTCCCTGGACAGCAGTTTAGAGATATTTTCATTTGCATATTACGTTATTTAAACAATTTATTTTGCAAGTAAATATTTCATAGAGTTATAGTATTCTGAGTTGTCTTCATAAAGAACTAGAGAACGTATACTAATGATTTTTCAATGATTTATAATGAATTTTATAAGGTAAGGTGTACAGTAAATTTCAGATTTGTCGTATCCGCTTTGCAATGACGTTTCATGTGTAAACTATAATATTTTCAAACTATATTTTGTATACATTAAAATGCAGATTATAAACTAATTAAAGATAATAATAAGAAATATTACGACGATATATATTTTTATAGATATAATTATAGCATGTCGTAAGTTGTAAACTTTCATACATTTTATATTATAAAACCGATTAACGTTAAATAACTACGGTGTATAAATTATATAGATATAGCTGTATGATGATGATGATAATAATAATAATAATATGGAAACATATAAATAAATTACATAAAGCACAGCATGTAGCAAGTTGTAAACTTGCCTCGAAATAAACGCGATGAACGGAAGCAATACGACACTATACAAATCAACACCAAGTTTTGATGGCTCGGCTAAGGTTCTAGGATGCGGCTGGAGGTGCGTCGGCGAGAATGCGTGTGGGCTTGAAGAACGAAGAAGGAGGATATATAAATTGATGAGGGAGATATATATTATGTGGAGAGAGAGAAGTTTTGTGTTTAATATATAAAGTATAGTTTAAATTAGGTTATATATATATATATATATATATATATATATATATATATATTATTTTTAATGTATATAGATAATATCAAACTACAACCAATCTCCACCAAAATCTCATCAAAAAATATATTTTGAAAAATAATTCACATATGTAAACTTCTCAACCATAATGCAAGAATATATTTTAAATAACCCATACCCCTAATTTAAGATTTAAAAGAATTCTAAAAATATATCTAGATTTAGTAAATATTTGAAATTAGATACCTTGAGATTTAAACGTAAAAAAATAAAAGCAAAATAAGATATGGGTTATAATAACATGCCATGCTAAATATTAAAATATATTATTTAGTTCTAATTTGTATTATTAAAAGATATGCGGATACTAAAATATATTATACATGTATATAGAACCTAGATGTACACGGATCCTCTGTACTAGTAAATATATGACGTAATCTTGAACCATGATGGGTTTCAAGCATACGGGTCGGGTCGAATACTAACCATAGATACTAAAACACTATCCTCACCCAAAACAAATAAAACCAAGAATTAGCCACAAGATAAAGAAAATAATCAAATAGAATATGGTATAAATGAACTAGGGTGTTACATTATACCCAACTACAAAAGAATTTTGTCCTCGAAATTCCCGGAACGAGAAAAGACAAGAAAACATGAATCTAAGAAAAGATGTATGAAAACTTCTGTCGAATCTCGTCTTCTCGTTTCCAAGTCGATTCTCCGTGCGAGCGATTCCCTCATGAAACAAGTACGAGCGAGATAATCTTATTCTTGAGGACCTTTTCTCTTCGATCAATAATCGACATCGGTCGTTCTTCATAGGTCAAATCCTCCCTTACAGTCAGCTCCGAATGATCTAGCACGTGTGTTTCATCTCGAACATACTTACGGAGTTGGGATATATGAAACACGTCATGAACACTCGCCAAAGATGGTGGTAAAGCCAATCGATAAGCCACTTCTCCAACACGCTCAATAATATCGAAAGGCCCCACGAATCGAAGACTAAGCTTGCCTCGACTCCCAAAACGAATCACTCCTCTAGTCGGTGATATCTTCAAGAATACAAGATCACCAACAGCGAACTCTAGAGGTCTTCTCGATGTATCTGCCCAACTCTTCTACCGATCCTGTGCTGCCTTCATGTGATTCCGGATAGTATTAACTTTCTCTACATTTTGCACGACAAGATCCGGTCCCAACAATCTTCATTCTCTAATATCGTCCCAACAAACGGGTGGGCGACACTTCCGACCATACAATACTTCGAATGGAGCCATCTGAATAGTCGCCTGAAAGCTGTTATTGTAAGAAAACTCCACCAAGTGTAGATGATCCTCCCACGAGCCTTTGAAGTCTAACATGCAAGCTCTCAACATGTCTTCAAGAGTTTGGATCGTTCTTTCCGACTGGCCATCTGTCTGAGGATGGTAAGCAGTGCTAAATTTCAATCGCGTCCCTAAACTTTCCTGTAAACTCCTCCAGAAGTGTGATAAGAATCGGGTATCACGATCGGAAACGATGCTTATAGGTACTCCATGCAATCTCGCAATCTCCTGCATGTACTGTTCTGCTAACGCTTCCGTCGACTGACCCACTAGAAACGGAATGAAATGAGCTGCCTTGGTCAATCGATCAATAATCACCCATACTGCATTGTTGCCCTTTGGACTCCGCGGTAAAGCTGTCATGAAATCCATGGTTATATGTTCCCACTTCCACTGAGGAATCGGAAGTGGTTGCAATAAACCAGCTACCCTTTGATGTCCAGCCTTAACTTGCTGACACACCAAGCACTTCGCTATAAAGTGGGAAATCTCCCTTTTCATGCCTTCCCACCAGAAATGATGTCGTAGATCACGGTACATCTTCGTACCTCCTGGATGTACGGAATATGCGGAACTGTGTGCCTCATTCATAACTTCTTCGCGAATGTCTCCTTTTGGCACACACAAACGGATACTATATCGCAACGAACCATCTTCATGAATCAACAAGTCTGTTCGAAGTCCCGCTTCAACCTATTCTCGAAATTTCTGCAATCTTGGATCATACGACTGGGCTGCTTTAATATTATCGATCAATGATGATTGTACTTGCAGCTACATCAACTGTCCCGAAGAATGCGGCAGCACGATCTCCAACTCGAATCTCCAAAAATCTTTGATAAGCTCCTTCTGTGCAGTCAACATCCGAATTACTGGCAACCGACTAAGCGCATCCGGCACTACATTAACTTTCCCCGGATGGTACTTGAGATCAAGATCATAGTCAGCCATCAGCTCCAATCATCTACGCTGCCTCATGTTGAGCTCTTTCTGCGTGAACGCATACTTTAAGCTTTTGTGATCGGTGAATACTTCGACCTTTTCGCCCAATAAGTAGTGTCTCCAAATCTTCAAAGCGAAAATCACTGCTGCAAGCTCCAGATCATGAGTTGGGTAATTCTTCTCATGGGTCTTCAACAGTCTCAATGTGTAGGCTATAACCTTCCCATGCTACATCAAAACACATCCCAAACCATTCCCCGATGCGTCGCTGTGAATCACCAATCCTCCGGAACTGTCTGGTACGGTCAAAATAGGAGCGGTTATCAATCTTTGCTTCAACACCTCAAATGCTGATGCACATCTATCCGTCCGTATAAACGGTACCTCCTTTCGAATAAGCTTGGTCAAAGGCTCAGCTAAACGAGCAAAATTCTCCACGAGCCTTCTGTAATATCCAGCAAGTCCAAGAAAACTTCTGATCTCCGCTACACTCTTCGGAATCGGCCAATCTTGAACTGCTGCAATCTTCTCGGGATCAACGGCGATTCCATCTCCGGATACGACATGCCCCAAAAACTTCACTTCTTCAAGCCAAAACTCGCACTTGCTCATCTTTGCATACAATCTTTCATTCCTCAATGTCTGCAGTGCGATCCTCAATTGTTCTGCATGCTCTTCTGAGCTCCTCGAGTAGACCAGAATATCATCGATGAACACTACTATAAACTGGTCCAAGAACGGAGAAAAGATTCAGTTCATCAAGTCCATAAATATCGCCGGTGCATTCGTGACTCCGAATGGCATCACTAAATACTCGTAATGTTCATATCGAGTTCGGAACACAGTCTTGCAAATATCCTCTGATTTAACTCGAACTTGATGATATCCGGATCGCAAATCCAGCTTCGAGAATACCCTCGCGCCACTGAATTGCTCGAACAATTCGCCAATACGAGGGATCGGATACTTGTTCTTAATAGTCACCCGGTTTAATTCTCGATAATCGATGCACATTCTTCTTATGCCATCTTTCTTCTTGAATCGAAGAACTGGAGCTCCCCAAGGTGAATTGCTGCTGCGAATCCAACTCTTCTCTAGCAATTCGGTAACCTGCTTCTTTACTTCATCCAACTCCACTAGTGTCATCGGATAATACGCCTTGAAATCGGCGCTGCACCAGGAACAAGATCGATCGCGAACTCCACATCTCGTTTTGGCAGTAAACCCGAGATGTCTTCAAATACATCCATGAACTCTCGAACTACAACTGGCGCTTCCTCCTTATTAACTTCCATCGACAAAAGAACGGGGCTTGTCGGCCTAGACCTAAACTCGACTGGCCCGACAGAACTGCTACCTCCAGCAAAAAACAAACTCCGGATGTCCCGGAAATCTGGAAAATCACTTTTTTTGCCCTACAATCAATGTAAGCATGGAAAGTGCCGAGAAAATCCATTCCCAAGACAACATCATAACTGCCAGTATCGATCACCAAGAAATCCACGAATAACTCTCGTCTGCAAATAACAACAAAACAATCCTTGCACTTGCTATCAGATATGATCTTCCCATTCCCAGTGTGTATGTCCCAACAACTTCGTGCAATAAATCTAATGTGAACTAATAAACTTGGATGACAGAAAACAGTGGGATGCACCGGAATCGAATAATGCTAATGCAAGAAAACATGAACAAGTAGGATACCCGAAATGACTTCACCTGAAGCCAAACACTGATGAAGATAAGCACGGTAAATAGGATTCAAGCATGCGATAAAACATGAACTGGTAAGCAATGACATTGAGAGAAGCAAGGTAATATCACGACCATAAATCAAGGAAATGAATCAAGACTAGGACACAAAGTTACTTAAATAGAGTACCGCATTGTAACCATGTTGCAGTTCATGGGTACAATCACATAACTCCGTTCAAGTCGCCCAAATCCTAATATCAGAATCGAAGGAATAGGAAGGGAGAAACAATAGAACCAAAAGTATTTCAAGCCGAGATGCAAAGTCATCCATCTCGTCAAGATAAAGGGTCAAGAGAAAGATAAGATTCAAGAATCATGACAACAATGTAGCAAGACATGTTCCTAATTACGGGTTTTCTGATTCGTGTATTGGGTCCAATACCCAACTACAAAAGAATCAAACCCGATTAACCTAAATCCTATGGCTCTGATACCAAACAAACCCTGTCACGCCCCACTTCTCAGAGTGCGCTAAGATAGGCACGTGACAGAGCCAACCATGCTACCCGTGGATAGGAAACATCCCTCCATAGTCACATTACGGCTGTCTAGAGATATCAAGAACAATAGAAATAAAATAAACTATCTAGTACATGTCCATGAGCCAGAATAAACGAGTCAAGAAATAATATACGGAAGCAATAGATCCAATAAACAATAATAATCTGGAATGTACGTCCTAAATACGGGCTCACGTCAGGAATGAAAATGCTGAAAGAAAACTAAACTAAAATACTAACAGGTCCTCACTGCTCGGCCTGTTCACTGAAATACTCCTGATCAGCCTGCTGTAAAGGTAGAGGATCTGGGCCATGCGAAATCCAGACGTCAGTGCGTCATAATATCAACAATAATATAATCAGGGTAGCTAACATGCAAGCACGAGTATGAACAGTAATAAAGGTATAACAGTAACACGAATAAGAAACAGTAAAGGGTATAAGCACATGTGACGTGCGGTGAGTAATCTGAACTAAACTACTGGGTAACTACTCTCAATTCTGTGAAATCAATTTAATGAATCGTCAATGTAACTCAATAGTATCCCGTGCATGCCCGGGACCACGATCAAGACTCTCGGGCTGAATCCGAGACGTGCCGCTAGGCAGTAAACAGGTAACATGTACAGACGAATGATGTCAGCAGCATCATCTCAGGGCTGGCCTAGCCCGTAAAACTGATCAGTATAAGTATCGAACTGTCGAGTTACAAGTCAGGTTTCATCATTGATTTCCCCATACCCCCAAGTTATGTGTTCAAGTCAGGTATTGATAAATCTGAAGCTAATGCCAACACAGGATCAAGCACGAACAGGTTTGTCTATACAGACAACAGGATATGTCAATCAGGACAACATGTCAAGATTGTCGGCATTAGAAACAGAATCAGGTAACATGTCAAGTAGTGATATATCAGGTCATGTCTACATGTATCAAGTGGGTGCCCAACAGTAAAATGTAGCAAGTATTGAATTAGGATAGAATGCGGATGTATGATAACAACATGAGTGTACAAATATCCACTAGGGGTTATACCATGACTAAGCAGGATGCACAATATCAAGCATGGGGTACTAATGTAATAATAATATGAGTCAATGTAATATGGCATGCAACTAGGTACATAATTAATGGTATGGATGCATAAATATCGATCAGGGGTTACATTTACAGCTTCAAGTCTATGTGGGATGCACATTATTAAGTATGGGGTGTTACAACAATAATAACATGAATTAATATGATCTATAGATGCAGTTATATATATATATATATATATATTAAATGATATGGATGCAAACGGGTATCCGAAAACGGTTAAACTTTAAAATGGATGTATAATATGATAAACGGGTAACGTTTACTCATATGGATGCATAATATTATAACTAGCATGCAGCAAGATGAATTAGCATGCGACTCGATATGTAAATAACGATATGGATGCAAACGGACGTCGTATATCAGTAAAATGATAAAAATGGTAATGTGGGATGTACAACTAAGCAATATGAAATGTTATTATTCAATTGGGTGCATTAAATAGCAGTATAGCATGTAGCAAGATTAACTTGCATGCAACTAGATATGAAATAAATTGTACGGATGCAGACGGATACTATAAAACTGTAAATCGGTAAAATTTGCTGAATATTAAAACACAAGCACTATTATTTATTAAATAGATATTGATATAATAATATTAATATGGATAACATATTCAAACCGATTAATAACTATAAAAGTGGTATTGATTAACCATGCACAAGAAAGTTCCGTTCAGAAATTCAGCGTCAGCCTGATTTGTAAAATAGCTTAAAAATAACAAACGTTCTCTAAAAGGGACGTGTCTTATACCAAAACAAAGATAATTCAATAAGATTTTCATTTTTATAAGTTGAAGTATCTCAGGTTGTTCCTACAAAAAGCTATGAATATTCGAAATTGAAAGTTTGCTGCTGGAATTTTCCTGGACAGCAGTTTAGAGATATTTTCATTTGAATTTTATGTTATTTAAACAAGCTATTTTGCAAGTAAATATTTCATAAAGTTATAGTATTCTGAGTTATCTTCGTAACGAACTAGAGAACGTATACTAATAATTTTTCTATGATTTATAATAAATTTTATAAGGTAAGGTGTACAGAAAATTTCAGATTTGTCGTATCCGCTTTGCAGCGACGTTTCATGTGTAAACTATAATATTTTCAAACTATATTTTGTATACATTATAAAGTGCAGATTATAAACTAATTAAATATAATATTAAGAAATATTACGACGATATATATTTTTATAGATATAATTATATTATGTTCGCAAGTTGTAAACTTTCATACATTTTATATTATAAAACTGATTAACGTTAAATAACTACGGTGTATAAATTATATAGATATAGTTGTATGATGATGATGATGATAATACGGAAACATATAAATAAATTACATAAAGCATAGCATGTAGCAAGTTGTAAACTTGTCTCGAATTAAACGCGATGAACGGAAGCAACACGACACTATACGAATCAACACCAAGTTTTGATGGCTCGGTTAAGGTTCTAGGATGCGGCTGGAGTTGCGTCGGCGAGAATGCGTGTGGGCTTGAAGAACGAAGAAGGAGGATATATAAATTGATGAGGGAGATATACGTTATGTGGAGAGAGAGAAGTTTTGTGTTTAATATATATAGTATAGTTTAAATTAGGTTATATATATATATATATATATATATATATATATATATATATATATATATATATATATATATATATATTAGTTTTAATGTATATAGATAATATCAAACTACAACCAATCTCCACCAAAATCTCATCAAAAAATATATTTTGAAAAATAATTCACATATGTAAACTTCTCAATTATAATGCAAGAATATATTTTAAATAACCCATACCCCTAATTTAAGATTTAAAAGAATTCTTAAAATATATCTAGATTTAGTAAATATTTGAAATTAGATACCTTGAGATTTAAACGTAAAAAAATAAAAGCAAAATAAGATATGGGTTATGATAACATGCCATGCTAGATATTAAAATATATTATTTAGTTCTAATTTGTATTATTAAAAGATATGGGGATACTAAAATATATTATACATGTATATAGAACCTAGATGTACACGGATCCTCTGTACTAGTAAATATATGACGTAATCTTGAACCATGATAGGTTTCAAGCATGCGGGTCGGGTCGAATACTAACCATAGATACTAAAACACTATCCTCACCCAAAACAAATAAAACCAAGAATTAGCCATAAGATAAAGAAAATAATCAATAGAATATGGTATAAATGAACTAGGGTGTTACAGTTAGAGCGCGTTTCGTTTTGATTCGGACTCCCGGATTGGTTTAAAAACAATCGTTTTTGGAACTTTAGCTCACTGGATTTTCATGTCTTGGAAAATTGGTTAAGTTTGCTAATTGCGTGCGGAATTCTAATGTCGTAGTTACCTTACAAGATTTGTGTGGTATATATGTGTTTGGAAATATCGACTAATTGCTATATGCCGATTAGTTGGTGTTGCACATATCTGTGATGTTGTTATGATGGTTTGTGTATATGAACTTGTTGGATCGTTGTGGATGAATAGCCGGGGATATGAGATGAGGGTTTTCATTCTTTCATTTGATGTAAAATTTGTAAAGTGATGTAATATTATTTTGCGGGGCACATCCGGGTTGAGCTTGTAGCCACCGTTGTATTATTTCTTTTACTGTTTTTGCTCCTAGGATAAACCCAAGGTGGGGTGCACAAACTACCGGGTACTTTGAAGTGCCGAGTGGCCTACTCACTTTGTTGAGGGAGGTTGCTTCACTTCGGGTATTTGGCGGGTAGTTTGCCGCACCCGTAGGGGTCTAGGGTGGGGTTTGGCTATTCATCACGAACGTAGAATCCGTTTTTCATTACAGACTCAAACGAAACGCGGAATTCTTAGTATATCCAATGTGTTCATCTATGATCTGGAATGCCTATCATTGCATCAGACGAATGGATATTATATATATATATATATAATAGACGTTGCTTATGATTTGCATCTGTGCTAGTCCAGCCCCCACTATGTCGTTAGTTAAGTAACCTGACGGGTGATGACGGGGCCCCGTGGCGAATGCGAATGGCATAAGAGTATGTTGTATTTTCGTTGTTTTCTACAATGGTAGGTTAATTGATGGGACTGTATTAAATTAATGCAAAGAAAACAAACCAATGCTGAATCGTTGGAACAAATTTTAAAACCACTCGGTTATTTTAAAACAGCAGACTTTTAAATGCGGAGCTTAAACCACTCCTTTTAAAAACTATCAGGTTCTTTCGATTATATCAAGTTCACTACGTTCATGGTTTCGCCAAAACCATTCGCAGCCCTCTGTCATTTCATATGAATAGTCAGTAGTATTCAAGCTATGTTTTTTGGCCTTCGTCAAGGCATAGTGATTGGTAGACGCCGAGTGTTCATATGTAGCATAGATAGATGTGTTGGCTTGGGACAATCGTACTATTATTTTGGCCTTCGTCAAGGGTATGTACGGGTGGGTTCAAATTAACCTGGACAATGACGGGTATAACTTGACATGTGACTTATGATATGTTGGCCTTCGTCAAGATCATAAGAGCATGGGGCAAAAAAATCCGCATCGGGAGTTTCTAAAGAAACTGAAACTTGCTAGTGCTGCATACCATTTGGAGTGTCATAATGTTGGTAGGATTCCTTCAGAATTATCACACAATGATATTTGGATCCCGATCCTACTGTGAGTATCCGCTACTCCTCGGGAGATTCTTCACTTAACGATCAATGCTATAAGCCAAGTAGGTGTCTAGAAAAGTGTTAGCAGGGCTACGCCTCTAGGGAAAAGAGGTTTTTTAATTAAGGAACTTCGCGAAAGCGTCGTAAAACCTTCCTCGAAGTACCGACACTAGCCTGGCCGAACGGTTAAGTAAGTATTGTACGGTGAGATCAATCTTGACTAATTCTTTTTTTATGGTTTGAGGAAGGATTCAAGAAACAATGAGAGCCATCCTGTTTAGATAAATTAAAAACCAATCTAAACTTGTAAGAGCATCATGCTGAGTGTTTTCTTCTCTCTCTCCTAAATTGCAGCAACCAGGTGACCGGATTAGGTTATAGATAGATAATAAAATGACTGAGTTATACTATAATGACTGAAAAAGATTTGTCCAGATATCCATTACCTATGACAAGCTGGACCACCTCATTACTACTCATAGCCCCGTCGTCGCAGGTCCAGTTTCCACCATCATGGATGTTGATATCCGTTAGACAAGGGAAAAGGACTGTATGAATGCCAAGTGCCTCGTGTTGGCCTCAGTTGATGGTGTATAACAGAGACAGCATGAGAAGATGGACTTAGTTTCTATCTTCCTCCATAACAAAGTTTTATATGGAGAGCAATCTCGTATCGTAAGATATGAGACCTCGAAGGAATTGCTTCAAGCGAGGTTGGCTGTCGGGTCATCTGTAGGGGACCACGTCCCTACAATGATTAGCTATATTAAAAAGCTCACGGACCTGGAGACCACGTTGGAGAACGAGTTATTTGCTGACTTGATTCTACAGTCCCTACCTCCTACTTACGCCCAGAGGAAGAAAGTTATACTTCTAGTTGAGGGCACCCTAAAAGAAACCAAGGAGACACCTGCTCTGCTTTTTGGAGAATCTTCCTCTTCTGGATCTAAGGCAGATGCCAAGGGTGAGAAGAAGAAGACCTCCACAAAGCCGATAGGCGGTATCGGTAAGGTAGAAAAAAAGGGAAGGGCAAAAGTTTCGGGGTTAACAGTAGGAAAGGAGGGATGTTCCTATTGTTACGGGAAAGGGCATTGGCAGAAGGAATGCAGGGCTTGGAAAGCCAGA
This sequence comes from Agapanthus africanus, assembly GCA_030015575.1. Taxonomy (NCBI): domain Eukaryota; kingdom Viridiplantae; phylum Streptophyta; class Magnoliopsida; order Asparagales; family Amaryllidaceae; genus Agapanthus; species Agapanthus africanus. The sequence continues at coordinate 157,282,762 of JASDDO010000024.1, forward strand.
ATCCAGGATCTGAAGCATGTTGTGGCTTCGACTTTGGGGGTGTTTATGATTGAAAACAGTCTGTCAATTAACTCTACTTCCTGGGTACAAGATACCGGATCAGGATCTCATATCTGTAATTTATTACAGGCTTTGAGAAACCGTAGAGTTATCAGGGTAGGTGATATGACTCTCAGGGATGCTAACGGAATGAGCGTGGACACTGTATCCGTAGGGTATATCATCTAGAATTGACAAGTGGGCAGATATTGATTCTACGTAACTGTTTGTGTGTACCAAGTCTAGTATGTAAGCGATGTGGTTCACATCCACCTAAATCAAAGTTTGATTAGGTCGGGTACACTAGAGGAAAATATATATTGAATCAAGCTCAGGTTTTCAAACGTCCAGAACACACTTAGAAGAAAGTCTCCAGAATTAAATAAAACTTTCTTATGGCATTGTAGACAGGGTCACATCAATGAAACATGGTTGTCGAAGTTAAATAGAGAGGGATATTTGGATCCGTTCAAATATCAGTTTTATGCAACTTGTCAATCTTGTCTCATAGAAAAGATGACAAAGACTCAGTTCACAGGACACGGAGTAAGAGCGAGCAAGCTCTTGGGACTCATACACAGCGACGTGTGTAGTCCAATATCAACAGATGCACGGAGTGGTTTTCCTATTTCATTACTTTTACGTATAATTTCTCTTGGTTAGGACATGTCTTCTTGTGAAAGCATAAATCCGAACCCTTTGAAAAATCCCGGGAATATAAAAATGAAGTGGAAAAACAAACGGGCAAAAGTATCAAGACACTGAGATCTGATCGACGTGGTGAATACTTAAATTGCCGAGTTCCTGAATTACCTAAAAGAGAATAAAATTCTCTCTCAGCTTACTCCTCCATACACACCACAACACAACGGTGTATAGGAAAGGCGGAACAGAACCCTATTGGATATTGTTTGTTCCATGATGAGTAACGCTGAGTTGTTGCGATCCTTCTGAAGTTATGCACTAGAATCAGCTTTATATCTTTTGAAAAAGGTTCCTATCAAGAATTTGCCTACTACACCATATCAGATATAGAGTGGAAAGAAACCCTATCTTCAGTATCTGAAGATATAGTGATGTCCAGCTTTTGTTGAAAAGTAGTATGCGGACAAGCTCGAGGCACGTTCAGTACTGTAAGTTTGTAGGATACCCAAAGAACTCCAGGGGTATCTTTCTTATTACGCAGAGGAACAAAAGGTTTTTGTTCCTCATCATGCCCACTTTTTAGAAAATCAATTTTTTTGTAAAAGGAAATAGTGGGAGCGCAATAGAACTGGAAGAAATTCCAGAATCACAAACTATTACTGAAAGTATGGTAGAACCAGAGATTTCAAAAGAACCGGACATCCCTACGCCAATCCACAGGACTAGTAGGCAGTCTCATCCTCCCGAGAGATACTGCGGTTTTCTCGTAGACGCATCATTGACAATGATGAGCCAACTAGCTTCCAGTAAGCCATTCAGAGCGGCGACTCGGTAAAATGGCTGGATGCAATACGGACCGAAATGGAGTCCATGTACACCAACAAAGTATACACTTTGAACATTGCTCTAGAAGGGGTAAAACCCGTAGGATGCAAATGGATCTTCAGAAAGAAGATTGGTGTAGTTGGATAGGTTGAAACCTATAAGGCTAGACTTGTTGCAAAAGGTTTTCGTCAAAGACCTGGTTTGGACTGTGATGAAACCTTTTCTCGAATGCCTGTGCTCAAATCCATTCGGATCTTTCTTGCCATTGCTGCCTTCCAAGATTTTTAGATCCGGCAGATGGAAGTAGAGACGACTTTTCTAAATGGTAATTTGGAAGAGTGCGTCTATATGGATCAGCCAGAGGGTTTCAATCAGAGTGGGAGCAGCGGGACAGTGTGCAAGTTGCTTAAGTCCATTTATGGACTAAAGTAGGTATTGCGGAGTTGGAACATATGTTTTATTGAGACAGCCAAAGAATTAGACTTTATCAAAAATCCAGATGAACCATGCATTTATAGTAAGATTGTAGTAAGAACTATGGAATTCCTCGTTGAGTACGTGGATGACATTCTCTTGATAGGAAATGACATTCCTATGCTGCAATCAGTCAAAGGATTCTTATCACAGAGGTTCTCTATGAAAGACCTGGGTGATACCAACTACATTCTGGGGATCCAGATCTATCGTGATAGATCAAAGAGGATGGTGGGACTTTCACAATCAAGGTAAAACAACACCATACAAAAAATATTTAGTATGGACGATTCTAAGTGCGGTAGTCTACCGGCTTGTCACGGAATCACCCTCTCCAAAGAAATATCTTCCAAGACTGATTTGGAAAGGGCTTGCATGTCGATTATATCATACGCTTCTGCAGTAGGCTCTATAATGTATACTGTTGGATATAGTGCCCTAAAAGTCAATTATTGGATCGCATGTACGTGATTGCAATGATTGAGAGAGGACCTATACCGGTAGGACAGTCTTACTCGAGATGATAGTATGCTATCTGGTTTGTCTTTATCAGTCGTATACAGGTTCAGGTGACTGATCACTATTACACGTTGATAGAGCCCTTAGGATCTTGCTTGACTACCAACAGTATGATGGCGATCATATACGTGAGAGTAGGGTAGTCTATAAGCACATCCTTAAAAGTGGTCCCTAGTCGTGGGAGTTTCGAGACAGGGCATCGATACTCCAGAGTAGACTAGTGTATACAGTCGAGACCCCGATGAGGGGCGGTGGCCGGTCTCATAAGCCACTGGTGTCAGTTGGATCACCTAAGATGTATACAGGTGCTCATTGGGTTATGAGTACACCGGACAGGACTCGCCGGGAACCTTATAGTTGGTATTTATACCTAGCGTCAGATAGCAGTTCCCTGGTGACATGTGTGCAGGTTAGTTCATCGACATGAGGTCGTCATTTGTCTCGTGTGAGTTCCCACTGTGCTTTGATTTCTACCCTACCACGGCTCAAAGGAGTCGTGCAAACAGGTCTTTTTTGGGTACAGTCCCGAGCCACATGGAGGCAAGTGAGCGGATCGGCAGGGGATTCATCTCTCCCGGTATTGGGGGTGAGATCGCGCTGTGTCTAGGAGAGCCATTACACAAAACCCTCGGCCGAGGCAGGAGATTTACTGGTAGGTACTCCAGTAGTATCTCAAGGTGTTCTGGGCTACACTCCGACACGACTTATACCGCTATTGGGGGTCTGACGTTACCAGCCCCCTAGGCCCATAGACGAACGGACCGGACTGTATGTATATTGTCACTGTTAGGCTCAGTAGGGTTCTAGGATGAGTTCGCTCATCAGCTTCCCTTGAGGTCAATACATGGGCAGTCGTTACGCACAGCTAGTGCCGCTGACGGCTTGTGGTTAAACCCACTGCCAGGGTACTGATGAGTCATTAGAGTCCCCCACAGATAGTTTCCCAAGTTCGAGCGAAACGTTGTAGAGGCCGTATGGTTTTATGGCAAGGTTCGAAAAATGCACGTGCGTTTACGCACGTGTCATATTTCGGGCAGATAATACTGGTGGGCTTTGGTTTAAGCCGAATCCATGTTTTATACTGTGTAGATATAATATCTTTGTCTCAGTTGCATTTGTATTCGGTCGTAATACAAATGCGGGTATGTATGTACAGTTACGGGGTTATCCTGAAATTCGTTTCGGGATCGCTTTTCGAAGTTGCCAGTTTTCTATCACCCGTCTTAAACATTCGGTTTAATGCGGAATTATCTTTTCTTGAGGGTGAGTCATGAGGGTGAGTCATGAGTGGAAGCTTCTAGATGGTGACTAGGTTTCATGACTCATTAGTTTGCATTAATGGATGATGATGTGTTATTAGTGAGTCACCTTTTCATTAATGCATTTTGTTCTTGCTAAGATATTTGATTAAGATCTTTTCCTTATGGTTACCCCTTTGCTCCTACACTCACCCTCCTCTCATATATAGTGGCCGGCCCCTTATTGAGTGAGGATGATGGTTGTTAAAAAGATATAGGAATTTGGTTCATGGAAATTTGATATGCTCATTTTCTCATTACTCCATTTCAAAAGGCAACTGCTTTAACCGTTCATCCATGGTTTTGGATGAAGCGAGACAAAGTATTCTACTCATTCTTTACATCAATCTTGGTCATCTCTTTTGGCAGACTTGATGACCGAGTTGCCTCGGTATAGAGGCGGGAGCCCGTTTAAAGATCCGTAGATGTGGTGCCACCTCGATGAGGAGCCAGGAGATCGGAGCAGCCGCAAAGGAGCGTGGGATGATGGCTAAAGAACGAAGGACTCGGATCGTTCGGTATAGCCTTTCTACCCACTTTGTAGTTTGTTAGTTTAGCGTTAATGGCAAGATCCGGATTATAGTATGCGATAGCGCCAGTTATAAAAGTTTTTGTTCCGCTTTTGGTGTCTGAAAGACGGCCGGGGTGCTACCATAGACTTACATGGTATCAGAGCCACGCCATTAAGCTTTACTAACTTGTTCTAATGCGTTTAAAATATCGATCGAACGGAATTTCGAAAACCGCAATTTTTTATGATAAAGTTTATGTCGATTTTTAAAACAGGTCTGAAAATCATTTTGAGCATCTCAGAAAATCGTGCAGGCTTTTTTAAGAATACTGTAGAAATTCGGTAGAATGAAGCTTCCAAAGCGCCGCAAAACAGCCGCATAAACCCTAGTTTGGCCGCGGTTCCGCCGTCGTTTTAGAGCTACAGTAAACCATTTTTCTACAGTAGGGTCTTCATTGAAAATTGTGGTTTCTGGAATATTTCTTTTGGGCCCAGATTTTATTACTGTACTGCAGATGTACGTGGGGCCCACTTCGGGAAGTTTTGTCGATCAAAATTTTAAACTTGTTAGTTTACAGTACTTACATTATATCTCCGACCGTGAATGTCATTCGAGCGGTAAATTGCGTCTAATTGCTATAGTTCTTTTAGACGGATTTGCGAACGTGGCATTCGCGTTGATGTTCTGTGTTGTGCTGTGATGTTGCGGATTTTTCGTGGTGGATAGCAATGTGCAATGGTAGTGCAGTTTGGATTTATTTGTACATTTGATATTTCGGGGCAAGGGTCCAACATGTGGACTGCCGTCTCTGCCTGTTTGTATAATATTCTTTTGGGGCACGACCGAGCTGAGGTTGATGTACCCGTTGTACATATTTTTCATTGCTGTACTAGGTTTACCCCGCGACGGAGTGTACGGATAGCCGGGTTCTGGAGGGCAACGGGTCCGCATCTCATGGCTTTGAGAGGCAAAGGGGCCTCACTCTAGAATTGGCGGACTATTCGTCGCACTCGTAGGGGGTACAGTTGACCCAAGGAGGGGTGCTCGAGTTACCGGATTCCGTGAAGTGCAGGGTGGTCCATTCACTTTGCTGTAGGGGCTGCCTCGCTTCAGGTTTTGGCGGGTAACTTGCCGCACCCGTAGGGGTCTAGGTTTCATTGCACAAGCTATCCACACGACCAGGGGAACGTCGGGTTTCAGTAGCGGCTCCGTGAAACCCGGGGATCCCAGATTATCTGTATTGTTCTGTGATGCTTATTACTTTTCTATAATGTTGCATATTATCACGCCTGGAGCGAATATTGTATATTGGTATATATACTAGTATATGTTGTATATGTTTTGCACCCACGCTAGTCCAGTCCCCGCTCTGTCGTTTGTAAGTAACCTAACGGGTAAAGACGGGACCCAGTGACGAATGCGGATGGAATATACCTACATTTTATTTTCGTTCTTTTCTGGTGTGATTAATTGATGGGACTGCATTGATTCTGATCAATGCAAAGGAAAACAAACCTGTTTGGATGTTGTTGGAACAGTTTTAAAAAGTGTTATTACAAAGACGTTTTCTTTTGTTTTGCATCGCGGTATTCAGTTGGAATATCTTGCACCTCATTCGACGAGGCAAGGGCCGAGATCCCTTCACCGGGAGTGACCCCTTGGGCAGAAGTTTGCATCAGGGTAATAACTTCACTATAGTCGATTACATGTTTCTTTGCATCGCGGTATTCAGTTGGAATATCCTGCACCTCATTCCACGAGGAAAGAGCCGAGATCCCTTCACCGGGAGTGACCTCTTTAGCAAAGGTTTTCGCCACTATATTTTTATAAAAAGCTATCAGGTTCCTTCAGCGATATCAAGTTCGTTACGTTAAATATTTTTCGCCAAAAACCAGCCGTAGCCCTCCGTCATTTCTTTTGGGTATTCAGTAGTATTCAAGCTATGTATTTTGACCAACGCCAAGGCATAGTGTTTGGTAGCTGCTGAGTATTCATTTTTTGCATAGATAGATGAGTTGGTTTGGGATAGTCATTCTTCCATTTGGCCAACGTCAGGGGCATATGCGGGTGGGTTCAAATTGACAAGATAATGATGGGTAGAACTTGTCATGTGACTTATGGCATTTTGGCCAACGTCAAGGTCATAAGAGTATGGGGCAAAAATCATATCGGGAGTTTCTAAAGAAACTGAAACTTGCCAAGTATGCGCATACCTTCTGGAGTGTGATAACGTGAGTGGATTCCGTCACGTTATCATGCGATGAGAGTTGGATCCCGATTCCCACTGATGAGTTAGTTTACTCTTCGGGTGATCCCGATTGATTCTTCTTTCAGGTTTGGAGGAGAATTTGACAGTACAGTGGGAGATTTCCTGATTAGATAAAGAGATAACCATTCTGATCTAGGTTAGAGTGCACGCAGAGTGTTTCTTTTCTCTCTCTCTTTGGCAGCGACCTTTGACCGACCCTAGACTATGACTCGGTGACCAAGTTGACCGAACCTTCTTAAAATACTGGCTTTTGGATTGTCTAAGTTGCATAAGTCATTGTCGCTCCTTCCTTTACCCTTTGCATTTCTCAGAACATCCCGTATTACTATGGACATCCACTTCCATTGGATAGATCCATCGTATGGTTATATACGAACTCGAAGGGGCTTCTTCGGGGATGGATCCAGGTTCAGGAGAAATTGAATTGGTTTATTCAGTTGTCTTTTATTATCACCTTCTCTCAGGTTGCAAGGGCTCCTTAGTTTAGGAGAGTACACCTATTACGCTTATTGGATAGTCTTCTTCCAAGCCATAGGCAGGTGCCGAAAGGTAGGGAATGAAGAAAACCAATTAGCCTAAGTAGAGTGTGCAGAAGGTAATAAGTAAAGACAAAATAAAGGGATTAGAAAGAGGGCAAAGTAAATTGCGACTGCTATCATTCATGACCAAACCGCGTACTTCATCGCCACTCCTATTCCACCTTTGCTTTTTTCCCCAGTTCGGGAGAAATAGAATAAGGTATTATTCAGTTGTCTTTTATCATCATCTTTTCTCAGGTTGAGAGTACTCTTTAGTTTAGGAGGGTACACCTATTACGCTTATTGGATAGTCTTCTTCCAAACCACAGGCTGGTGCCGAACGGTAAGGAAGGAAGAAAACCACTTAGCCTAAAGGGGTGTACAGAAGGTAATGAATAAAGACAAATAAATCGATTTGGAGAGATGGCAAAGAAATATACGGTTATAGTCATGAATTGGATTATGGAAGAGGCATTACTAGGAATACCAGGATACCCCTTCGAAACATTTTCATGTTTCAGTTTCACTGTGCATTGTTAAAGGAAAACTGTTTTCCCGATTAGATACTTACTCCAGGGTATGTATTTACCAGGTATGATTCTCACATCTGTATGGTTTTACAGATGATGAGTGGGAGTAAGTTATTGGGAATTAGGTGATCATCCTCATTATATCGGAATTCGTTGTAATTGGTGATATTTGAGGAAATCTCCTGGGTACAGTTTTCAACCTACGATGCACAGGTTTTGAGTTATTCAACTCAGCGGACTTATACAGAGTATTGTATGTTGTCCAGTGTCCGTCAGGACAAAGGGGTTGGTCCTCGTACTATGCTCTGTTTACTTGTGACTTCTCTAGTTTTTAGACAAGTGTTTCGTAGAAATACAATGTCTAAGTTTTGAGAAGTTGTGGGTACAAGAATAAAGTAGAGAACCAGGTGTATCAAGTATCGGGATTCTTCAAAGAGATCGAAAATGTAGATACTTGTGATTGGTATTCAGTTGATAGTAATGGTTTTGAGAAACTTGTTTCTCTTTCAGGTTACTCATAATTGGAAGCATTCCTAAGTTGAGTAATGCTGATCAGCCTCTTTTCATTAAGTTGATTTGCACTGGAGACAGCTGCATGATTTGAATCTGGTTCTAATTAAATAAGTGCCAATGTTTCTATATTGGATATAGAATCGTTCATATCTTAACGATGTTAAGGTACAGGGAGTTGTCCGGCTTATGATTAAAACCAGACTCTGGATAACTCAAGGCACGTTTCTGTAATGGCAGTTTGCGGGTTGACCCAGGCTATGACGAGGGTTGACTTTCTACCATCTGGAAGATCAATAGTGATATTGTTCTTGACTCGCCACAGTTTTAGTAAAATGGATTTTTTCAAAAAACAGTAGTGGGAGTATGGTAGAACTGGAAGTGATTCCAGAACCACAAACGATTACGGAAAATTTAATAGGACCTAAACATTTAATCGGGGTTGACATTCCATTAGCCACTCCGCAGATATGGTGGGTAACCTCAGACACCCGAGAGGTACTCCGGTAGCCTCAAGGACGGTGACAGGGAGGTTCTTGTTTATCCAGACTTGACACTACTATTGTTCCAGACTATGAGACCCGGCAGGAGGTTAAGTATAGCGTCGTTCTAAACTAGCTTTAGAAGTGCACGTATATATTATTCTGCCAGAGGGTTATTGTGGTCAGTGGGAGCAGCGGAAGCATAGTGGGCAAGTAGCTTATGTCTATTTATAGACTTGAGCAGGTATAGCGGAGATAAATCATCAATTTTTGATGTGACAGTCATGTGTTTGACTTCATCAGAATAGGGGATGGATCTGTTAAGAAGGTAGTAGGGTGTGATGTCCTGATATTTGGATGACATACACAGAGTAGGAAGTAAAATTCCTATACTACGATCGGTTATACTGTGGTCGTCATACAGTTGTTTCTCCACAAAGGATATGGATATAATATCTGACATTCTGGTTACTAGATCTATGGTTTTAGATCTAGATTTGGGTAGTTTCCCAATATGGGTACTTTGACAGTATTCTAATAGTTTTTAGAATAGATGACTCCTGGCATGGTGGTGTACCTGCAGGTGATGGAGTCACCCTCTCTAAAGGTGTCTTACAGACTAAAGGGGAGAGGGATGTGCATGATTGGCATATCACTTGCTTAGGCAACTGAGTCGATCATGAGATGTCAAGTACCATACCAGATGTTTTTGCACTAGATGCGATAAGTTTATATTAATCCAATCCTGAAGAAACATAAGGAAGCAGTTTTAGAACATAAGTGAATGTTCTACGGATTTGATGACGGCAGCCTCCTTCGGGAGACGGTTATCATTCCAGGCTTCAAAGGTGACATGGATGACAGAGTGATTGTTAGAGTTATAGTTTTCCCTCTGACGAAGGGGTCAGTATTATGGACAGGTGGTCCAAGAGGATATTGTGGGAGGCATGGTGCTGGACACTGATTAGGTTCAGTTGTCGATACAGTCTAAGAAGTTTGGATTTGGAGTTCATTTATGAACTATGTCCCATCAGATATCCAGACATATTCTAAGACAGGTATTACTCAATTCGGGAGATGGATTTCTCTGCGAATTTGAGATTAAGAGAGACATAGAAAGAAACATCGGGGCGGATCCACTCATTGAGGCTATTTCTCGAACACAAGAGTTTTACAAACGAGCTTTGTGAAACTGATTAGTAGAGGAGTTGGGTGTTCGGTATCACACGGGCTGTGAGTATGCGACATCGCAATAATTAGCCTTAAGTGCAAGTGGGAGATTGTTGGATATAGTGCCCTCAAAGTCAATTATTGGATCGCAGGTACATGATTGCAATGATTGAGGAAGGACCTATACCGGTAGGACAGTCTTACTCGAAATGATAGTATGCTATCTGGTTTGTCTTTATCAGTCATGTACAGGTTCAGGTGACTGATCACTATTACACGTTGATAGAGCCCTTAGGATCTTGCTTGACTACCAACAGTATGATGGCGATCATATACGTGAGAGTTGGGTAGTCTATAAGCGCATCCTTAAAAGTGATCTCTAGTCGTGGAAGTTTCGAGACAGGGCATCGATACTCCGGAGTAGACTAGTGTATACAGTCGAGACCCCGACGAAGGGCGACGGCCGGTCTCACAAGCCACTGGTGTCAGTTGGATCACCTAAGATGTATACAGGTGCTCATTGGGTTATGAGTACACCGGACAGGACTCGCCGGGAACCTTCTAGTTGGTATTTATACCTAGCGTCAGATAGCAGTTCCCTGGTGACATGTGTACAGGTTAGTTCATCGACTTGAGGTCGTCATTTGTCTCGTGTGAGTTCCCACTGTGCTTTGATTTCTACCCTACCACGGCTCAAAGGAGTCATGCAAACAGGTCTTTTTTGGGTACAGTCCCGAGCCACATGGAGGCAAGTGAGCGGATTAACAGGGGATTCGTCTATCCCGGTATTAGGGGTGAGATCGCGCTGTGTCTAGGAGAGCCATTACATAAAGCCCTCGGCCGAGGCAGGAGATTTACTGGTAGGTACTCCAGTAGTATCTCAGGATGTTCTGGGCTACACTCCGACACGACTTATACCGCTATTGGGGGTCTGACGTTACCAGCCCCCTAGGCCCGATATGCGATACTCATAGATGAACGGACCGGACTGTATGTATATTGTCACTGTTAGGCTCAGTAGGGTTCTAGGATGAGTTCGCTCATCAGCTTCCCTTGAGGTCAGTACATGGGCAGCCGTTACGCACATCTAGTGCCGCTGACGGCTTGTGGTTAAACCCACTGCCAGGGTACTGATGAGTCATTAGAGTCCCCCACAGATAGTTTTCCAAGTTCGGACGAAACGTTGTAGAGGCCGTATGGTTTTATGGCAGGGTTCGGAAAATGCACGTGCGTTTACGCACGTGTCATATTTTGGGCAGATAATACTGGTGGGCTTTGGTTTAAGCAGGATCCATGTATTATACTGTGTAGATATAATATCTTTGTATTCGGTCGTAATACAAATGCGGGTATGTATGTACAGTTACGAGGTTATCCTGAAATTCGTTTCAGGATCACTTTTCGAAGTTGCCAGTTTTCTATCACCCGTCTTAAACATTCGGTTTAATGAGGAATTATCTTTTCTTGAGGGTGAGTCATGAGGGTGAGTCATGAGTAGAAGCTTCTAGATGGTGACTAGGTTTCATGACTCATTAGTTTGCATTAATGGATGATGAGGTGTTATCAGTGAGTCACCTTTTCATTAATGTCTTTTGTTCTTGCTAAGATATTTGATTAAGATCTTTTCCTTATGGTTACCCCTTTGCTCCTACACTCACCCTCCTCCTCTCATATATAGTGGCCGGCCCCTTGTTGAGTGAGGATGATGGTTGTTAAAAAGATATAGGAATTTGGTTCATGGAAATTTGATATGCTCATTTTCTCATTACTCCATTTCGAAAGGCAACTTCATTAACCGTTCATCCATGGTTTTGGATAAAGCGAGACAAAGTATTCTACTCATTCTCTACATCAACCTTGGTCATCTCTTTTGGCGGACTTGATGACCGAGTTGCCTCGGTATAGAGGCGGGAGCCCATTTAAAGATCCGTAGATGTGGTGCCACCTCGACGAGGAGCCAGGAGATCGGAGCAGCCGCAAAGGAGCGTGGGATGATGGCTAAAGAATGAAGGACTCAGATCGTTCGGTATAGCCTTTCTACCCACTTTGTAGTTTGTTAGTTTAGCGTTAATAGCAAGATTCGGGTTATAGTATGCGATAGCGCCAGTTATAAAAGTTTTTGTTCCGCGTTTGGCGTCTGAAAGACGGCTGGGGCGCTACTGTAGACTTACATATACGATATTGTATACCAGACCAGATGTAGCTTACACACTGAGCGTGGTAAGCCGGTATCAGTCAAACCCAGGGGAGAAGCACTGGGAAGCAATAAAGAACATTCTCAAGTACCTGAGAAGGACTAAGGAGATATTCTTGGTGTATGGTAGAAAATGACCTCCAGATCGGGGCCTTTGCTAACTCCAGCTTCCAAAGTGATAAGAATGACTCCAAGTCCATATTAGGTTATGGATTTACCCTCAGTGAAGGGGTTGTCTGTTGGAAGAGCTCCAAGCAGGACACCGTTGCAGACTCGACGATGGAAACGGAGTAGTTCGCTGCATGAGACGCCGCAAAAGAGGCAGTCTGGACATGGAAGTTCTTAATTGAAATGCAGGTGGTCCCTTCCATTTGTTGGTCCAATACTTTAGTATTGTGACAACAACGGCGCTATAGTTTTAGGGATGGAACCCAGGTCCCATCAGAGATCCAGACATATCTTGAGGCGGTACCACCTGATCAGGGAGATCATTGATCCCCAGGAGATCGAGCTGAGGAGAGTAGATACGGAGAACAACACTACAGATCCACTCACAGAGGCCATCCCTCAGACAGTGTTCGAGAAGGCTATTCGATATCTTCGATCTGCGATATGCCAGTATATGGCCTTAGTGCAAATGGGAGATTGTTAGTGATATATGCCCTAGAGGCCATTATTGTATCATACTGGATTACATATTACTTAATAGGAGCTTGGGTTATACACGGATATAGTAACAGTCTTGCTCAAAATGCTAGTATGCTACCTGGTTTGTTTCTACCTCAATATGTGCATGTGTTTCCTTTAGCATATCGCTTATACATATTGGTAGAGCCCTTAGGATCTTTGCTTGATTACTAGCGTTGTGATGTCAGTCACACCGGTGGGGGCTGGGTAATCTATAAGAACATCCTATACATGTCCCTAGTCGTAGGATTATCGAAACGGGGCATCGGTACTCCACAGTAGACTAGTGTATACGCTTCTCATCCCAGCAGGAGAGATGGTCTGTCCCACAGCCATTAGTACGTCGTACTGGAGATAGTATGAAGGTGCTCATTAGGTTATGAGTACACTGGACAGGACTCGTCGGGAACTGTTGGTGTGTATTATACCTGTCGTCGGGTAGCAGTTCCCAGGTGACATGAGTACAGCTTAGTCCATCGACTTGACACTGTTACTTCACCTCAAATGTGTTCCCACTGTACTTTGATTACTACCCTACCACGGCTCAAAGGAGTCGTGCAAACAGGTAGTAGTTGGGTGCAGTACTGAAGCACTTGGAGGCAGTGGCGGTTAGATAGGATTCGTTTCTCTCGGTATTGGGGGTTGATATCGCGCTGTGTTCGGAAGGCCATTACACAAAGTCCTTGGCCAAGGAAAGCGAGATTTACTGGTAGGCATTCTAATAGTTTCTCAGGGTGTATTGGACTACTCTCCGACATGACTTATTGCACTATTAGAGGTCTGACGATTACCGCCCCCTAGGCCCGATATGCGATACTCTTGGACGAACAGACCGGACTGTACTGAGATTGTCACATTCAGACTCAGTAGGAGTTCGGGTGGGTTTCCTCATCGGCCTTCTTATCGACATCTACCTGGGGACCATTACGTGCAGCTAGTACCGCTTGCGGCCTGTGGTTAAACCCACTGCCAGTGTAGTGTCGAGTCTTTAGAGTCCCACACAGAGAGTTTCCCTGCACCGGGCAAAAGGTGTAGAAGCCGTATGGTTTTACGGCAGGGCTTCAATCACTTACGTGCACTTGTTCGCGTATGATGTTCGGGCGGATAATACTAGTGGTCTTTGGTTTAAGCCGGATCTTAGTATTATATTAATGGATCAGTTTCATCTCTTTGTATTGGTGTTTCTCGGAACACGAATGCGGGTATGTATATACGGATGAGAGGGGCATAGAAGGAGACACCTCATTAGGTTTTTGACCATTGACTTGATTAAAACAATTATGAGGTGGAAGAAAGTATTTGTTATTTTTGTAAATGATAATTGAGGTATGGCTACTTATTTTGACTACTTGACTTGGTTTGACAATTTGACTTGGTTTGACCACTTGACTTGGTTTGACTCTTTGACTGGATATTTCTTGTGAGATATTTTGTGGCACTAGATATTTTGGATGAGATATTTTCCATGCCATGCTTGTAGTCAAGTCAAAGTAGCCATCTCATTTTTTATCATGGATCATTATCATTCTCAAAAATCTTTTCTCTTTCCTCAAGCTAGCTCTCTTCTTCTTCCTCTCAACTAAAACCCTAAAAGCTCTCATGTGTTGAGAATCCTAGGGTTCCAAGAGACAAAGCACTCCATCTTCACACTCTACACCCTCTGGTACTTCTAGTTTAGCGAACTAGAAGCCGTAGTTACCTTGGATTTGAGGTAGGAGCTCGGACTATAGACTCTCGGGTGGATCGTCTTTGACTCGAGGAAGCCGACGAGGTTGCTACGATCCGGATCGATCCTTAGAGCCTACGAAGATGAGGAGGACAGCGATGAAGACCCGAAGGATGTATATCGTGAGGTATAACTTCGTATCCGAGTAGTTAAACCTCTTGTAGTTTGGTTTATGTTCGATCCTTGGTTCTAGTCTATGTTGCGAAGCTCGTAAAAATTATTTTTTGCAAATTCCGCCTCCTCGCGAACACGTAGAGTGCGCGACATCGACTTACAGCCCTCACCAAGAGGTAACTGAGCAGCAACCCTGCTCGGTCCATCCTTAGCAGGAAACTCCTTGCCCTCCCGTGCTAAGGATTGAAGCCCTCACCAAGAGGCAACCGAGCAGCTACCGTGCTCGGTCCATCCTTAGCAGGAAACTCCTTGGCTTCCCGCGCTAAAGATCGAAGCCCTCACCAAAAGACAACCGATCAGCAAACCTGCTCGGTCCATCCTTAGCAGGAAACTCCTTGCCCTCCCGCGCTAAGGATCGAAGCCCTCACCAAGAGGCAACCGAACAGCAACCCTGCTCGGTCCATCCTTCGCAGGCAACTCCTTGCCCTCCTGCGCTAAGGATCGAAGCCCTCACCAAGAGGCAATCGAGTAGCAACCCTGCTCGGTCTATCCTTTGCTGGTAATCTCTTATCCAACGACGCCAAGGATCAAAGCCCTCATCAAAAGGCCACCAAGAAGCTTCCCTGCTCGGTCCATCTTTGGCTGGTAATCTCTTACCCTACAACGCCAAGGATCAAAGCCCTCATCAAGAGGCCACCGAGCAGCTTCCCTGCTCGGTCCATCCTTGGCTGGTAATCTCTTACCCAACGATGCCAAAGATCAAAGCCCTCATCAAGAGGCCGCCGAGTAGCTTCCCTGCTCGATCCATCCTTGGCTGGTAATCTCTTACCTAACGACGCTAAGGATCTAAGCCCTCGCCAAGAGGCAACCGAGAAGCTACCCTGCTAAGTCCATCCTTAGCGGGTAATTTCTTACCCACGTACGCTAAGGATCGGAGCCCTCATCAAGAGGCCACCGAGCAGCTTTCCTTCTCAATCCATTCTTAGAGGATGAGTTCCTGCCCGTCTTTACTAAGCGATCCCTGATCAGTTGAAAATATTGCATTCTTAACACATCAATTTCCCTACTCTTTCTAATCATCTAAGGGTGTTTGGTATAAATATAGCACATATTAGCAATTCGTCTGCAAGATATCAAATAACATGTGTTATACATTATAACCGACATTCTAGAGGGAAATTGAGTGTTTATTACTACGTACATGATTTTTGTATATCTCAACACTCATCTTAAGATTTTGTGCAGAAATTCTTCAGGTCAAAGAACTGGAACTGCTAAAAAGCACCGATAAATACAGCAAGTCAAAGACTTGAGATCTGGCAGTAAACAAGAAATAACTATAGGATTCCAGACATCAGAAAAGCATCATAAAGCCAACATGAAACAACCCTGAAGATTCCATGCACTGACTCCATCAAAAGGCCGCGGATCCGCGGCCGAGTCAGGCCGATCCGCCGTGGATCCGCGGCCGATCCGACTCGTCAGCGGTTGATACTTTTTGCAGAGCTTTTTTTCAACGGCCAAACTTCTTCAAGACGCTTCAAATTCCCTAGAAATCTCCAGAAGCTTCCCTCCAATAGCCAAGCTTCTCATGCAAGCTAGATAACTACCTTCATCTAGAAACTTCCCTAACTACCTAGCTTCCTATGCAAGCTTCATCACAACCTAGCTTCTAGAGGAAGATAAGGGAAAACTATAAAAGGGGACCTATGGATTCATTACAAAGGTTGTTCATTAGTTCATTAATTGGTTTGTTGATTAGTTGTTCAATAATTCCAAACACAAGTTGAGTGACACAACTTGTAACTCAAGCCCAAATCCAATTCCAAAGCCAAATCAAGATTCATCGAGAACGAATCAAGCAAGCAAATGAAGATCCTTCGGAGCAACGCCGATCATCATCCGAGCAAGAGATCCACGACGATCCGCGACTCAAGAAGATCGATGCGAAGCTAATTTCGGCGGATCTAGTTATCTCCTCAAATCTTGTAACCTCGAATTGAGTGAATATGTACCTAATCGTCGATTAATAAAGGTGAAAATTGTAAATCTTACTTTCTTTACATTCTTTCATTATGAAAATTTATCGATTCTTGATTCTTTCATTTTTCATGATGTGTGAGTGAAATCTCCGCTTGTAACGGAATCGAGAGAATAGGTAGATGATGATGATGAAATTCTTGAACAATTCTCAAGTCTTATGAGGTTTGTTAACTCTAGGAAAACGAATCATCGATGACCTAATTTTGAGCGAGATCACTTTCTTGAATATTTTTGCTCCAAATTAAAGATACGATCGGTGATTTTCTTTGCTAGAAGCTAGAATTTGAATGATAATCAATGAAAAGACAAGGGATAGTGAAGGAGAAACCCTAGTTTCTTCAATAGATCCCTAATCTTCATTGACCGTCATCGATCTAGCTACAATTCCTCAATAGATAAGATTTCGTAATCTTTAATTTTCATGATCACTACTTATTTGATCGATTCCTACAAGCTATTCTTCAAATCTTGATAATTAAATCGATTTGGACATTTTCTTTTATCTTGATAACTAAATTTCACAAATATTAAATCATTTTCTTTTATCTTGATAACTAAATTTCACAAATATTAAATCATTTTCTTTTATCTTTTCTTTTCAACTCAACTAAAACAAATTCGAACAAATTCACACAATCTCAGTGGACGATCCGTATTCGCTAACGAAACTTCAATAGACACCGTTAATTGATTGCGGTTAAAAATTTCTTTGGTTGTGATATTTTACACTTTTCAAAACACGACACGGAGATGATCAATCAAATGGCGCCGTTGCCGGGGATCGTGTGCTAATTTGTTCGTTTTTTTTTGCAATTTGAGTTGAATTTTTTTTATTACATTAGAATTTTTAGATCAAAATCGCATCAAGTGCTTAACGATTTGTTGTAAATTGTTGCAAGGGAATCTGGAATCTCTGGAGTGAGAAGAAAATTTTTCAGAGCATCACAGAGAGTTCATAGAGGCAACAGGAGTCTCTGTAAAAAATTTTGTGCAGGAATCTCGTCAGCAGACAGCGGAACCGCGGCAATAGGAAGAAGATCGCGGCGGATCTGCAGCTGTTCAGAGGCTTCAGTGCTTCAAAAATTTTAGGTCCATCTCTGACTTTCTTATCTCCTCCCTGCTCTTGTCCATTAACTAATTACTGCAGGATTCTTTGCAAAATTCGCAGCGCCGCAAAAAAGAAAATTGTTACAAGTTTGATCTTGCTTGTTTGCATATTTTAACACGGAAATTAAGGGGCAAAAGACCAAATTCAGATTAGGTGGGGATTTCATTACCCTTCCTAAGCCCCAAAAATCACAAAACTTGCATCCGCATCACCATCATTAATTAAAAAAAAAACTAGACAAGACTCTAGAGACCATCGCGCTCAATTAGGACAGAAGGAGGTCGTGGGTAATCTATTACTTATCCGCGTTTCTTTTGTGGTGTCTGGGCAAGTGTGTCTAAGGCAAGTGGTTACTTAATTCGGCCCACTACTTACGTAGTGGAGAACCTCCCACTTACCTAGCCACAGAAGGGGCAAAAAGGCAGTAGAGGATCTATCTTGCGACTTGTCTTCTTGAAGTCTAGGAGCGGTCTAGAGCTTTGACCTAGGTGACCACAAGATTTAGGGTTTCTTGTGCATTGTTTGTGTGAATTTTTCAAAAATCCGTAATTTTTCAAAGCAAACACCAATCCAAAATTTTCCCCTAATTATCACAACGCTGCCACTTGTGCTAAACCATTTAGTGCATGCTTGGATGGACACGAGATTCTAGTGTCCGTCTTGTCCGCGTTCCTCCTATCGACTCCGAAGTCGATAATTCTACATCTACTTTTTCTTCACCCCCTACCACATCCACTTCAATGGACGGTTCTCCATCGAACTTCTTTAACACCACTCTGCCACCGTCCGCAGGTGCGCAGAATCCGCCCCGCATCTCTCTCCAAGAGAGATGCTACCCTATGCAAGGTCCTCTTTCAACCTGTCTTACCATTCCACAAGCCAATGGGGAAAATTTCGAAATCAAACCACAATATATCAATCTTTTACCAAAATATCACGGTCTCAAGTCTGAGGATGCATACGTCTTTATTACCAAATTTGAAAATGTTTGCGCTATGATGGGTACTTCATATTTTTCTGTAAATGCTATGAGATTACGTCTTCTCCCGTTCACTTTGTGCGATATAGCCGAGAAGTGGCTATATAACACAGCCGCACATTCTATTTCAAACTGGGGAGAATTCGTAACAGCTTTCCTAAAGAAATTCTACCCTAATCATAAAACAGCTCGAGTCCGTAGCGAAATAAATCAATTTACCCAGCTTCCAAATGAACCATTCTCGAAGTGTTTTGAACGCTTCAAGGATCTGTTAATTCAATGTCCTCATCATGGAATCCCTAGATGGGATCTGTGCAGAATCATATATGAGGGCATTAATCCTACAACAAAACAGACCCTTGAATCCATGTGTCAAGGCACCTTCATGAATAAAGATGATGGTGAAGCCTGGAGATTTTTAGAAGATTTCGCTAAAAGAACTTTGCAGTGGGAGAGTGTAAACCAGTCATCGTCTAGGGGTGGTATTCATCAACTTGATGTTTCCATAGGAGTTAGAGCTGAAATGGCAGCAATGCAAAAGAAACTCGAAGCTATGGAACACAAATTTTTATCAGCCTCCCTAAATCAAATGCCACTCTCCAAAACTGTCTGTGGATGCTGTTCTGATCCATCTCATCTTACGGAAGAATGTCCTTTAAATTCTCCATTTCAAGGTCAAGAGCATACCAATGCTTCTTTCCAGCAAAAACCTAGAAACGATCCATATTGTTGCACTTATAATCAGGGTTGGAGGAATCATCCTAATTTTGCTTGGAACCAATCACAAACTCAAAACACGGTTCCAAACCAAAATAATTTTCAAAGGGGTCCTCCACCACAACAGCAACCACTTCAAATAAGTCAGCACCCCTACCAATCATAAAACTTTCAAAATCCGGTCAACACACCTGCACCGTATAATCCTTTGCATTTGACCGGTACTGATAATTCCTCTTCACTTGAACGGGCTTTTGAAATGTTTATGAAACAGTCCATTCAAATGTCGGCTGAATTTATGTCTTCCCTCGATAAGATCCAGAAAAACTCTGACTCCCAAAGTGAGAGTATTAAATCGATGGAAGCACAGATTGCTCGATTAAATGCCGAAATGAGTGCTAGAGAGAAAGGGAAACTTCCGTCTCAACCCCTACCGAATTCTAGGCATTCACAACACTACAATGTGAATGCCACTACAACGTTGAGATCTGGGAGAGTGCTGAATAATCAAGTCGGGGAAGAGATTGATAATCATGAAGAATTAATCAATAACACCCCGGCTTCCACTTCTACTTTTCCTTCCACATCCACTTCTACTTCTAATCCTACTTTGTCTACCCCACCACCTTTTTGCGAGCCTATTCTTCGTTTTCCTCAAGGCTCGAACCCTCAGCATACCTCTTCTAGTCCACCAAAGATGATCCCCGCTTCTATTCAAGGATCAGTTCCACACACACCTCCTTCTCCAATGTTGAACCCAGCTATTATTGCCAAAGCTCCTTATCCGAATCGATTAAGGGGTAACAAATCGAGTCCACATATGGAGAAGCTTATGGAAATGTTTAAAAAGGTTAACATCAACATCCCTCTCCTAGATGCTATTCAACAAGTCCCCGCTTATGCGAAAATTCTTAAAGACTTGTACACTAGGAAGAGGAAGACTCAAGTGCCCAAAATGGTTTTCATGACCAATAATGTTAGCACTGCTTTTACCCCACAGTTACCAAAGAAACGTAAGGACCTTGGCTATTCTACAATCTCGATTTCTATTGGGGGTAAAAACATCAACCGTGCTTTACTTGATCTGGGCGCAAGTGTTAACCTGCTTCCATATTCCGTGTATGAGCAGTTAGGGATTGGAGAGTTAAAACCAGCTTATTGCACTCTCCAAATGGCAGACCGTTCAATCACCAAACCTAGGGTTGAACTGGAGGATGTGTTGATTAAAGTCGGGGAATTCATATTCCCTGTAGACTTTATTGTTCTCGATACACAACCTGTAGCAAACCCACAGAACCAAATTCCGGTGATTTTGGGTCGACCATTCCTTGCCACTTCCAATGCTGTCATTAATTGTCGAAACGATTCAATGAACCTATCTTTCGGAAAAATGAGAATTGAACTAAACATTTACAAAATTGGAAGTCAGCCGTCCGAACCCTCTGCTCACATACTTGATGTCTGTTCTGTCCACGAGATTGCTCCCGAAAGTTGCGAGGTTGATGAACTTTGCTTTGATAATCTCGACGACACTAGCACATCAATGTTTGATCTTGCACATCCTGGTGAGGACACTCTTTCCACTCTTGAGTCTGAACTTTATGACTCTACACCTTCCTAGTCTGTACCTTTTGCAGGCTACGATCTTTTTTGTGAATCTGAATATCAATCGATTACCCCACCTTCTATAATTTCTCCGCCAGCGTTAGATCTCAAATTATTACCTTCTCATCTTAAATATGCATATTTAGGTGAGAATGAATCTTTACCTGTGATCGTATCATCTTCTCTAGCATCAGAGCAAGAGAATGCGCTTTTGATGGTATTAAGATCTAATAGTCAGGCTATTGGTTGGATTATGACTGACATCAAAGGAATTAGTCCCTTGATTGTTGAACATCATATACATCTTATGGATGAAGCCAAGCCAACCCGAGAACCACAGAGACGATTAAACCCCGTCATAAAGGATGCGGTAAAGAAAGAAATCGTCAAATGCCTTGACAGCGGTATCATTTACCCAATCTTTGATAGTCAATGGGTAGGTCCAATTCATGTAGTCCCTAAGAAATCTGGCATCACGGTCATAACAAATGAGGCAAATGAGTTAATCCAAACACGCGCTCAAACTGGGTGGCGTGTATGTATTGATTATAGAAAACTCAATGCCGCAACAAGAAAAGACCACTTTCCTCTACCTTTTATTGACCAGATGCTGGAACGCTTAGCTGGACGTGAATATTATTGCTTCATGGACGGATACTCTGGTTATAACCAGGTCCCTATTGCCGAAAAGGATCAAGATAAAACCACATTTACTTGTCCTTTTGGTACTTTTGCTTATAGACGCATGCCTTTTGGGTTATGCTATGCTCCCGCTGCATTTCAGTGGTGTTTGATGGGGATATTCTCAGACATGGTCGAGAATTTTCTGGAGATTTTCATGGACGATTTCTCGATATTCGGAGATTCTTTTGCTGACTTCCTATCTCATCTTGACGCAGTTCTTACTCGTTGTAAAGAAAAGAACTTAACCTTGAATTGGGAAAAATGCCATTTCATGGTCCAAGAGGGAATTGTGCTTGGACATGTTATTTCACGAAAAGGCATTGAGGTTGACAGAGCTAAAATAGATGTCATTCATAACCTTTCTCATCCCAAATGCGTCAAAGATATACGATCTTTTCTTGGCCATGCAGGCTTTTATCGGAGATTCATTAAGGATTTTAGCAAAATTGCTAGACCATTAACTCTTCTCTTGGCCAAGGATACAACCTTTCACTTTGACTCGGATTGTGAGGCTGTATTTGACTCACTTAATAATTCCCTCACTGCAGCCCCCGTTTTATCATCTCCTGATTGGAACCACCCGTTTGAGCTTATGTGTGATGCATCAGATTTTGCAGTTGGTGCAGTCTTAGGACAGCATATTGAAAAGATGCCACATATGATTTATTATGCAAGTGAGACCCTGAATGATGCTCAAATTAATTATACAACTACCGAAAAAGAACTTTTGGCAGTTGTATTTGCATTAGAAAAATTCAGGCCTTACTTGATTGGCTCACCAATTGTTGTGTACACTGACCACTCCGCCTTAAAACATATTTTGGCGAAGAAGGATGCTAAAGGTTGGTTAATACGTTGGATCCTTCTATTACAAGAATTTGATCTTGTTATTCGAGATAAGAAAGGATGTGAAAATGTAGTAGCCGACCATCTTTCGCGCATCTCTTCTTCACCTGTGACCCTGCCAATCAATGATTCTTTTCCGGACGAACAACTCTTGAAAGTATCCACTGAACCTTGGTTCGGGGATAGTGTGAATTATCTTGCTACGGGACTCATTCCCCACGAATGGTCGAAACAGGACAAACATCGATTTCTATCCCAAGTAAAACACTTCTACAGGGATGAACCCTATTTGTTTAAGTATTGTCCTGACCAGATCATTCGCGGATGTGTCCCCAATGATGAATTCAAGAGTGTTCTATTTTTTTGTCATGATCAGGCATGTGGAGGTCATTTTGGTCCTCGAAAGACGGTGGAGAAGGTTTTGCAATGCGGTTTTTACTGGCCGACATTATTCAAAGATGCATTTGATCATTGCAAAACCTACACACAGTGTCAACACACGGGTCGGATTTCCCTGAGAAATGAGATGCCACTTCAACCCATCTTAGTGGTTGAAATTTTTGACGTTTGGGGTATTGACTTTATGGGTCTTTTTCCCAACTCCTTTGGGAATCTGTCCATATTGCTTGCGGTTGATTACATCTCGAAATGGGTGGAAGCTATTCCTTATCGCACTAATGACAAAAAGGTTGTCATTAAGTTCTTAAAAGAAAACATCTTTTCGCGATTTGGACACCCTCGCGCTATTATTAGCGATAACGGGACGCGTTTCTGTAATCGGTCTTTCAAGACTTTGATGCGGAGATATGCAATCAACCACAAACTTTCCACACCCTATCATCCCTAAATGAGCGGGCAAGCTGAGGTTTCAAACGGACAAATCAAACAAATTTTGGAGAAAACTATTTCTAAAAATCGAAAAGATTGGTCAACCAAATTGACGGATACTCTTTGGGCATTCCGTACTGCATATAAAACCGATCTAGGTATGTCTCCTTACCGACTAGTGTTTGGAAACGCTTTTCACCTTCCGGTCGAGATTGAACACAAAGCATTGTGGGCCATTAAAGAACATAACTTTGACTTAAATCAAGCTTGCAACTTTCGGAAGCTGCAATTAAACGAGCTAAGCGAACTCCGCGATGAAGCTTATGATAATGTTGTAATTGTAAAGAACCAGACTAAGGTATTTCACGATAAAAACATTTTGAGAAAAACTTTTACACCTGGTCAACAAGTCCTTCTTTATGATTCACGTCTCCATCTTCATGCGGGTAAGCTAAAATCTCGGTGGAAAGGACCTTTTGTTGTGCGGTATGTATACCCGCACGGGGCAGTTGAGGTTGAAAATGTTGAAAACGGTAAAATTTTCAAAGTAAATGGACATAGACTAAAACCGTATTTTTCCATTGACCCCACGGAGGAGCTCCTGTTTTTACAGGAGCCGCTTTATCTTGACTAAAATTCCTCCGTCTCACCTCCATGTCTTGAAAAATACTGTATCATCTTTAAAATGGAGGTAAGTGAAAAGAATAAGTTTGGGGGAGATTTTCATGTTTATTGCCCCCGTTAATAAATTTCTTCCCAAGTCTACAGGTTTCTGAGATTTAACAGATGGCAACAGTGAGGACACTGTTGTAAACAGGTTTGGGGGAGGTTTGTGCTTATTTACGCATCATTTTGCATCATATTTTGCATAAGCACAAAACATAAAAAAAAATTAATATTTAATTTTATAATAAAAGATTAGATAGTGAAAAATTACATCCAAAAGATGAGAAAAATTTAAGAAAACCAAGAAAGTTAGAAGTTTTCTTAAACGAAACTAGTAATAAGTAGTTATGAACCGTTGTCCTAAGGGTTAGTAAGATGAAAGAAGTCACTAATCTGAGCATAAAAATAAGTCTGAAAAATAGTTCCTATTCTGGAAGCCAAACATTTGAATGTTGATACCCTATTATACGCACTTACGCACGTCTTGAAACTCGGGATAGTAGAGAATACCTTGAAATGCTCTTGTCTAAAAGCCAAAGTATGAAAAAAATAATGAATGAAAAATAAAAAGATAAAATGGTGTAGAAAAATGAACATTGATTTTGTAATCACCAAGGCAGCATAAAAAAAATATAGCGAGGGTGCTTCATCACCTTGTGCCTTAGACCAACTGGTTTGGGAGTCACCGCTAAGCCTCAGGTGTTGCAAGACGAGGAAAATACTAAATACACCTAATAAGCAAGCACATGAGAAATCGGTCGGTTAGTACCTCAAGAAGTATTAACGGTCGCATGAAAAATGTGTGAGAAAATCCATCTAAATATTCACCGATTAAAAAGTACTGAGGTGATGGACAAGAGTATGATAGCTTGAATTGAATTCTCCGAGTGGAGGGATGTCTTTTACACGCACGTAGGGGTTTATGATTGGTGTTTGGAAGAAAGATAGGAATGAAGAATAAAGACGATGTTTTATTGAGAGATGATGTGATTTCTAACATCTTTTCATGACTATTAAGATAGGGCTCATGACAACCGAAAAGCTAGTATAGTTGGAAACTCTAATTTTCAAAGTCTTTCTTTTACAATTCTTATCTTTATATGTAACTTTCACAGTCTTCTTTTTATTATGGGATTTTGTGAGTGCAATCCGCTGAAAACCCTCAGGAAACAACACTCCTCCTATTACACCTAGAGATTTAAAGGTTTGTTGCACGTGCTCAGTGCTGTCACAACCCTAATTTTCCTATACAACTTTCTTTACAAAAAAAATTTCAAAATCCATAAAGGGGTATTTATTGCCTGAGCACAAGACATAAGTAATTAATTCGCTATTTAATTACAAGAAGGAGCTTATGGCTCATTGGTAATACCTTGCACTGCAGAACCAAGCCACCAGAGTTCAAATCCCATGCCCCACATTATTTTTAATATTTATTTGTTTTAAATTTTATAGAAGCCCAACAGTCCACACGAGATAACTCCAAAATTTCCCACTACCCATGAAAAAATGAAGGTACCAGTGACTACCTCCGGCGACCCCCCACCTTCCGAGCCTTCAACTCGGCCGGACTCGGCCGAGTCTGCCGACGGACCGGCCGACTCGGGCCGGCGCCGCCGGCCGCACTCGGCCAGTCGGCCGAGTCGTCAACTACAATATTGTGCCTCTTTGCATTCCCCACTCCCCTGCATACTTCAATTTCTGATATCAATTCCAGAGAGCCCATTAACTCTCATTTACTTCATTTTTAATACATTTTTCACACATTTTTATATTTTTTAAATTAAAACCCTATATCTACCCTAACCCTGGCCTAACTCTATAAATACCACCCCTATTCTCTACCCTATAACCCCAAAACTCTGAGCCAACTCTCAAAAATTTCCAAGAAACTTGTGTACTTTGAAAACGAGCACGAAGCGAAGCTACGGCGAAATTCCCGGCGAAATTCCGGCGATCGTTCTAGGAGCTCTCGGCGACGAAGCGACGCACCGGCAATTCCTCTCCTTCCATCTCACTCTCGTTATTGTCCAAAACACGTAAGTCCCATTTCTAACTTTCTTTTCCATTCTGAAAATACGGATTTACAAAACCCGACGGAATCGGAACAAAACCGATTTCCGATTCGGTTTCTTTATAAAACCTCACTTTTTTTAATATAATCATGCTTAAACCAATTCATGTTGACTATTAAATACTAATCAACCATATTGATCAAGTTTCAAATCAAAAGTAATTGCTATTTCATTTTATCGTATTTTTCATTTAAATACACATTGTTTCAATTCTACATTTAACTTCATTAAACTTGCTATATCTTTAAGTAGATCACGAGGTAATGACCTACCTCCTCACACACTCATATGCAACATAACATGATACCCTCGAGAACTTAGAATACGGGAAAACGACACTGTTTCATATAAATACCAATTACTTAATAAAACCGTTTCTAAAGGATTTAGTATTTATACAATCTTTGCAAAGCTCCGCTACAACCCATTTTGGGGAACCCGTTCGGGATGGTGCGGATTATCGCACATCCTCGGGCTTAGTAGTGCGAGATTCAGAACTCCAAGGAGCATTCGGTCTCAAAAGATTTAAAATACGACATCTTAATGAAATGATATTTTTAGAATATAATATATATATATATTGAAATTATTTTTGTATAAATATATGTATAACTATCATTAAAATAACTATTTTGTTATGATATAAATATTCCATTTTTCTAAAAATCACAAGAATCAAAATTTACCCTAAATTACCATGAATTCTATAAAATCCATATTACAAATAAATACCTCTATTTATGAAATTAGGATATTTTCATTAGAAATATCACAATATAAAATTCACATTCATTATAACTCTAAAGAAGAATAATAAATACTTGGGGTATATTTTGAAAAGTATATAAAAGTATTTTACATAAAACCCCTCAAGTTCTGTAAATTACCCTAAGGACCCTAGTAAACATAGCTTTAAGCGGGACCAATCTCTTAAGCCTCGGGGAGCCGGAGAAGTGGGTGCTTGCCTATCTAAGCTAGACAACTTAACAATGGTGTTATCAAAGCGGTAATCGTCTTTGAAAAAGACACAAATCCTGCCGTCCATGTGCAGCGGTTACCGATAACATCAAAACAACCAGGACTTCAATTTTACTTTTATAATTGTCCGACTCAGTTTGAGTCTCATTATAATCTGACTTGAATATGATTCAAGTACAATCTACAATCTACAATATTACAATTCAATATGAATCCATGAATCCATATATTCAATCTGTTCAAACTATTCTATCTGTATTGACTGAACCGAACCATGGATATACTTCCATTTACATGATTCTCCAGTTACATCCAATTACATGATTCTCCAGTTACATCCGTGATTCTACAGTTACATGCATGATTCTACAGTTACATCCGTTTACTGATATCATGTTTCGGTCAGTCATCCAATTATACAATCAATACAATTTACAATACAACAATACAATCAAGATAACATGGGGTTTAAGGGGTAGATTGGTACGGAAGGTGTTAAAAATGGTACGAGACTGCAAGATTAAGACACCTAACATGAATCCAATTGCCGTTGTTCCGGATTGTATAACGGAGCCTTGTACTTCCATTTGCCTTTAGTCTCTGGCATATAGAGACTCCTCTCGTATACACTGGCATCCTTCTGTATCAAGATACAAACAACAGCGTTAACACTACATACAACATTATAACAATCAAATATAACTTTAAAAGCTACCTTCTTATTCTGTCTATTCTATTTCTCCCTTATCTTTGGGACTTACCGAGCGACATATTCGCTGACGACATTCTCTTTCTTTCTTCTTTGAATGTCGTCAGGTGATCTGGACACTTCAGAGATCGAGCCCACTACTGAAGACTTGGACCAGTTCAGTGAAGACTCCAAGCTCTAGTCATTGTACACTTTTCATTCAGTACTTTTCATTTCTGTTATGCCATTGTTTAGGCATCGCTTTTTATTTCAGTTGTATTTACTTTCCATGCATTATACAGAAAGAATGTGAATAAATAAAGTTGTTGTTTTTATTATATCTTGTCTCTTGTACTTTATTGTTTATATTGCTTAGATACTGTAATACCCTGCCCCTTTCGTACCAAAATCTGTATTTTATTACCCTAGAATTCTATACATTTCTTATTTATAATTGTATTTATTTTATTTATAATTTTATTTCTTCTAAACCGCATATTTCTTTTATTACAACCCAAACTTATTTCCCTTAGCCCAAATTAAGTTCAACTAAACAACCTAGCCCATTCCCTACTTACAGAAAATCTATCTCCTTAAATTTTTAACCATCAGCCCAAACTTCTTCTCAAATAAATAAAGTATTTCTTTTGCCTCAGCCCAGCCAGTTTCTCATTTCAATTCAAATCCCCACCTCATTTTTCTCCCACTTTCATTTTCCTCTAGCCGGCCCCCGTATAATAATTAAATCCTTTTCCTTATATTTTCGAGCCCAGTAGTCCCCGTCCCACTTCCTATATATTCTCCATTGATTTTTTCTTTTAAAATTATCGGCCCAACCCCTGGCCCAGCAGCCCACACCCTCTCTGCCAACCCGACCCGGCCCGCTCTTCATCTTCTCCAACGGCTCTCGCGCTAAATTCCCGCGCGCGATCCACCTTCTCCGCCGCCTCCCTCGCCCACGCTCGCGATCTTGTCGCCCCCGCTCTTGCACGTTACACCGCGACGCGCTCCCCCATCTCCCTTATCTCCTTCACACCTCACTCCCCTCTCGTTTTCCTAAAATCCCTCATCTCTCTCCCTTTCGAAACCTTACCGACCCCTTTGCTCCGATCACTCGTCGCCCTCCGACGACGACGGCGAACCTCGTCGTCGACCCTCTTTCATCCTCCCTTGTCCTCTACGACTCCACCCGACCCAAAATCCCCGAGCACCCGAGCCGACTCCCGCCTCACCGCCGATCAACCTCCGCCGTCACCCCATCATCATCGTCGTCGTCGTCGCCATCGTCTTTGTGCTCTGCCTCTCTCTCAGCCTCTCATTTCCTCAGTTACTCTCTCTCTCTCTCCTTCACTCCCGATCTCCCCCTCTCTCAAATCCCTGTCTCTCTCTCTGCAACTCTCAATCTCTCTGTTTCTCTCCCTTCTCACACTCTCTCTACAACTCTCTCTCTCTCTCTCTCTCTCTCTATATATATATATATATATATATATATATATATATATATATATCTAAATCTCTCACTCCTGATCTCTCTTTCTCACTCTCTGGATCTCTCTTTCTCTCCCCCTCCTAGCTCCCTCTATATCTCTTTCTTATTCTTTCTCTCTCCCTGCTTTTCTCTCTCTCTACACTCCCCACCCTCTCTCTCTCCCTATATCACTTTCCCTCTTTTGAACCCACATCCCGAACACCTCACTGGAACCCCGCCAGCAACCACCCTCGTCCCCACGAGCCGAGTCGTGATCACCGCAAACCATTCAAGCTTTGGCATTTCATCGAGCACTTTTCATACGTCGTCGATCCCTGCTGTCTAGGTCGTCGCCGCTGCTGCCGTACAACCTCAAGACGTCCCCAGGCAAGTTCCCTACTTGCTACATGCTACTTTTGTTAATTACAAATCGACATCGTATATAATTCATGTTTTACTTTCCGTTAGATTATTCGACACAAAACTGTTCGATACTTGTTCTCATAGGAAATTATTATCAAATTTGACGGAACTGGATATATTGCATTGGCCCTTGTAGGGATGGATAACGTGTGCAAATTTCGCTGGAAAATATGACCGTTAACGACTAAAACCACTACCCCCAAGTTTAACCGCAAAACTGGAATTTTCCCGTACCTGAAAACCGTTAAAATCGCCATAATTTGTATACACACTGGAACGACGCGCTCGAGGGCTTAAATCGAAGCCGACTCGACGAACTATAACCCTATACTAGTTTCCAGATATTCCTGTACTCAAACTATGTTAATATTTGGATCAGAGTGCGACTCTGGACTGCAGTCCAGAGCGACTCCAATTGTTGCTTGCTGTTCCGTAATGGGTACCACAGGATTCCCTTAACTCGTTGGTTGTGGAACTCCACTGTTTACTGTAGGTGAACCTGTTAGCTAGATAACACAAGTGGTTTCATTCTGTTTCGTTATCGTTTGTTATTTATTCTATAATTTAAAAGATCGGGACGCATAACAGTCCCAACAGAATTAGAATTGACATATTAATAGTAAACAGTGTATATTTCCTGACGTACAGAAGCGATCGAAGATCCGTCTATTGCGTTGAAAACCTTACTGAGAACCCTAGATTTCATTCAACTGTAGCGTCGCTAAATTCTAATCCCAACTGGGATTAAAATGTGTTGCGAAACGGACTTCTGATTCTGAAACCGGATTTCCAGCCGCGAGCGCTTAAAATGAAATGGTTATAATTAATGATCCTGGAACCCGATTGGCATGAAACTAAATTCGATGGATGGACAACTGAATATACTAAGTATTACCTGTTTATCGTTTCGCTAAACTATACACGTACATTTCATGATAAATCGTGCAAGTGATAAAATACTGTTTCATAACATCCTAATCATGCTTATATACTGTTCACGCATCATATCATACCCATATCATTGCATTGATAACCTAGTGATATCGTGCATTTACCCAGTGTTAGATTTTAGTGATGATTGTGGCAAGTACGTCAGTGTTCGTGTATCCGTGAATAAGTGAAAGTGATATGTACTTGTGCACAATTAGTGACCCTATTATTCTATTGCATTGTCGACGTCTGTGGGATGCGTGTACGTGTGACTATAAGTGGTATGGGACACTTATGGAAGTGCTTGCACGGGTGTCACAGATAAGGCATCAGACACTGCCATTTATCTTAGGTATTAGTCGGGACTTGCTTGATGGAGGTCCTGCCTCCAGTTCTCGCGCAGACATGTCACCGACCGATTGGTATTTAGGGTTATGGTTAGCGTTTGATGTAGACCACGGGGTGTGGGGTAGTTTAAGTGTGAGTTCAACAGAATCTCGGGAGTCCCATGCCGGCTTATATATTTAGGAAGATATATGGAGTTTTACAGGGTATGTGATATTCACCGTGATATACATGTTGGGCCCGTGGTCCCTTGCCCTTGGGTTCTACCCTTGGGTGGAGGACACTCACGAGTGGTTGACTCTCACACTTGGACTGACGATAGGCTTAGTGACCTGTACAGTGAGACTTAGAGACTGATAGGGATACTGGCATTGTTATACCGTACATACTGTGTTGACATTCGTGGCATATCCGCTGCATTGATTACTGCACACTCATATTCATGCTGTCATTGATTTACTGTTTCACATATCTATTACCACTGTTAGAATTGTCACATGATTTTATATATATTATATTACTATTGTGTCGCTCTGACGACCTGAGTATGCATGCTCAGTGTGAGGAGAAGATTTAGCCTGGACCAGGACTAGACTTACATCACGGACATCTTGATAGCTATCCAGAGTTATATTCGTTTGTTTCCCCTCAGGTCAGTTCTTTACATTGTTTCTTTCAGTTACTGCATTTCTCATTACCTGCGCATCATTTACTGTTTACCATGAAAAACTAGAAACCGAAGTATGACTACGGCAGGACATTTCCTTGACCGTAGGAGCATGGCTGGCCTTGTCTACCCCTCGTATTCCGTATTTTGGGAAGCGGGGCGTGACATGGTTTAGTTGGTATCAGAGCCCAGGTTTTGCATCGATTGGGATTGCAGTTTTCCGTGTATTGATTGGCAATCTAAGACATTCTTCGGTCTAGGTTGTAAACTGTCATTCTTGATCCATATTCACATCGTGTATTCAGCTATCCATTCGCTAGGGTTTCGGGTGACTTGACAAGGTTACGTGGTTGCAATTGCACTACTGTACTCTATTCAAGTGACTTAAAGTCATACAGTTGATTCCCCACTTGTAATAAATTCATCACCTCTGATATTCTTGAATCTTTGTCCTATCCATATTATATTTTGATTCGTTTAGCTTGTGACTTATATCATTCTCAAAATTATTGTCTCAGGATCATGTCTTCCAACGACTCTTCGTCTATATCCGCTCCCCAGAATCAGACCATTGAGATTCTGAGTGTACTGCAAGGTCTAAAGGAAGCCCAGGAGCGAACAAACGACTTGTTGGCTGAAGGACTGAGAAGACAGATGAATCATGCACCAGCGGCTGTCCCCAATCATAAAGGGATCCCTATTAGACGAGGAAAAGAGAAGAAGATGAAGCGCCCATTTGTTCCCCCGAGACAGAAGCAGCAGAAGACCCAAAGTTGTGGGTACTGTAAGAGGCCAGGACACATTCAGAGGGATTGTCGCCGTGCCCAAGGGAAATGTTTGATATGCGGTTCCAACAAATATCTCATCAACGGCTGCCCAGAAAGGAAAGAGCTACAGGGAGGAGATTCGTCAACACTCCCCACTTCTGCCGAGTGACGATTATTGCGTAGTTCGTGCTTCGAGGATAAAGAGGATCCAACATAGGATTCAATTTGCGTGACGAGAATGTTAGTGTATATGCCCTAGAGGCCATTACTGTATCATACTAGTTTGTATATTACTTAATGGAAGCTTGGGATATTCACCTTGTATAAACAATCTTGCTCAATATAGTAGTATGCTACTTGGTTTGTTTCTACTTCAATGTGTACATGTGTTTATTTTTGTATATCACCTATACACATTAGTGGAGCCCTTAGGATCTTTGCTTGATTACCAGCGTTGTGATGGCAGTCACACTAGTGGGGGCTGGGTAATCTATAAGCACATCCTTATACAGGTCCCTAATCGCAGGACTATCGAGACAGAGCATCGATACTCCGGAGTAGACTAGCGTATGCGCTTCTCATCCCAGTGTGGGAGATGGTCTGTCCCACAGCCATCAGTACGTCGTACTGGAGATAGTATACGGGTGCTCGTCAGGTTACGAGTACACTGGACAGGACTCGTCGGGAACTGACCGGTTGGTATTATACCTATCGTCAGTTATCAGTTCCCAGGTGACATGAGTACAGCTTAGTCCGCTGACTTGACACTGTCACTTCGCCTCGAGTGTGTTCCCACTGTACTTTGATTACTGCCCTACCATGGCTCAAAGGAGTCGTGCAAACAGGTAGTAGTTGGGTGCAGTCCCGAAGCACTTGGAGGCAGTGACGGTCAGACAGGATTCGTCTCTCCCGGTATTGGGGGTTGACATCGCGCTGTGTCTAGGAGAGCCATTACACGAGTAGTCCCTGGCCAGGGCAATCGAGATATACTGGTAGGCTTCTAGTGTTATCTCAGGGTGTTTTGGGCTTCACTCCGACAAGACTTGTACCGCTATTAGGGGACTGACGTTTACCGCCCCCCTAGGCCCGCCATGCGATGTATCATACGAACAGACCGGACTGTACGGAGATTGTCACATTCAGGCTCAGTAGGAGTTCAGATGGGTTTCACCTCGTCAGTCTTCTTGTCGGCATCTACCTGGGGACCGTTACGCACAGCTAGTGCCGCTTGCGGTCTGTGGTTAAACCCACTGCCAGCGTAGTGTCGAGTCTTTAGACTCCCACACAGAAAGCTATTCGCCTTTAGGCAAAAGAGTAGAGGTCGCATGGTTTTGCGGCAGGTCGCATGGTTTTGCGACAGGGTTCGGTCACATCCGTGCACTTATGCACGTACAGTGTCCGGACAGTTTACACTAGCGGGCTTTGGTTTAAGCCAGATCCTAGTGTACGTATTGGGATTGGATTTATCCAGTATGTATTCGTGTTCCTCGGAACGCGGATGCAGGTGTGTATGCACAGTTGACGGAGAGACAGAGGCAGAGGATTCTCATTAGGGTTGTTGACCGTTGACTGTTGACCATTGACTTTTTGCTCAACCCTAATGAGAATATGATATATGATTAACAATAATATTAATTAAGTATTGTGGTGACATGGTTGTTGAGGGGTTGACTTTGTTGACTTGTTGACTTTGTTGACCGGTTGACTAGGTTGGACTAGTTGACCATCATGATGACAATGGCTATCATTTCATGGCAAAGACTTTTTACTTGCTTGTTTCTCTTGTGAGAAATGAGTGCATGAAATGATATGGCTATTGTAGCTTAAACCATTTACACAATACTTGATTACTATTTTGTGATGATGGTTATGGATTATGAGAGCTAAGAGAGAAAAGTCTTCTCTCATTCTATCATTCTCATTCTCTCTCTTGTTCTTGAGCTCTCATCTCCTTCCTTTTGCTCTCCCTCTCTTAGTCTATGGTTCACTTGTCTCATGTGTTGAGAACCAAGAACCATAGAGAAAATCCCAACACGCTCTTCTCTACTCACTCTAGTTCATAAGGTTTAGCAAACCAAGTGAACTAATTTCTTCAAAGATCGAAGAAGAAGCCAAAGGTAGAAGCTTTCGAGGTGGATCTATCTTCGGCGCAAGGAGACGACGGAGTGAAGCCGATCCGGACAACCATCGAGGCTTGAAGACGAAGGAGATCAAGAAAGAAAGGTATAACCCCCTAACCGAGTAGTTAACAACTCCTAGTTAGGTTGTTAGTTAGATGTTTAACAAAGATCCGGTTTTGAGTCCATGTTACCACCTCTAGAAAAATTGTTTTTTCACCAAATTCCGCATGCCCGAAAGTACCGGGAGAGGTAGCATGGACTTACAGTGGTATCAGAGCCTAGTTAAACTCTATCTAACATGTTAGCAAAGTAGCTAGAAGATCGATCAAAGAAAAAGTCCCGAAATGAACCCCGATATCATGCTTGCTGTCGAATTTTTCCTGTGTTCCAAAAATGATAAATCATAGCTTAAAATTCGGCTCAGGGATTTATAACAAACTGCCAAAATTTCGTCCACTGAACCGATCAAAGCGCCGCGGAAACGCGGCGGGAGCGCGCTCCGAGTTGACTCGGCAATGGGAAATTTTGGTTGCAGTTTGTTCAGTGGGGTATCTTGGGAATTTTGGTATATGTATTTTCAGCCCAGATTTTCCAGAACGAAAATTTTGTGTTTGGGGCCTATAAATCCGTATTTTTGATCGAACTTCTAAAAGACTTAAGCTGATGGGTTTTTCTGTGATGTGATATTTGTATTGAACGTTTACTAATCGCTATATGTCGATTAGTGGGGGTTATACAAATCTGTGATCTGTAATGTCATTGGAATGTGTATATGAATTCATTGGATTGTCGCGGGTGAATAGCCGGGGGTTGTGAGACGAGAGTTTTCTTTTCTTTCAATTCATGTAAATTTGTAAATTGATGTAATAATTATTTGTATGGCCGCACAACCGGGTCGGGGTTGTAGCCGTCATTGTATAATTTCTTTTTACTGTTTTTGCTCCTAGGATAGACCCATGGAGGGGGTGCACAAACTACCGGGTATGCCGAAGTGCCGAGTGGCCTACTCACGGGGTTGAGGGAGGTTGCTTCGCTTCGGGTACTTGGCGGGTAGTTTGCCGCACCCGTAGGGGTCTTGGGTGGGGTATTAGCTATTCACCGCGACCGTGTAATCTGCTTTTCGTTACAGGCTCGTACGAATTGCGGGTTCCTAGTATATCCAATGTGTTCATCTGTGATCTGAAATGTCTATCATTGTAATATATCTATATATGATATTATTTAGGCGTTGCTTATGTTTTACAGCCGCGCTAGCCCAGCCCCCGCTCTGTCGTTAGTTAAGTAACCTAACGGGTAATGACGGGGCCCCGTGGCGAATGCGAATGGCATAAGCGTACGTCATATTTTGGTTGTTTTCTGCAATGGTAGGATTAAATGATGGGACGCATTAAAAGAACTAATGCAAGAATATCAAGCATTAAAATAACTAATGCAAGAAAATAAACCAAGTAAAAGTCGTTGGAACACTTTCGAAAAACCACTCGGTTCTTTTCAAAACTAACTTTTAAATGCGGAGTTTGAGCCACTCCTTTTAAAAGCTATCTCGTTCCATCGATTATATCAAGTTCTCTACGTTCACGGTTTCGCCAAAACCGTTCGTAGCCCTCCGTCGTTTCACATGAATAGTCAATAGTATTCAAGCTGTGTTTGTTGGCCAAAGTCAAGGCATAGTGATTGGTAGCTATTGGGTATTCATGTGCAGCATAGATAGATGCGTTGGTTTGGAACAGTCGTACTGCCTTGTTGGCCAAAGTCAAGGGTAGGTACGGGTGGATTCAAATTAACCTGGAGAACGACGGGTAGAACTTGACATGTGACTTATGATTTGTTGGCCAAAGTCAAGGTCAAAGAGCATGGGGCAAAAATCCACATCGGGAGTTTCAAAAGAACTGAAACTTGCTAGCGTTGCATACCATTTGGAGTGTGATGATTCTGGTAGGATTCCTTCAGTGTCGTCACGCGATAATATTTGGATCCCGATCCTACTGTGAGTATATGCTACTCCTCGGGAAATTTCTCACTTAACGATCAATGCTATAAACCTAGTAGGTGTCTAGAAAGGTGTTAGCGGGGCTACGCCCCCAGGGAAAAAAGGTTCTTAAATTAAGGAACTTCGCGAAAGCGTTGGAAAACCTCCCTCGAAGTACCAACACCAGCCTAGCCGAACGGTTAAGCAAGTATTGTACGGTGAGATTGATCCTGACTAATTCTTCCTTTTTGGTTTGAGGAGGGATTCGAGAAACAGTGGGAGTCATCCTGTTTAGACAAACTAAAAACCACTCTAAACTTGCAAGAGCATCATGCTGAGTGTTTCTTCTTCTCTCTCCTAATTGCAGTGACCAATCGACATGACTGGACTTAAGTTACTTCTAGATAAAAACATACTGACAGTGCCAAACTACAAAGATTGGCTCAGGAATGTCAAAATGGAAATCACTTACTACAAGCTGGGGTATCTTCTTACCACCAAAGCTCCCCCTGTCCCAAGTCCCACCTCCAGTGTCGCGGATAAGGGACTTGGGAGATTGATAGCGCGAAGGCCAAGTGCCTCGTACTTGCCTCTATGGACAACGAATATCAGAGGAGGCACGAGAATATGGACCTTGAATCCATATTTCTCCATACAAAAGAACTGTATGGAGAGCAATCTCGTATCGCAAGATACGAAGTGTCGAAGAAGTTATTTTCGGCAAGGTTGGCCATCGGATCATCGGTAGCGGAACACATGCTTAAGATGATTAGCTTCATTGAGGAGCTCGCGGAACTTGGAACCACGTTGGAGAATGAGCTCTATACTGACTTGATTCTCCAGTCCCTTCCTTCCACTTACGCCCAGTTTATA
This sequence comes from Agapanthus africanus, assembly GCA_030015575.1. Classification (NCBI taxonomy): domain Eukaryota; kingdom Viridiplantae; phylum Streptophyta; class Magnoliopsida; order Asparagales; family Amaryllidaceae; genus Agapanthus; species Agapanthus africanus. Next base: position 157,320,053 of record JASDDO010000024.1, read on the forward strand.
CTGAACTTCAACTTACAAGAAAAAGAAGTTGAACTTTCAGAACTCCTCAACATGCTGAGGAGTGCAGAGGGCACACTACAGAAAGGTAGGGAAACATCCACTTTGTTTGTAGGAGGATCTTCCTCTTCTAGGTCCAAGGCGAAAGCTAAGGGAAAGAAGAAGAAAGTGTTCCCCTCCGAAAGGCGGCCGCACAGGACTGCTTGGCGTGTCCTGGCGCTGGGATTCAGGGCAGATGCTATTTGGTTTTATCCGTCCACCTCTCCGAAGATGCCGAGTTGATTTACGGCACCTTGTATCGGAGGTTTAGACGGATGCGGCCGATGTAGCAGACTTCGTCAGATTCCCCCTCAGGGTGAGGGGTTTTTGATTGTGGGGACGCTCTTCCCTGCAGGCGCAAGCCCCTGCAGTTAATTACGCTACCGTGTTGCGGTAACAATTTTCTCCTTCTCCAGAATTTCACTTCGTGTCGTGTGTGTTTGTTTTGTTTGTGGTTGCCCGTGGATTGTATACGGAGACTGAGTAATGCCGTCGCCCGTAGGGCGTAGATTAATCCAAATCCGTATTTGCTTAGATTTGGGTTTGGTGTTTTTAGTTTAAGGATGCATTAGTCGCGTTGCGGCTAAGATCAACTTAAACGTTCGTCAAGGATACGTTAGTCCTGTCTCGGACTAAGATCGACTTGACGTAGTGATCGATTTAATATCTGGCCGTTGGGACTCGTCACCTCTCCGACGTCGCTGAGGGATTACAACGACAGGCGTCAAAGGAGTTCAGAGATGTACCCTTGAACCAAAGTTGATTTGGAGTTTTATCGTTCATTTAAATATCTAAGGACACGTTAACCGTATTTGGGGGTTAAGATCAACTTAGACGGGACCGTTTAGATCCAAAAAAAGAGCGTTTGGGCTCTATTGTGCCAGTTTAGGGACGTGGTGGTCCGATATTAGTTTAGGGACGTTTCGGTCCGATATTAGTTTAGGGACGTTTCGGTCCGATATTAGTTTAGGGACGTTTCGGTCCGATATTTGGATGTGTGGTCGTTGGGACCCGTCACCTCTTTGGCGTCGTTGAAGGATTACAACGAGGGATGTCAAAGGAGTTCGGAGATGTACCCTCGAACCGGTCGTGAATTGGTTTAGGAGAGCCATTTTGCTCAATCATTTTAATTTAAGGACTTACAGCCAGGATTGGGTTAAGTCCGATTTTTTTTCTATTTATCTTGAATTCTGCCCGACTAATAAATTAATCCAAACAGGGCTCTGCCCCTTTATTATTTTGCAATTTGATTTGGGGCCAGGCCCTTTTAAATAATGAGTTGCATTTGTGCAGAAAATCAAGAGTTTTCCAAACAGGGCTCTGCCCTTTTATTATTCTGCAATTTGATTTGGGCCAGGCCCTTTTTAAATGGGTTGCATTTATGCAGAACCACAAGTGCATGACACTTTTAATCTAAATTTGGATCAAAGGAAAACAAGTTTTCCTACTTGTTTTCCCTGATTTTACAGAACCAAGGGTTCATATCAAGTGCAAGGCACTATTTATTTATTTTTATTGAATAATCCACTTTTAAATCCTCTGTTCTTCAGAGATTTTTTTTTTCTCTTCTTCAAAAGAAGTTTTTACCTCTTTTTTTTATGTTCTTGATTAATCTCCAAGAGTTCTTTCTCTTCTCTTTTTTTTTATGTCAGAAGTTGATTCTTGAAGTTGATGCCTTTCGAATGAGGTCTGCGGTCTTATTTATAGTGCTCACAAATTTGTTGAATTTGTTAACAAGATCTTTCCTGAATGATTTTGGGAATTTTCCCACCATTGGATCTTTGATCCAAAGGCAGAAGAAAATCTTCTGGTTTTGGAAAGAACAGAAAAGATTTCATTAAATTTTTATTCTGTTTCTGCGCAACTCCCCAATGAATGACACGTGTCGCGCAGTGGGAGGCTTGCGCAACTTGCGCAACTGCGCAGACACGTGTCGCATTGTGGGCCGCTTGCGCACTGCGCAACGCACGGAATTTGAAGCGTTGCTTCGCCTGAGATATCTTTTCATCTCCTCCTTTTCTTTCAAGTCAAACTTGTATTTCCAAGATTTTGATTTCCCGGGTCTTTGGAAATAATTCCATTGTGCACAGAATCTTTTGTGCTTGGGTCTATATATAGTCCAAGGCCGGGCCTTTTCTTCTCTCATCTTTAGAGAACTTCTTCGATCATGGCTTGCAACCGTCCTCACGCCCGCCGAAAACCGTGGGAAGTGCCGATCCGGGACATCGTTCCTCATTTTGCTGCGCGCTTGGTGGACTCCTCTTTTTCGGACGAGCAGTGCGATGCTGCAATGTACGAGCTTTCGACTCGTGTGGGGTCTCCTCTTCCCCCGGGTTCCATTTGGCTTCAGATGATCCTTGCCTCAGTGCTCGCCGACATTCCCCCTCCTCCGGCGGAGATGTCTTCGGCAATGCTTGATGTGGCCGAGGATAAGATCGAGAGCTTTTTCGAAGCGCTCTTGATCACCAAAGCCCTAAGGGACTTTTCCTTCTACTTGCTGAGCCAGATACGGGCTCGTCGGGTTGTCATCGCCACCTTTTCCCGGGAGTCCGGCGTTGACCGTTGGATGGCTACCCCTCGGGAAGATCGCCGCTTCGACGTGATGGAGAAGACGGAGAGGGAGCTGGATAATCTTCTTTTCCTTTTTGTGAACCCTTGTCTCTCTGATCCCGTATTCGGTGATCTTTTTTAAATGTAATAACAATAATAATGAATAAGTATTTTTCTTTTTAATCAAGTACTTCATTGTCTGTTAAGGGTTCTTTTATTTTAGTTCTCTGTTGTGCTTGTGCATCGTATGATTTTAATTTGTTATTATCAAGTGCATGTAATTTTGCATGGATAGATTGCCTTTGGCACTTAGCCCCCTTCTTCTGCGCTAGCGCATCTGCGCTGACACGTGTCGCGCAGCGCAACTGCGCTGCCACGTGTCGCACAGCACAGAGCGCAGCGCGGCGCTTTCTTTAACAGAGCTTTGCTCTGATTGGGGTAAACAAATGCCCCCCCATCGCTGCGCTTACGTGGCCTCCAAACGCAAGCGCAACGGTGGCAGAATCCCAACCGTCGCGGCACCTTTTGGAAGTTGAAGAGGCACTCGATGCCTATAAATTGGACCTTTGGTCCCCCACAGATGCTTATCATCTTTCAGATTTTTACTTTCAGAACTCAGAGCCTTGCTCTTTTGTTTAGACACTTTTTAAAAGTTCAAACTTTAGAGAATTTTAGGTAAAAATATTAATTTTGATTAAATTGAATCAGCTTTAAGAGCTTTGCTCTCAGCAGATCTCTGATCTAAAGAAGACCCATTTAGGGTTTCACTTAGCAGAGCTTTTGCTCTAAAGGGGTCTAAAGAGAACTGAAGGGAACCCTATTAGGGTTCTATTAATAGAGCTCTGCTCTCCGAAAGGTTTTCCTTAGATTTTCTTAATTAATGGAGCTTTGCTCCTTCCAAATCATATAGAAGAACTCTTAAAAGTTCTTCATGGCATTTAATACTATTATTATTATGATATCATTTTTTTCCCGAGCAAAGCTCTCAATGTTCTTAGGGAATTTTCCTTAAATTCTCCTCATAACCGGTTTTTTGACAGGTGTCATTCCTGTCTATAGAGCATTGCTCTCGAGGAGTTTTAACTCCCTATACCTTTTCCTCATTGCTAATCTTCCAATGTTGCTTCCTTCAGGCATTATGGCGGTGCATCTATACAGTCTGCACGAGTTTATTACCTATGAGGATATTCGTGCGCAGGGCCGTCAACAAAACCAAGAGTTTACAGACGCCCACTGTGCAAAGGTCATGGGTCGTCCGAACGCAAGCGGTGGTTGGCTGCTACCTCGTCGTTCGGCTTTTTTGAAAGTCGTGCTGGGAGCAATATGGAGAGCACTTCCGGGTTTTCACGAGGCCCTACCGTACAATGCGCTGGATGATGCCGAAGACAAGGTGCATTCAGTGTTCCTGACGGGGATGATTTCGAAGAAACGGCGGGACAGCCTCGTTGACGTCCTACATCAAATCTTCCAGCAGACGACGATAGTTGCTGTTTATCGAAGGCCGGAAGGGCTTGCCGAGGATCTCGACACAGAGGAGCGCGAGAGGCTGCGCATAAGAATAATTAGAAAGGCCAGAAGAACTCTGGATAGCCTTACTTTTGAATTCCTCAGCCCGTGCCTTGTATCTGAGATTATTCCATCGTAACAATGTTGTTTATCTATTGCTTTTATGATCGTGAGAACCTTGGCAATATTGATGGAAAATTTTTATCCCGGCTTGTCTTTATTTTTCTTTCTGAATCTTTTGCTTATGCATGAATGAATGTGTCTCAAACGCCTGATCAAATGTAAATCGAATGTTCTTTCTTTTGCTTTCTTCTTTTTCTTCTTATCGGCATGCTATCTTGATAAACATGGTTAACAGATAATAGAGCACGCATCTTGACTTTCTTAAGAAATAGCGATGGCTTAGGTCGCAGGTTCAGATCTGCTGCCTGAGACTTTCCAACTCCATGAGCCGTGAGGGTCTCTTAGAGAATTTTCTTCCTACGGATCGAGAGGATCTCGCGGGTGGGTTTTCTCCTTAGGAATCGTGAGGATTCCCAAGTGTGGTTTTCTCTCATAAGTCGAAAGGATCCTATAAGAGAATTTCTCCCTCTTACGAGTCGAGAGGGCTCGTAAGCGGTTGTTTCCCTCTTTGTCGAGAATCGACTTCAGAGAGTGAGACCCGTGGATAGTATGCAAGAGACCATTTAGGATTGACTTGCAGGGTCCCATTGCCCTCTTACGAGTCGAGAGGGCTCGTAAGCGGTTGTTTCCCTCTTTGTCGAGAATCGACTTCAGAGAGTGAGACCCGTGAATAGTATGCAAGAGACCATTTAGGATTGACTTGCAGGGTCCCATTTATTCAGGAAGCAAGTTTTTGAATCCTTACTGCCCAAGATGTGAGTCAAAGAAGCTCTCGCCACGGAGTGTTTGTATCCATGAGTTGAGAAGTTTTGCGAGGGATTATTTGTTTCCCAAGCGCCAAGGATTATTTGTGTCCTTGGGGTTTGAAATGAGTCGATAGTTCCCACGGAGGCGCTGGTGGCTCTGCGAGTCGACGCGGATCAGAAGGCTCTCGTCAAGGAGTGTTTGTATCCGTGAGTTGAGGATTTTGCTAGGGATTATTTGTTTCCCAAGCGCCAAGGATTATTTGTGTCCTTGGGGTTTGAAACGAGTCGATGGTTCCCACGAAGGCGCTGGTGGCTCTGCGAGTCGACGCGGATCAGAAGGCTCTCGTCAAGGAGTGTTTGTATCCGTGAGTTGAGGATTTTGCTAGGGATTATTTGTTTCCCAAGCGCCAAGGATTATTTGTGTCCTTGGGGTTTGAAACGAGTCGATGGTTCCCACGGAGGCGCTGGTGGCTCTGCGAGTCGACGCGGATCAGAAGGCTCTCGTCAAGGAGTGTTTGTATCCGTGAGTTGAGAATTTTGCTAGGGATTATTTGTTTCCCAAGCGCCAAGGATTATTTGTGTCCTTGGGGTTTGAAACGAGTCGATGGTTCCCACGGAGGCGCTGGTGGCTCTGCGAGTTGACACGGATCAGAAGGCTCTCGTCAAGGAGTGTTTGTATCCGTGAGTTGAGGATTTTGCTAGGGATTATGTGTTTCCCAAGCGCCAAGGATTATTTGTGTCCTTGGGGTTTGAAACGAGTCGATGGTTCCCACGGAGGCGCTGGTGGCTCTGCGAGTCGACGCGGATTAGAAGGCTCTCGTCAAGTAGTGTTTGTATCCGTGAGTTGAGGATTTTGCTAGGGATTATTTGTTTCCCAAGCGCCAAGGATTATTTGTGTCCTTGGGGTTTGAAACGAGTCGATGGTTCCCACGGAGGCGCTGGTGGCTCTGCGAGTCGACGCGGATCAGAAGGCTCTCGTCAAGGAGTGTTTGTATCCGTGAGTTGAGAATTTTGCTAGGGATTATTTGTTTCCCAAGCGCCAAGGATTATTTGTGTCCTTGGGGTTCGAAACGAGTCGATGGTTCCCACAGAGGCGCTGGTGGCTCTGCGAGTCGACGCGGATCAGAAGGCTCTCGTCAAGGAGTGTTTGTATCCGTAAGTTGAGGATTTTGCTAGGGATTATTTGTTTCCCAAGCGCCAAGGATTATTTGTGTCCTTGGGGTTTGAAACGAGTCGATGGTTCCCACGGAGGCGCTGGTGGCTCTGCGAGTCGACGCGGATCAGAAGGCTCTCGTCAAGGAGTGTATGTATCCGTGAGTTGAGGATTTTGCTAGGGATTATTTGTTTCCCAAGCGCCAAGGATTATTTGTGTCCTTGGGGTTTGAAACGAGTCGATGGTTCCCACGGAGGCGCTGGTGGCTCTGCGAGTCGACGCAGATCAGAAGGCTCTCGTCAAGGAGTGTTTGTATCCGTGAGTTGAGAATTTTGCTAGGGATTATTTGTTTCCCAAGCGCCAAGGATTATTTGTGTCCTTGGGGTTTGAAACGAGTCGATGGTTCCCACGGAGGCGCTGGTGGCTCTGCGAGTCGACGCGGATCAGAAGGCTCTCGTCAAGGAGTGTTTGTATCCGTGAGTTGAGGATTTTGCTAGGGATTATTTGTTTCCCAAGCGCCAAGGATTATTTGTGTCCTTGGGGTTTGAAACGAGTCGATGGTTCCCACGGAGGCGCTGGTGGCTCTGCGAGTCGACGCGGATCAGAAGGCTCTCGTCAAGGAGTGTTTGTATCCGTGAGTTGAGGATTTTGCTAGGGATTATTTGTTTCCCAAGCGCCAAGGATTATTTGTGTCCTTGGGGTTTGAAACGAGTCGATGGTTCCCACGGAGGCGCTGGTGGCTCTGCGAGTCGACGCGGATCAGAAGGCTCTCGTCAAGGAGTGTTTGTATCCGTGAGTTGAGGATTTTGCTAGGGATTATTTGTTTCCCAAGCGCCAAGGATTATTTGTGTCCTTGGGGTTTGAAACGAGTCGATGGTTCCCACGGAGGCGCTGGTGGCTCTGCGAGTCGACGCGGATCAGAAGGCTCTCGTCAAGGAGTGTTTGTATCCGTGAGTTGAGAATTTTGCTAGGGATTATTTGTTTCCCAAGCGCCAAGGATTATTTGTGTCCTTGGGGTTTGAAACGAGTCGATGGTTCCCACGGAGGCGCTGGTGGCTCTGCGAGTCGACGCGGATCAGAAGGCTCTCGTCAAGGAGTGTTTGTATCCGTGAGTTGAGGATTTTGCTAGGGATTATTTGTTTCCCAAGCGCCAAGGATTATTTGTGTCCTTAGGGTTTGAAACGAGTCGATGGTTCCCACGGAGGCGCTGGTGGCTCTGCGAGTCGACGCGGATCAGAAGGCTCTCGTCAAGAAGTGTTTGTATCCATGAGTTGAGGATTTTGCTAGGGATTATTTGTTTCCCAAGCGCCAAGGATTATTTGTGTCCTTGGGGTTTGAAACGAGTCGATGGTTCCCACGGAGGCGCTGGTGGCTCTGCGAGTCGACGCGGATCAGAAGGCTCTCGTCAAGGAGTGTTTGTATCCGTAAGTTGAGGATTTTGCTAGGGATTATTTGTTTCCCAAGCGCCAAGGATTATTTGTGTCCTTGGGGTTTGAAACGAGTCGATGGTTCCCACGGAGGCGCTGGTGGCTCTGCGAGTCGACGCGGATCAGAAGGCTCTCGTCAAGAAGTGTTTGTATCCGTGAGTCGAGTATTTTTGCCGAAGTCATTGGCTTCTTCAGTTGAAATGAACCGTTGAGGTTTGGCTTCGTCGTCTGATGGAATCCGTTGGGAAAGTACGGTTTCCTTTTTGTTTACGCCCTTGGATTGTATACAGGGATCAATATGACCTTAACTGTAGGGCCAAAGCTTCATCATCATTTTTTTTTGTTTTATTTCCGCGATGCTCTATCATTTCAGCTTTATATCGTGAAGGTCGCGATTGCCCAATCATTTCGGCTATTTTTCGCGGTGCCCAATCATTTCGGCTATTTTTTTTTTTTATTACAAGTTGCCCAATCATTTCGGCTATTTTGCATGCATATATTTTACTTGCTGTTTTTTTTTTTTATTGCAAGTTGCCCTATCATTTCGGCTATTTCGTATGCACGAGGGGCCTACTGGCTTTCGCCGTAAACCTGAAATTGAACACCGATTTCGGCATCAGCACCGCTACAACTGTGATATTACCAGGAGCGAATCATCATTTGCCTCTGTCGTTGTCGAACAAAGGAGGCTTAACGACCAGGGTTAGGGTCCTGTCGGCTAAGGCTTTTGACTTCATGAGCCGTAGGGGTCTCATAAAGGTATTTCTCCCTACAGGTCGTGAGGATCTTGTAGGTGTATTTTCTCCTTAGGAATCGTGAGGGTTCCTAAGTGTTTTGTTCCTCCGTAAGTCGTAAGGATCCTACAGGAGGGTTTTCTCCTCATAAATCGAGGGGATTTATGAGGGTTGTTCAGCATGCGAATGTATTCCCAATTACGGACGAAATTTGGCTAGGGAAATGTTTATTCGCCCCCGTGGATTGTATACAAGGGTCAATATTGAACCGCTTGTAGGGCAATATTGGAAGTTTGCGGGGGTTTGCTTAAGCACAGGTTTAGGTCTCTGTGACTTAAGACTTTCAAATCCTATGAGCCGTGAGGGTCCCATAAGATAGTTCTCCTTGCGAGTCGTGAGGATCTTGCAAGTGTATTTTCTCCTTAGGAATCGTAAGGATTCCTAAGTGTGTTGCTCCTTTGTGAGTCGTAAGGATCTCACGCAGGTGGTTTCTCCTTACGAGGTCGAGAGGACTCTATAAGGGTTCTTTAACGAAGTTGCGCCCTTTCGGGTTTTCACAACATTCGCCGGTAGTCCTGCTGTTTTTACTCACGGAGGCCTTGCGGGTTTTCATCCGTGCCCTTTTTGCTTATAGACATACCGGTTTTTTTTTTTTTTTTACATCACCTTGTCAGCCCAAGGATGTTGCGGTACTAGTTTAAAGACGTTTCGGTCTGCTATTAGTTTAAGGACATTTCGGTCCCTCGTTAGTTTAAGAACGTTTCGGTCCGTCATGGAGAAGGCTGGCCACTGCTTATAAAGCTTGAGCTTAGGAAGATAGCGAGCGGACATAGTCGTCATCATCTATCATTGACCTAGGCCGTGGCTTATTAAGCATAGTATTTCTTTAGGAAGCGACCGTTTATTGGTCTGAAAGGCCTTTCGCCGTGCATGTCCATGAGTAGATAGGCCCCACCCTGGTAAACCTTATCTATGATGTATGGGCCTTCATAGTTTGGCTCGAATTTTCCCCGCTTGGCGCGATTGGGGATCATAGGCCTTTTAACCACTAGCACGAGTTCGCCCTGACAAAATGTCCTCGGTCGGGTCAATCTTTCGTATGAGCGCGTCATCTTTGCTTTATACGCTTCCAGATTTTGTTGTGCTAGAAGCCGGATTTCATCCAGGGCGTCAAGCTCTTCAAACCGAAGGTGAGCATTTTCTTCGTCTGTCAGCTCGTAGTGGACTGCCACTCGTAGAGAGGGTAACTCTATCTCGAGAGGGAGTACTGCTTCCGTCCCGAATACCAACGCGTATGGCGTCGTGTTTGTGGCCGTTTTAAACGTAGTTCGATACGCCCAAAGAGCCTCTTGCAATCTTTCGTGCCAATCTTTCTTATTTCGTGACACTGTTTTCTTCATGATCTTCGTCAAGATCTTGTTGAAGGCCTCAGCTAGACCGTTAGCTTTCGGATTATAAACTGAGGAATATCTCCAGTCTATATTGTGCTGCTGTGCGAAGCGGCTAATTTTATGACTTCGGTAGGCTGGCCCATTATCAGAGATGATTCTTCTTGGGTTTCCAAACCGGTATATGACATGCGTTTTGAAGAAATGGAGAATGTTCTCCGTCTTCACTTCCCTCAACGGTACCGCTTCTGCCCATTTGGAGAAGTAATCAGTCGTCGCCAAGATGAAACGATGTCCCTTTGACGATGCTGGTTCGATGGGGCCGACTATGTCAATTCCCCACATCTCGAACGGCCAGCTAGCCACCGTTGATGTAATGGATTGGATGTTGGTGGATGAAGTCCCCATGGATTTGGCATGAGTGGCATTGTTTCGCATATTCGAGGCAATCCTGAATCATCGTGGGCCAATAGTAACCCATCCGTTTTATCTTCAACTTCATCTTAGGGCCTGCTTGGTGGGAACCGCAGAGTCCGTCATGAACTTCCTGGACGACCCTTCTCGCTTCGTCAGGTCCTAAGCATCTCAGCCATAGAGAATCAAATGACCTCCTGTACAGAGTATCGTTGACGAAGGCGAAAGACAGAGCTCGTTTCACGAGCTGATGTCTTATGGACGCTTCTTCAGGCATTCGGTGGAACTTGAAGTAATCTATGAAAACTTCTCTCCAGTCTTCGGTCTTCTCATGGTCTTTTATTTGTAGGGTCGCCTGCTCAGTTGCTCCCTTTTCTTTATGTGATTCTGGATGTATTTCTGCTGGGGCAAGCACTCGACGGCTTTGTATTACGATTCTAACGTCATCGAGGTTCTCGTCAGCCAATTCTTTAGCAAGTTTGGCCAATGCGTCCGCTTTGCTATTTTCCGCGCGTGGTATACTTTCCAACGTGTAGGAGGGAATTTGGGTTAGCAGTTGCTGCACTTTTTCACCGTATTTTACCAATTCCGGTTTGCATGTTTGGTAATCGCCGTTCACTTGACTAACGAACAGCTGGGAGTCCCCATATATGAGGAGGCTTTCAATTCCCATATCAATGGCGATCTCGAGGCCTGCTATCAAAGCTTCATATTCAGCTTCATTATTCGTTCTTGGCTCTGTTAAGGAGAAGGCGAAGCGCATTATTCCTCCTTGTGGAGTCACAAAGATGAGTCCTACCCCCGATTTGATCATTAGTGTACTTTGTTTGTGCTTTTTCATTGAAGATGCTCCATCGAAATAAAGCTCCCATCGGATATTATGACCGTCGATCGCATCGAACGCGTGTTCGTCTGGAAGATCGCAATTCAGAGGAGAATCGGCGGGTATCGGATGCTCAGCGAGGAAGTCGGCGATGGCCTGGCCTTTCACTGCCTTGAGAGGTTGATACGTTATCGAGAATTCCATCAAGAGCAGGGTCCATTTAGCGAGTCTTCCCGTCAATATGGCCTTTGACATCAAGTATTTAAGGGGGTCCACCTTTGAAATGAGACGGACTTCATGCGCCAACGCATAGTGCCTGAGCTTTGTTATCGCAAAGATCAATGCCAGGCAGTGTTTTTCAATGGGAGAGCAGTTACTTTCTGCCCCTAGCATAACTCGACTCAAGTAGTAGAGTGCTCTTTCTTTCCCTTGATCGTTCTCTTGTGCCCATAATGCGCCTAAGGAACCTTCGAGGGCGGTTGTATAAAGAATGAGAGGCTTCCCCTTAACCGGAGCAGCCAACACCGGCGGGTTCTGCAGATATAGCTTGATCTCATCCAGTGCGCCTTGGCATTTTTGATCCCAAACGAATGGGGTTCCCTTCTTCATCAGGTGACTATAAGGACGACACTTTCCTGAAAGGTTGGCTATAAATCGCCGTATGTATGCGAGTTTCCCTTGGAGAGACCGAAGCTGTTTGAGAGTCCTCGGCGGAGGCATTTCCATGATCGCTTTAATCTTTGACGGATCTATTTCAATACCTCGGGTCGAACAACGAATCCCAGGAATTTGCCTGAGGAAACTCCGAATGCACACTTAAGAGGGTTCATCTTCAAGTTGTATTGCCGAAGGCGTTGAAATACAGTCTTCAAATGCTCGAGATGTTCTTCGTATGATTTGCTTTTAACTACGAGATCGTCGATATAGCATTCGACGATTTCGTGTATAAGGTCATCGAAGATCTTTGTCATGGCCCTTTGGTAGGTGGCACCGGCATTCTTTAAACCGAAGGGCATCACCTTGTAGCAGAATATACCTAGAGGAGTCCTGAAGGCGGTGTGCTTCTGGTCTTCTGGATGCATCTTTATCTGGTTATACCCTGATGAGCCGTCCATGAAGGAGAAAACCTCATGAGTGGATGTGTTGTCTATCATCAGTTCGGTGACTGGTACTGGGAAATCATCCTTCGGACAGGCTTTATTAAGATCCCGAAAATCCACGCATATGCGCACCGTCCCATTTTTCTTCATCACCGGGACGATGTTAGCGATCCATTCAGGGTATTGAACTTCATGGATAAAGCCGGAGTCTATCAGCTTTTTGACTTCGGCGTTGATGCTCATTTCAAGCTCGAGCCGCATTCTTCTTGGCGCCTGTTTGACTGGCTTGGCGTCCGGGGATATCGCCAATTTGTGCACAGCAATTTCTGGATCTAGTCCCGGCATTTCGGAATAGTTCCATGCGAAGCAATCTTTATGCTGTACGAAGACGTCCTTTAAAGCAGCCACCTTCTCTTCAGACAGCAGCTCACTGACAAATGTCGGTCGCGGATCATTTACCGTCCCCAACTCAATTTTCTTGAGATTATCTGCAGTGGTATGGATTCCATCCTCCGGCTCTTTCGGAGCTGGGGGAAATTCTGAGATTACCTCATCGCCGCTGTTTTCAAAACACCAAGGGAGGCTGTTCATATCTTCGGACTCTTCTTTTAATATTGTTACCACGTGGCAAGTGCGGATTTTCTGCCAATCCCAATACGGAGTTGGTTCTGTCCTTGTGTTTTCGGGTTCGTGCTTTTGCGGCGGCGCTACCCTCCAGTTGTCAGACAACGCGAATTTGTCAAGCTGGTATTAGTCCTCAACCCAATTCTTAAAGGTGAAGCAATCTTCAAGCGGATGCCCTAATACTCGATGGTAAGAGCAATAATTTGAGTTGGAGACTTCGCCCGCTTGCTCAGGGTGTTTAGACTCTGGCAGTGTAAGCATTTGATGTTTTAGAGCAAGATCAAGTATTTTCCTTGTTTTGTTCCGTGGAAATGAGTATGCTCGACCCATTTTCTTCATGAGGGCTAGGTCGATAACGCTCGACTCTCGGATGTGTGGCTTCTTAGCTCTGCTTTGTGGTTGTCGAGCGCCTTTCTTGCCTTTCGATTTGTTTTTGCTTTCGCGTCGAACCTTTTTTGTAGTAGGTTGACAAGGAGCGGTATTTTCGTCCTTCACCGCTTGTTGAAGGAGGCGCTGTGTCTTGGCTTTCTCATAGATTGCCATTTCACGATTGTGATCATCTCGGGCTTTTTGACCCGCATTCCTTATAAGTTTGTCCATCTGGTCTTCAAATGATGGACTGGGCGGTTTTGCATTAAGAACTTTTGCTGGCTCAGGATTAGCGTCCTCCCATTGAGCGTCCGCCTCTTCATCGAAGTCATACATAACGTAACAGCTGTTTACTGGCTCTCATTTCTTTGACCGGATGTACCCAAGCCCTTTTGTTTCTATCTTCCCGTTAGGCAGTTTGCATTGAGTCCCGGGAACGTTCCAGACTTTGTCATAGAATTTGGCTTCTCTAACGGTCTGTGTGAAGGACATCCCCTGGCGTTTCAGCAGTTTCTTCAAACCTTCGGTATAATATCTGGGAAGACGGATAGGCTGAAGCCTGTCGAGCGTAGGATCCGCGCCATGCCAAATTTCTTTTTCCACCTTGTTTTCTTCAGAACGGTAGAATAGGATTGCCCTTTCGCCTTTTCGTCCGGGAGGGATATAGAATGTCTGCACTTCTTCTATGCTATTGGTGTCGAGTGCATCCAGTTCTTTGTAATGTTCAAGCGGCACCATGGTTATCTGCAGACTTCGCTCTTCATCAGCGGAAACCCGTACTGAAGGCCGAGCAGGGAATACAGCATGAACTTCATCCTCTGAATCACTACCGAAGATCAATGAAGGAACGGATGGTCCTGGCCTGGTGGATTGGGATGGAGCTGAATAAATTATATCCTCCTCCTCCTCGGTGTCACTGCCGAAGATAGGGATGGTTGCGTTAGTTTTGTTCTCCGGTTTGTGGCACCTTTCCGTGTCTTCGAAACTCGGTAAGAAGTATTTGGCATCTTCATACTTGCGAACTTCGTTTACGGAAAACGGATTCAACTCTCCCGCCACTGTGTGCTCGAGGCCATCCCTAGAATACTTCATGCACTGATGCTGTGTAGACGGGACGATATTGTACTCGTGTAGCCATGGTCGGCCGAGCAGAGCATTATAGCACGTCTTGGCATCTATAACATGGAATTTGATGTCCGTGACGAGCAACCCGAAGCGTAGCGTCAATATCACAGATCCAAGAGTCTTTGAGGATTGAGAGTCGAAACCGGAGATAGTGATCTTGTCTCGGGCGAGGTGTTGGACACTCATGCAAATCTCCTTTAACACTCGTACATTGAGTAAATTAACAGACGATCCGTTATCGACTAAGATTTTGCCTATCTTTATGTCATGGCAGTATCCTGAGACATAAAGGGGGCGATTGTGTTCACACGTCCCGAGGAGAAGGTCTTCATCACCAAAAGCAACGTCGGCTGTGTGCACCTCTTCCAATTCATCCTTCATCTTCTGTTCGGCCAGGAAAGCTTGGAATTGGTTCGGATCTTGTAGGGCCTTAATCAAAGAATCCCTCGCCTCTTTTGATAGTAATAGGGCATCGAGAATGCTGAGTTGTGAGGGTAGCTTTCTCAGATGCGCCAAGACATTGTAATCCACTTTATTCCTTTTTGGCGGGTTCTCGGCGTTTAGTTCTTTCAGAACTTGGTCATCTAAGACGATGTCTTCAGAGACCTTTTCTTTCCCTTTATCTTTTCTATTCGAGAGTCCGAGGTTCTTTTCAGGCAGTGTCCGATTCCGCAGCCGGATATTTTCGCAAACCACTGGCTCCTCTTCTTTTCCCGAAATTGACTCTCTAAAGAGAGGGGCAAGCTCTAGCTCCTCATCAGAGTCGCTCCCAAACGTAGGCACTTGTGACCCGGTAGTGTTAACCATGTGACAATTGCCGGTAGTTCTTTCAAGCTCTTTGGTCGTGTTTCTTTGCTCCCGACGAATTTTACGCTTTTCCCGTTTAAAGCGTTGTTGATTAGCGACGTATCCTTGCCACCATCTATCGAAAGCCTTGCACTCTTGAGTGGAATGCGAGACCTTCTGATGATATAAGCAATACGAGGGGTGCATTTCTACCACCCCAGTCATTCTTCCTTGAGAGGATGGCAGCTTCATGCCCATTGATATAGCCTTAGCAAACCTCTTTTTTATCTTGAATTGGCTTTTGTCAGCGGTGGAGGCATTTGGCTCCAGCGGGATCATCTCAGCTCTTTCCTCAAGTCGCTGGCGCTTGGCTTTTTCGAATGTAGCCGTCTCGCGTTCTCGATCAGCTTTTCTTTTCAATCGAGCTTCATTAAGAAACGCGTCAATCATTTCAACCGATAACCCCGGGGCTCTTGGTTCGGCATTTTCCCCCAGCGTTTCAGTGCCAGAAGTCCCTTCATCGTTCGTGGTCGAATGGGAGATCATATAACAGCTCGCCGCATATTCCTCGGATTCATCCGATGAACTTTCTCCCTCATCTTCTTTTTGGAAGACGTGATCAAGGAAATCTTGGAGCGTAATGGGAGTCCGCGTCTTTTGGTTGTACTTATCCAGTGCGTCGATTTGCTTTTGTAAGTCCGTGCGCTTGTCGCCAGGATTCACGGGCTTCTTAGATTTCTTCTTCTTTTTCGAAGATTTTGACGGCCGGCTATGAACGCTTGAACTACCACCATCGGTCTTTGGAGTCGGGCGTGGCTTCAACATCCCTTCAATAACCTGCGGCTCCAAGGGATTCTTCCACTTGACCGCTGGACAGGTCTGAAGATCGTTTAGCATTTTCTTTGTTTTGGCTGATAATACAACCTCCCAGGGAGCTTCTTCAATGACGGAGCATGTTGCCCCCGGCGTATTCATCCCCTTAGAGGCGTGGGGCTGCGGGGGATTCACCTTCCATTTGTCGGATAGCGCAAATTTGCCCTGGCGGTACTGGTTTTCAAGCCAATTTTTGAAAACGTAATAGTCTTCGATCGGATGTCCTAGCACTCGATGGTAAGGGCAATAGTTGGGCTCGTTGACGTCGCTTGGTTGTGACGGGCGTTTTGGATCTGGCAGATTTATGAGTCTGTTGCGCAACGCCAGCTCGAATAGCCTCCTCGTTTTATCGCGGGGGAAGGAGTAGGGACGTCCCATCCTGTCCTCAAGGGGTACGTATGGGCGTGTATTGTTTGGACGAGCAACCGGCTTTGAGTCGCTCGGTTGTTGTTGGGCATTAGTGACAATGATCGCTTTTCCCTTCCCTTTATCGTTTCGGGAGTCCGGCTTCGGGAGAGGGGGTTTATGGCCCATCTGGTCCATCTGCGCTAATTTGTCGATCAAAGCCTAGAAGGAAGTCGGCTTGAAGAACATCATAAACTGCGAGATGGTTGCTTGTGGATCAAGGGTTCCAACAAACATTCCCACCGCAGGGGCTTCTTCTATGCGCTGTTCACACTTAGACCACAGATTACGCCATCGTATAGCGTACTGAACCCATGTCTCGCCGGGTTTTACCCTGGCGTTAATCAGTGCCGTCATCGGGGTACGCTCACTGGCACTTGCAAAGCGTTGGGTGAAGAGCAGCTCCATCTCCGCAAAGGTTTTAATAGAGTCGTTGGGGAGCTCAGAATACCATTCGAACGCCGTATCTGATAGGCTTCCAACGAACTGGCGAAGCAAGAGCTTGTCGTCGCCGCCGGTGTTGCCACAAAGCGCCCTGAACTGGGCAACATGTTGATGGGGATTGCCGGTCCCTTTGTAGATATGAAACTTGGGAATTGTGTTACCCGGCGGGTATTTGATTTGGTCATACCAGCCCGGATATGGCCGCCCCGTTTTTACGACGTGGCCGGCTGCTTCGGCCGCATGATGAACCTTTATTTGTTGGGCTATATATTCGTCCAGATCAGTTTTAGAGATTGTATCCTCTTTAGCCATTGATAGAACGGGCTGAGGGTTTGATGTCTCTCCCCTATCATCCCCAAGGACAATCGGGGGTTCTTCAGTCGGGGGATCCTGTTGTATCATCATCCCTATCATGTCCTGGAAGAGGAGGCCCATACGCTGTATATTGGCTGCTTGTTCAGCAGCCTCTTTGTCTCTCTTTTCCAGTACTCGGCGGAGGAACTCGGCGTCGGTCTCTTCCTCTTGACGTTCATCTAAGGACGTCTCAGGATTCTCTTTTGGCCCCGTGAGTGCAGCCATTGTAGTCATCATCTCCTGGAGCTTTTTTTTCTGCTCCTGAGCCTTGGTCACTGATCGGGTAAGCGGTCGGTGGCCCGTAGAAGTACGACTTTCTTCCTTTCCAGAAGCCATATAAACCGTATGAACTGTTATGCCCCCTGACTTGGGGCGTTTAGGTTCACCGCTTTTAAACTTTGTCAGTGTCACGGGGGATTTCTCTGGCCTTCTTCTTTTATGGGCCATTGAGGTTGAAGGAGCCGTTGAAGTGGGCATCCTAGCAATTGTTGCCCCCTGCTGTTTAATGGGGCGGTTTTTGTCCTTTTCCACCTTTGCCTTTTTCTGGCTACGAAAGTGGTCTGAGTCAATCACGGAGTCTTGAACCCTCCGCCAAACTTTATAAATTTTTGACGACAGCCGTTGAGAGGGTTGTTCCTGCTTTGTCTCCGGAGCTTTTTCCATAGGCGGAGGAGATCTTTTCAATGTAGCAATTGGAGAGTTCTTTCTCACCTTCCTCAGCAATTCAAAGCTGTTCCCAGTTGGAACAGCAGCGTTGACCTCCACCACTGGAGCAGGTGGGGTTAGCCCTGAGGGGGAGTTGCCCCCTGCCTTCCTTACTCGTTGCCAATGGCGACGTCGTGCACGACGATCCGTTGGGACTAGCTCGGGAGTCGAGATGATTTCTTGTTGCCCCCTGTTTGAGTGTGGGGTAACTGCCGATGTCAGCCTATCGAAGACTGATACCTTTTGACCAGCTGGGGGAGGAGTGGGAACCCTCAATCTTGTGAAGACCGACTCTCTGATGGGAGAAGCCGCTTTAACGACTTCCAAAGCAGCGGCCGTTGCCCTCTTTGGGACAGCCACTTTATAGTTCTGACCTAGCCTGGTGAAAACGGAGGCTGTCGGCTTAGTAGCGGGCGGCCCGTTGACAGGGGTCGTGGTAGTAGCGAGCCGGTCGAACACCGACTTCTTGTTCGCTTCCGGTGCGGATATCGGCATAGAGAAGCTTGTAGGTGGGACCATGGTCCCGAAAAACAGGCCGGTGGTAGCCTGGGTCACCTGGTCTACCGGCAGAGTAAGAAAGGAAGCCGCTTGGGGCCCATATGTCACACCTCCTGGTGAAGTGGAGCGTCCATTGCAGTGGCATTTCGAGCAGTTGGTGCAGTTGAAGGCCATTGAATCTTGAGTTCTGCGCTAGACAAAAGACCAAATCTTAGCAACTTGAAATCCGAGGACAACCATTTAACAAACCGCGATTGTTTCGCGAAGACGACACACGAAGTGTGGAGTGGAAAGAGGAAAAGGTCCCACCGGGCGTGCCAGAATCTGTTCCCCTCCGAAAGGCGGCCGCACAGGACTGCTTGGCGTGTCCTGGCGCTGGGATTCGGGGCAGATGCTATTTGGTTTTATCCGTCCACCTCTCCGAAGATGCCGAGTTGATTTACGGCACCTTGTATCGAAGGTTTAGACGGATGCGGCCGATGTAGCAGACTTCGTCAGATTCCCCCTCAGGATGAGGGGTTTTTGATTGTGGGGACGCTCTTCCCTGCAGGCGCAAGCCCCTGCAGTTAATTACGCTACTGTGTTGCGGTAACAACTTTCTCCTTCTCCAGAATTTCACTTCGTGTCGTGTGTGTTTGTTTTGTTTGTGGTTGCCCGTGGATTGTATACGGAGACTGAGTAATGCCGTCGCCCGTAGGGCGTGGATTAATCCAAATCCGTATTTGCTTAGATTTGGGTTTGGTGTTTTTAGTTTAAGGATGCATTAGTCGCGTTGCGGCTAAGATCAACTTAAACGTTCGTCAAGGATACGTTAGTCCTGTCTCGGACTAAGATCGACTTGACGTAGTGATCGATTTAATATCTGGCCGTTGGGACTCGTCACCTCTCCGACGTCGCTGAGGGATTACAACGACAGGCGTCAAAGGAGTTCAGAGATGTACCCTTGAACCAAAGTTGATTTGGAGTTTTATCGTTCATTTAAATATCTAAGGACACGTTAACCGTATTTGGGGGTTAAGATCAACTTAGACGGGACCGTTTAGATCCAACAAAAGAGCGTTTGGGCTCTATTGTGCCAGTTTAGGGACGTGGTGGTCTGATATTAGTTTAGGGACGTTTCGGTCCGATATTAGTTTAGGGACGTTTCGGTCCGATATTAGTTTAGGGACGTTTCGGTCCGATATTTGGATGTGTGGTCGTTGGTACCCGTCACCTCTTTGGCGTCGTTGAAGGATTACAACGAGGGATGTCAAAGGAGTTCGGAGATGTACCCTCGAACCGGTCGTGAATTGGTTTAGGAGAGCCATTTTGCTCAATCATTTTAATTTAAGGACTTACAGCCAGGATTGGGTTAAGTCCGATTTTTTTTCTATTTATCTTGAATTCTGCCCGACTAATAAATTAATCCAAACAGGGCTCTGCCCCTTTATTATTTTGCAATTTGATTTGGGGCCAGGCCCTTTTAAATAATGAGTTGCATTTGTGCATAAAATCAAGAGTTTTCCAAACAGGGCTCTGCCCTTTTATTATTCTGCAATTTGATTTGGGCCAGGCCCTTTTTAAATGGGTTGCATTTATGCAGAACCACAAGTGCATGGCACTTTTAATCTAAATTTGGATCAAAGGAAAACAAGTTTTCCTACTTGTTTTCCCTGATTTTACAGAACCAAGGGTTCATATCAAGTGCAAGGCACTATTTATTTATTTTTATTGAATTATCCACTTTTAAATCCTCTGTTCTTCAGAGATTTTTTTTTCTCTTCTTCAAAAGAAGTTTTTACCTCTTTTTTTTATGTTCTTGATTAATCTCCAAGAGTTCTTTCTCTTCTCTTTTTTTTTATGCCAGAAGTTGATTCTTGAAGTTGATGCCTTTCGAATGAGGTCTGGGGTCTTATTTATAGTGCTCACAAATTTGTTGAATTTGTTAACAAGATCTTTCCTGAATGATTTTGGGAATTTTCCCACCATTGGATCTTTGATCCAAAGGCAGAAGAAAATCTTCTGGTTTTGGAAAGAACAGAAAAGATTTCATTAAATTTTTATTCTGTTTCTGCGCAACTCCCCAATGAATGACACGTGTCGCGCAGTGGGAGGCTTGCGCACTTGCGCAACTGCGCAGACACGTGTCGCACTGTGGGCCGCTTGCGCACTGCGCAACGCACGGAATTTGAAGCGTTGCTTCGCCTGAGATATCTTTTCATCTCCTCCTTTTCTTTCAAGTCAAACTTGTATTTCCAAGATTTTGATTTCCCGGGTCTTTGGAAATAATTCCATTGTGCACAGAATCTTTTGTGCTTGGGTCTATATATAGTCCAAGGCCGGGCCTTTTCTTCTCTCATCTTTAGAGAACTTCTTCGATCATGGCTTGCAACCGTCCTCACGCCCGCCGACAACCGTGGGAAGTGACGATCCGGGACATCGTTCCTCGTTTTGCTGCGCGCTTGGTGGACTCCTCTTTTTCGGACGAGCAGTGCGATGCTGCAATGTACGAGCTTTCGACTCGTGTGGGGTCTCCTCTTCCCCCGGGTTCCATTTGGCTTCAGATGATCCTTGCCTCAGTGCTCGCCGACATTCCCCCTCCTCCGGCGGAGATGTCTTCGGCAATGCTTGATGTGGCCGAGGATAAGATCGAGAGCTTTTTCGAAGCGCTCTTGATCACCAAAGCCCTAAGGGACTTTTCCTTCTACTTGCTGAGCCAGATACGGGCTCGTCGGGTTGTCATCGCCACCTTTTCCCGGGAGTCCGGCGTTGACCGTTGGATGGCTACCCCTCGGGAAGATCGCCGCTTCGACGTGATGGAGAAGACGGAGAGGGAGCTGGATAATCTTCTTTTCCTTTTTGTGAACCCTTGTCTCTCTGATCCCGTATTCGGTGATCTTTTTTAAATGTAATAACAATAATAATGAATAAGTATTTTTCTTTTTAATCAAGTACTTCATTGTCTGTTAAGGGTTCTTTTATTTTAGTTCTCTGTTGTGCTTGTGCATCGTATGATTTTAATTTGTTATTATCAAGTGCATGTAATTTTGTATGGATAGATTGCCTTTGGCACTTAGCCCCCTTCTTCTGCGCTAGCGCATCTGCGCTGACACGTGTCGCGCAGCGCAACTGCGCTGCCACGTGTCGCACAGCACAGAGCGCAGCGCGGCGCTTTCTTTAACAGAGCTTTGCTCTGATTGGGGTAAACAGAAAGCCTTCGCCAAACCAAGGGGCGGTGTTAGTAAAGTGGATACGAAGGGAAAAGCAAAGGCAACAAAGAAAGCGGGGCAGCTTGTGGATAAAGAAGAATGCTTCTATTGTCATAAGAAGGGTCACTGGAAGAATGATTGCAGGGCTTGGAAAGCCAGGACACAGGAATTGAAGCAGGTTGCGGCTTCAACTTCAGGTGTGTATGTTATTGAAAACTGTCTTTCAATAAACTCTACTTCCTGGGTATTGGATACCGGATCAAGATCTCATATCTGTAATTCTTTGCAGGCGTTGAGAAACCGTAGGGTTTTGAAGGCAGGTGACATGACCCTCAGAGTTGCAAATGGAGCTAGCATGGATGCTAAGGCCGTGGGGGACTATCACCTGGGAATGTCAGATGGACATGTTTTGGTTTTGCGTAATTGCTTTTTTGTACCCAACGCAACTTGTAATATCATTTCTGTATCTTTAGTTTCTAAAGAAGGTTATGAATTTGCGTTTGTAAGTAATGTTGTAAACATTCACCTTAATCAAGTTTTGATTGGGTCAGGTACATTGAGCAATGGTATATACGTATTAAACCAACCACAGATTTTCAATGTCCAGAATACACACAAAAGAAAGTCTCCGGAAATAAATCAGACTTTCTTATGGCATTGTAGACTAGGTCACATCAATGAGAGAAGGTTGACGAAATTACATACAGAAGGATATTTGAATCCGTTCGAATATCAATCGTATGCCACTTGTCAATCCTGTCTCAAAGGAAAGATGACAAAGACTCCGTTCACTGGACACGGAGTAAGAGCGAGCGAGCTCTTGGGACTCGTACACAGCGACGTGTGCGGTCCAATGTCTACACATGCGCGAAGCGGTTATTCTTACTTCATTACTTTTACGGATGACTTTTCAAGGTACGGTTATGTCTTCTTAATGAAACATAAGTCCGAAACCTTTGGAAAGTTCCAGGAATATAAGAATGAAGTAGAAAAACAAACCGGCAAAAGTATCAAGATTCTAAGATCGGATCGAGGTGGAGAATACTTAAGTGCCGAGTTCCTGGATTATTTAAAAGAGAACGGAATTCTCTCTCAGCTTACTCCGCAACATAACGGTGTATCGGAGAGACGGAACCGAACCCTATTGGATATGGTACGGTCCATGATGAGTAACGCTGAGTTACCGCGATCATTCTAGGGGTATGCGCTGGAATCAGCTGCATACCTTTTGAACCGAGTTCCTACTAAGACTGTGCCTACTACACCATATGAGATGTGGTGTGGGAAGAGACCCTATCTTAAGCACATTAAGACATGGGGATGTCCAGCTTTTATTAAAAAGCAGCATGCGGACAAGCTCGAGGCACGCTCAGTACAGTGTAAGTTCGTGGGATATCCAAAGAACTCCAAGGGATATTTCTTCTACTGCGAAGAGGAACAAAAAGTTCTTGTTTCTCGTCATGCCTACTTCTTGGAAACTGAGTTTTTGGAAACCCAGATAAGTGGGAGCACAGTAGAACTGGAAGAAATTCCAGAACCACGAGCTATTACTGAAAGCTTAGTGGAACCAGAGGGTTCAAAAGAACAGGACATTCCTACGCCGCTCCGCAGAAGTAGTAGGCAGTCTCATCCGCCCGAGAGATACTACGGTTTTCTTATAGACGGGGATAGAGAGGATTGCATCATAGATTATGATGAGCCTACTAGCTTCCAGCAAGCCGTTCAGAGCGTCGACTCGGTAAAATGGCTGGATGCAATGCGGACCGAAATGGAGTCCATGTACACCAACAAAGTATGGACGTTGGACGTTGCTCCAGACGGGGTAAAACCCGTAGGATGCAAGTGGATCTTCAAAAGGAAGATTGGTGTAGATGGACAGGTTGAGACCTATAAAGCTAGACTGGTAGCAAAGGGTTTTCGTCAAAGACCTGGTTTGGACTATGACGAGACCTTTTCTCCAGTAGCTATGCTGAAATCCATTCGGATCCTTCTTGCCATTGCTGCCTTCCACGATTATGAGATTTGGCAGATGGACGTAAAGACAGCTTTTCTAAATGGAAATTTAGAGGAGTGTGTCTATATGGACCAGCCAGAGGGTTTCATTCAAAGTGGGAGCAGCGGAAAAGTGTGCAAGTTGCTTAAGTCCATTTACGGACTAAAGCAGGCATCGCGGAGTTGGAACATCTGTTTTGATGAGACGGTCAAGGAATTTGGCTTTATCAAAAATCCAGATGAACCATGCATCTATAGTAGATTTGTAGCGAGAACTGTAGTATTCCTCGTTTTATACGTGGATGACATTCTCTTAATAGGAAATGACATTCCTATGCTACACTCTGTCAAGGGGTTCTTGTCACACAGGTTCTCCATGAAAGACCTGGGTGATGCCTCATACATCCTGGGGATCCGGATCCATCGTGATAGATCCAAGAGGATATTAGGACTTTCACAGTCCAGGTACATCGACACCATACTGAAAAGATTCAGTATGGAAGATTCCAAGCGCGGTAACCTACCGGCTTGTCACGGGATCACCCTCTCTAAAGAGATGTCTCCCAAGACTGATTTGGAGAGGGATCGCATGTCTATTATACCCTACGCTTCTGCGGTAGGCTCTATAATGTATGCGATGTTGTGTACCAGAACGGATGTAGCTTATGCACTGAGTGTAGTAAGCCGGTATCAGTCAAACCCTGGGGAGAAACACTGGATAGCGGTAAAGAACATTCTCAAGTACCTGAGAAGGACTAAGGAGATGTTCTTGGTGTATGGCGGAAAAGACCTCCAGATCGAGGCCTTTGCTGACTCCAGCTTCCAGAGTGACAAGGATGATTCCAAGTCCATGTCGGGTTTTGTCTTTACCCTCAATGGAGGGGCGGTGTGTTGGAAGAGTTCCAAACAGAAAACCGTTGCAGACTCGACGATGGAAGCGGAATACATCGCTGCATCTGATGCCGCAAAAGAAGCTGTCTAGATAAGGAAGTTCTTGAAAGAACTTCAGGTGGTTCCGTCCATTGTTGATCCAATACCTCTGTATTGCGACAACAACGGTGCTATAGCTGTAGCGAAGGAACCCAGGTCCCATCAGAGATCCAGACACATCTTGAGGCGGTATCACCTGATCAGGGAGATCGTGGATCGCCAGGAGATCGAGGTTTGGAGGGTCGCTTCAGAAGATAACACTGCAGATCCATTCACCAAGGCCTTGCCCCAGACTCAGTTCGAGCGGCTGATCGAGATGATAGGTCTTCGATACGCCAGTACATGGCCTTAGTGCAAGTGGGAGATTGTTAGTGTATATGCCCTAGAGGCCATTACTGTATCATACTAGTTTGTATATTACTTAATGGAAGCTTGGGATATTCACCTTGTATAAACAATCTTGCTCAATATAGTAGTATGCTACTTGGTTTGTTTCTACTTCAATGTGTACATGTATTTATTTTTGTATATCACCTATACACATTAGTGGAGCCCTTAGGATCTTTGCTTGATTACCAGCGTTGTGATGGCAGTCACACTAGTGGGGGCTGGGTAATCTATAAGCACATCCTTATACAGGTCCCTAGTCGCAGGACTATCGAGACAGGGCATCGATACTCCGGAGTAGACTAGCGTATGCGCTTCTCATCCCGGTGTGGGAGATGGTCTGTCCCACAGCCATCAGTACGTTGTACTGGAGATAGTATACGGGTGCTCGTCAGGTTACGAGTACACTGGACAGGACTCGTCGGGAACTGACTGGTTGGTATTATACCTATCGTCAGTTATCAGTTCCCAGGTGACATGAGTACAGCTTAGTCCGCTGACTTGACACTGTCACTTCGCCTCGAGTGTGTTTCCACTGTACTTTGATTACTGCCCTACCACGGCTCAAAGGAGTCGTGCAAACAGGTAGTAGTTGGGTGCAGTCCCGAAGCACTTGGAGGCAGTGACGATTAGACAGGATTTGTCTCTCCCGGTATTGGGGGTTGACATCGCGCTGTGTCTAGGAGAGCCATTACACGAGTAGTCCCTGGCCAGGGAAATCGAGATATACTGGTAGGCTTCCAGTGTTATCTCAGGGTGTTTTGGGCTTCACTCCGACACGACTTGTACCGCTATTAGGGGACTGACGTTTACCGCCCCCTAGGCCCGCCATGCGATATATCAGACGAACAGACCGGACTATACGGAGATTGTCACATTCTGGCTCAGTAGGAGTTCAGATAGGTTTCACCTCGTCAGTCTTCTTGTCGGCATCTACCTGGGGACCGTTATGCACAGCTAGTGCCGCTTGCGGTCTGTGGTTAAACCCACTGCCAGCGTAGTGTCGAGTCTTTAGACTCCCACACAGAAAGCTATTCGCCTTTAGGCAAAAGAGTAGAGGTCGCATGGTTTTGCGGCAGGTCGCATGGTTTTGCGACAGGGTTCGGTCACATCCGTGCACTTATGCACGTACAGTGTCCGGACAGTTTACACTAGCGGGCTTTGGTTTAAGCCAGATTCTAGTGTACGTATTGGGATTGGATTTATCCAGTATGTATTCGTGTTCCTCGGAACGCGGATGCGGGTGTGTATGCACAGTTGACGGAGAGACAGAGGCAGAGGATTCTCATTAGGGTTGTTGACCGTTGACTGTTGACCATTGACTTTTTGCTCAACCCTAATGAGAATATGATATATGATTAACTATAATATTAATTAAGTATTGTGGTGACATGGTTGTTGAGGGGTTGACTTTGTTGACTTGTTGACTTTGTTGACCGGTTGACTAGGTTGGACTAGTTGACCATCATGATGACAATGGCTATCATTTCATGGCAAAGACTTTTTACTTGCTTGTTTCTCTTGTGAGAAATGAGTGCATGAAATGATATGGCTATTGTAGCTTAAACCATTTACACAATACTTGATTACTATTTTGTGATGATGGTTATGGATTATGAGAGCCAAGAGAGAAAAGTCTTCTCTCATTCTATCATTCTCATTCTCTCTCTTGTTCTTGAGCTCTCATCTCCTTCCTCTTGCTCTCCCTCTCTTAGTCTATGGTTCACTTGTCTCATGTGTTGAGAACCAAGAACCATAGAGAAAATCCCAACACACTCTTCTCTACTCACTCTAGTTCACAAGGTTTAGCAAACCAAGTGAACTAGTTTCTTCAAAGATCGAAGAAGAAGCCAAAGGTAAAAGCTTTCGAGGTGGATCTATCTTCGGGGCAAGGAGACGACAGAGTGAAGCCGATCCGAACAACCATCGAGGCTTGAAGACGAAGGAGATCAAGAAAGAAAGGTATAACCTACTAACCGAGTAGTTAACAACTCCTAATTAGGTTGTTAGTTAGATGTTTAACAAAGATCCGGTTTTGAGTCCATGTTACCACCTCTAGAAAAATTGTTTTTTCACCAAATTCCGCATGCCCGAAAGTACCGGGAGAGGTGGCATGGACTTACAGAGGATGCAACGGTCTAGTGATCAAAGAAGAATTTTTATGTTTTCCAATTTCAGTATTATGTTGCCATCCTCTTATAAATATTTCTTTCCGTTTGAACCTTTGTATCCGTCGAACTTTTAGTTGAATGAAATAAAATTTGAATCGTAATATATGCATCATTCTCTTGTCATTTCCCTTGTTCATATTATTCATTAGCACAACATTTTAATCTTGATTCTTTTAAAATTCCTGCCACCGCACATTTTCCTATACTTCGTACACTGAGCTATTTTCTTGATGTATTCCACTGTCTAATCATGACTCTTTCTTTTCAGGCCATGGCCCACCCCGGAGCAGCGCCGCATCTAGACAAGGATGCACAGTCATGCGTTTCCTTAGACCGCACGCTGATAAGTTCTGACGATGAGATCAACGGTCCCCAAGTCAATTTCGGAAACCACGATCCAGAGGGCGAAGGAGCAGCCGCCCCAGAGTTTGACATGATAGCTAATTCCGACGAAGAAGAAGGAGATCCTGAAGAGAACCCTATAGAGGAAGACCCTATAGAGGAAGATCCCGATGAAGACCCGATAAAAGAAAATCCAGTTGAGAAAAATCCCGTGGAAGAAAATCCGGAAGAAAAGAATCACATGGAATCGGATCTCGATGAAGAAGCTCCATCCGAGGAAGAAGGACCAGAAGATCAAGACCCTGCTGTGGAAGAACTTCCAATGGCGATGCCCGCGAGGCGATATGGAAATGGAAGCCCCTACCTGAGTGCGCGAGCCTACCGCAACCTACCGAATCTCCACAACCGCGGCTGACGGAATTTCTTTTGATGTTTTCTTTCTGGCCAAATAAAATGTGTATAGTTTAGGGCCACTTTCCGTCTTTGAGAATGCCTTGTTTCAGATTTTCTTGAATGAAATAAATCTTCTGAATTCGTAAACCTTTTGATTTTTGGTTCGCTTGATGCTTGTTTATTGCCCTTATCCAATTATTTTCTGCTGAGATCCCTGACTGTCCACCCCTACTCATTGTATAGTTTTCACCCTCGTTTCGATTAGAAAGTACCGCACCCTAATCCTTGGAATGAGCCACCATTCATCCTTCGTCTGTACCCTGTTTAAGATCCTTCTGGGAGGAGGACCTTTCTTATGAAATACCGAGTTCATTAACTTTTCAAATTTTTGATTCACATGATGTACCGACCAATATCCTCCCCATACATGTTTCTCCTTATAGACCTTTATTGCTCACCCTTATTTTCCGTGCTGACCCGATCCCAATCTCCTTGATCTCCAGCCTGAAGCCGTCATACTTTGACCTTTTGTATCAGCCACATTCCATTGTAATCCCTACCCTACCTAGGCCTAGACATATTTGTGTTTTTCTATGTTACCCTAACTATATTTAGGGACAGTACTATTCAAAATTTGGTTTTCATTATTTTGTATTTATCGAAGAATGCGTTTTATTGACTATCCCCGTTTTACGCATTTCAAGTACTTCTCTACTAGTTTTCCTATTATTTTCGATAGCGCAATCTTACACCGCGCACATTTTTTCGTTCCGTGTTTTTTTATTTTCACTATATGAGTTTTCTACGCTATTTGATCGATACACTATTCTAAAATGTTTTAACCTACCGACAAATCTTTCACTACTTTATTGTCGTTACTCTATTTTCGAGAATTGTGCCTATGATTACTATTATAAATGGTTGAGCCTTATGCTTATTTTCTGCTTGCTTTAATAGACTTAGATGTGCATATATGTGGGTTTCGACCTTTATCGACACACTTTGATTATTATTGTTCGTTATTGATACCTATATTCTCGTATACTCGTAGTTGCCCTCATAGTTATTCTTGCCTTATACCTATTTAGACCTACTTTTTCGTATGTTGTTCTTACTTATATATATTTTTTTAAATTTCTTCGTCCACGTATTTCTAGTAAATGTTTATATGTCAGTTTGCAATATAATAGCTTTCGCTTATATTTGTATAATTATCTTTTATTTTAAATTTCGAGGACGAAATTTTTGTAAGGGTGGTATGATGTAATACCCTGCCCCTTTCGTACCAAAATCTGTATTTTATTACCCTAGAATTCTACACATTTCTTATTTATAATTGTATTTATTTTATTTATAATTTTATTTCTTCTAAACCGCATATTTCTTTTATTACAACCCAAACCTATTTCCCTTAGCCCAAATTAAGTTCAACTAAATAACCTAGCCCATTCCCTACTTACAGAAAATCGATCTCCTTAAATTTTTAACCATCAGCCCAAACTTCTTCTCAAATAAATAAAGTATTTCTTTTGCCTCAGCCCAGCCAGTTTCTCATTTCAATTCAAATCCCCACCTCATTTTTCTCCCACTTTCATTTTCCTCCAGCCGGCCCCCGTATAATAATTAAATCCTTTTCCTTATATTTTCGAGCCCAGCAGTCCCTGGCCCACTTCCTATATATTCTCCATTGATTTTTTCTTTTAAATTTATCGGCCCAATCCCTGGCCCAGCAGCCCACACCCCCTCTGCCAACTCGACCCGGCCCGCTCTTCATCTTCTCCAAGGCTCTCGCGCTAAATTCCAGCGCGCGATCCACCTTCTCCGCCGCCTCCCTCGCCCACGCTCGCGATCTTGTCACCCCCGCTCTTGTACGTTACACCGCGACGCGCTCCCCCATCTCCCTTATCTCCTTCACACCTCACTCCCCTCTCGTTTTCCTAAAATCCCTCATCTCTCCCCCTCTCGAAACCTTACCGACCCCTTTGCTCCGATCACTCGTCGCCCTCCGACGACGACGGCGAACCTCATCGTCGACCCTCTTTCATCCTCCCTTGTCCTCTACGACTCCACCCGACCCAAAATCCCCGAGCACCCTCTCCACGCACCCGAGCCGACTCCCGCCTCACCGTCGATCAACCTCCGCCGTCACCCCATCATCATCATCATCATCGCCGCCATCGTCTTTGTGCTCTTCCTCTCTCTCAGCCTCTCATTTCCTCAGTTACTCTCTCTCTCCTTCACTCCCGATCTCCCCCTCTCTCAAATCCCTGTCTCTCTCTCTGCAACTCTCAACCTCTCTGTTTCTCTCCCTTCTCACTCTCTCTCTACAACTCTCTCTCTATATATATCTCTCTAAATCTCTCACTCCTGATCTCTCTTTCTCACTCTCTGGATCTCTCTTTCTCTCCCCCTCCTAGCTCCCTCTATATCTCTTTCTTATTCTTTCTCTCTCCCTGCTTTTCTCTCTCTCTACACTCCCCACCCTCTCTCTCTCCCTATATCACTTTCCCTCTCTTGAACCCACATCCCGAACACCTCACTGGAACCCCGCCAGCAACCACCCTCGTCCCTACGAGCCGAGTCGTGATCACCGCAAACCATTCAAGCTTTGGCATTTCATCGAGCACTTTTCATACGTCGTCAATCCCTGCTGTCTAGGTCGTCGCCGCTGCTGCCGTACAACCCCAAGACGTCCCCAGGCAAGTTCCCTACTTGCTACATGCTACTTTTGTTAATTACAAATCGACATCGTATATAATTCATGTTTTACTTTCCGTTAGATTATTCGACACAAAACTGTTCGATGCTTGTTCTTATAGGAAATCATTATCAAATTTGACGGAACTGGATATATTGCATTGGCCCTTGTAGGGATGGATAACGTGTGCAAATTTTGCTGGAAAATATGACCGTTAACGACTAAAACCACTACCCCCAAGTTTAACCGTAAAACTGGAATTTTCCCGTACCTGAAAACCGTTAAAATCGCCATAAATTGTATACACACTGGAACGACGCGCTCGAGGGCTTAAATCGAAGAAGACTCGACGAACTATAACCCTATACTAGTTTCCAGATATTCCTGTACTCAAACTGTGTTAATATTTGGATCGGAGTGCGACTCTGGACTGCAGTCCAGAGCGACTCCAATTGTTGCTTGCTGTTCCGTAATGGGTACCACAGGATTCTCTTAACTCGTAGGTTGTGGAACTCCACTGTTTACTGTAGGTGAACCTGTTAGCTAGATAACACAAGTGGTTTCATTCTGTTTCGTTATCATTTGTTATTTATTCTATAATTTAAAAGATCGGGACGCATAACAGTCCCAACAGAATTAGAATTGACATATTAATAGTAAACAGTGTATATTTCCTGACGTACACACGCGATCGAAGATCCTTCTATTGCGTTGAAAACCTTACTGAGAACCCTAGATTTCATTCAACTGTAGCGTTGCTAAATTCTGATCCCAACTGGGATTAAAATGCGTTGCGAAACGGACTTCTGATTCTGAAACCGGATTTCCAGCCGCGAGCGCTTAAAATGAAATGGTTATAATTAATGATCCTGGAACCCGATTGGCATGAAACTAAATTTGATGGATGGACAACTGAATATACTAAGTATTACCTGTTTATCGTTTCGCTAAACTATACACGTACGTTTCATGATAAATCGTGCAAGTGATAAAATACTGTTTCATAACATCCTAATCATGCTTATATACTGTTCACGCATCATATCATACACATATCATTGCATTGATAACCTAGTGATATCATGCATTTACCCAGTGTTAGATTTTAGTGATGATTGTGGCAAGTACGTCAGTGTTCGTGTATCCGTGAATAAGTGAAAGTGATACGTACTTGTGCACAATTAGTGACCCTATTATTCTATTGTATTGTCGACGTCTGTGGGATGCGTGTACGTGTGACTATAAGTGGTATGGGACACTTATGGAAGTGCTTGCATGAGTGTCACAGATAAGGCATCAGACACTGCCATCTATCTTAGGTATTAGTCGGGACGTGCTTGATGGAGGTCCTGCCTCCAGTTCTCGCGCAGACATGTCACCGACCGATTGGTATTTAGGGTTATGGTTAGCGTTTAATGTAGACCACGGAGTGTGGGGTAGTTTAAGTGTGAGTTCAACAGAATCTCGGGAGTCCCATGCCGGCTTATATATTTAGGGAGATATATGGAGTTTTACAGGGTATGTGATATTCACCGTGATATACATGTTGGGCCCGTGGTCCCTTGCCCTTGGATTCTACCCTTGGGTGGAGGACACTCACGAGTGGTTAACTCTCACACTTGGACTAACGATAGGCTTAGTGACATGTACAGTGAGACTTAGAGACTGATAGGGATACTGGCATTGTTATACCGTACATACTGTGTTGACATTCGTGGCATATCCGTTGCATTGATTACTGCACACTCATATTCATGCTGTCATTGATTTACTGTTTCACATATCTATTACCACTGTTAGAATTGTCACATGATTTTATATATATTATATTACTATTGTGTCGCTCTGACGACCTGAGTATGCATACTCAGTGTGAGGAGAAGATTTAGCCTGGACCAGGACTAGACTTACATCACGGACATCTTGATAGCTATCCAGAGTTATATTCGTTTGTTTCCCCTCAGGTCAGTTCTTTATATTGTTTCTTTCAGTTACTGCATTTCTCATTACCTGCACATCATTTACTGTTTACCATGAAAAACTAAAAGCTGAAGTATGACTACGGCAGGACATTTTCTTGACCGTAGGAGCATGGCTGGCCTTGTCTACCCCTCGTATTCCGTATTTTGGGAAGCGGGGCGTGACAGATACACTTAGCGTATTTACTTCACAGTAAATACGTAGCGGCCCAGTTCCGTCCCCTTCGCCGTATACCGGGAAGCGGGGCGTAACAGGTGCAATCGTGTTGCCTACGAAAGCGCATGCTTCGTTGGATGTGCGGTAACACTAGAAAAGACAAGATGCGAAATGAGGATATTCGTGCAAAAGTTGGTGTAGCACCCATGGAGGAGAAGATGCGGGAAAACCGGCTTAGATGGTTTGGTCATGTGCGACGCAGACCTATGGAAGCACCGGTTCGACGAATAGATACTCTCGATATGGGTAATGGCAAAAGGGCAAAAGGGAGACCGAAGAAAACATGGATGGAGGTGATACGAAACGATATGGTTGCCAAAGGACTCAATGAAAGTATATTGTTCGATAGAAGTGAGTGGAGACAGAGGATTCATGTGCTGGACCCGGCGTGATTCTCATGTTGGTTCATGTAGCCTACCCCATATGCTTGGGATAAAAGGCTCAGTTGTTGTTGTTGTTGTTGTCTTCTTCTTTTCTCCTTCACCTGAATAAAAGATGTTTGCTCGAGACAATCAAAATTAAGTTTGGGGGAATTTGATCAGTCGAAAATATTGCATTTTTAACACATCAATTTCCCTACTCTTTCTAATCATCTAAGCGTGTTTGGTATAAATATAGCACATATTAGCAATTCGTCTGCAAGATATCAAATAACATGTGTTATACATTATAACCGACATTCTAGAGAGAAATTGAGTGTTTATTACTACACACATGATTTTTGTATATCTCAACACTCGTCTCAAGATTTTGTGCAGAAATTCTTCAGGTCAAAGAACTGGAACTGCTAAAAAGCACCAATAAATACAGCAAGTCAAAGACTTGAGATCTGACAGTAAACAAGAAATAACTATAGGATTCCAGACATCAGAAAAGCGCCATAAAGCCAACATGAAACAACCCTGAAGATTCCATGCACTGACTCCATCAAAAGGCCGCGGATCTGCGGCCGAGTCAGACCGATCCGCCGCGGATCCGCAGCCGATCCGACTTGTCGGCGGTTGATACTTTTTGCAGAGCTTCTCTTCAATGGCCAAACTTCTTCAAGACGCTTCAAAGTCCCTAGAAATCTCCAGAAGCTTCCCTCCAACAGCCAAGCTTCTCATGCAAGCTAGATAACTACCTTCATCCAGAAACTTCCCTACAACTACCTAGCTTCTTATGCAAGCTTCATCACAACCTAGCTTCTAAGGAAAGATAAAGGAAAACTATAAAAGGGGACCTATGGCTTCATTACAAAGGTTTTTCATTAGTTCATTAATTAGATTGTTGATTAGTTGTTCAATAATTCCAAACACAAGTTGAGTGACACAACTTGTAACTCAAAACCCTAGCCCAAATCCAATTCCAAAGCCAAATCAAGATTCATCGAGAACGAATCAAGCAAGCAAATGAAGATCCTTTGAAGCAACGCCGATCATCATCCGAGTAAGAGATTCACGACGATGCACGACTCAAGAAGATCGATGCGAAGCTAATTTTGGCGGATCTAGTTACCTCCTCAAATCTTGTAATCTCGAATTGAGTGAATGTGTACCTAATCGTCGATTAATAAAGGTGAAAATTGTAAATCTTGCTTTCTTTACATTCTTGCATTATGAAAATTTATCGATTCTTGATTCTTTCATTTTTCATGATGTGTGAGTGAAATCTCCGTTTGTAACGGAATCGAGAGAATAGGTAGATGATGATGATGAAATTCTTGAACGATTCTTAAGTCTTATGAGGTTTATTAACTCTAGAAAAAAGAATCATCGATGACCTAATTTTGAGCGAGATCGCTTTCTTGAATATTTTCGCTCCAAATTAGAGATCAACGATCGGTGATTTTCTTTGCTAGAGACTAGAATTTGAATGATAATCAATGAAAAGACAAGGGATAGTGAAGGAAAAACCCTAATTTCTTCAATAGATCCCTAATCTTCATTGACCGTCATCGATCCAGCTACAATTCCTCAATAGATAAGATTTCGTAATCTTTAGTTTTCATGATCACTACTTATTTGATCGATTCCTACAAGCTATTCTTCAAATCTTGATAATTAAATCGATTTGGATATTTTCTTTTATCTTGATAACTAAATTTCACAAATATTAAATCATTTTTTTTATCTTGATAACTAAATTTCACAAATATTAAATCATTTTCTTTTATCTTTTCTTTTTAACTCAACTAAAACAAATTCGAACAAATTCACACAATCTCAGTGGACGATCCGTATTCACTAACGAAACTTCAATAGACACCGTTAATTGATTGCGGTTAAAAATTTCTTTGGTTGTGATCTTTTACACTTTTCAAAACACGACACGGAGATGATCAATCAATCCCCATCCCGACTTCGGGGCCATGGAGATACCGACCTTGTACCGATCTTTGTACACTTGGCAAATGGTTGAGTTCAACTCGACGTGCGGTCGTCAGATGAAGGACCGGTCTCCGACCTAACACATCGTGAAAGTAGTACCGCACAAATGGAGATTTTACCACAAACAAAGGGAAAATATGTATGCAAATATTCCAACAAAATGATTTCATTCACAAAGGTCGGAAGTCTTTGCAGAGGTATTATGGGCTCTACAGCCTTACAAAAATGTCCGAAGGCTTACAAAATTTCAGCGCAAAAGAAAATAAGAAGGAGGCGAAGAGATTCAGGCCTCGGGGCCGGGGAGAACCTCGACGATCTCCGCTTCCACCACAATGGCCGGGATGGCGGCTTGTGGGTCGGCCCCCGCAGGAGCCTCGACATCGGGAGCCGGGGTGACCGACTTCTTCTCGACGCTCCCACCAGGGGCCTTTTCCCCGGCGACGCTTCTGGGGGCATTCCCCTGCGCCTCACCCTCGAGGGGGTACTCACCCCGGAGATCGCCGTCAGGAAACTCCGGTATCAAGGCCTTAACGGCGTCGAGGGCCTCATGCCAAACGAGGGCAGCGGCTTCAGCGAGGTCGGTGTAGTACTGGTCCGACTTCTTGTAGTTCTCCACCGCCATCGCCACTCGGAGGTCGGCATGCTTAAATCTTTCCTTCGCCGCCTCGTTCTCCCTCTTGAGGGTGCTCGCCGTCTTCTTCAGGGTGTTGGCAAGCACCCTGGTATCTTCCAACTTGGTCTCAGTGGCCTGGTTGGACTCCCTCAAGACTCGGACGGCATCTCGGCAGTTAGCGATCCCGCCGCCGCCCGGTCATCTAGGGCGGTGACCCTTTCCTTCGCCGCTTGCAACTCCAGCCTCGAGCTCTCCTCCCACGAGGAGGACTCGCCCGCGATCTGCATCGCCGGGGCAATTTTCTCGTCCTCCATACAGACAACGAGGGTGCAGTGCTGGAGGACCTGAAGAAAACAAAGGAGGGGTTAAAAAGAAAAGGGGGGCACCCAATCTTGCGAACAAAAAGTACTGAATAAAAACCCGAGTGGGGGGAGAACACTGACCTGCACGGCCTCCTGGGTTATGGCCACCATTTGGACCCTGAGGGTCCCCCGAAAGATTCTGCTCCCGGCTGACCTTTCCATCTCCGAGAGCAGGCTGTTAGCGATGGAAAGCTCCGAGGGCACCTCGAAGTGAAGCTCCCCTTCATCCACAAAGATCGTGGAAGCCAGGGTACGGGGCACCGTCCTATGGTATCTCTTGAGGAGGGGCGCGCGGACATCTTCCTCGTCTCCGAGGTCCAGGGCCCGAGGCTCCTGCTCCTGAGCGTGTTTACGGCTCTGTGCGCGGGAGGGCTCCGAGGTCCGGGGCGTGCCCGAACGCCTGGCCGGCGGCCGCCGTGGAGCCGGGCTCGAAGCGAGACGTGACGGGCCGGCGCCTCCGGCCTTCCTCCCTTTCTTCTGTTCGACAAGGGCCGCCCGAAATTTAGCCCGGTCCATCGGTTCTGCAAGAAAGCGAAAATACAAAGAAGGAGTTAGCAAAGCCAGAAAAAAGTGGAAGAATACACAAGTCTAAATAGGTCGCCTAAAACTCCTAACTTACCCGCAAGCTGAGCGGGGCTGAGCCCGGCCCAACTGAGGGCCTGCTCAGACAGCAACACATCGGCCCGGGGGAAGGGCTTCCACTCCGACACCAACACCATGTCGGGATCATTCGACTGTCTCACCCGCGGGCAGTTGGCCCTGTGCCACTGGATGGGCATAGACCAATCCTCACCCTCGGATAGCCCGACAAATAAAAACTTCTCCTTCCACTCGTGAATGGAAGAAGATACTGCGACGACCCCCGACCCGGCCGCACCTCCCCGGTGCTTTCTAAAAGAAATATATACCCAGCTCGGCTCGTTCTTGCGAGTGCCGGGGTGGTTTTTGTAGCAGAGAGGGGAAATGAGAAGGTTCAGACTGAAAGGGATCTCCCGCAATTTCAACCGGACCAGAAACCCGAGGAGAATCCTCCTGGAGTTCGGCACTAACTGGTCCGGGGCTAACTGAAAACAACGCAACGCCACACTCGCCTCGGGAGAAAAGGGTAAGCGCATTCTGGCCCAAAAAGCCTCTAAGTACAAGGCAATCTCCTTGCCCTGTACCTGATCTGCCCTCTCTCCCTCCTCGGCTTAACGAAGCGAGTAGCCGGGGGGAATGTGGAAGCGAGCCCGAATTGTGGTGAGCTCATCCACGTGCCTCACAAGGGAAACTACGTCAAGGACACTCCTGGCGCTCGCTTTGGGGACCGTCCCCGCCGCACGACCCGGGAAGCGCGACTAACCCTAACCTCCAGTGAAGATTCCGACCCGGACGAAGAAGAGGAAGCTGTAAAAGACTCCCTAGACTCTATCCGAACTATTTCTACGGACTCCTCAGAGGAAGACATGTAATCTGGTCAAGAGAAAGGGTCTTCCGAGAAAAGAACGTAGGAAATCCGACCTAGAGAGAAGAGCGCCGAGCTAACACACGAAGGGAAGAGGAAATTATGGCGAAGTGTGGACCCTCGGGGGGATTCCACTTCTATTTATAAGCAACCGGTGAACACATCCAGCGGCGCCGACCGTCTCCGCCAAAATGACTCTTCGCATTCAACGGCCACCAACGCTCCACCTGTCGCACACGCATTGGGCATGTCCCATCGGGCTCGAAAACGTGAAAACACCGGCAGCCCGTCACGTCAGCCAACCAACGTCGGACATGTGACCTGGCGCTCCGAAGAATGTGCGCCTGAATCGGCGTTTCCTCTTTAATGCAAGATCTCTTCCCTGATCAGCTGACGTCATCAGAAAAAAAAATACGACTAACTGCCCGGGAATCCGGGTCGACGCTGTCTTCAAATAAGAGCTTAGCCCGGGTGACCGATTAGACCACTCTCGACCCGACCCATAAATAGGTCAGGACGAGAGTGGGGGGCTAATGATGATGCTCGGTACTGAGCACTCTCTAGATCGTGACACGTGGCAGATGACGTATCCTAAGGCTTACGGGAAAGGAGAACGATACATTGGAAGCATGCCCCGGGTCTCCGACCCTAGAATGTTTCCGACCTTCAGTGGCCTTCCCGACCACTCATGTGCCCGTCTTACCAACAACTATTGGCTCGCCTCCGAACCCTCCCTCACGCTGAGTTCCCTCAGCCCTCCTAACTTGTCTCCGAGCTATCATATGAATCAAGCCTGCTCGGCCTCCCGCTCGCCTCCGAGTCTCCCGCCGGGCTTAGTTTCCTCGGTCTCATCGACCGACCCACAGCACGGATCACAGGCGTCTCCGCCACGGCTCCGCGAATATCGCCTGACGCGAGATATCCGCCGCCCACGACCCCGCGTTCCACGCCATCTCGTCCCCCCATTAACGAGCATATCTCGTCATTAACGGGAAATCCCGTCTTTCACGCAGGCGTAACACTAGGGGCATAATGGCCGGCGTGAATCTCGCGCCCGCCAGCCACGGCTGCCACTATATAAACTCCTCTCTTAGACGACTCAGATAAGGCAATTTTACCCCCAATAAACCGCTACTCTGCCCATTTAGCCCGTCTAACTTGATCGTCAGAGGGTCCTCGGTGACACAACCATCCCGGGACTTCCTTGCAGGTAGCTCGGCTTCATCCACTTCAAGCCCATTAAGATCCACACGCATCAAGGGAAAACCCTCAAATCAAATCTTAGCCACTCGTCACCACTCGTTGCGGATCAACGGAAGATAACATCTGATGGAGATCACAGCCTCCATCACGTTTGTACACCTATATCAATGGAGGCGACAATGACATCTGATTCTAACTTGATGTCCTTTCCGAGGTCAGTAGTTAAATTAACACCCAGGAAGTCCCAAGAATGCGTCGAGTGCAATTGACTCGTCTTTCTTTCAAACACAGAAACAACTTCATCGCTTTCTGCAATATTATATAGGGCACATGTCATCTATACATGTGGAACTGATATTTGATCTAATATCATTCACCGAATAGGACTTAATGAAGCCGGCCTTGGAGTAAACTCGCTTGCTGTGGAGTGAGCATGGCGGAAAAGCCTCTAAAGCTCTTGCTGTAGTGGAGGATTGCGGCAGTTTTGGCATCTTCGTCACTAATAACATCAATTGCTTCCAGGTTATAGACCGATTTTTTACGGTGTTATCAAATATACGACGTAACAAAAATATTTACCATCCAGTGACAGAAGCAAGCATGGCATGATTTGCAGAGACGACAGAATCCATGCTGGGGTGAGAGTGTTCACCCATATACACAATGTAGTGCTGCAAACTATATCAACTTTATAGTCAGCACATGTTTTTCCTTTTCCTTTGTCTTTTAATTTTCCGAGTAATTATTCACGTAATAACAAATTGAATAATAAGACACAGTATGCCTTAGTGTATGAGGATCCTTGAACCAAAATACAATTAGTTAATAGAAAGACGATAGTTATGCAGCTTATGTTATACTTCATCATCTCGACAAAGGTCTCAATGAGAGGTAGAAGAAGAGAGAAAAGATGGTGGTGAGTTCTCTTGGATGCATGGATCGCCTATATAAAGGCATCATGCGGGCTGTAGCTAATGCGACTGCTGGTTTCTTTTATAATATTCAAAGCCGGCTATGAGTAAAAGATACCGATAGGACGGCTGAGTTCCTTGTTTGTTGCTGCCAGTGTTAGGGATCTCCAATAAGAGCTCAGATGCAAAAGAAGCTTCCATCACCACTATCTGCCTTTTTTGTTTCAATATGCTTGCAGTATCTTTCGATTGATTTCTTTTATACGGTATAACCCCCAAAAATCCTTGTTTGAGTATTATAATCTACATCATTTATTTCGTAAATGGTTTTTTCCATATGTTTTCTGTAATTTTAATGCAATTTATTACTTTTTTATATATGCATACTATTATCGTGGATGAAGATGTATACAAGCCTGAACAGTATACCTTGTTTTCAAATTAAGTATATATTTCTTGTGATTTACTGCTTTATCGTATTTCCAGGAATGTATCCTTTTCATTCTAGTCTGTTAATTCATTGATCAAGACATCTACTGTCCTGAAGAGTATAATTTGATTTTCTTTTGTTTATTTATTTTTCTTATGTTTACCGTGTTAGTTATATTTCCCACAATGCGCCACTCTACTTGTAGTTAGAACATGTTCGTTTCGTTCCAATCTTTTTTTTTCCGAGCACTAGACTCATGATGTTACAGTTTGCTGTGTTGAGATGTGTGGATTAAAATAGTCCCGTTTTGAAAAAACTATGAGAGATACATGGGTATAAAATATAAGATGAGACAAATCTCAACAAGGCTTGGGTGTTATTGTTAGAACACACTTATATTAAAGCACGTGTACACTCATAAATAAAATATATAATCTCTCCTCGTTCTTAAATATATATATAAAAAAATCTAATATGGTATCAGAGCCCAGATCGATCGGGAAAACAGAGGCACCTGTGTTAAAATCGAATATGCTGGAAATAAATTAGTTATGATTGGACATATTTTTATAACAGAGGCACCTGTGTTTCTAGAGGTATCGTTTGTGATCTGTCCAAAATGGATTAGGATAACTAAAGAAGGTTTGATACTTTGTCTTGCTCAATAATTGTTCATCTTTTAAGTTTTAATCAACTTGCAATTTCTTTTTAGTCATTACTTTATTATGCATCCATTTAATTTACTTAACAGTTCACTTCTTTCCTTTTTGTTTTGATTCGATTCATCGTTTTCTAAGTAAAGCTTTTGAATGGTATAGTGAATGAATCTATGACGGCATCTGCTTCGAATTGTTTGTTGACAAGGACAAAGTAAGGGTGTAATCAGTATACTTGTTCTTTTTCTGTGGTCAATGAATTTATTATTTCTCACAACGTACTACAATTGTAGTTTATCGCACTATTTAAATTAATCAGGAAGATAGCTAAGAAAATTTCCAAGCACTGATTTGTTGTTGCATTCAAATTAAAATAAAATGGAGACTGCTGGAAGCATTCTTATAGTATACATCTCATGGAGCTAGTTGGATTAATTGCCAATCTTTAGTTTACTCAACCGTCTGAGTGTTCATGTAAGGTTTTTAACATTAGTAGGGCATGAGAATTTCGGCAAAGACGTCACAAGTTCAATATATGCAAACCAACACAAGTGAAAGTGTAAAGGATAATTAATATATTGCCTTTTGGCTTGCAATATCTTTCGATTCATTTCGTTCACTAGTAATATGCGCTGAAAACATTCACAATGCCAACTGCAATTTTTTTTTAAAAAAAATAAAAAATACATTTGATGCAATTATGTTTTCCTTTCTTTCACAGCTTTTGCGTGCTATTGTCATGGATGAAGACACCTGCTGGACTGAACGGTATGTTTCGTTTTCTCATCGGTTTTTTCTCTTGGTTTACTTCTTTATTTGTTCTTCCTGCAATGCATCACTTTAATTATACTCTGAATTTGTTCACTGCTTACAAATTATTTTTTTATGGCTTTACCTTAGTCATAACGGACCGATCCAACTAAAATAGAGATGATTGTAAGTAATTTTTATCTTTACACCTGTTAAAAAACTTGAAAACCTCAACTTGGTTCCGTAAATAAAATTAACGTCCAGCTGCAAATACAAAGAAATGGGAAATCTTTGCACAATTAAAAACCTAATGCATCTTCTCTCTTTCTTTCTGGAAGTCTCAAATAGTTTAGAGAAAAGCCTTACAGTTTCTCCACACCATGAAAGAATTATTCATGAAAAAAATACAAACAAATCTAAACAGAGACGACATTAAGAGCAACGGGGCTCCTAACTGTATGAAAACCATCTTTCCATGTAATAGCACCAAACACAAAGCTCCCATTACTAATCTGATTCGGAACGATATCAACACTAAACCTCTTCTCTTCCCCAGCTTTCGTAAACAC
Organism: Agapanthus africanus; assembly: GCA_030015575.1. NCBI lineage: Eukaryota > Viridiplantae > Streptophyta > Magnoliopsida > Asparagales > Amaryllidaceae > Agapanthus > Agapanthus africanus. The sequence goes on from JASDDO010000024.1 coordinate 157,361,840, forward strand.
AAGCCTCTCAGGCGAAACCCAAACCCTGACTCCCTGAGGATTCTCCACACTAACATTATAACTCCAAAAACCATCAAGACAATTCTTCACTGTCCTAATCACCGAAATATTCCCTGTAACGTTAGAAACCGCAATGGACGGATAATTGAGATTGAAACTTTGAATTTTATGTCGATGCCTACAAGAAGTTGTTGTTCCTGTGAGATTTTGTAGTTGAGCAGAAGTTGCTCCGTTGCTACAGAGAAAATCGAGCATATCTTTTAAACTGTAGTCATATACTAAGCCGGGGTTTAGGGCTGCAGTTGGGTTGAGGTGTCCGGATCCGTAATCAAATGGTGTCGCCGGTGAACGAGTTGGGTATCTCCCGATGGGGTTTTGGGTGTTGTCCGTTATAGTTGCTGCAAAATAATCATAAATCAAATGAACTCAAGGAATGATATATATCAAACCTAATAGTAAAGGTCGAACCTGTAGTCATGAGTGCGGATTTTATAGCCGCAGGACTCCAAGAGCGATGCTGCGCTCTCACAAGAGCAGCAGCTCCAGTCACATGAGGGCACGACATCGATGTGCCGGAAATTATGTTAAAGTTAACCGGTTGACCTGCTGCCGCGTCAACTAGTGCTACTGGTGACCATGCGGCTAGTATATTCATTCCTGGAGCTGTTATATCAGGCTGCAACAAGTTTTCAAAAAAAAAGTCAAAATTATAAAATTGCATCAAGATCAGGATTGTTTATGGGTTATATATTCGATCTATAAGGCTTACTTTGATGATATCTGGATTTAGTATATTAGGTCCTGCGGAGGAGAACACTGCAACTTCTGGTGCAGGCTGAGTGTTGAGTACGGTGACCGTTTTTGAGATATTTCCTGCAGGATTACTGAAAAGATGCATAGAAATCAGAGAGAAAGCTATTAGCAGACGTGTTAAAATTATTTTGTACAATTAGGACCGAGATTATGCAATACAACTATATAGAAGTATAAAATAGAAGTTGATGTTAAGAGTTGAAAACAATTGCTGCGTTTTTTTTTCTTTTTTAATTTGCAACAAATGCTGCATTTGGTGAAAGCAAGTAGTGTTGTATTTCCACATTATTGCTAATCAAACAACCCATAATTGTATTTGCATCTGCAGATAGTTTTAAAGCCACTTACGGGTCAGAAGCTATGTATGCAGCGAGCACCCTAGCCTCGGCCACACCAATCGACACAGAAGGGACAACAAACTGAAATGCAACGTCGATTCCAATAGGATCGACGAGGATCATCCCTACACCGCCCGCCCGTTGCACCTCCCTACCCTTTCCAGGTCTCGAATCCAAAATCCCTTCCAATGTACACAGCACAATCTTTCCTGTTACCACCGTTGGGTTCAATGTGTTGGCTTTGCAAAAGCTACAATCACATAAAATTGTGAGTCCATATCAGGTTTTTAAGGCTTAATCACATCAACATACCATGATCTTCAGCGTTTTTCACATAGATATCAAGTGCTATATAAATTGCAAAGAACTAGTGATTTTCAAACAAATGCTATGAGCTGTTGGCATTTTCCAGTTTAATACCAGAAAAAAGATCGTATGATATTAAACTGAACTATGTCAGAAGGTTGTGGTGTTTATTTGGAAATCTCGTTGAAAGATAATGGTATTTTAGTAGAACTTGGTCATTTTTAAACATGTAATAAAGATAGAAGCACCTTGCGTTAGCAGAGGAAACTCCTGGAGCCGCTGCTGCATTTGCCGGTACGATTCCGAGCAAACCCTCTAGCCCAGTTGGTGTCAAGGAGGTTCCCTATTAATCACGAGACAATGGAATATCGATTACCATAGAAAATTTTCTCAGTAAAAAGTATCCACTGTCCATTTTTAAGATAATCTGTTACATAGTTCATAGCTTTTACCTTCAAGACTTTCGAATTTCCTAAAACGACGGTCCCCTCAAACTTTCTATCGATTGAGCTCGCCGCCGCTGTCAATATCCATGGTGCAATATTACTGGCTGTACCCGGCAAACCCGAATTCCCCGCAGAGGCCGAAACAAGTATTTGTTTCATAAAAGCATGAAACGACCCGATCGAAATAGAATCCTCAAAAAGACTCGGCTGAGGCGGGTTGGGTCCTGCGGATATCGATATAATATCTACCCGATCATTAATCGCATCATCGAATGCGGATAGCAGATCCGCATCGCTGCATGACCCGAACCAACAAGCTTTGTAAATGGCTAGGCGTGCCCCCGGGGCCCCACCACGCGCGAGGCCCGTGCCTATGCTAAGGAAGCTGGCGTTGGTTACATGGGCCCCAGCGGCCGTCGAGGCCGTGTGGGATCCGTGGCCCTCAGCGTCACGGGCCGATCTAAAGAAGGGTCCTCCGATAAGTTCTAACGGGCCGTTCTCTGTTTCGAACCCTTTAAAGTAGTAACGGGCGCCGATTATTTTCCTGCCATAAACATACAAGTTTTCATATTTGTTATTAAAGGATGGTCAATGTTTTCTTTATAGGGTTAATGTCGGTAAAATACCCTTAATTATCCTGTTCTATTGTTACAATAAACTCCCTTAAACTTTGGCTTTTAGGGAGTTGTTTGTAACTTTATGATAACTTACAATAAGATTTGCAAACAATTTGTATGGCATTATTACAATAATTAACCTGTTACAGTCGCTAACTGTAAAATTGTCTCCAGGGATGCATGCTCCTTTAAATCTCTTTGGAACAGGTCCTAGATCAGTATCCTTGAAGCTCTCGGACTCCGGCCAAACTCCTGCAATCAGTGAAAATTTGTAAGACTTCTTCACCTTTTACATGTCGTTAGTTAGAAATCAATAATTTGACCACTCCACTAAACTTTTTTCTCAAAAAAGTCGATATGAAAAAGATGGCAAGTGTTACCGCTGTCGATAACTCCAATGATGACGTCTGATTCTTTCTCGAACTTCTTTGGTTCAAGGCTGCGGACCGGACTAACTCTTAGAAAATCCCATGAATGTGTTGTATGAACAACGTGCGTCTTGCTTTCAAATACTGATATCACATCTTTGTTACCTGCATATATATATTTAGTAAATAAACCGGATCATTTTTTCTCTCGGAAAAATAACTTATATTGGATTATGTTTGGTTTTTGTGTGTGAACAATGTTAATCGAAAAATTAATGGTTAATTGGGCTTAAAAGGGTTGTTCAAAATTCAATATAATATCTGACACCAGATCTTGTGCATGTGAGTATCTGTTTGTCCTTAACCCTCATTAGTCAATCTTAGAATTAACTGCATGATTGCATGTGAAAATCACCTAATCACTACATTTTACTTAAATATGTTGGTATAAGATTCTGAATATTTCTGCAATCGGAAACTGTAACCGTATTCGGAATTTGTACTTATCAGACAATTTTTACAGGCCAACTCACCTTGCAGTTGACGAACCTGCTCCGAAGTGAGCATAGCTGAGAAACCGCGGAAGCTCTTGCAGTAATGGTGAGTTGCCGATACCTTCTCTTTTCCGTCACTGCATATATATGCCATTTTTTTTCCAAAAATATTTTTAAATAGGAACCATAGTTATAATAAAATGTCGAGAAATTAGTCTGATTTTTTTATAAATAAATCCAAATTGAAGATGAGACCATACCGGACAGAATCAAGAAGAGCCTTGTTGGCCGAGATAGAATCTTTAGGGTTAGAATCCGATGTTTTGCCCATGTAAACAACGTAATGCTGTTACAACAAACATTTATCAGCTGGATTAGACGTTGCAACATCGGTGTATTTCGTTTACCGAAATAGGGTCAATTGCAAAACAATGCTATATAAAAATTCTGGGGAAAACAGAAAACGAAAAACCTACGACCATTTATGAAGCTATGATTGATTATATCGATTAGTATTCAAGTATTTGGCCCTAAAAATTATGAAAAACTCATAAGTAGACCGTTGGCGTCTTTAAAATTCACAGAGGTTATATGTGGATTTAACAACCCTTCTATTTTCATAATAGGGAGGATGCTATTAATTATGCGCAATATCAACGGCCACAGTTGGGGTAAAACAGGAGGGTCTGGTCTTGACGATGAAAAGCTGAGATTATCACAGCATTGAAAATTATAATTTAGTCTCCAACCCGCTATTTCTATTCTATATATAATGAAATATGATAAGATTTTATATAGAAGATTATGTTCAATTGAGATAATTTCCAAAAATAGCCAATGTCAAAATAAAGCTCATTCCTAAAAGTTAAGTATATATATGCTACAAGGTTTAGTTCCTTACCTTTCTAGTGTTGGATCCATAGATCAAAGGTAAGCTAAAGAATAACACAATGCATAGAACAAGAGAATGTAACCTCATTGTGTTGATTGATTATAGAAATGGACAATAGTTGAGTGATGAGCGAAACAAGAAGAAGAAGAAGTGATGGTCCTTTGATTTACATAAAACTTGCTTTCTTTATAGCCTCGTATGCTTAAGACTAGAATACCTCCAATTGCTTGCATGCAAGTTGGCTCATATAAATATTACACTATAGTTTTATTTTTAATTTTTTTTTGGAAATCAGACTATAGTTTAATTTGCCAATGTGATGTCACCTGTTCCTTAAGATTTTTCCATCCAACACAGCAAACAGCTTTTGATCGAATCGAAATCAGAAACGTGGATATGTGGAGGGCCCCACTGTGTTTCCCTTCACTCATTCTCTTTCTCATTTTCCTTCTCGCTTTCTATTTTTAGATTCAGATCTGAATCTAGATTCTTTTATTATATCCTTTTTTTTTCTAATTATTATTTCAATTTTATGTAATTCTCTTCCCATTTTATTCAGAGAAACCCACATGTAGGAATGCAAAGGGATAGAGATAACCCGAATCCAATCTCGTGTCCAATTTTTGATATTGATTTTCATTTCCTATAACCATCTGTATCTGTATTTCTATCCGAAAACGATAACCGGATACGGATATGGTGACACGTATATTCCATCCGAATCCAAATCTGATTTAATATCCGGGTTTTTTAATATTATGTATGAGTATAATTTTTACTATATCTGTTTCCGTATCAGAAATTTTTTAATATGGATAGAGGTTTTCATTATCCTTATTCGTGTTCGTATCTGCCAACGACTACTGGATATGGTAACACCTATATCTGATCCATATCTGATTCGTTCCCAGTATCTTTAATTCATTCAAATTGGAATAAAGAACGGGTATAATTATTCTTGAAGCTTTATTTAGAATTAGCAAAATAATGTTTAAGTAGAGTTGACTGCATTAATTAATCACATGATTATCTGTGAGGTGATGTGTTATGCTGCACTTAGGATTCTCTAATAGCTAATTAGGATGAAAGAGAGAGCTCAACGCCAATAGGGCCTTATTGGACGGCTTCAACTTTGGGCCTGACCCATTCTATTAAGCAACAATAATTTACATTTCTTGATGGGCCTTGATGGATCATTTGTATTTAAAAAAATTTAAAAAGAATTTGCTTACAAGCAAGCCCACAGGCGCAAGAAGTCGAATATTCTTGCATCATGTTTAGACAGAGTTGGGAGTTGAGATAACTGAAGTTTATTTTTAAGCGGAGGATGCAAACTCTGGCTTATAAGACCTCTAGCTACACTTTAGAGTTGATCTGTGATTGGGTGTTTGTGTTCATAGTTATCCGAACTCTGTTGTTTTGGGGCAATTTTAAACTACAAAATAGTTGTTTTCCCCATAAATTTTAGAGTTTGGAAAACATTCTTTGGATTGGAATTTTGTAAACATTCAGATAACTGGAGTTTTCTAAACTCATAAAATCCATCCCATACCCGGCTTAGATATGTTTTGAAGTTAAATTTAGATGAATTTATGAAACTCTTGTTATCCTAACTTAATTCATTCCCAAACAGTGCCTTGTCAATTTATGGAAAGAATATTTATTTTTGTAGACATTAGAATATTAAGTTGTTCAGAAGCACGCAACAATAATTTACTTCTATTGATGGGCCTTGATAGATCATTTGTTGCTAAAAAATTCATAAAGAATCTGCTCACAAGCAAGCCTACGAGCGCAAGAGTTTGGGCCATGTTTAGGTAGGGAGTTGGAGTTAAGATAACTGGAGTTTATTTTTAAGTGGAGGCGGAGGGGAAACAAATTTTAGTTTGAAACCTCCGCTTTAAAGTTGAATTTTGATAAAATGTTTGGCTTTATAGTTATCTAAACTCCAAAATGTTGATTTGGAATTTATTTTAAACTCCAAAAGGGGTGTTTTTACCTGCAAAATTTAAAGTTTAAAAATTTTTGGTCGGATTGGAGTGTTGTGTAAACTCCAAACTTCATGCCAAATGTGACATGGTTAGGTTTTTGAATTAAGTTTACATATTTATGAACACTAGTTATCCTGAGGTAACTCCGTTCCCCATCAGAGCCTAATTTGACAGTCAATTCGTAGAATGATTTTTTTAATTTTTTTTTAAATTGTAGACATTAGAATTTGGAATTGAATATTAGGTTGGAATTAAGTGACGAGCCAGCCTGTTGGCAAAAGAACTCCAAACGTAATATTTACTTTAAAAAGTTAAGAAATAGACACAACATCATTTTAAAAAAAAAATTAATTTGCTGAAAAGCCAGCATGCTGAAGAATTTTGAAGATTTAATTGTTAATTTGTTTTTCTTAAAGAATATTAGACAAACACATCTCACATAATTAGCCCAAAGATGTTTCTTAAGCTATATGAACTACCTAATATTTATATATTATCTCTCTCTCTATAGTCCGTGTGAATGGATCAATGGCGGACCCAGGAATTTGAGTCAGAGAGGGCACCGCTTCTAGCAAGTGTCCTTTGAAAAATCCAAGTGCATGATATTAAAAGTAATTTTAATTGAAAATATCTAATATAAGCTTGAATTATTTAATAAAAATTGGGGGGAAAATTTGTTTGCAATAATATTCTGCAACTTTAAATTTTAAACTATACCATACAAATCATGCTTTTGGTGAATCTAAATACTCTGATTTTACTGCAAACATGTGTGTGTCATCAGACATGTGGATTAAAAATAATTGCAAAGTACGGATTTATATTAAAGACATAGAATAACATCATTGTCGATGTGAAATGTTTAAAGCTATATATTTTTTTTAATTTTGTCCCGGATAAGATAGAAGAGAAGACATTAATCACATAAAAAAAATCCGGATGAAATAGAAAAGAACATATTAATTATCTATAAAACAAGATTTTATTATAAAAAAATTAACACCTTCTTATTTTTATCATAAAAATCTCAAGTTAATTAAACCACAAATTAAATAATACCAATGATAGGAATTGAACTCTTGACCTCCTACGCGTAACCACTTCGGCAACAGTTCCAATGTTTTGTTTTATGAACCCAATACATAGAATCTAATTTTCCATATATGCTATTGCATTCATAAATCCAAGTAGAGATTTTTTTTCTTTAAAATCTCAATGGGGGTACATGCCCCTGTTAAGCTCTACATGTGTCCGCCCTTGGAATGGACTTCGAATGAGAATTGTTACAGTAAATGAATAAGTTTCATTGCATCAAATCAACACATCAACACAAAGACGACCACAAGATATTTGTTCTATAGCCCATAGTAAAATTCTCTGCACATCACAAAAAGAAAAGAAGACATGTGAAAAAATGCCTCTGGAATTTATTTGAAATGTCCTGAGCTGTTGGATTGAATGCACTGCAAATTCTCATTTTTGAAGGCAAAATATATATCCATTTTGGAGAGCTCCAAAAAGAATCAAGATTCCATTGCTTTTGTTCTTATTCTATTGACAAATACTGCCAATAATATTTCTATTCTGAATAATAATGCCTTAAGAAGTAGGAAATTTCATAATAACATTATCATCACAGCCATCAATCGATTTAATATGAATTTTAGCGGGGCGTTTCGTACCCGATTTCTGTTATGAAAGTGACTTGTATTCAACAGCAAAAGCGGTCAGACGTCTAAGACATGGTGCTTTAGACGTCTGAAGAAGAAGTTTTCAGAAATCCAGAGCATGGACAGACGTTTGAGCACTTGTGCTTCAGACGTCTGTTGACGAGTTTTGGTGTATTTTCGGAAAGTTTGTTGGAGAAATATTTGAAGATTGTTTTGGAGAATTATTTGAAAATTTATTTGAAAATTTGTGAAGAGATATTTGAAAATTTGATGAGATTCTGATTGGAGTAGCAATTCTATTATTTTGTACTATAAATAGAGAAGTGTTTCATTAGAGAAAAGTGGCCAAACATGAAGAAGAAGAGAAGACGAGGGATAGTCATCCACAGATGAAGGTGAAGCACCATAAGAGTAATCTTTGTATTTCTATGAAGAGAAGACGAAGGGTAATCATCCACAGATGAAGGTAAAACACGCGAAGAATAGTTTTTGTGTTTGTATAAAGAAACAAAGGAAGAGACGGAGGGTAGTCATCCACAGGTGAAGGTGCAGAGATTTACCAAGAGTAGTTTTTGTGTTTATATCAGCGTTGAGATGTTAAGAGAGATGAGAGAGAATATAAAATGTACCGATATTCTTGATCATTAATACGGAGATTCTCATATTTACCTTGTGGATGTAGGCCGTTGGTCGAACCACGTTAAATATTGGTGTTGCGTGTTCTTATTCTTGCTCGTTTTCCTTCCATGCCTAGCGAAAATACCCCAATAATTGGTATCAGAGCGTAGCGAACCGAAAGATTTTCGACTCTACGGTCTAAGCATACGGTGGGTGACGACACTTGTGTCCGCTTCTCCATCTTCTTAGATTGTAATTTCGAAGGTGTTGGTTTAAAGATATAAGAGAGAAGGTTAAGTTTTGCGACGGTAAACAGAAGATGGCATGGAGGAAGTTCGGATCAAAGTGGAGCTTTGAAGAGGAAAAAAAGAAGTGGCTATAAGGCGTTGAAAAGAGAAGATAGAAGACGGCTTGTTAAATACAGGCCAATGTGAAGATTGTTATGAAAATGACTTGTATTCAATAGCAGAGAGCGGTTAGACGTCTGAAGAAGTTTTCAGAAATCCAGAGCGTGGACAGACGTCTGAGCACTTGTGCTTCAGACGTCTGTCGACGAGTTGTGTCGTATTTTAGGAAAGTTTGTTGGAGAAATATTTAAAGATTGTTTTGGAGAATTATTTGAAGATTTGTGAAGAGATAATTGAATATTTGTTTTGAAAATTTGATGAGATCCTAATTGTCAGTAGAAATTCTATTATTTTATGCTATAAATAGATAAGGATCTCACGAGAGAAAAGTTGTCAAATATGAAGAAGAAGAAGAGAAGACAAAGGCAAAGCCGAAGGGCAGTCATACACATGTAAATGTGAAGCACCAGAAAAGTAGTTTTTTTGTTTGTATGAAGAGAAGACGAAGGTAAAGACGAAGGGCAGTCATCCACAGGTGAATGTGGAGCACGAAAAGAATAGTTTTTGTGTTTGTACGAAGAGACGAAGGCAAAGGCGAAGGGCAGTCATCCACAGGTGAAGGTGAAGAGATTTACCAAGAGTAGTCTCTGTATTTGTATGAGTGTTGAGATATAAAGAGAGATAAGAGAGAATATAAAATTTACCGGTATTCCTGATCATTAATAAAGAGATTCTTATATTTGCCCCATGGATATAGGCCGTTGGTTGAACCACGTTAAATATTGGTGCTGTATGTTCTTATTCTTACTCGTCTTTCTTCCATGCCTAGCGGAAAAACCCCAATAATTTCTGTTTAGAATCCGCGAACGAGGAGATGGATCCATGCTATAGGGAAAGATGTCTATTAAATACAATAGTGAACGATTTTCTCTTAGATCATCTTCTTGGCATGAGATGGCATGAATACAAGAGGGATCATGGCATTACCTTCCGTGTCCAACTCAGTCGAAGAAAAAAAATACAAAATTTGAGTTACTTAAGTTAGCGGGTTAAAGGCACTGAATTCTGCATATTCTTTAGTAATGATCTTTGGTGTAAAACCATGTCATACAAATCATTAGAAATACTATGCAGAGGAACGTAAGGCAGCTAATTGGCATCGTTAGTCATGTAATTGGACTATTCAATTGCCAAATCTGTTGAAATTTGAAAATAAAAAACTGGACATACATATTTACCCTCTCTCTCTTTAGAAAAAGAATACTTGACCTGAGGATTAATATTGTGAGCCTTTTATTGAACCTTATAATATTTAATAATTGACATAGAAAGAATAGAAATAATAAAGATGCATCCTTCACTTTTATTTCTTGAGTTCCGTTTGGTTATCCAACTAACAAGTGCTCACCTGCCATGCACACGGTCACACAAAATTGTCTAAGACTTCACGAAAAATATAATTATGGAAATGACCAGCATTTCAATCAAAATCCATTGTTTCGCTAATCTTTGAAGCTTGATCCATATTCTTTATAAAAAATTTCGTAAGATTTCTTTATATTATTTTTCTTGAAAATAATTTCATAAATTCTCTTAGACTTTACACCTTTATCCATTTTCTGCATTTATTGAATGAACGTTAAATGCATTTGAAAGTTTTAGATTAGTCAACATTTTCTAGGTGGAGATTTCAATTCTTTTTACATCTTAAAAAATCCAAACATTATTTTTTTAAAATCTATTTGAATCTATTTGCATACATCGTTTTTTTTGGGATAAAAACACTTAAACCAAATAACATGCATAAGTTACAATACAATGTTATGACTTATGAGATTTCATCAAACATGGAAAGAAAAAACTTACACACATAAAGTAGTTTTTTTTAACTATAACCATGTGAAATTTATTTAAAAAATATAAGACGCATAAATTTCTATTAAGTGTTGACTTATATGATTTCATTAAATATATTTTTAGTCTATTCATTAATTGAATCATAGAATTAGGCAAATTCATAATAAAACATATGAGTTTTCATCAAATCCAATTTGCATTTTATCGTTAATGGAAAACAAAGAAAGATTATAGCAAACCCAAAATAAAAGTTAAGTGATCAAATACAAATTTAAAACCCAAAAAGGGACGAAGAAAATACGGCAAACTAATAATTAAAATTGAAGGGCTATTTACAAAGTTAAAGACCAAGGAGGGTTTGAAGAGAATTGTGAGGATAATTTGATGGTGATGATAAAAACGGGATTGAAGCAATTATGAAGGGTAAATTTGGAAAAGCCAAAAGCTTGATTTCAAGCTAAAAAGTTTGAATTAGGGATTTAGTATCTTATCTTATCTTATTTACTAAAACAAAGTAGAGTTTGCTCAAGAAATATTTTGCAAATCAAAGCATGATTTTTAACATTTCCTATTTTACCCTTGACTATTCAGTAAATCCCATTATCTTATTTCTTTATTTTTCATAATATTTTATGTATTCTAATTGTTTGGTTTTTCAATTTTTATGCTATTGGCCTTGGGTTTTTTCTTCTTTACTTTTTAACAAAAATAATTAACAATATGATATATTTTTTTTCCAAACCTACTAAAAACAAGAATGTTTCAAATATCAACGGGCTACTTTACATTTGCTTATACAAACAATATATCTCATCTCTTTATTTTTCATAATATTTTATGTATTCTAATTTTTTGGTTTTTCAATTTTTATGCTCTTGTCCTTGTGTTTTTTCTTTTTTCCTTTTTAACAAAACTAATTAACAATATGATATATCTTTATTTCAAACCTAATGAAAACAAGAATGTTTCAAATAACAATAGATGCATTCACTACTACAATATGGGGTTGCCCCTACGGATTCAGGAATCCGTAGGTCCACATCGTTGTCCCTACGGTGCCTTACGTTCTAGTTTGTTGTTTGGCCCTACGGAGCCGCAAACGGTATACCTACGGTTATGTCCGTAGGGGCATATAAATAGCTTATTAATAAAAAAAAAGCATAAAAAAGTCATTCATCGTTCCCAAAAATTCTCTCTCTCACTCTCCCGTGCCTCATTGCCTGTTCCCGCGCCTCATCGCCACCACGCTCCGCGCCTCGTCACCACCTTCGTCGGTCGTTCCCACACCTTCGTCGACTTCCTGCGCCTCGTCGCCACCTTCGCCGATCGTCGTCGACCACCGATTTCTGTCGTCTCCTCCACCGCCCGGTTAGTAATTAAATCTCAAATTATTTTTAATTTTGATGATGTTAGGTCTAGGGTTCAGGCCAGGTTCGGGTAGGGGTGAGGGTTTGGCATCGGCATCGGCATCGGGTTCGGTTGGGGTTGGGGTTCGGTTGGGGTTGGGGTTCGGGTTGGGGCTGGGGCGGGGCTGGGGCTGGGGCTGGGGTTCGGCTGGGGCTGGGGCTAGGGTTCGGTTGGGGTGGGGCTGGGCTGGGGCTAAAGCTTGGCTGGGGCTGGGGCTAGTGTTCGGTTGGGGTTGGGATTGGGCTGGGGCTGGGGCTGGGGCTAGGGTTCAGTTGGGGTGGGGCTGGGGCTAGCTAGGGCTTGGGCTTCATCACCTGATATAGCGAAATACAAAGCGTACTTCAATACACCCGACCTCATTGAGTTTCCTATTGAATTTCCCGGTCAAACGGCATATGCATATTTTTATTCGCCATGAAATCCCAATTATCAAGCTACCGAGGACGAAAAGCCACCTTTCTTAGTCGAGAGTCATGGTAATAGACTTGTCATTATAGATCATAGTCAATTGTTTTTTCTATCATTTTCTTGATCCAGATGCTAATCAACTTGTTAATTAGTTACTGTTTTTATGACGTATTTGTCTATATTTGTTGACAGTGGCCTTTCTTTTGGATGAACAGGTTTTTTTGATGCATGTTTCAGTCATGTGAATTCATATGTTGCGTATAACGCTTTATGATATCAGTATCCTACATTTGTAGTTTTAATTGTTGATTATTATAGATGAATGCCATTGCAATAATAGTTTTTGGTTGATATATTAATTTTTCAAACATTTACATGTGTGCATCCATGCCTGCCTGCATATATGTATATATGAGGATAATGGGTATATTATTAGGTTGCCGTAGGAGAAAATTTTCCTTCATATGGCTGTCAAAAGTCAATCCTTAATCTCTTTATGGATGATCAGTTCTATCAATCTTGATCTCAATGGTTTAAAATCATGTTACACATACAACACGAATGCACAACAAACGCATCATTAGATAGTGATTCAAGATGTTCAAGTTAAAACCAATATATGATACTCGATGATAATATGAAACCTTCATCATATCTGAAACTAAAAGCGCAACTTAGTCCCCGTCTATCGGTTAACATACGTTCGATATTCGTCGTGACATAGAACTATATGAAGGTTGTTAAATATCGGACGGTATAGCTCGATACTAACAACCGTCGTACAGTCTATATGACGAGAAGATTCAATCGTATGGTAACCGATAGATTTGTCCCGTGTGGACAAGTTAGGAATGTATAAAGCAAACACTTTCATTCACTTGTGTTTTCATCCGTTTCAAGATATTTCGTCGGTACCTTTCCGCTGGTTCTTCGTGTACAAAAATAGATTAGATGTTCATTTCAACGTTGTTTCACAGCTTTGAAATGATTATCTATTCTATTACAGTGTACTCGGAGAACAGCGGGGAGGTGCTGCCGAAATTTACTCGAAACGGTTGAAAGCACAAGTGAATGGGTGTTCGCTCTATACATTTTTAATGGGATAGAAGCCTTACCCCCGACAGTCGGAACACACACATACAACAAGAATACACAACAAACGCATAATTAGAGAGTGATTCAAGATATTCAAGTTAAAACCAATATATGATACTCGATGATAATATGAAACCTTCATATTCTCATCGATACTCATATATGAAACTAAAAACGCCACTTAGTCCCCGTATATCGGTTAACATACGTTCGATGTTCGTCATGACATAGAATTATACGAAAGTTGTTAAATATCGGACGGTATAGCTCGATACTAACAACCGTCGTATAGTCTATGTGACGAGAAAATTCAATCGTATGGTAACCGATAGATTTGTCCCGTGTGGACAAGTTAGGAATGTATAAACCAAACACCTTCATTCACTTGTGTTTTCATCCGTTTCGAGATATTTCGTCGGCACCTTTTCGCTGGTTCTCCGTGTACAAAAATAGATTAGATGTTCATTTCAACGTTGTTTCACAGCTTTGAAATGATTATCTATTCTATTACAGTGTACTCGGAGAACAGCAGGGAGGTGCTGCCGAAATTTACTCGAAACGGTTGAAAGCACAAGTGAATGGGTGTTCGCTCTATACATTCTTAATGGGATAGAAGTCTTACCCCGGACAGTCGGAACACACACATACAACAAGAATACACAACAAACACATAATTAGATAGTTATTCAAGATGTTCAAGTTAAAACCAATATATGATACTCGATGATAATATGAAACCTTCATATTCTCATCGATACTCATATATGAAACTAAAAGCGCCACTTAGTCCCCGTCTATCGGTTAACATACGTTCGATGTTCGTCGTGACATAGAATTATACGAAAGTTGTTAAATATCGGACGGTATAGCTCGATACTAACAACCGTCGTATAGTCTATGTGACGAGAAAATTCAATCGTATGGTAACCGATAGATTTGTCCCGTGTGGACAAGTTAGGAATGTATAAAGCAAACACCTTCATTCACTTGTGTTTTCATCCGTTGCGAGATATTTCGTCGGTACCTTTCCGCTGGTTCTCCGTGTACAAAAATAGATTAGATGTTCATTTCAACGTTGTTTCACAGCTTTGAAATGATTATCTATTCTATTACAGTGTACTCGGAGAACAGCGGGGAGGTGCTGCCGAAATTTACTCGAAATGGTTGAAAGCACAAGTGAATAGGTGTTCGCTCTATACATTCTTAATGGGATAGAAGCCTTACCCCCGATAGACGGAACACACACATACAACAAGAATACACAACAAACGCATAATTAGAGAGTGATTCAAGATGTTCAAGTTAAAACCAATATATGATACTCGATGATAATATGAAACCTTCATATTCTCATCGATACTCATAAATGAAACTAAAAGCGCCACTTAGTCCCCGTCTATCGGTTAACATATATTCGATATTCGTCGTGACATAGAACTATACGAAGGTTGTTAAATATCGGACGGTATAGCTCGATACTAACAACCGTCGTATAGTCTATGTGACGTGAAGATTCAATCGTATGGTAACCGATAGATTTGTCCCGTGTGGACAAGTTAGGAATGTATAAAGCAAACACCTTCATTCACTTGTGTTTTCATCCGTTTCGAGATATTTCGTCGGTACCTTTCCGCTGGTTCTCCATGTACAAAGATAGATTAGATGTTCATTTCAACGTTGTTTCACAGCTTTGAAATGATTATCTATTCTATTACAGTGTACTCGGAGAACAGCAGGGAGGTGCTGCCGAAATTTACTCGAAACGGTTGAAAGCACAAGCGAATGGGTGTTCGCTCTATAAATTCTTAATGGGATAGAAGTCTTACCCCCGACAGCCGGAAAACACACATACAACAAGAATACACAACAAACGCATAATTAGAGAGTGATTCAAGATGTTTAAGTTAAAACCAATATATGATACTCGATGATAATATGAAACCTTCATATTCTCATCGATACTCATATATGAAACTAAAAGCGTCACTTAGTCCCCGTCTATCGGTTAACATACATTCGATAATTTATTCTTTTCAACGACAAACGCACACATAAAGCATACACACGGATTTTCTCCTTTGTCAGTAACTATCCCGTTCTTATATTTCTCAATATAGTCACCATAACCTACAATTTATATGTTATACAGTCTAACATGGCCCATGAGTACGTCAGAGTTAAGGTCTGGATGTATGTGGATTGGCAACAACGTATGCAACCTAAGTTTGTTGCAGGAGTTCCTGTTTTTATTGAATTTGCACGCGCACATAATAAGATCATAATAGAGAAGATTCTCTGTCCATGCGATAGATATGGCAATAAGTACTGACAGAAGGTAGAATTGGCAGAGCTTCATATTGTAAAATATGAGTTTACTAGACTTTATATAACTTGGAAATATCACGGGGAAGGAGAAGAATGCAGTAATGTGGCAGAAGTAGAAGGAGAATACGATAATGCGGCAGGAGAAGAAGGAGAATTCGGTAATGCGGCAGAAGGAGAAGACGGTAATTAATTTCCATCAGAAGAAATGGAGGATATGGTAGAGACTGCCCTAGGTGAATCTATTCGTACCAAAGATGACATTCCTTCCGGTCAAGGACCGCGTGCGGATAAATATGAAAATTTCATGAATGATGCTAGAAAACCAATTTATGAGAATGCGAAGTATTCCACCCTCTCATGGTTCGTCCAACTTTTCCAGATTAAGTGCTTAAATGGATGGAGCAACAAGTCATTCATAATGCTTCTTTCGTTCTTGAAAGATTCTATGCCCCCGGGAAATAACGTGCCTGACAGCTCGTACGGAGCCCAGAAGATGATGTCTGATTTGGGTCTAAAGTGCGAAAAGATTCAAGCATGTCCTAAAAATTGCGTGTTGTACCGGAAAGAGAATTCAGATTTGAAAGAATGTTCAACATGCGGAGAGGCCAGGTATAAGCCGAAAGATTCTGATAAGAAGCCTGATATACCTGTCAAGATAGCACGATACTTTCCCATAACACAGAGGCTACAGAGGCTATTCAGGTGCAAGAAAATAGCCGATACAATGATTTGGCATCACCGTGCTCCTCCAAGTGAAGATGGAAAAACGAGCCATCCAAGAGATTCACCGGCATGGAAGGACTTCGATAGGAGGCACGCAATATTCAGTAGCGATCCTCGCAATGTCTGGCTCGGACTGGCTAGTGATGACTTCTGCCCATTCAACTATATGGCTGGAAGTCATAGCACATGGCCCGTTGTAATGATAATTTATAATCTGTCGCCTTGTTTGGTTATGGACCAATCATACTTTATGATACATCTTCTTATCGACGGACCAAACTCACCGGGAAACAATATCGATATCTATCTCTGACCTCTGATCGAGGAGTTGAAATCTTTGTTCATTGATGGTGTAGAGACATATGATGCAAAAACAAATACAACCTTCATACTACGTGCGGCTTTAATGTGGACAATTAATGACTTTCCTGCGTATGGAATGCTATCAGGTTGGTCCGTACATGGTCACAAAGCATGTCCTCATTTCCATGAACACACAACATCGAAATTCTTGAATTTTAGCAGGAAGGTTTGTTATTGCGGCCATCGACGTTTCCTGCCTCCAGACCACCCCTATAGGTTAGACAAGGTTCACTTTGATGGTCATCAGAAGTTTCTTGGACCTCCATCCCCATTGTCCGGAGAGGACGTGACTGCTCAATGGGATGGTTACAATAATGTGACCTTCAGGATGGATCTGACGAAACAGGTCAAACCACCATTTTGGAACAAATTAAGCATTTTCTTCGAGCTTTCGTACTGGTCAACAAATTTAGTGCGTCATTGTCTGGACGTCATGCATATAGAGAAGGGAGTATCAGAGCACATACTCAACTTGCTTCTTTGTAAAGACGGGAAATCGAAAGACAACCTGAATGCTCGGATGGATCTATAGGAGTGGTGAATAAGAAGTGAATTGCACCCTAGACCGGTAGCGGGTAAACCGGGCAAGTTTGTACTTCCCAATACCGCTTATCATATGTCACAACCGGAGAAGAAAAGATTCCTGCAGGTGTTGCATGATTTGAAAGTTCCCACAGGTTTCTCAGGATCATTCAGCAAGAAAATAAAAATTGTGAAAGGCAAGATCGATGGGCTGAAAAGTTATGATCACCATGTTATCGTGGAGCACCTTCTTCCATTAGCCCTCATGACTTCTCTCCCCGAATCGGTTGGTCTAGTATTCAACGACCTATGTTGTTTTTTCATAGAGTTGTGTGCTAAAACACTGGAGGTTGTGACGCTGGATAAACTAGAAAATTCTATTGCGTTGATACTTTACAAGTTTAAGCGTATTTTCCCACCGTCATTCTTCGATATCATAATACACTTGACGGTTCATTTGGCAACTGAGGCTAAGTTAGCCGGACTGGTACAATATCGATGGATGTATCCCGTCGAGAGGTACGTGTAATTTTTCGTTTCGCGCAATTTTTAAATTTATTGTTGTCCTGTATACCCGTATTTATTTATTCAACATATTTTTATTAGGTAGCTCTACACTCTTAAAAAGTATATACGCAATAAAAATCGACCAGATGGTTCTATCATGCAAGATTATCTTCTTGATGAAGCAACCACATTTTGTTCCCGCTATTTGGACGAGAACATTGAGACAAGACTTAACCGGTCTCGAAAAATTCAAGACGGGCCATATGGTAAAGCCGATTATAAGAGGGTAGACACTATGTTTATCAACAAGATATACCGGTTTATCTTGCTTAATTGTGCATGTCTTGAACAAATTAGAGGGTAAGTTTTTTTAGATAAATTGTTATATTTGTGTTTGTGTGTGTATGAAATGATATAATATTAATGTCACCATTATTTGTCGAAAACAGAATTAATTTTAACGAGGTACGTGAGGGGCATCCTGATTGGAACGAAGAACGATTGGAAAAATATCATCAGGATAATTTTTGTGATTGGGTCACAGATCATGTAAGTTATTCGAATAACATTTTATTGCTATCAGTTTTAATCTAAACTTGTATCGTTATGTATTTTTCGTAAAATTTGTTTTGTTAGATCCACGATCCGAACTTGTCTGCATCATTTGAGAGTGATTCAAGATGTTTAGCTCAATTTCCTAGTATGGAGGTTGCATATTACAAAGGATTTGGTGTCCTTGGATACAAATTCGAAATTAAGGACATAGAAACATATAGAACCACTCAGAATAGTGGGATTGCGACGGTAGGATCGGACGGTGTGATTTATTATGAGTACTTAAATTGTATACTCGACATCCACTATCCCGGACGATCAGAACCCTTTTATATATTCCAGTGTACTTGGTACGATATGCGAACCAATACGGATAAGTGGAGAAGCAATCTTGGGACTTGGAAAGATAAATATGGATTGACCAGTGTGAACACACTTCGATTTTACGGTCAGGAAGATCTGTTTATCTTTCCGAACCAAGCGTTCCAAGTATACTACTCACAGTGTTTGAAGCATCCGGGATGGATTGTTGTATGCCGATGGAAACCCAGGGATGTCTACGATGTCCTAGAATTCGAGGACAGCGATGAGGATGAAGAAGAGAGAAGGCTTAGAGTGCTCCGACCGTCTGTTTCGAAGGACGGGTTGTCTTCGGCGGATCATGAAGTTACGTGGGTTAGAAATGACATCGACGATGAAATCCAAATAGATATGTATAATGCGCCCACGAAACGAAAAAGGTTATCAGTAATGTTATATTATTATTTCACATTTTACGATCTATACATATATAGTCAATACTTTTAATGATTGTCTAATGCATCCACGAACCGTTTATCTAGATTTGATGACCATGTCGGGAGCAGTGAGGGGCGGCAGGAGCTCCAGCCGCGGCAGAGGCAGAGCGGTTCTGCCGCCCGGAGAGCTGCGTAGGGAGCTTCAGAAGGCCGGTCTTGCACCCAGATCGGAGACCCCTTCGGATGCCTCCTTCCGTGTGGATTTTGCCACACCTCTAGGTATATTGCACGCATATCCATTTTGAATGTAATATTATAGATATTCATGCCTGTTTATGTCAAAATTACTTATATTGTCAATATTTGATTGTCTAGTTGTTGGTGATGCGTCCACATCAAGGACAGAGGCCCCCCTCTTCTCCAGGTATGTTTATATATCATATAGTGCATGTATATTGATTTAGAATACTATATTATAAATGTATACGCATTCCTTTTGCTCTTACTTAGATATTAATTTTTATTATTGTCTAGCTGTAGGTGGTGACACCACCGCACCTGCGGGTATGTTTATATATTCTATAGTGCATGCATATTGATTTAGAACGTTATATTATTGATCTACACATTCTTTTTGCAATTACTTATATAATCTATTTTTAATTGTCTAATTATAGGTGGTGCGTCCACATCTGACGCAGGGGCCACTCCTGTCACTTCCGTACCTTCCGCATAGTCTGTAGGTTAGTATGAATAAATATAAAATATTTATTCATTTTACATATGCTCTATAGAATAAATATGAACTTCATGGAAATTTAGCGTCAATGTTTATTTTCTAGTTGGAGGGGATGCGTCCGCATCCGGGACACCGGCTGTTCCTCACCGGAGGAACTATCGTCCCGCTCGTGCTGTCACCCGGGCCCAGGCTCGTGCTTTAGTCACCGGAGGTATATATCACACTTCAATTTTCGTTTAACCTTGATTTCTTAATACAACTTTGTCTTAATATTGATTGTCTTGATATTTCTTGCAGACGCAGGGCCTCCCCATCTCGAGAGGGGGACTCGAGGCCCGAATCAGTCCCATAGGCTGAGGCCTGATAGAGCTAGGGGGAGGCAGCATTCCCCTCTTTTTTACCCTTGACTATCGCTATACCGGTCCTCATGTCGAGAGGTTCGGCCGGTATATGGGGGATGAGAGCCGGCTCGTGAAGAATTATCCACTTCACGTTGAGTGGGGCGAGCAGCACCAGCGCTCATTCGCCCGCTTCTTTGATTAGGCTCGGGTATTAATATATATTTTCATTTGATTTATCCAATATATTTATTATTAACACTTTCAATCTAATAACAATGTTGTTTTTATTGTATTTTCAGTTGGATTACGATTTTCAGCCTGTAGCCGACCCTGATCATCCTGGAGGGTGCTCGACCTTCATACTCTGTATAATGGCCTGATGAAGAACATGCAGACCAAGGGCCGATACAACAGGAATGAGCTAAAGGCCGACTACTACTTCCTGTGGATGGCGACCCCCGAGGCAGAGAGAGCGGCCCTCCTATCTACTCCGGCCTTTGCGAGAGTCGACGTAGAGACATGGCCTCTATTATGCGAATATTTCGACTCTCAACGCAAACAGGTATGTATTTTAAATGTAATTCATTGTTTAGGATATAATTTATTTTTTTGTGTTCCTTAATTAGAAAACTAAATGTGAATGTGTTGTGCAGAAACAGGCCGCTCAAAATATAGAGAATAGGAAGTCGGCGAAGAGGGGTCGCCCCACTTATACAGGTGGCTCGAGGAATATTACTGGAGCCATGGAGTTATCGGTAAATTACAATAGACCGGCATTTGTGATATAATGCAATATTAAGAGTTATTTTCTAATATATCTAATATTAAGAGTTATTTTATAATATTGCAGACAACTCAGACCCTGGCGCAAGGCGGTACACCGAGCGTGTTGTCCGCATATCTTGCCGTCCACGACACCTCGACAGATTCCGCCACGGGCGAGCTTCGATATCCCGACGTCGCTATCCAGGAGTATTGCGTAAGTGTTAATATTTATTCAACCCCTATTTGAAATTTTAGTTTTGGAAGGTTCAAATTTAAATTTTATACATATATTTTACTGCTTAATGTGGGTGTAGGAGCGGGTGGTTGAGCAGGCTGAGACATCGGGGATCGATTTTACCGGACAGAGCGATCCGAGACTGCTGACCCCAGTCCTCGACGCCGCACAAGGAGGGCACCACGGAGGTTTGGAGAGAGGCCGGGGACTGGGCCCTAGCAGGGCCCATATGAGGTTAGACTCCACCCCGACGGTTACTTCCTCCGTCTCCAGTGAACGACGTGTCCAGCAGGATCTGGAGAGCTTGAAGGCCACCGTTCAGGAGTTGAAGGAGATGCTGGTATGTATACTACTTAATAGTAAAATATCATGTCATATTATAGATATCAACATATCCAATATTAGTACGTAGCCTGAGCTTATTTGATTGTAGACTTAGCTTTGATTAATCATACATACATATCTAATTAAAATAAACTACGGTTTTCCAAACTAGATATCTAAATGGGGTTTCGAAATAACTTGATAATGATACGAATTCGAATAATATACAGTTCTTACTCGCTTATTACACACGTTAGGTCCAGACGCGACAAGGTACATCGGCCAAGCCTCCACATGCATCTCCTTCGGCTGCGGCTCCGCAAGCCACTACATCGGCTGCGGTTCCGCAGACAGCTCCTTTAGCTCCACCGCCCGCTCAGACTCCCGTAGTCGCGGCTCCGCAAGCCACTACCTCGATGGCGGCTGCGCAGACCACATCACCAGCTCCAAGCCCGCTCAGACTCCCGCACGCTCCGCATTGCATGATTTATTGACCGAGGAGCAGGTGCGCCAGATTCTGGCGTTTATCAGAGGTGGAGCTGGACCGAGATAGGGTAGCTTTTTTATTCTTATTTTTTGAAACATGTATTTATTTATATGATATATATTGTACTACATTTTGGACGATATTGATATTGGTGGTGTTTGCGTGTTTATATTTATATCATATTCTACTTTTTGGTTTCTTTTGTATATTATATGCGTGAGATGGGATTATGAATACTGCGATATATGTTCTGTGTGATGATTAATTTTATATTTGATCGATATATATATTATTGTGCACAGGACGAGAAAAAAATAGGCAGCCCTTTTTTAAAAAAAACCCTGATAATATGTACCTAGGGATTAATCCGTAGGGCCCAACGTTGCCCCTACGGATTAATCCGTAGGGGTAAAATATCAGGATAACCGATATTTTCCCCTGTGATCTCAGTATCAGGGGGTTAAGCTTGCCCCTACGGATATGTACCTATGCATATATCCGTAGGGATTACTTCTTGGCCCTACGGATTTATCCGTAGGTACACCTAATCTATTTTATAAAACCGTAAATAAAATAAATTTTTTGCCCCTACGGCCTATTCCGTAGGGCAAACTGGACCTACACAGAACTCCGTAGGGGCAAATTTTTGTCCGTAGGGGCAAGTTCAAGGGTTCGACTTGCACCTACGGCGTTTGTACCTGCAGGGTATTTTCTTGTCCCTACGGATATATCCGTAGGGGCAGTGGTTTGCTCCTACGGATAAATCCGTAGAGGCAACCCTTATTTGTAGTAGTGTTTACATTTGCTTATACAAAATAATACTACTTTAAATTTGATGCTAAAAATTTCACAATTCAAACAATTATCGTTATTTAAAAAATTTAGTAGATAATGGATTCATGGACAAAGTATTTTTTTACCTAAAGTATTAACATAATTTGTTATTTGAATTGGTTCATAACCATAATGCATACAACATGCCTGACGATTTTATTTGTGAATTTTAAATCGAAAAAGACCA
Source organism: Agapanthus africanus (assembly GCA_030015575.1). Classification (NCBI taxonomy): domain Eukaryota; kingdom Viridiplantae; phylum Streptophyta; class Magnoliopsida; order Asparagales; family Amaryllidaceae; genus Agapanthus; species Agapanthus africanus. The sequence continues at coordinate 157,385,151 of JASDDO010000024.1, forward strand.
AAACATGTTATTTATATATATCATGATTGTTCTTGGTATCCGTTTACAAGTCATAAAGCATATGGTATTCATGCTTTAAAAAATAGCAGAAGCTTTGTGCAAGTGTGAAATATCAAAATAAGATCTCAATTGTCATATAGTATTTTCTATGATGATGATAGTTATGTACTTCTTTTTATCCTGCGGTGCTTACATGTTAAAATTGTGTGTGATATACAGATTCGTGTATATAAAAAATAATATTCGTATCAAAATAAAAAAATAACTAACATCATATATCTTTTTCTCTCACATAGATATAAAAATAATATATGTATCTTTATTTTTCAAACATAGCAAATAATAATATTTATCTATAAATATATTCGATCATTTTTTATCCCATGCGTATGCGTGGGGTTTAAATCTAGTATATTAATACAAAAATGGGTTGGTCAAAGAAATCTTTTGCAAGTGCAAGTATAATTTTGCTAAAACACTATCTTTCCAATTTCCACTTTAGCCCTTGGTTCTTTTTGTATTCTCTAATTTATCTTTGATTTTTATGGCTATGAATAATTGCTAGGAATTTAGAATAAATGAAGAAAAAGGAGAAACAATAATATTTGCATCTAAATTAAAAAATAACTAAAAATATCATATTTAATTTTTCAAACATAATGAAAAAATAATGTTTCAAACAATAATAATTGTTTTACATTTAGTTATGGAAACCATGATTACTTTAAAGTTGATTTTAAAATTTTACGATTCAAATTTTGTTTAAAAATTAACTAGGTAATGAATTCATGGGAAAAAAAATTTAGACCCATTTCAATTTCCTTAATCTATCTTTTAATCCTATGGTCAATGATTGATAGTGTTGGCTATAGTGCCTTCAAAGAAATTATTGTAATTGCAGGCATGCAATTATGATAATTGAGGGAGGAGCTATATGGGTAGAACAGTCTTTCTCGAGATAATACTATACTATCTGGTTTGTTTTTATCATCATGTATATGTATTATGTGGTATTGCGTATCACTATTACATATTGATAGAGCTCATAGAATTCTCGCCTGACTACTAGGGTTGTGATAGCGATCATACAGGTGAGACCTTGGTAGTCCATAAGCAAATCTTTAAATGTTCCTAGTCATAAGAGTATTGAGACTTGGCATCGATATTCTAGAATAGATTAGTGTATACGTTTCTTAACCCCGACGAGGGGCAATGGCCAGTCTTACAGTCATTGGTATCAGTCAGTCACTAAAGATTGTATACAGGTGTTCATTGGGTTATGAGTTATACTGTACGGACTTGCCGAGAACATACTAGATAGTATTATACCTATCGTTAGATAGCAGTTCTCTGGTGACATGAGTACAGATTAGTCTGTCGACCTGAAATCGTCATTTGACTCGTCTAAGTTCCCACTGTGCTTGTATTACTATACTATTACGACTCTACTGAGTTGTGCAAACAGGTTTTAGTTGGGTACAGTCCTAAGCCACATAGAGGAAGTTAGCAAATTGTTAGGGATTTGTCTCTCCCGGTATTGGGGGTAGATGTCGCGCTGTGTTCGGTCGGCTATCACCATAAGTCTCTGGCAAGAGCGGATGAGATTTACTAATTGTAGATATGTAGTTTCTCGATGGGTGATGAGCTTGACGCTGATACGACTTATCGGGTTATTAGGGGTCTGACGTTTTCCACTCCCTAGATTTGGTATGTGATACTCATTGACGAACAGACCGAACTGTACGACGACTATCACTTATTGGCTCAGTAGGGATTTGGAAGAGCGGGTAATGATCCAGTGAGACACTTTCTTATGTGAGACAAATAAGACACACTCTATAACACCTTACCCCCCGTGTGTTTCACAGATTCAGACCATTCACCGTGATCTGCATGTCACGCATACCCTACATATCAATTTTCATAAGATTCCTACATCTCTAGCACATGCGATCAAGTGAACGAAAAATGAACGTCTCTCAGTAGTCTGAAAAATGATATCATCGGTCGTGCGTGCTAAAAGTGTAGGAATCTCATGAAAATTGATATGCAGGGTATGTATGATATGCAGATCAACAGTCTGAATCGGTGAAATACACGGAGGGTGGGGGTAGGGTGTTATAGAGCGCGTCTCATTTGTCTCACATAAGAAAGTATCTCACTGGATCATTAATCCTTGGACGAGCATGCCTGTCGACTTCGCTCAATACCTGGATACCCGTTACGTACAGCTAGTGCCACTGACGTGCTTGTGGTTAAACTCACCGCCGTCGTATTGTCGAGTCTTTAAAGTCTCACACAGAGGTTTATCCGACTCTAACAATATGATGTAGATGTACGTATTGGATACGTACCGGGGTTTGATTAAAACTAGTGTAGAGATACATTGATGGTAATCGGACGTGAGTATACACTAGCCGGTCTTTTAGAAAGACGGATATTAAATCTTGTGTTGATTTAATATATTAATTAAATATATTATATATATGTATTTGCTAATATATCGTCACTATTATTTATGTCTCATACATGTATTTATAATACATATGGAAATTACACACAAATACATACATACATACATACATACATACATACATATATATATATATATATATATATATATATATATATATATATATATATATATATATATATATATATATTGTTTTTTACCCTTTTCCATTTTACTCTCTTTAGCTTATGTTATACCTTAGTTGTAGCACATTCTTTGCCACTCTCTACAAGTTGACAAGTGGAGGGGAAATAAGTGTATGGACACTTGTAAAAGAGATGAGAATTTATGGTTGAGATTGAAATTAGTTATGTTAAATAATTGTAACCATTTTGTTAAAATGATTAAGGATTACTTTTCATATGTTTTTTACACTCTCTTCTCTTTAGAACTTAGTCCTTCCTTTTCCTTCATTTATAAATCATAAAGAGAATTAAAAAGGAATTAGTTTTGGTGAGACAAAAATAAAAGTGTGACTACGCTAGCTACATCCTAGTACTCCATTCCTAGCAAGTCTTGGGTATTAGTTTCTTCACTAAACTCATGGAGATTGAAGTGGAGATAGAGCTAGGGTTTTCTCAAGTGGATCATCTTTGATGGAGAGAGGTCTTCACCAAGCTTATGTACACATCCTAGGAGTCTAGCTAGAGTCCAACACAAATTGGAGCATATGAATATGCTTCAAAGGTTGTGTGCCCTCTACTTTATATGAAACTCCTATGGTTATTGTTACAATTTTTAATTCTTTAGCAATGATCTTTTGTTGTAGTTTCTTGAGCTCACTACAATTTTTGAAAACCCTAACTTAGTTGTGCTAAATTCATGGTAGAGTGTCCAAGGCCTACTAATAGATAGTAACAAATAAAGAAAATTACAATATTTTATTTTTTTCAAGAGAACCAATAATATTTTTAGCTTAACCATTAATATTTATTTTCAAAATACAAGCATAATAAAGTAAAAAAACATTTACTAGATAATCCATTTGCTTATAAACACTATATTTGCTTTAAAGTTGATACTCAAATTTCATGATTTAAATAACTATCATTGTTTAAAACTTTATTGGATAGTGCATTCAGAAAAAATCAGCTAAAATATTCACATGTTTTATTATTTGCATTGGTTCATAATCACAACGCGTGATATAAACTAAATGTTCGCTTATTTGTAAATTTTAAACTGAAAATTTCAAAAAAAAAAAAATTGGTATGTATTCAAGTATCGTTAATTTCTTAGTATCAATTTACAACTTATAAAATATATGGTGTTTATCTAAGGAAAATACCAAAATATTTTGATATTTTAAAGGTATTTAGCATATACATGGTCATGAAATATTGAATCTGTAAGTCGACGTTAGACACCCCACATGATGCGGGGAGGCGGAATAGGTAAAACAATCATTTTGTTTAAGTTAATATCGACTAACTTTACGGATCTTTGCTAAACCCTAACTAACAACTATATATAAGTGATTAACTACTATGATAGATGATTATATCTCAAGATTCTAGTCCTTCTTGTTCTTGTAGTTCACCTCCTCGTCGGCCTCGTCGATATGATAGAAGATCCACCCGAGAGTTCCTTCTCCAAGGTTTAACCTCTCACTTGAGGTAACTAGGTGGCTATGATTGCTAATCAAAGTAACCTAGAGGATATAGAAGAGGATTAGGGATCTATTATTCTTGCTAACCCTTGGATCTCAACACATGAGAGGATTAGGGTTAGGTCTTTGAAGAGAGAGAGCTTGAGGAGAGAGAATGTGTATGTGAGAATGAAAATGAATTATGTCGCATTTCTATATTTGATGAAGCATAAAGAATATCAAATAAATCATTATGTGATATTTACAACCATACTTCATTTAATACAAACAATGAATCATCTTATGAGTCATTAAGCAATAAATGCTTCATTAACTCATTTGGATGAATCATCTCATGAGCCACTAATCCATTTAATGCAAATTACACCTAAGCTCTCCACCTCATCTTTCTTCTAGAAGCTTCTCGACTAATTACGAGAATGCCCCTCCCATCCGTAAAAACACGGAAATACTGAGACTGTATAAATCCAATAATCCAATACTAGAATCTGGATTAAACTAAAGCCCACTAGTATTATCTGTCCGAACATCGTACGTGCATAAATACATGTATGTGTCCGAACCCTGTCGTAAAACCATACGACCTCTATATCGTTTCGCCTGAAGCAGGGAAACTCTCTGTGTGGGACTCTAAAGACTCGACACTACGCTGGCAGTGGGTTTAACCACAGGCCGCAAGCGGTACTAGCTGTACGTAACGGTCCCCAGGTAGATGTCGATAAGAAGGTCGATGAGGAAACCCATCCGAACTCCTACTGAGCCTGATGTGACAATCTTCGTACAGTCTGGTATGTTCGTCTAGGACTATCGCATATCGGGCCTGGGGAGCGGCAAGCGTCGGTCCCCTAAAAGCGGTATAAATCCTGTCGGAGTGAAGCCCATTACACCTTGAGAAGCTACTGGAAAACCTACCAGTAAATCTCGTTTGCCCTGGCCAGGGACTTTGCGTAATGGCTCTCCAAACACAGCGCGATATCAACTCCCAATACCGGGAGAGACGAATCCTGTCTAGCCGCTACTGCCTCCAAGTGCTTCGGGACTGCACTCAACTGCTACCTGTTTGCACGACTCCTTTGAGCCGTGGTAGGGTAGCAATCTAAGAACAGTGGGAACACACTCGAGACGAAGCAGCAGTGTCAAGTCTGTGGACTATGTTGTACTTATGTCACCTGGGAACTGTTAACTGACGCCGGGTATAATACCAACCAACAGTTCCCTGCAAGTCCTGTCCGGTGTATCCGTAACCCAACGATCACCCGTATACTATCTCCAGTACAACGTACTGATGGCTGTGGGACAGACCATCTCCCAAATTGGGATGAGAAGCGTACACACTAGTGTACTCCGGAGTATCGATACCCAGTCTCGATAATCCTATGACTAGGGACCTGAAAAAAATGATGTGCTTGTAGATTACCCAGCCCCCACTAATGTGACTGCCATCACAACGCTAGTAGTCAAGCAAGATCATAAAGGCTCTATCAATATGTATTCGCGATATGCTAATATATACATATATTAAGATAGATATAAACCAAGTAGCATACTACTGTGTTGAGCGAGACTGTTAATATAACTGTGAATATCCCAAGGTTCCATTAAGTAATATACAAACTAGTATGATACAATAATGGTCCCTAGGGCATATACACTAACAGAATTAAGATCTAATTTTAACATAATTATTACAAAGAAACAAATAAAATATGATTTGATATTCAAATAAAGAGATGACTATCAAGGAAATTAAAAATTAAAGTAGAAGAAAATCATGTCTACATCGATTAGATTATGACAATATCAATGGGGTTTGGAAAATAAAATGCAAATATTTTCTTTCACCGTTAATATTTCTCCGTGCCTCATTTTACATGTTGATTTTCATGCATATATGGATACGTTTTAATATTTTCTTTTCTTTTTACTTCACAGTTTATTGAAGATTTAATTTCAAATGAATCATTAAAAATCGATGTCTCGAAAACAAGAAAATATTTATTTTAGTTTTACAGTAAATAATTATTTTATTCTTCAAACCAGTATGTTACACGGTTAAAATCCAGTATAATACAAATGCATGGGGTTCATGGAGTAGGGATAAATTATTAAGATATAAAGTCATTAATACTCAATCTGGACAATCTAATTTTTTTATTATTATGTGCATAACAAGATGCATTTTTTCAATATATCTTTTTAAGTTGCAATTAAGATAATGATTATCTTATTGCTGGAATTGATTTCTGCATATGAATCTTGCTCTGCTCATCAGGTTACACTGTATTTCAATGTTGAAGTTCGGGTCTTCTTCTTCTTCTTTTTTATGTAGAATTTTCTTTTCATCTTGAGAGTTTGTATTATATTAAAAATGTGCTGGAACATGAAATATATTCTCTTCATTCTTATCATAACTTCAGAGTTGTGATGTAGTGGGAGGAAAGATATGTTTATATTCTTTACCTATTGCTTTCTAATACCAAAAATGACTTCACTAACTAGTTTTGAGATTATGCATCTAATAATTTAAAATATATATACTTTCACTACTACAATAATGGGTTGCCTTTACGGATTTAATCGTAGGAGCAAACCATTGTCCCTACGGATTTATCTGTAGGGACATAAAATTCCCCCGTAGGGGCAAAGGCCGCAGGTGCAAAGGCCGCAGGTGCAAGTCTTCACCCTGAACATGCCCCTACGGAGTAATAATTAACTCTACGCCTTACTCCGTAGGGACATATCCTTACGGGTTACTCCGTAGGGACAAAATATTTATTTAATTTATTGGTTCATAAAATAAAATACTTGTCCCTACGGATTTATCCGTAGGTCCATATAAATGTCCCTACGGATAAATTCGTAGGGGCAAGTTTAACCCCAGTTACTGAGTCCATAGGGACAAAATATCAGGTATCCTGATATTTTGTCCCTACGGATAACTGTGTAGGGGCAAATATTGCACCTACGGATTAATCCGTAGGTGCAATGGATCGCCCTACGGATTAATCCGTAGGGACAAAATATCGGGGTTTTTTAAAAAGTGAGCTACTGTTTTTTTCCCGTCCTGTGCACAATAATATATATATCATATAACCAAATACAGAAATATTCACAATCAACATCTCACGCATAATATATAAAAAAAATAAACAAACAGAATACGATATCAATCTAAATCATCGTGAACAATCAAACAACCATCAAAATAGTCCAAAATATATACAATATGTATCAAGTAAGTACATACATCCTAAAAAATATATATAAAGAAAGCTACCCTAGCTCGGTCCAGTTCCTCCATCTCTGATAAACGCCGTAATCTAGCGCATATGGTCCTCGGTGCAGCCCTGAGTCGTCAAAAACTCGACTAATAAAGGAGCGGACTGTGCGGGAGTCTGAGCGGGCTGTGGAGCTGCAGGAGTGGTCTGTGCAACCGCAGCCGAGGTAGTGGTTTGCGGAGCCGCAGCCGAAGGAGATGCATGTGGAGCCGCAACCGAATCAGCCTGTCGCATCTGTTAAATTTTATGTGTAATAAACGAGTAAGAATACTTAGGGACTTAGGCCTCGTTTGTGTATCTAGTTTGGAAAACTATAGTTTCTTTTAATTAGATAGTTTTATGTAAGTATGATTAATCAAAACTAAGTTTACAACCAAATAAGCTCAGGCTACTAATATTGCATATGTTACTAACTATAATGTGATATAATATTTTACTATTAAGTAGTATACGTACCAACATCTCCTTCAACTTCACAACGGTGGTTTTCAAGACGGCAACATCATGCTCTAAACGTCGCTCACGGGGGTAGGGGAAGTAACCACCGGAGTAGAGTCCAACCTCATATGAGCCCTGCTAGGACCCAGTCCCCGGCCTCTCTCCCAACCTCCGTGGTGCCCTCCGTGTGCGACGTCTAGGACTGAGATTAGTACCATCGGATCGGTCTGTCCAGTAAAATCGATCCCTGATGCCTCCGCCTGCTCCATCACCCGCTCCTATACCCACATTAACCATTAAAATATAAGTATATCATTTAAATTTGAACTTTTCAAAACAAAAATTTCAAAAATGCTAGAATAAATATTAACACTTACGCTGTACTCTTGGACAGCGGTGTCGGGGAATCGAAGCTCGCCCATGGCGGGATCTGTCGAGGTGCCGTGGAAGGTAAAACACGCGGTCAGCACGCCCGGTGTACCACCCTGCGCCAGGGTCTGAGCTCTCTACAATTCGCCAAAAACTTACATATATTATAAAATAACTCTTAATATTACATTATATCAAAATAGATCTATTGTAATTTACCGATGCCTCCATGGCACGAGTAATGTTCCTCGACCCTCCTGTATAAGTGGGGCGACCCCTCTTCGCCGACTTCCTATTCTCTTTATTTTGATCGGCATGTTTCTGCACAACACATTCAGATTTAGTTTTCTAATTAAGCAACACAAAAAAATAAATTATATACTAAACAATGAATTAAATTTAAATTACAAACCTATTTGCGCTGAGAGTCGAAATATTGACACAAGAAAGGCCATGTATCTACGTCGACTCTCGCAAAGGCCGTGGTATGTAGGAGAGCCGCTCTCTCTGCCTCGGGGGTCACCATCCTCAGAGAATAGCAGTCGATCTTCAGCTCGTTCCTATTGTATCGGACCTTTAATTGCATGTTCTTTATTAGACTCTGGTACAGAGCGTGAAGATCGAGCACTCTCTCTGGGTGATCAGGGTCGGGTATATGCTGAAAGTCGTAATCCAACTACAAATACAAAAAAATAATGTATTTAAATTGCAAATGTTAAATAATAATAAATATATTGGATAGTTTAAATGAAAATATATATTAATACCCGAGCCTGATCCCAGAAGAGGGCAAATGAGCGCCAGTGCTGATCGCCCCACTCAACATGAAGTGGATACTTCTTTAGAATGCAGCTCTCATCCCCCATATATCGGCCGGACTTCTCGGCATAATCGCCGGTATAGCGATAGTCGGGGGTAAAGAAGAGGGGGAATGGTGCCTCCTCTCTAGCTCTGTCGGGCCTCAGCCTGTGGGACTGATTTTGCCCTCGAGTCCCCCTCTCGGGATGGGGCTGTCCCGCATCTACAAGAAATATCAATACAAGGAATATTAAGACAAAGTGGTATTAAGAAATCAAGGATTAACGAAAATTGAAGTGCGGTATATACCTCCGGCGATAGCAGCACGAGCCTGGGCCTGGGCAGCAGCACAAGCAGGACGATAGTTCCTCCGGTGAGGAACAGCCGGTGACTCGGACGTGGACGCGTCCCCTCCAACTAGAAAATAAATATTGACGATAAAATTATATGGAGTTCATGTTTATTCTTAGAGGATATTTAAAATGAATAAATATTTTATATTTATTCAAACTAATCTGCAGACTGAGCGGAAGGTACGGAAGTGGCGGGAGTGGCCTCTGCGCCAGATGTGGACGCACCACCTATAATAAGACAATTAAAAATGGATTATATAAGTAATTGTAAAAAGAATGTGTAGATCAATAATATAACATTCTAAATCAATATGCATGCAATATAGGATATATAAATATACCCGTAGGTCCGGTGGTGGCCTCTACCCGAGATGTGGAGGCACCACCTACAGCTAGACAATCAAAAAATGATTATATAAGTAAGAGCAAAAAGAATGTGTGTATATTTATGATATAACATTCTAAATCAATATGCATGCACTATAAGATATATAAACATACCAACAGATGCGGTGGTGGCATCTGCCTCTGATGTGGACGCACCACCAACAGCTAGACAATTAAACATTGACTATATAAGTAATTTTGAAATAAATATGCGTGTATATCTATAATATTACATTCAAAATGAATATGCGTGCAATATACCTGGAGGTGTAGCAAAGTACACACGGAAGAAGTCATCGGAAGGGGATACCGATTGGGATGCAAGACCGGCCCTGTGAAGCTCTCTACGCAGCTCTCCGGACGGCAGAACCACTCTGCCTCTGCCCTGCCGCTACCGCCCCTCATGCTCCTGCTGCCCCTCGCTACTCCGGTGGACGTCATCAAACCTATATAATCATTACATATGCATGCAATATATGTATAGATCGTAAAAATGTGAAGTAATAATATAACATTACTGATAACCTTTTTCGTTTCGTGGAAGCATTAGACATATCTATTTGGATTTCATCATCGATATCATTTCTAACCCACGTAACTTCACGATCAGCCGAAGATAACCCGTCTTTTGAAACAAACGGTCGGAGCACTCTAACTCTTCTCTCCTCTTCATCCTCATCGCTGTCCTCCATACGATCCTCGAATTCTGCGACATCGTAAACATCCCTGGGTTTTCAACGGCATACGACACTCCATCCCGGATGCTTCAAGCACTGTGAATAGTATACTTTGAACGCTTGGTTCGGAAAGATAAATGGATCGTCATGACCGTAAAATCGATGTGTGTTCACAGTAGTCAATCCATTTTCATCTTTCCAAGTCCCGAGATTGTTTCTCCACTTATCCGTATCGGTTCGTGTATCGTACCAAGTACACTGAAATATATAAAACGGTTCTGATCGTCTGAGTTATTGGATGCCAAGTATGCAATTTAAGTATGCATAATAAATCACACCGTCCGATCCTACCGTCGCAATCCCACTATTCTGAGTGGTTCGAGATGTTTCTATGTCCTTAACTTCAATTTTTTATCCAAGGACACCGAATCCTTTATAATATGCAACCTCCATACTAAGAAACTGAGCTAAATATCTTGAATCTCTCTTTAATGATGCAAACAAGTTCGGATCGTGGATTTGACAAAATAAATTTTACGACAAATACATAACGATATAAGTTTAGATTAAGACCGGTAGAAATAACATGTTATTCGAACAACTTATATGATCTGCAACCCAATCGCAAAAATTATCCTGATGATATTTTTCTAATCGTTCATCGTTCCAATCAGGATGCCCCTCACGTGCCTCATTAATATGAATTATGTTCTCAACAATAAATTATGACATTAATATTATATCATTTCATACACAAACAAACATAAATATAATAATTAATCCAAAAAAACTTACTCTCTAATTTCTTCAAGACATACGCTATTGAGGAGGATAAACCGATATATCCTGTTGATAAACACGGTGTCTACTCTCTTATAGGACGCTTTACCATATGGCCCGTCCTGAATTCTCCGAGGCCGGTTAAGCTTCGTCTCAATATTCTCGTTCAGATAGTGGGATCAAAATGTGGTTCTTTCATCTAGAAAATAAGCTTGCAAGATAGAACCCTCTGGTCAATTTCTTTTACGTATATACTTTTTTAGAGTGTAGAGGTACCTAAAGAAAAATATGTTAAATAAATAAGTACGGGCATACAGGACAACAATAATTTTACAAATTATGTGAAACGAAAAATTCCTCGTACCTTTTGACGGGATTCATCCATCGATATTGTACCAGTCTGGCTAACTTAGCCTCGGATATAAGATGAACCGTCAGGTGTATTATGATATCGAAGAATGACGGTGGGAAAATACGCTCAAGATTGTAAAGTATCAATGCAATAGAATTTTCTAGATTCTCCAGCGTCACAATATTCAGGGTTTTAGCGCACAATTCTCTAAAAAACCAACAAAGCTCATTGATTACGAGACCAACCGATTCAGGAAGAGAAGTTCTGAGGGCTAATGGGAGATGGTGCTCCATAATAACATGGTGATCATGATTTTTCATCCCATCGATCTTGCCTTTCACAGTTTTTATCTTCTTGCTAAATGATCCTGAGAAATCCGTGGGAACTTTCAAATCATGCAACACATGCCGGAACCTTTTCTTCTCCGGTTGTAACATATGATATGCGGCATTGGGAAGTACAAACTTGCCTAGTTTACCCGCTATCAGTTTAGGATGCAATTCACTTCTAATTTCCCAGTCCTGAAGATCCATCCGAGCACGGAGGTTGTCTTTCGATTTTCCGTCTTTACAAAGAAGTAAGTTGAGTACGTGCTCGGATACTCCCTTCTTTATGTGCATGACATCCAGACAATGAAGCACTAAATTTGTTGACCAGTACAGAAGCTCGTAGAAAATACTTAACTTGTTCCAGTAGGGTGGTTTGACTTGTTTTGCCGGATCTATCCCGAAGGTCACATTATTGTAACCATCCCACTGAGCAGTCACATCCTCTCCGGACAATGAGGCTAGAGGCCCAAGAAGCTTCTGATGACCATTAAAGTGAGCAGCGTCTAACCTGTAGGGATGGTCTAGTGGCAAGAAATGCCGATGGCCGCAATAACAAAGCTTCCTGCTAAAATTCAACCATTTCGGGCATACTTTGTGACCATGTACGGACGAACCTGATAGCATTCCATACGCAGGAAAGTCATTAATTGTCCACATTAAAGCCGCATGAAGTGTGAAGGTTGTATCTGTGTTTGCATTGTAAGTCTCTACACCATCAATGAATAAAGATTTTAACCCATCGATCAGAGGTCGGAGATTGACGTCGATATTGTTTCCCGGTGAGTTTGGTTCGTCAATAAGAAGAGGTATCATAAAGTAGGTTTGATCCATAGCCAACCAAGACGACAGATTATAAACTATCATTACAACAGGCCATGTGCTGTGGCTTCCAGCCATATAGTTGAATAGGCAGAAGCCATCACTAGCGAGTCCGAGCCTGATATTGCGAGGATCACTACTGAATATTTCGTGCCTCCTATCGAAATCCTTCCATGCCGAGAAATCTCTTGGATGACTCATTTTTCCATCTTTACTTGGAGCAGCACGGTGATGCCAAATCATTGCCTCGGCTGTTTTCTTGCACCTGAATAGCCTCTGCAGCCTCTGTGTTATGGGAAAGTATCGTGCTAACTTGACAGGTATATCGGGCTTCTTATCAGATTCTTTCGGCTTATACCTGTTCTCTCCGCATGTTGGACACTGTTTCAAATCTGAATTCTCATTCCGGTACAACATGCAATCTTTAGAACATGCATGAATCTTCTCACACTTCAAACCCAAATCAGACATCATCTTTTGGGTTTCGTACAAGCTGTCGGACACGTTATTTCCCGGGGCATGGAATCTTTCAGGAGCTTCAGAAGTATCGTGAATGACTTGTCGCTCCATCCATTTAGGAACTTAATCTGGAAAAGTTGGATAAACCATGATAAGGTTGAATACTTTGCATTCTCATAAATTGGTCTTCTAGCATCATTCATGAACTTTTCATACTTATCCGCACGCGGTCCTTGGCCGGAAGGAATGTCATTTTCGGTAGGAATACTATCACCTAGGGCAGCCTCTACCATATCCTCCATTTCTTTTCCTAGAAAGAACTTATCGTGTTCTTCTTCTTCTTCCGCATTACCGTCTTCTCCTTCTTCTTCTGCCGTATTACCGTCTTCTTCTTGTCCTTCCCCGTGATATAGCCAAGTTGTATAAAATCTAGTAAAATCTTGTTTAACGATGTGAAGCTCTACGATTTCTACTTTCTGCCAGAACTTATTCCCACATCTATCGCACGGGCAGAGAATCTTCTCTAACACAATCTTATTTTGTGCGCGTGCAAATTCAATGAAAGCAGCTACTCCTGCGACAAATTTAGATTGCATGCGTTGTTTCCAATCCACGTACATCCAGTCCTTAACTCTGATGTACTCATGGGCTATGTTAGACTGTATAACATATAAATTGTAGGTTATGGTAATTATATTGAGAAATCTAAGAACGCGATGGTTACTGACAAAGAAGAAAGTCCATATTGGCAAGTTTGTCGTTGAAAAGAATGAATTATCGATAAACAAAGTTAGATTTGAAGATACCCAAGTATGAGTTGTATTCTGTGTATGTGTGTTTCAATTTATGATTTCGCTTAAGTGTAGGATTGTTAGTGTGTATGTGCTTTGTGTGTGCGTTTGTTGTGTATTTGTAACGACCCCAAAATTCTTATACTTTCATATCATTTTCCATTTTATTAAAATACTGTATTTATTTGTTTTTGGTATTTTCGTATATTTTGTTTTCTATTAAAAATTTATTTTCCCTCGTCACTAAATCTTTTTCTATACAATTTAAACCCATGCACCAGCCCAAATCCATTTTCTATTTATCTTTGTTTTCCCTCTTGCCTTGCATCAGCCCAGTAATATGAACACTCCATAATTCTCACTAATATTTTCCCTATTTTCTTTCCTATATCCCTCCTTCCTTATTAAACTCCCTACCCAATTAAAACCATATTCAATTAAAACCCTTCTCAAATGAAGCTGGTCCCTTCACTTCCTCACGAAAAGAAAACCTCCCTCGGCTATTTATCCCTTCTCTTTCATCTTCTTTAAAAATAAAAATAAAAAATAAAATATAAAAACAAAAACAGTAACCTCACTCTTCTCCTTCCCTTAACAACCGATCTTTCCTCTTCCTCTGTTACTCTCCCATTAATCCACACACTCCCTATATATATATAACTTCTCATAATCACACACACATACACAATCACACTCTCTTCCCTCAACCACCTTAGCCGATCAACCAAACCCTCGACCTTCAACAGCCCGTATGGCGCGACCCGGACTGAGAACCAAGACTCCAAGGCCAGACCGCGTCCGCGTGAGCGCCACGATCGTTTCGTTGCCTCCGGATCCCTGTTTGGTCGAAGTTTCAAATTTACGCCGGAGGTGTTCAACGAAATGTCTCAATGATATTAGGTCATATTCCATCGCGAATAAGTTCCCCTCCATCTCCCTTTCTGCTCTTGTCATGCTTCTACAGACTCGCTACCAATTGTCGCATCATAGACCCTGAATATTGAATACAATATATTCTATTTCCGGTTATATATATATATATATATCACAGTTCATGCATATATAGCAGCTTACCGAATAGTTTTTTCCTCTTCTTTTCCTGGCCTTCTACACGTTTCTCTGTATTATCCTCTCCTAAGCATTGTTTTTGTTCTACAGCAACAAAAACACATTGAAATGGAAAGATGCATCTGGAATATAAATGGAGAACAAAATAAATAATGCCTGATCACAGTTTCTCTCAAACTGAAATATTTAAGTTGGGAAGATATTGGATGTTGATAAATGAAATTTAATTGTAGATTATACCAAATCTACTTCAATTCATTAATTATTTTGTAGCTAGCTGTGCTGACAATAGGTAGAAACCTTTTAAAAACATTTCTTGTCAATTTTGGTGCATATATGCATGTGAGCTCAGCACTAAGGGAATAAAGGCAAACATCTGGCAACATATATCCTCTATCCCTTGATTATATGTCAAATTATTAGGAAATATGTTTAGTATTTATAGTGAGTGTTAGTTTGTTAAACATATTTTTAGATGATACCACGGGGTAACGACCTACCCTCCAAACGTATGAATTCTAAACTACTGAAAATTTAGTTTGTAAATCCCTTCTCTTTCCATCTCTTGTTGTGTCTCCTTCTCGAATCCGTTGTCCTCGTCATGTTGTAGTCCTAATCAACAATTTAATACATGATACGTTAATTTATTTGTTACTCTTATACACAGCATGACACTTTAGGCCCTAACGAACTTTTTGAATGAAGTGCAGCAGCTTTAAAATACATGACTGTTTTTTTTATTTCTTAACATCTAGCTTACTTCAACACATAGAAACTAGTACTTAGATCATTTGGATATTTTCAACATTTTAATCCACAAATTAAGAGCTTGTCTTCGGTTAAAAGATATCCAAAGTAGCAAATATATGTCATCCATCATCTTATGTTCAATGACAAATAGTTTGAAGTAGAGTATACATATCACTTTGTTTCCTTTTTAAAAGTGTAAACCTCTTTTTACTTCACATTGGCCTTATAATATCGTTGTTCACTGCTTACACTATACAACTGTTAGTAAAGCTATCACATATTCATTTTCATGAATTTGTTATATATTACCTATAAGTAAATATCTTGGAAGGCTTGAGAAAATTTAGTAGACCTTGTTGTTCTATTCTTCATGACCAAGACTAGCAGCTCTTCAGTTTGATCCTTGCCCAAAGATTAATTATTTTTTGAGCTTGATGACTAAAGTCCAAGACATTACTCTTATAACTAGTTGGTTTTGGATGCCCAAAGAAGCATAGTTTTAAATAGTTATAAAATAATACTTTTGAAGA
Source organism: Agapanthus africanus (assembly GCA_030015575.1). Lineage (NCBI taxonomy): Eukaryota > Viridiplantae > Streptophyta > Magnoliopsida > Asparagales > Amaryllidaceae > Agapanthus > Agapanthus africanus. Next base: position 157,401,450 of record JASDDO010000024.1, read on the forward strand.
ATTCTCAAGAACTGTATTGCTGCTATGTAATGTATTTCTGAAACTTTATTGTGTCTGAGAAGTTTTTTTTTCCTTGGAATTATATATGAACATACTGATATGATTTTTACTAAACTAACATGCTTAATCTAACTTGATTCGAGCCATGAATACAATTGACATGGTTTGCACTTAACATGATACATGATTCTTGACATGAACCCAATATTGAAAACTTGACATTATACATTACCTTTGTATTCATGGATTCGAGCAAGACTTGTAACTGTAATTATAATTTTAGAAGCGCAGGGTGTTAGGGTAGTTTGAGTATGAATCCAACGGAATCTCATGAGTCCCATCAATACAAATCATGTTGTTGTGGTACCGAGCTGAAACGGTACAAATCATGTTGCTGTGGTACCGGAACGGTACAAATCATGTTGATGTGGTACCGGGCTGAAACGGTACAAATCACGAATTCACGAATGAGGGCCCGTGTTTCCAAGCCCCTGGATGATAGCCTGTTGGGTTTGAGATACTTCAATAACAATTGAACTCCCACTATTTTGGGCCCGTAATTTCTTGCCCCTGAACGATAGCCTTGGGTTCGAGAATACTCTTGAGATTCGTTGATATTCACACTTGAACTCGCATTAGTTATTTTTACCCTTTTAAAGACCTTTTAGGAAACTTACAATCACTTCATATTCACTATACCTACACTCCACGGCCATACTATATTTGTTTGTTATGCTCATATTATATTGCTATGCTTACATAGTTGTCATTAATATTACCATATTATAATTGTTCATGTTTTATTTCCATTCATATTATATCACATGTCACCTTGTATATTTATTTATGTACTTTCATATCCCACATTTCTTGGGGACTTACCGAGCGCAAGTTCGCTGACGGGCATTCCACCAATTTTCTTGTTTTCTTGGAATGTTCGTCAGATAATCTAGAGATTGAGAAGATCGGGTCGAGTCAGGAGGATTACACTTAGCTTGCGGAGCAAACCGACTACTAGTTCTTTCTTTTCAGCTTTTACTTCCTGTATGCTACCTGTTTAGGCACTTTCTTTTATGCGTCTTTGTTTTCAGACATCATGTATTCAGTTAGAAACTTGTGAAAGTTGGGAATGTAAATATATAAAGTTGGATTTTCATTATTATGTCTTTTCTTGTCATTTTATATTTCTTATATATGCTTAGCGTATTTGTTTCGAGAAATGACCTTTTCGGAATAAATACGTCGCGGGCATGACACATGCCGTTACCGCTCTTTTGGGAAGCGGGGCATGACAGTATTCGTGTTGTATGTGTGTGTTTCGGCTGTCGGGGGTAAGGCTTCTATCATATTAAGAATGTATAGAGCAGACACCCATTCGCTTGTGCTTTTATCCGTTTCGAGTAAATTTCGGCAGCACCTCCCCGTTGTTCTCCGAGTACACTGTAATAAAATAGATAATCATTTCAATGTTGTGAAACAACGTTGAAATGAACATCTAATCTATCTTTGTACACAGAGAGATAGCGGAAAAGTACTGACGAAATAAGCGGAAAAGTACCGACGAAATAACTCGAAACGAATGAAAACATAAGTGAATGCAGGTGTTTGCTTTATACATTCCTAACTTGTCTACACTGGACAAATTTATCGGTTAACATACGATTGAATCTTCTCGTCACATAGACTACATGACGGTTGTTAGTACCGAACAATATCGTCCGATATTTAACAACCTTCGTATAGCTCTATGTCACGACGAACATTGAACGTATGTTAATCGATAGACGGGAACTAAGTCACGCTTTGATTTTCACATATGAGTATCGATGAGAATATGAAAGTTTCATATTATCATCGAGTATCATATATTAGTTTTAAGTTGAACATTTAATTTGAATAGGTTTTACGTTTATTTTTCGTTATTAAGAGTTCGAAGGTTTTTTGTTTAGGGTAATTTTTTATTGCGTTTACGGTAAAGTTGTGTGTTTACGTTATCATAGAGTATCGTCGTAAAAGAACTTGTGCACCCTAAACCCTAACCCAAATTAACCTAATTAACCCAAATTAACCCTAATCATCACCCTAATTCAAATTATCCCTAATAACCCAAAATTAAGCCAATTAACCCAAATTAACCCTAATCAACACCATAACTCAAATTATCCCTAATTAACCCAAAATTAACCCAAATAAACCCTAATCAACACCCTAACACAAATACACTCTATTTTACCTAATTAATCCAAATTAATCCTAGCCAAACCCTAACCCAAATTAACCTAACCCTAATCATCACCCAAACACCAACCCAAATTAACTTTAGCCCAAACCAAAATTAATCTAATTAATCCTAATTCTAAACCTAATCATCACCAACCCTATTTTACCTAATTAACCCAAACTAACCCTAACCCTACCTAATTAACCCTAACCCTAAACCTAACACTAACCCTAAACCGAACCCTGACCCTGACCCTACCTAATTAACCCTAACCCAAACCCTAGACCGAACCCTAACCCTAACCCTATCTAATTAACCCTAACCCTAGTTAACCCGGCCGTATACTAGTAACCGTAACACTAACCCTAAAATCAACAATAACACAAAAATAAACATAATTATAAGTTCAAAATTCAAATTAACTCACCTCAATGTAGTTTTGCCGGCGGCAAATAGCTCGGTAAGGTGTAGGAGGCCGGGAATTCTGCTGTCACTAGCTCGCGGGTCTCTGTGGTGCGGCCAACGACGACGAGGAAGTCGACGATGGGTATACCGGCGACGAGGAGGCACGCGTCGGTGTGGTGGCGAGAAGGCGCACACGGAAAATCGATCGCGGAAGAGTTGGGAAATTTTGGGAACGATGAGAAAATTTCTGGGCTTTATTTTTTTTATATTGTAAATAACCTTTTTTTGCCCCTACGGATTAATCCGTAGATCCTTCTTTTGCGGCTTCGTAGGGGCAAATAAAAGATTACATTTTAATATTTTTTAATTAATCCGTAGGGCACCGTAAGAGCAAATCGCTGGCCCTACGGATTAATCCGTAAGGGCAATAAAAAGTTGCCCCTACAGATTCCTATATTCATAAGGGCAACCTCTTATTGTAGTAGTGTCTGGAATTTTATAAGAGAATAAAAATATAAATAAATAATTAAAAAACAAAAAAAAACAACTTTTTTAGATATATGCAGTTTATGTTATTTGAAAACTCTAGAATGGAAATTTTTGGTACTTTTATACTCTTTTTCTCACTTATATATGTAGTTTATGTTATTTGAAAACTCTAGAACCGAAATTTTTGGTCTATTTTTCAGTTGAATTTAAATTTAAAGTTTAGTAAGAATGGAGGTAAGCTGTCATAATGTTCATTTTGTTTATTATGGTGATTCCCTAATCCTTTGTGATTGTCAACCTTTTTCTCTCTTTTCTCTTGTATTTCTAAAAAATATAATCCTATGAGCGAGCACAAAACAATTTGGCATCTTAAAAAGGTTGTCATTATAATAGTAGAGATTAATCAATACTTACATATTTGAAACGCCGGGATCTCCTTCAACACTGCAACAAGAAATTAATAACAATCAATAATAAACACAAAATAAAATGGTCAAAAATGAAATATAAATCATAACCAACTTGAAAGATAACAGAAGGTCAAGATATAAGAATGGTTTAGAACATTTATTCATGAATTCAATTTTTTTTTTTAAATTTCGGACTAGCTGTGATTATTGAACCTGGCCCCATTGGATGAAATATAAAATAAATAAGCAAAATGAATATTTCGAAATACCATATATTTTCATCCCACAAAATAACATTTTTTAAAACAACATGCAACATAATAAACAACTATTTTTGATTTTCTAAAAATGAACGAATGATAAGCATTATGTTTCCACCAAACACAAGAAATATGCAAAAACGATTGTTTTTAATCAAACATAAGAAAATTGAAGAAAAACCAAGCAAATATAGAAAATAGCATCTGACAAAATAATGCAAAACATATTATTTTATTATCATGATATAAAATATTTCACTATTAAAGCAGGACAATAGCAACGGACTTCAATAAAAACTTTTTTAAAAATACCATTATCACAAGTAGCTATATAATGCATTTTGGATATGATAATTATCAAATTCAACCTCCAATAATGTAAATGTATTTTTCCTTATAAGGTCTTTAAATGAAAATGAAACTGTAAATTTTTTTTACTGTGGAAAGAAAGGTTTAAAATTAGAGCAAAAAGAACTATTCTCATTGCCATGTTTAGTATCACAAAAATGGGTACGAGGGGCCGGCCCCTTTTCCAAAAAAACCGTCCCTCATAAACACCTATCCCCTATATTTCATCGATCCAAACCGATCATTTATACAAAATATCTTGAGATTTAAAACATTCTAACACGTTCATCAAGCGACGGTATTTTTCCTATAACGATAAGCTATTAATTTTTCTATCCGCTTGATTAAAAATGTTATAGGACTCATACCTCTTTATATATATATATATATTGGAGTCAAAATTTATAACTCATTACCAAAATCAAAATTCAAAGTCAAAGCCAACGTCCAATTGGACCCGAGTCCGACCCTAAGCAACTGGGCCCAAGCTCAAACCGCCTCAGGCCCAAGCGAAGCCGGTCTTCGAGTAAGAGAAAAGAAGAATTATGCAATAAATGACTTTTTTTTATGTAATTCTTATGAATAAATGTAAAGTAATGAACAAAAAACCAATATTTTAAAGCCCAAGTGCCGAAATAAAAAGTATAAAGCCTATAAAAGACTACCATGAAATGAAATCAGGAAGAATTATTCCTCTGCTAAAAAATTTTGAGTTTGAGCCGGCTTTTTATTTTTCTATTTTCTCTCATCCTCTTGCAGGTTCTTCTTCCTCTTCTTTTAAAGAAAAAGGTATATTCCGTGTCCATCTCGCTTTATTTTCCTCTCAGGTTTTTGGCCTTCTTCTTTAAAGAATTATTTTATGTTTTCCCTTTCCAACAGTCAAAAGATTTGACACCAAACCAAAAATAACAGCCGAAGAGAAAGAGAATCAAAATTCTCCAGAGATTAAAGATATTAAAGGCAGCATAAAAAGAAGAAAAGAGAGATTTTTCTATCGTTCATTAAAACACAAACGTCGAAGAATCCAGGAGTTTCGTGAATCCAAATCGGAGACTGTGGAGGGTGACTCCGTCAAAGGGAAAGTCTTCGGGTTTTTCCTTTGGAGAAACCCACGGTAATACGGATCGATCCGTATTTCCTTTTCGGTAACTCAGGAATGTGGATTTCGATCTGCATTTTCCTCTGGAATACGGATTTCGGTCCGTATTTTCTTTTTGTTTAGTGCGGAATTTTCCGTAGTTCACCGCGTGATACGATAAAATCGACAAATTTGCCAGTCATGCTGTCAAAAATTTATGGAAATCGGCACACTTAACTTTGTTCATAAGACTTGAAATAAAATGTAACGATTAAAACACTTGGGGGTCGGAAAAAAATGCTCGACCCAGACAAAAGTTCACTTTTCCTTTTGTGTCGGGGCCTAATCTACATCACACCTAGAGCCCAGATCCGGTAAGGTACGGCGAAGGTCTTAGGCACCTACCACCGCCCTAAACCAAGATCGTCTGTGCCTCGGCATCTCCAACGCATCGCATCAAAAATCCGTTATGCCCTCTTTTATAGAGAAGACCGTCGTCAATCAACACGTATCGCAATGCTTTCTGTCGAAGAGATTGGCCGCCGGCGGAGAAAGCTCGAAGAGCTTTCCTTCATTCGCTTCGCGGGAGTCGCACACAGCCTGTCCTATTAGAAAGTGGTTAACCGCATTACATAGCGTCCTAGAGCCTCAGGGCGGAAAGTCTGATCAACACTGTGTTGGCGATCTGTTTTACCAGCTCTGTTTTGTTAGTTTCTTTTTGAAAGAAGATGATCGTTTCTGTCCAATCGCTACATAGACACAATACAATGTCTTACTCTCAGAGGTGCCCCTTTCGTTCATTTGCTTTTGGTTTAATATAGTATCACGGTAGACCAAGCAACGGAGTGAGCGCCTAGCGCGAAAGCCGTTGCGTGGTAGACCAAGCAACGGAGTGAGTGCCTAGCGTCCGTTGCGCGGTAGTGCATTCGTTTTCTTGCTTGCAGGTCCTTAGTTTAGTCAAGTAGGCGAGAGCATTTCCATTGCTCAGGATTCAATCCAGCCACAGGTTCCCCTACGACTACCTTGTTGCGACTTCACCCCAGTCGGCCCGGGAAAGCACTGGCAACAACATAAAGGAAGGGGTCCATGTAGCTGCTGCGCCCGCCCACTGAGCAACAGGTTCGGCATCTACTACAAAAAAAAGAGAGAATCCACTTCAGATGACCACTAGAATGTTCTAGTTTAGAAGGATACTCAATCTTCGGAATAAGAGCAATGCAAGTGGAGTTCTATTGAGTTGGCATGGATCCCGTTGAAAAGAAGTGCTTAATAGCTATCAGGATATCCTTCCGAATAGTCTCGAGAGCAAACTATCTCAAGGAGACGACCAAAGGAAGAGTCCCTGCCAGAAAAGCAAGAAGTGCAGAACTGGATTATCAAACTGATGCTTCTACGCCAAAGAAAGAGAGGGAACTCCATGAAAGTCTTGGTTTAGCAATTTCAGACTCTAGACTAGCAATAAGCTTAGCACTTTTTTGATCTTTCTTTTCATATTCATCCTTAAGAGCGAGACTTATATAGAAATTTGCAAGGGCAACAAGGTTCTGAGTTATCCCTTTAGCCGAAGGCCGAGGACAACGAACCGAGGTGGTTTCCTTTTAGCAGAAGACCGAGCCCGAGGCGAGGTAAGAAACTGTTCGATTAAGAATCGGTAGCGAAATTCCAAAATGCTAGCAGATGCGGGCCTCCGCTTTTCTTTTCATTAGTGAAACATGCTTGTTATTATGGACTCCAATCAAAAGGACAAAAATCTAGGGCGGGCCTTGAGCCCGCCTTTTTGTTAACAATAAAAAATAGACTTCCGGGTAGGGTAGATTGTGACTATCCTACCGTTGCCTTACCCTGAAACGCAACAAATGCTCCGGACACCCCTAAAGGGATACCGACTGGTTTTGGAGGCACATTAGGAAGTCCCGGCCATGGGAGACCAATTAAAAATAATAATAAAAATTAATAATAATAATAATAAATTAATTGAGCTCCGGCACCCCCACTTAAGAGAAGGGTCCCCACTCCCCAAAGGGGGAGGTGGAGGGGAAGTCCCCGAAGCCGGGAATCCAAAATAAAAGGAGGAGATCAAAAAAATAAATGAAAATAAGAAAACAAATGAATTAGAAAAATATATAATAGAACAACATAAAACATAGACAATAAAATAATAAAAATGAAATGAACACGGAGCGAAGGGTAATTAACGGCAGTTTAGTCCGCTGCCGAAGATTAGGATCTCACAATCAATAAATCTCAGCTTATCCTAGACGAAGTAATCTGTAATGGACTGACAAGTATACACATTCATATCTTAATAGGATGGCGAAAAACACTTATTTTCTATCTTAATAGGATGGTGAAAAACACTTATAATATATATATATATATACACACACACACTAGTGCGCGAGATTAATGGAGGAAAGATGCCATAGGAGTGAATTTCCTCCTACGGCGTCGGAAAAATACATGCTCCATGATTTTTTTTTCGACGATCGGCATACATCACCTCCATCTTTATCATCTAAGATGTGTATGCACCAAATTTCATGTGATTATACCATTTTTTCACCGTTGATTTAGTTGATTAGTTGGTGCAAAATTAATGGTTTACCGACAATAGAACTTTTACATTGCTAATTCAACCGGGAAAAAGTGGTGGAATCACATGAAATTTGATGTATGTACATATTAGATGATAACGATGATGATGATGGATGCCGATTGTCGAAAAAATGGTGGAAATTGTATTTTTTCGACGCCATAGGAGAAAATTCCCTCCTACGACTCTTTCCTCCATTACTCTCTCTCTCTCTATATGTTTCATATATATATATATATAAGAAACGGGTTATGTGCTTTATTCTTTTTTATATCTACTTTCTTGATTTTAGAATTGAAGCAATTAACTCAACAATTGTACAATAATTGTTTAATTAAAAAACCCTCTAAGGCGTTGACATTTTGAACTACATATGTGCCAAAAAACATATAGGATAAAAGCAATTGCATAAGTTGGAGCGCAGGCATTCCATTTGTAAAAATAATCTAAATATATAATTAAAGGAAAGATTGGAACAATAGTGATATATCATTGAAAATTAAATAAATCTCACTGAACAAACAGTTAATTTCACCCCAAAAAATAACATCATCGAAATGTTAATTTTATGGTAATGGCTAACTTTTTTACCATCATGGCAACTTAGTTAAACCCCGAGGATAACTAGTAAATAATGGTTTTTGATGTAGTTTACATAAAGCCATCGATTTAGATATGCAAAACGATAATCGTAACCATTCAACGCAGGATGAAAAGCTTCCAAATCACATGAAAATTAGCATACTTATCTGCAAGACTATTGAGATCAAAATGAAATATATTGATCGTCCAAGAAGATGAGAAATTGGATTATTATACATAAGAAATAACTAACCAAATCTTATGGATGGTTATTTTGGTGCGTGACAGATGAATAAAAAATTTACATTTTTCTTGTTCAAGAGTAAGTGCCGACATCGTTTGCGTTTTCTCTAGATAGGGAGCCATGACAGGAGTAGCAACAGTTGGATGACCACAAAGAGTGCCGCAAACACCACATGACGATGTAGCTTTCCAAATTCCTGTAAATAATGAAAGAGCTAAAGATTTTTATTCTTCTTTTTCTTTTTGTTAATTTATAAATTTATCTAATTGATATTGACTCGTCTTTAAAGGAATAGTTTGTTAAAATTATGGAGAAACTTCCGACAGACGTCTGATGTGAGAAGTACAGACGTCTGGACATACATGAGAGTCATGTCAAAAATTCATAGCAACGCCAGACGTCTGATGGAGAGAATGCAGACGTCTGGTTAAGTCGAAGCCAAAAAAACAGAGCGTAGCCAGATGTCTGTGGCAGGCATCTGGAGAAGCTGAGGCCCGATCTAGAGTAGCGGCATGCGTCTAATGGAAATGGTGCAGACGTTTGCCCAAGGAGACGAAAACTTACAGAGACTTGACAGATGCCTGACGCTTTCTTCATCAGACGTCTGTCGACGGGAAATATGTGCGAATCTTATGTTTGGTAATTTGAGTTTATCTCCTATTTAAAATAGGATTAGGGTTTGCCTATATATAAAAACCTCTCATATGATTAACATACTGCTATCAAGAAAGACTATTGTACTGAGAGGGTGATGACTTAGATCTAGAAAGATTTGAAAGAAATCTCTCTGGGTTGCGTGATTGTTTACCGTAGCGTTGAATCTCCGCCATAGGTTACCTCCTAACATACTTTTTCACCTATGAATAAAAGAATCTCCGCCATAGGTTACCTCCTAACATACTTTTTCACCTATGAATAAAAGAAACTCAGAGAGATTCAACGCTACGGTAAACAATCACGCAACCCAGAGAGATTCAACCCTATTATTTTCTTACAAAATTTGGCTTGATGTCTTTATTTTCAAAAAATTTAAACTTCGCATCCAACAAACTCACCTATGGTTTCAACCCGTGGTAACAAACCGTTTTATAGTTTTTTTTGCAGAAAACCATTCTATCTAACGGTGTCCCGTTAGTAACGGTTCGCATCATTGCCGCGTCAACATTAGCAACCACGTCATCAAAAAATTCAATTATTCACAAGATACCCTCGTCTTCATCCATAACCCTAACCCTTACTGCCGCCTCACCGTCCCCACCCATCCCTGACCTCCGACCTCCTCCTTAGCCTCCCCCACACCTCTCACCGCCTCCTCCCGCCTCCCCAATCCGTTCCCTTTCCATCCCGACCTCCCCCACCCTCCATCTTTTTCTTCATCATCATCATCATCATCACCACCACCACCACAACCGCCACCGCCGTTTTAATGACTCTGAAATCTTTGTACGAAATTATTTGTATAGAAATGATATTTCAGTCTGTTTAGGAGTTATAAGTTATTTTTGTTCAATAAAACCAAGAAACAACTTGTAGCTCACTGATAAAGTCTCTACACTGTTGTGACGTAGCCTAAGCGTTCGAATCCCATCAGTCCCAATTTTTTTTAATATATTTTTCCCTTTAACTTTTTGGAAGTTCAAGAGTTGCACGTGTAATATACAGAAAAACAAAAAGTTTTAGAAAAATTAAACGGGATAAATGAGAAGTAAACATCGAGTTAAACACGTGGCACGAATTTCGAGATGATAGGATAAATCCCGACCGTCCGTTTTCCTCTATTGGCCGCTATTGACGGTCCACGGTGCTCCGTTCGACTCCATGCTTTGCACACACACCCCTTCAGCTCCCCTCTACTGTCCTGTACTGTTTGATTTCCCTGTAATTAAACAGAAATTATTCAATTCATCATTTTATATCAATTTTAATTCTTTTAATTCAATTTTTAATTCTCATACCCTAAATTCTTCACTATAAATACCACCACATCCCCTAGCTCTCTCCCATTCTAAAATTTCTATCAAAATTCTCTTAAACTCTCTAAGTACCAAGTGGAGTTAAACACCCAAGTGGAGTAGCAAGCCAAACTCGACGAACAAAGTCTTTCCGACGAAACCACGACCCCCGAAAGCTTCCCCTCTCTCTTGTTAACAATCTAAACCTGTAAGTCCATTCATCTCTCTCTTGTTGGGGTAAAAATTTACACCCCGGTTGACTAAGTCAAAATCAAAGTCAACCTCAGGTCAAGTGGGCCAATGACCGGGTCGAGCCCGAACATGAAGCGGCCGGCCTTCCCCACGCCAAAATAAAAATTTTGTAATAAATAATTTTGGTGTATTTATTTTATTTTATTTTATGAATAAATGTAAGAAAATTGGCATAAAGCCAAATTTTTGTAAAACCCATAGCTTATGTGCAAAAAGAAATAGCGCATGAGGCATGTGATGAGCAAAATGCCATTCTTGTAAAGCCCAAAGGGCTATATGTAAAGTTTATAGTCTATAAAGGTAAAAATAATGAAAACATCTCAACAACTTTTCTTTTCTCTCTCTCAAAAATTAGGGTCTGTGCCCTTTCTCCTTTCTCATGGTTCTAAAACCTTCTTCGCATTTTTGAATTAAATTAAGAGTTTAACTCTTCATTTTCTAAAAATAAATAGTTTTTCACCATCAAAACCATGAAGGGGAACTCGGATCTTCCATCAGATCTCAAAAATGGGAGATTTTGAATCTCACCCAACCTTTTCCTCCAAGATCCGGCCAACAAAGAGGAGGAAGAAGGAGTCCCATCTCCGAAAATCCCACTTTGGAAAAGATCCAAGGCTCAAGAGAAGATCCAAGATTTAAGAGAGAAGAACCTCTGAAGATTTTTACGGAGTTCAACTCCAAGACCCAAATGCTCAAAGGAGTTTAACTCCTAATCCAGATCCTTTAGGAGTTTACCTCCAAATCTAAATTTTTTGGAGTTTAACTCCACTCAAAATCCTCTTTTGGAGTTTAACTCCTATTTTCGGGGGTAAAACCCCCTTCTTTTCACCGGCGCCCACGTGCCGGACACGTGAGGCGCCAGCGCCCAAGCGTCCACGTGCCGGGCATGTGAGGCACCGGCGCCCAAAGCGCCAGCGCCAGCGCCCAAACGCCCACGTGCCGGGCACGTGAGGCGCTAGCGCCCAAAGCGCCAGCGCTAGCGCCCAAGCGCAAATGGCCACATGCCGGACACGTGAGGCGCTAGCGCCCAAAGCGCCAGCGCCAGCGCCCAAGAGCCCACGTGCTGGACACGTGAGGCACGAGCGCCAGCGCCCACCAGCCAAGAACCCACATGCCGAGCACGTAAGGCGCAAGCGCCCAGCGTCCAGTACCAGTGTGCTAGGCACGTGAGGCGCTGGCGCTCATGCGTCATTTGGACTCCATTTCCCCCTCATTTTACATGTACTCCACACTAAAAATACCTCCCCCGTAAAAACTCTGCGGGGCCCCCGATATATCCAAAACCCCTTTAAAACACAACACTGCACATTGAGTTCGCATGACCAGTTTAACCCGTCAATCAGAGATTCACTCGCTCCAAAGGTAAGGGGTAATTAACGGCAGCTTAGTCCGCGGCTGCCGGAGATTCGGATCCCCACAATCAATAAACCCCCACCTATCCTAGGTAGGGGGAATCTGTAGTACGTCCGACAAGCGCACACGTATTCTAATGGGGTGACGAAAAACACCCTACATCTCTCTTTTCACTTCAATATAATTTTTAAAATATATCGACAAAAGCAGAGTTAACATGTACCCTAATCCTTTAAACTAATTTTTGTCACCCTTGCCATGCTAATAGTTCATTCAAATTCTCTAAAACCACTTTAACATATCATTCACATCATTTAACTTTTAGTGTAATAAAATTTCCATATGAAATAATCATATAACGAACTTTTTCAGAGAAATACCTTGAACTTTAGTATAACTTTTATTCGATAACTAGTATATAAACTTTAAGAAAATTCATGGGGTAACGACCTACCCCATACGTACACTTTTGATTCATAGCACGATATTTTGGTTAAAAGTTTTGTTAAATGAAACAATTTGTAATAAAATACCATCTCATTATAAAACAAGGTTATAATCGATATTTTTAAATTCTTGGTAATTGCGCCTCTACAACCCTCGTTAGGGGACCCGTTAATAGAGCGAGATGCAGAGCTTCCCACGGAGAATTCGGTCTCGAAAGGAAATAAAAATATGGTTTTTTAGAAATACGACTTTTATAAACAAAACTTTGAAAATTTATATAAAACTACCGATCCATATTTTCAAAAAAAACAACTTGTGCAAATATATTTTAAAAATAAAGATTGAAAATTTTAATAAAATACCATCAAGTTTCTAAAAAGAGCTAGTTTTCATAAAAATACCATATACTTTTAAAAACTAGGTTTTATCACTAAAATACCACTGTTCTCGCCAAATTTTTTTGGTTAAGAGCTATTTGTTCCCTTATAAAAAAAGGGAGAGAAAAAAGAGGAAAAATTCCCACAGTTTGGCATCACGTGATAAACACGTGAGCGCTTATATGCAAAATATATAAACGCTGAAAGCAAATAACAAAAAAGCCAAACAGGCCTCACGTGTTAAACACGTGAGCGCTCGCTAAAATAAATAACCAAAGGCCAAACTTGCCTCAAGTGTTAAACACGTGAGCGCTCATATGCTTTAATAAACAGGCTAAAACCCACATTATGGGTCACGTGTTAAACACGTGAGTTCTCTTTCTGCTTGGTAGTGCTCACATGCAAAGCACGTGAGCGCCGCAATTTAAAATACTCTCTAATGATAGAATTTAATTCTATATAGAATTAGATTCTACTTTTGGAAAATATTTTTCATGATCTTTCTAATATGGAAAGATCTTTCTCTGACAGAGAATCTTGGATTTAAAATCCAATTATGATAAAAATATCACCAATTAAACCATCTAATAGAATTAAATTCTATGTGGGAAATATTTCCGTGATCTTTCTAAAATAAAAAAGATTTTCTCTGTTAAACAGAATTAAATTCTATGGTTAAGAAAATATCTTCCTAATCTTGATAAACTGACAAAATTTTATATGATAGAATAAAATTTTATGTTAGGAAAATATCTTCCTAAACTAACAAAATATTCATATGATAGAATAAAATTATATGTTGGGAAAATATCTTTCTAATCTTGTTAAACTAACAATATATTCATCTGATAGAATAAAATTCTATTTTAGGAAAATATTTTCCTAATCTTATTAAAGCAAATAAGAAATATTCTCTGTTAAACAGAAATCCCTTAGATTAAAAATCCAATGGTGAATAAAATTCACCGATTGATCTAAAAGAACATTTTGATTTATTATAAAATCAATATGATCTTTCAATGAGAGATTTTCTCAACAAATTGATTTTTCTCTTCTCCTATAAATAGGAGCAAAGAAATTAAATCTAGAGGGAGAGGAAAAAAACCACATAAGCTTTTATACAAATACAGAAGGCCCTCCAAAAGGTTCCACAAAACAACAAAGAATTTAATTCTCAGAGATTGTCTTCCTCCTCAAATCCATAGGTAAAGAAAAAAACAGAGATCAAAATATCTCTTTTACCTATTTAAGGGTTTTAACCCTTCTTAAGAACTTAGTTCTTTCTCTGGATCTGAGATCTACAAGACAAGTCTCCCACAAGTTGAGAATTTAATCCTCATCGGAAAGATCTTGTTCTTGAGAATCAAAAATTCAAGGAAGAACAAAGTTGAAAATAAAGAAGATAGGGTCCATAAATACTTCAGGAACTTATTTTCTTCAAATCAAGAACTTAATTCTTAAAGAACTCGATCCAAGATTCTCAAAATAGTGATCTTGGTGATCGTTAATGATCAAAATACCATTAACAGAGGTTTAACCTCTCTGAAAACATGAACAGGAAAACATGGATAAAAGAATATGGAGAAGATGGAGTCTATAATACTCCGGGAACTTAGTTCCTTCAAATCAAGAACTTAGTTCTTAAAGAACCTGATCCCAGATTCTCAAAATAGTGATCTTGGTGATCATTAATGGTCAAAATACCATTAACAGAGATTTAAGTTCTCTAAAAATATCAACAGAGATTAAATCTCCAAAGAATTCAGCGCCTCACGAGAAAAGCACGTGAGCACCCATGACCAAGTTACATAGCGCCTCACGTGAAATACACGTGAGCGCCACAAAAGACTGGTGCTTAGCACTATTTCAGCGTCTCATGTGAAACACACGTGAGTGCTCTATATCTTAGTGTTTAGCACTGCTAGGTAGTTCAGAAATCCAATCTTAGCCCAAATTGGCTAACTTTCCTGAAGTTAAATCTCTTTGATTTTAAATCAAGCGAGCCCATATGCTCGTGATTTTCAAACTGATTTTAGTCTCAAACATGACTAATGATTTTTCATTGATGATATCCAAAATGATATTCATCGCATATCTCCTAAGATAATCTTAGTCTCAAATATGACTAACGATTCTTAGGTCCACCATGATTCTTTCATTTAAATACGGGATTTGGTTCAAGGGTACATCTCTGATATATGTCGTTGTAATTTCTCAACGTCTTCAGAGAGGTGGCGGGTCTCAACAACCAACAACTCCTTTTCCTTCATCCCAAATATGGGAATGATGGACCGAAATATCCTTAAACTAATATTCGCCCCAAACACGTTGATAATGAACCGTGATGTCCTTAAACTAATATAATTAGGCCCATATGCTCATTTGTTTCTAAGTTGATCTTAGTCTCAAATATGACTGACGATCCTTAGATCAAACCCAAATATCACATGAACTGATGGACCTTATTTATATGAGATCTGTGTTCTAAGTACATTCCCGTTGGCAACCAAGCTACCAACGTGGACCCCGTCAAGCAAATCCTTGACCCAAACCCAAATATAAAATATACGGATTTGGACTAATCCGCGCTCTACGGACGACGACATAAATTAGTCTCCGTATACAATCCATAGGCAATCTTAAATAAACAAAACACACATGACACGAAGTGACCTTCTGGAACTGAAGAAAGTGGTTATCGCAATGCGGTAACGTAATTAACTGCAGGGAAGAGCGTCCCCACAATCAAAAAACCCTCACAAATGAGGGGGGATCTGATGAAGTCTGCTAAATCGGTCGCATCCATCCATAACTCCGATATACGGTGCCATAAATCAACTTGGTATTTTCTAAGAGGTGGATGGATATGTCCAAATAGCATCTATCCATAAATTCAAGCTAGACGTCTCAACGTCTCAGTCCGGTCTTCGGCGGTAAACAACCACCTAAATTAAAATACATATTCATAAAAACTCTAAATATTATAAATCACCCTCGAACTTTACTTTTTAAACAATATTAATATTTTTTCATAAAACCCCCTCGAGAAATAAAAACATTGTAAATAAATAATAATAAATATTAAGGACTCTTAATTAATATTGGCATAAACGATATCATTTCTCTTGAGCTCCAGAGAGCCGGAGAAAGTGAGTGCCTGTTGTTCTCTGCCGAAAGACGCGACCGGGACGTTGGGACGTCTGGCCTGAATTTTGGGGGCAGATGCTATTTGGTTTTATCCGTCTACCTCTCCGAAAATGACAGGTTGATTTATGGCATCGTGTATCGGAGGTTTAGACGGATGCGGCCGTTGTAGCAGACTTCATCAGATTCCCCCTCATTTGAGGGGTTTTTGATTGTGGGGACAATCTTCCTTGCAGGCGCAAGCCCCTGCAGTTAATTATGCTACCGCATCGCGGTAACCACTTTCTTCTTCTCCAGATGGTCAATTCGTGTCGTGTGTGTTTGTTTTGTTTTTGGTTGCCCGTGAATTGTATACGGAGACTAATTTATGTTGTCGCCCGTAGGGTGTGAATTAGTCCAAATCCGTATTTTCTTAGATTTGGGTTTGGGTTGGGTTTAAGGATCGTTAATCTCATTTGAGACTAAAATCAGCTTAAACGTTTGTTAAGGATACGTTAGTCTAATTTTAGACTAAGATCAGCTTAACCATTTGTTAAGGATACGTTAGTCTAATTTTAGACTAAGATCTACTTAACCATTTGTTAAAGATACGTTAGTCTAATTTCAGACTAAGATCAACTTAACACTTTGTTAAGGATACGTTAGTCTAATTTTAGACTAAGATCAACTTAACAGGATCATTTAGATCCAACAAAAGAGCATTTGGGCTCTATTGTTTTAGTTTAGGGAGTTTGCGGTTTAATTTAAAGACATCATAGTCTGTAAAGTTTTTGATTGTCAGGAACCACCACCTCTCTGAAGAGTTGAAGAATTACAACGACACATATCAGAGGTGTGAAGAGATGTACCCTTGAACCAATGTCAGTTGAGAGATCTGTAGTTGGATTGATTTAAGGATCGTTAATCTCATTTGAGATTAAGATCAACTTAAATGGTTGTTAAGGATACGTTAGCCTAATTTTAGACTAAGATCTATTTAACCATTTGTTAAGGATATGTTAGTCTAATTTTAGACTAAGATCAACTTAACAGGATCATTTAGATCCAACAAAAGAGCAATTGTGCTCTATTGTTTTAGTTTAGGGACATTGTGGTCCATTAGTTTAAGGACATTACGGTCCAAGGTTAAGGACATCATAGTCCATGGGCTTAAGGACCCCACAGTCCGAGGTTAAGGACATCATAGTCCATGGGTTTAACATCATAGTCCATGGGTTTAAGGACCTCACAGTCTGATCCATGGGTTTAAGGACCCCATAGTCCAAAGTTAAGGACATCATAGTCCATGGGTTTAAGGACCCCACAGTCCGTGGAATGTCTGGTTGTCGGGACCCGTCACCTCTCTGAAGACGTTGAAGGATTACAACGACAAATATCAGAGGAGTGAAGATATGTACCCTTGAACCAATATTGGTTGGGGGATCTGTAGTTGGATTGATTTAAGGATCGTTAATCACGTTTGAGATTAAGATCAACTTAAATGTTTGTTAAGGATACGTTAGACTAATTCTAGACTAAGATCTACTTAACAGGATCATTTAGATCAAACAAAAGAGCATTTGGGATCTATTGTTTAGTTTAGGGACATTGCGGTCCAAGTTCAGATGCAAACATGGGTTTGGAAATGCACCAGATAGTTATTGGCCATTGGGACCCCCCACCTCTCTGAAGACGTTGAAGAATTACAACGACATGTATCAGAGGTGTGAAGAGATATACCCTCGAACCAAAGTTGACTGAGAGGGCTCTGGGAATTACTTTGGAAGACAAAAGTGTGTTTGAGGTTCAGTCAAAAAAGGGTACTGCCTCTGGAAGACTTAGCCAATTTGGGCTAAGACTGGTTCGATTATAGTGTTAAACACTAGAACATATTTGGCGATCATGTGTTCCCACATGATGCACATAAAATAGTGTTAAACACTAAAGACGCAGTGCTTAAAATAGTGTTAAACACTAAAAAAATATGAAGCGCTCACGTGTGGAAATGTGAGGCACCCTAGGATTGGGTCAAGCTTCCCTTTTTTTATTCTCAGAATAAGTGTTAAACACTTTTAGTCTTCATA
This sequence comes from Agapanthus africanus, assembly GCA_030015575.1. Lineage (NCBI taxonomy): Eukaryota > Viridiplantae > Streptophyta > Magnoliopsida > Asparagales > Amaryllidaceae > Agapanthus > Agapanthus africanus. Next base: position 157,419,668 of record JASDDO010000024.1, read on the forward strand.
GTCATCACGTGTGGGCACGTGATGGGCACCCATGCACTGGATATTAACAGGATTTGCTAGGGGTCACGTGGGGACACGTGAGGGCGCCCATGCATTGGATTTTAATCCTTCAGCTTTTTCCATCTTCTCTTTTTTTAAAGATGTGTTTGTCAGAGTTCACGTGGGGGCACGTGAGGGTGCCCAAAGTCTGTCCTGACTTGGCTCTGTTCTCTTTATTTTGAGGAATTTATCCAAGGGTCACGTGGGAGCACGTGACCCCATCTCATTCATTCTTTTCTGACCATTGAAGGGAGGGTCACGTGTTGCCATGTGATCATATTGGGTACTTGATCTTTTTACATGCATGAAAAGTTTAAGTCCCTTGTTTAAGAATTAAATTCTTTTGTAGGGTTGAACCCTAATTTATTCAGAGGAATTAAATTCCTATGTGCTTTGTAGGAGAATAAAATTCTCTGAACTTAGGTCCTCCCTTAGGCTTTAGATCTGCATGGCAGAATCTTCCCGATGAGAATTAAATTCTCATCTTATGGGGAGATCTACTTCTGCAGATCTTCAACCAAAGGAAGAACTAAGTTCTTATTCAGAAGAGTTAAACTCTTAGTTTGATAATTAAATTCTCTTTTTGTTTTATGGAGCTTATATAATGATCTCTTTCGCTCTCTTACCTAGGGTTTCTTTCTTTTCTTAAGAAATCTTCTTTTCTTTCTGGAGAATTAAATTCTCTTCTTTTTTCTCCCTGTTGTTGTATATCCTCCTCTCTTTTTTTCTCTTCTTGGCTCCTATTTATAGGAGAAAGAAAAGAATCAGTTTGTTTAGTCAATCTTTCATTGAAAGATTTTAATTGATTTTGTAACCAACATGATCTTTTAGACCATTCAGTGAATTTTATTCACCATTGGATTTTTTAATCCAAAAGATATTTTATCTGTTATTCCTGGCAAATTTCAGGGAACTTTCCTTGTATAGAATCTTTCTATAAATTGGTGATTTTTAATCACCATTGGTTTTTTAATCCAACGGTGCTCCGCTTTATAGAGCGCAATCTTTTTGTTTGGAAAGATCTAGGGAAATATTTTTCCAACTAGGGTTTTTGATTTCCCTTAATTAGAATTTAATTCTATTGGTTCAGAAGGTTTAAGAGCCTATCACGTGTTAGCACGTGACCCCACTGATTGACCATTTAATTAGAATTCAATTCTATTAGTTCAGAGATCTTTAGGAACCTATCACGTGTCGGCACATGACTCCTTGTCACTTGTGGGCACGTGATGCCCCATTTAGGGCTTTCTTTCCTTTAACTCAGAGGGGTTTTAAGACCCTATCACATGGTGGCACATGACCTACGGATTAAGTATTTAACCAGAATTTAATTCTGTTATTTTAAAGAACTCAGGAATTATCACTTGTCAGCACGTGATGCCCCATTGGGGTTTTTCCTTATTGTTTTATTATACCTTTAATTCTTTTCAGTGGGTTTAAAGGCCCATCACGTGTGGGCACGTGACTTTATCAATTAGGCATTCAGGCGTAGATATAATCTGTCCATAAAAAGGGTCACGTGTTTGCACGTGAGGTCTGTTTGGCCATTGGTGATTTACGTTCAGCGCTCAAATGCTTTGCATACGTGCGCCCACGTGTTTTACACATGATGCCTGTTTTTTTGAGGATTCTCCCCATTTTTTGTAAGGGAACAAGTAGCTCTTGACCGAAAATTTTGGCGGGAACAAATGCCCCCGGCTACTTTGCCCACGTAAGCATGTATGTGGGTGAAGTAGTGCAGAATTACGCATGACAATAGAATTGATGGCTTAGGAGACAAGTTTAGGGCCTTTTAACCTAAGACTTTTTCCATCTTCATGAACCGTAAGGGTTTCAAGAAGGTTTTTCTCCATACGAGTCGAAAGGATCCTGTAGGTGTGAATTCTCCCTAGAAATTGTGAGGATTTCTAAGTGTGTTTTCTCTTGAGAGTTCTAAGGATCTCACAA